>CM068493.1:21765374-22413451 GCA_034769265.1 Remorina albescens
AGAGAGGCCAGACTGAGATGGTTCGGACATGTCCAGAGGAGAGATAGTGAATATATCTGTAGAAGGATGCTGAGTTTTGAACTGCCAGGCAGGAGGCCTAGAGGAAGACCAAAGAGGAGGTTTACAGATGTAGTGAAAGAGGACATGAAGGCGGTTGGTGTGAGAGAAGAGGATGCAGAAGACAGACTTAGGTGGAGGCAACTGATTCGCTGTGGTGACCCCTGAAGGGAAAAGCCAAAAGGAGAAGATCACCATCATTACACTCAGAAAAATTTTGTTCCATCGCCATTATTAATGTCAGAATAAATTTGTGAGATTATTTTAAATTACTTAACAATTGTTAACAAATTGTTAACAAAATCCCATGGATGAATGAATTGTTTTACATTTCTGGTCAGAGGTGATCCAACCAGCTGATGACAGATGAGATGATACACATAGTGTACTAAACTGTGGACAATTTAGCTGTGTATTTTGTAAATGAGAGCACTGCAAGTGTTCAGTGTCATACAGATAAAATCTGAATCAAGTAACTTACCGTCTTGCACTCAGGAGAAGACTTGAGGTCCACACACAAGTTTGAGCTGCTGAACCAGAGGGTGTTCAGCAGGGGGAAGCACTCCTGAAAAACAAAACACAGGTTTACTTCTGATTAAAATCTGTCCTGTCTCAAATACAATTCAAAGAATGATAGATAATCCCAAAAGGAATATTATTATTTAAAACCACAAACCTGCTGTTGAGCCATCCTGCGTTGAGGTGAACCTCTGGACCTGCGAGGTTACCTGGGCTGGCTCGCCTGTTACCAATGAAAAGGTATTTTAAGTGTAATCTGCATCGTCATTGCCCCTTTTGGCAAACATTAATACTATGAACAAATTCCAAACTAATACAAAAGGGAGGACGACATACTGTCACAGCAGAGGAGGCTGGGCCTAAAGGTGCGCCCTAATCTGAACTCCAGGACAATCTGGGTGGGGGTGTTCCAACCATCTGAGAAGATATAACATACATAGACTATTTATTCTGCATTTTTCCCCAGAGAATATGCGACATCTGAGTAATTATATCAGTGTATCATATTTCACATCATATTTAGTTATTCTTAATAGGCGATTGTAGCCAAGTACCATGAACGCATACAAATAAAAACAAAGTTCAATGCATTGAATTTTATTTTAACACAGTTAAGCAATTCTCCCCCATGTTTGGCTATGTCAAACGATTTCACACAAAGCTTGCATCTATGGAATTATCTAGCCATCCAAAACTGCCGTCTATTGTCATCATGCTGCAAAAACCGCAGCATGGATGAGAACAGTTAGGAAGATTTTTTGTCGAAGAAGCCTGAGATTTACTGTAGGAGCTGATAGCAAATTCTCCAGTGTAATGTTAACGCCTGAACTCAGCATTAACAACACACAACTCCTACAAAAAAATCCTACAAGAATCACTCTTTACTATCAATGAAAAGGTGGAGGAAAGAAAAGCAGTTAAACTTTTACCAGAAGTGTATATTAAACACAAATGCATAAAGACTCTTAATATTAAAACAGCTGAACACTCACGTGCACAAAACTTGGCACACGCTTCATCCGCTCCTCGCAACTGTCTGGCTGGCAGGGTGGATCCAACCACCTGGTGACAAATGATAAATGGATTAAATTTAAGATGAAATGGACGGTGCAAATGTGTCTCAGTGAAGAGACTGAGTTATTTAAATGAGTGTGCATGTCATTTCGAATCAATAATACATTGTTGACTGAAGAGAGGGAGCAGAGGGGGTGGTCTGGCTTGTTGACCTTCCTCCAGCATTGCCTCTGGCCCTGGGAACGTTTTCCCTTCCGGCATTTTGAAAAACAGTAAAAAAAAAAAATCCTCCAAACAAAAGCGCATTAAGCCTACACTAAATCCTAACCTAGACAATTTATCTTAAATATTTATTGATACATTATATCTAAACTGAATTTAAAATGAATCAGTAAACTGTATTCTATATTATATTATGTGCAAAATAATCTTGAACAATTCAACAAGTAAATGTAGTGCAGGTGAGGTGAGTTGAGGTGAAATGAGGTGAGTCGAGGTCAAGCTCAGGATGCTGCAAAAGCCGCTCAAAACTTTGATCAATCAACAAGAAGCTGCAATGAAAAGAAAAATGTAAATTACTTAGACAGCTACCAATAATATTCGCAGCAATATTATACATCTTAACATGTCATGTCTGTGTCTATGGGTGGCTGTAGCAGTGTGGTAGTCAATCACTAAATCTATCCAGCTATTCCTCACCACATGGAGTTCTAGAAAATGTTGATATATGTAAATCAATTCAAGTCAGTACAGGCACTCTGCTAGCAATAACAATAGCAACAATATATATTATACTTTTGTCATATACGGCTAATATTCCGTACACATTAATAAATCCCATGAAACGCGTTTGTGTTTTTTTTCGGTGGTAAAGTTAACATTAGTGGCTTTGGATGCGGCACTAATACGATAGCTACCAATGTTAGCTGCAATATTATACATCTTAACATGTCGTGCCTGTGTCTCTGCATGGCTGTGCGTGGAGTAGTCAACCAATCTCCCCCGTAAAAATAACAGTTTTTGCACAGTGAGTAAACACGTTAATGTAATTTTTACATTTACATTTTCGCTGATTCAAATACATTACGATGACATAAAGTTCACATTTTAGAGTCGGCTTTCTGTGAGCAGCTAATGTAAAGCTAGCTGAGCTAATCGGAGAATACACATGTTCTTACCTCGAGAGAAGGATCAAAGGGACAAATCAAGGCCACAGGCCGATTTTAAGAAGACTCAAGTGGACAATCCAGAGTCCTGATTGGTGGTTGCTAGGCTGCAGTTGATAAGAAATGTCCAATACGCGTTCAAAGTCACGCACAACAAACAATGCATTTGAACATATCGTATTGTTGAGTTATCAAGGGCACATTTGTGTTTTGTGTTAATTCTTTATATATTATCAGGCCAGTCAGTGGGCAGACCGGAGAACTCTAAGCGTTTTCCTCACTATCAATTTTAATGACATCATTAACTTTTGTCAACACATAAACATGAAAGTGTCCTGGATGGGTCAGCAATATGATCAGTTAACGTTATGGCGAACGAGCCGCTGTGATGGCTTTGGGACGGGGCTCACAACAGCTGTAGAGCTGCAGAGGGATGTGCAGTTTTACGTTTACACCATAAAAGTTTCCAGTGTCACAAGATTCAGTCGGTAAATCTATGGACAAACACAAGAGTTGCCGACGCTGGTGACGTCAACGCCGATTGTACAGCTGATGTGTCGGTTCAGCAATGTAGCCCTTTGCTAACGTCCAAAACCCCGATCGATATCTCGGAATCGGCGAAGAATTGATTAAAAATGATGGGCCATGACGTTAACAGACCTTTGGACCTACTAGTATGTTTACTATGGAGCAATACTAATCCATATATTTGGGACAGACATGTGACCATAACACCAAAAGAAAAGCTCATGTTACAGCTTCAACTTGCGTCATCACAACGGGAACGGTCGCTCAGGATTATGGGTATTGTAGGCTAATGTAGTCTCTGCTGACATCTAAAGGATTAATGGTCATATATATGTGTGTGTGTGTGCGTCCAAATGTTCAAGTCATTCCTACACATTTGTACTTGTGTCATTGAAAAGCAGGTGCAGCTGATCATGGAGACAAAAGGTTCACTCCAACGGGGGGGGGGGGGGAGCAGACCCACAAAGCACATACACACACATACAGCCTGTGACATCATTCTAAAAACTGAGAAGGGCTGACATTTTTAGAAACATGAACTGTGATTGTGTAATAGTCCAATAGAACCAGTGATCCCCTTAGCTCTCAGCAGCAATGATTTTATGGGGTTTTTTACAAATAAAATCATAACAATCAGAGACAGAATTCAACAGCTCTTACCTACATTAGACAATAATCTACTGAATACAGCAACTCCTGAATCAACTGCAACGCCTATTTTACATCTGGAATCATTCTCATCTCTGAATCTCTCAGAGCTAGCTTCTATAGTCTCATCATCTAGACCATCAACCTGTCTATTAGACCCAGTGCCGACCAGCCTCCTTAAAGACATTCTTTACTTAATTGAGCCCTTCATTCTAGATCTCATTAATTTGACCTTATCTTTGGGTTATGTACCTCAGACTCTTAAGACCGCAGTCATCAAACCCCAGCTTAAAAAGCCGAATCTCGATCCAGATGTTTTGGCCAATTATAGACCCATATCAAACCTACCCTTCATTTCTAAAATCATTGAGAAAGCAGTAGCAAACCAATTACATCACCATCTGCATAGGAACGGTTTGTTTGAAGAGTTTCAGTCAGGATTTAGAGCCCACCACAGCACAGAAACAGCGCTGATTAAAGTCTCCAATGACATTCTAATGGCTTCAGACAATGGATCAGCCTCCATACTTCTCCTCTTAGATCTCAGTGCCGCATTCGACACCATTGATCATAATATTTTATTACAGAGAATGGAACATGAAATTGGCATTAAAGGAACTGCTCTAAGTTGGTTCAAATCCTATTTATCAGATAGATATCAGTTTGTACATGTTAACAATAGCTCCTCCTCACGCACTATAGCCAGTTATGGAGTCCCACAGGGTTCGGTACTTGGACCAATCCTCTTCACTCTTTATCTGCTTCCTTTAGGCAACATTATCAGGAAACACAGCATCAATTTCCACTGTTATGCAGACGACACTCAACTGTATATATCAATGAAGCCAAATGAAGTTAGTCAGATAGTCAGACTGCAGACATGTCTTGAAGACATAAAAGTCTGGATGACCCATAATTTTTTACTTCTAAATTCTGACAAAACTGAAGTTATTGTACTCAGCCCTGAGCACCTTAGAGAAACCCTATCTAATCATTTAATCAGTCTGGATGGCATTACTTTGGCTTCCAACTCCACTGTAAGAAACCTTGGAGTAACCTTTGACCAGGACATGTCCTTTGTCCCTCACATAAAACAAGTCAGTAGGGCAGCTTTCTTCCACCTGAGAAACATTAGGAAAATCAGAAATATCCTCTCTCAAGAGGATGCAGAAAAACTAGTCCACGCATTCGTAACTTCTAGGCTGGACTACTGTAACTCATTATTATCTGGATGTCCAAACAAATCTCTGAAAGGCCTTCAGTTGATTCAGAATGCTGCTGCACGAATATTAACAGGAACTAGAAAAAGGGATCACATCTCTCCTGTGTTAGCTGCTCTTCATTGGCTGCCGGTAAAATTCAGAATAGAATTTAAAATCCTTCTGTTAACATATAAAGCTCTTACTGGCCAAGCTCCATCATACCTCAGAGAGCTCATAGTTCCTTACTGTCCTAGTAGGCCATTCCGCTCTCTAGATGGAGGTTTACTTGTGGTTCCTCCTCCCGAGTTCCTCTCCTCTCTCTCTCCCAGCTCCTCTCCTCTCTCTCCCTGTCCTCATCCTGCAGGTGATGAATCATCACCATCCCATGTTCCTGCAATGCCTGCTACTCCCACATCTTCAAGAATTCCATACAGCATCATTCCTACAAACCTCATGCAGCATCATGTTCCTGCCTACATCTGTTTGAATATCCCCTCCTCCTGCTCTCTTTCTCTCCCTACTCTACCCAACTTTGCCCCCCCCTCCCCCCGTGCCTCTCTCTCTCTCTCTCCCTCTCTCAACCCAACCGGTCGAGGCAGATGGCCGCCCCCCCGAGCCTGGTTCTGCCCGAGGTTTCTGCCTCTTAAAGGAAGTTTTTCCTTGCCACTGTCGCCGAGTGCTTGCTCATCGGGGGATCTGTTGGGTCTCTTTAAATAATTTTATAAAGAGTTTGGTCTAGACCTGCTCTATATGTAAAGTGCCTTGATGTAACTTTGTTATGATTTGGCGCTATATAAATAAATCTGATTGGATTGGATTGTAATAAGCGTAGTAGCTATCATAAAGCCTGTTGCCACCAACGGAGTTCAAAGTCTTGTGACCCGTGTAAACTTTGAACCACATTTCTGTGACAAAGTATGACAAAGCAGTGTGGCCCCAAAGAGGGGTGGGTTTGATCCATTTCCAACTGGTTCACACAGAGCTGAGCTAAGGGACCTGCGGTCGCCACGGTGATTTGAGAATTCCCTTGGTTGAGCAGTCAAACTCTCCCCAGAAAGTGACTTCTGACCAGGTCCCGCTCTACTGCAAATTGTGAGCAAACCGTAGCTCCTGTCCGAAAAGCGAAAACACCGTGAGAGACAGAAAAGCCGGCAGATTCTGACAGTCTTTATTTGAATCAGACACTCCTTAAAATGAGCGAGTAAGCACAGTGTGAAGACAGAGTGAGATTGTTTTGAATAAAACGTTAGATTACATTATGTTCAATTGGGACAGACACAGGTGTTGTTAGCAATTTGGGGCCCCCCGTTTAAATTTTGTGCAGAGCTCACCTCTCAAAATCACATTTTATGAATCCCAACACCTATGTCTACATTTTGACAAAAAATTATTTGTCTCCTTTTTATGGTTTGGCCGTGAGCTCGAGTTTAAAATGAAAATGCTGGTTATTTTTTCATGCTTCTCCCACTCAATTAACTGTTGCTGCTGACAAAAAAGTAATTTGGACTCCTCCTTTGAGCACTCGTAGTTTGAAAAGCTTACTTTTTATATAAAAACAGTTTAGTGTTTTGGGAAAAGCACAAGTTTTCCTCTGTTTTAAAGTTTGAATGACATTTCTACGTGCAGGTATGAGAGAGCTAGGTGACTGAGAAGAAAGGTCAAGTTTTGTGGTGTTTTTTTTAAGTTCCAATTCATTTCCTATGGGAAATTTTGGCTGGTTTTTTGGGAATAACTTTGGGAAAACTTGGAATCGTGACACTAAAACGGATAGCACACCATTCCCAATTGATCTGCACATTTTGACGTATACATTGTTGGGCTTTTCTCAAAGCTGCGGGACGAGTTACGCGCCAAAAATTTTGACGGAATAATAATAAATAAATAATAAGTATGGAGAAGATTAAGTACGAGGCACTACTTCTGCAGCTATTCTAGCTGTAGAAGTAGTGCCTCTGGGCTGAAGCCTGTGGCACTAAACTAGAAAATTCCTTGGCAGAAATTTCGAGAGTGCCTCGGGGGGCTGCTGCCGGGATGAGTATGCGATTCATTTTCCAGTCTTCAAAAGTCACCCCGATCATGTTCTGCTTTGGAGAAATTACTTGTTGTTACATTGTTACTGTAACGCCCCCCAGTTTTCATAAAGGGCTCATGTACGACACACTTTTGTATTGAGAGTATATGTACAACATATTGCATTTTCCACCTTGACAGTCACGTGACAGCACATTCCCATAACAGCCTTCCGCCCCCACCGGGCTCCACTGACGCTGTCCGAATGAAAAAATTGGGACAGTGTCCCAATTTTTTTGGAGCCTATAGCGGATCCGCCCAGGATCCAAACCAGATCCGGCGCGGAGCCAATCCGGATCCGTTCATAAAGCAGCTCAGCCATCTGGATCCGTTCATGAAGCAGCTCAGCCGTCCGGATCCGTTCCGGAGCCGTTCATGAAGCAGCTGATCCGGGCAGATCCCTTTGCAGTGGCACAGCAAAAAAATTTTGAAGCTGGTGCTTTGTGTGTAATAGCAGAGTGGATTGACAACATCACGATGTGACTATATGTCTGCTATATTGTATCAGAAAGCTCACATCAGATTATTCTTGTGTTGCAGTTGAAATATGCAGGTTAGGAGACGTGTGTTGGCTCTTTTCAGCACCGCTAGCTGGCGCAGCAGCAGTGAATGAAAGCGGGCTGTTTGTTCGTAGCTTTAAACACTGTAAAAATGTATTTTTACATCTATTAGAAATACAATAGTGGTCTCCCCTTTGTCTTCTCTCCTGTGCCCCGCATGTCTCCTTCTGTCACTGTCTTAGTCGTTATCTGTCTCGATATCTTTTATTGTTTCTACTGTACATGTACTGTACTGTATGAGCGCAGCCGAGTGAACCACCCACATGACGTCACCAGCTAGGGTCAGGCAGTATGGTGGCACCCTTGCTATGATATCTAAAACAGAGCTTGTTTTTTCTCTTAAATGCTTACATTTATCATTTTATTATATAACAGTTGATTAGAGGGGATGTCCATTTAGTAAACCATCACAACTTGGTTGACTGTTTGATGTCCTCTTTAAGACTGAAAAAAGCTCAGATTCAGTTCCAGAAAAATTTAAAAGTAAAGTGAAAGTGAAATGTAATGTGATGATAACAAAATAAAGAAAAACTGAACTCACCAGACTCTGCCTCTGACGTGAATTGGCAGGATCTTTGACCCAGTCCTGAAATTCCTCCACTTCCTCCATCAAACCCAGTGGGAACTGGACAGGCTCAGCCATGTCTAAATCTGTGCCAGTTGGGTTGAGCTTGCTTGTCAGAAAGTTCACTTTAGATATTAGCTGGTCTTGCTGGTGTTTAATATATTCCAGCAGGCTCATGATGTGGACTTCAGCAGCTATTAAAGAACATTAAAATATATAAATTAATTCCAGTCAGCTCTGAACAACTCATTAAGGCAGATTTCACTTTTTTTAATGTAGGCCAAAACAATAAATCTTTATTGTCCCCTGAGTAAATGGTGTGCCTTGGAATTTTGGTTTGCCCTTTGCTGTGCCTAGGGCACAAGATGTTTGAAAACCACTGGTACAGGGGTAATACAGTTAACATCTTAAAAAGTGAAATGATCGAGATGTTGAATCTCATGGCCATTTCAGGTATTACTCACCAGAGCAGGCAACTGTGTCTGAGCCACACCTTCCACCTCGCCAAGTGGGTCTGTACACCTGGCTAGTAGAAGGAGTTGCCTCACCTATTTGTCCCCTGTTTTCTATCTGAGGAGGTGGTGGAGTGGGGGCAGGTGGTGGCACATGGCAAGGTGGCGGTGGGATACTAGGAGCTGTAGGTGTTTTGGCCGGACTCTTGGCTCTCTTTTTCGGAACCCCCTCCTCCTCACTGTCTTCGTCCGAGTCCCCAAAGAAATGACTACAAAGTTGGTGGATAAATAAGCACATGTTAATATAACATGAATGTTTTTTCTAGTGTTATTCTGTACTTTATTTTGTCCAATCAAAAAAAAAACCAACAATGTGTTGGGCTCTGTGTCAATACTTTTCTGAATAAACAAACATGCCAAAATTACCCACGAAACTAAGCAGCTAACTTACTGACCTTTTCACCCAGTTTAAGCTAGCTTTACCAATTAGCTTTGCCTGTGTTGTTGTTAAATTTGTTATAGCATAACACTGAAAGACGTTGTTGTGAAACAAAAGTTCAAAAAGGAAAATAGGAAAATTAGGAAAATATATTCATACTTACATCGGCTTTAGCTTCCTTTTTGGTCGAATCTCCTCTTTCTCTTCAGATTGGAGGTCCGACGTGCTGCATGTGAGCGACTTCTTTAAAAGCTGCCGTGCTTCAAAATGCTGATCTAAAAATTAAATGTGTCAGACATCACTTAAGTTTCAAATTAACCACATAAAGAACAAAGTTGCATACAACAGAATAGAGTTAAATTGATTTTTTCAAGTTACAAATATGAGCATATGTTGATATTTGCTTACAATAGCCATTTCTTATTAGAATACTTACCACATGATTTAATAACTGACGTCAAACGTTTGCCACTCAGGTCCTGGTTCCTCCAAATTTTTGACGGCCCGCTCCACTCTTTCATCACTCTTGTAATGTGGCCAATAGACCACACCATCACTATACCACTGTTGTGGCACCATGGCTACACTCTTGTTTAACAAGAATTCTATTAAATGGAACATCCTATATTGAGAAGGAAAATAAACAAACATCACCATCAATCATAAAAATATAACTTTCTGTTCCAAGAAGTGAGTATCTTTTAGTCACCATTGATAATTAGACACAATTTATACAAACTACTTACAGTCAATTGTCCAGTCCAGTTCACAAAGATTGTGTTTGTGGTGGTGCAGTCTGTCAGTTTTTGTCACAGTCTCTGACCCTTATTTTGTATTTACACCCATCCAGTCAAAACTTAAGTTTGTACTTCACTTTTAACACTAGAACACAAGAGCTTCAACTAATATTATACAACTCTTATATAAATGTGATATCAATATACTGCCCAGCCTTACATGGAAGATCAAAATCTAGTTAACCTAAACCTGAACAAATGACAAACCTGCATTGTGTCTCACCAAAACATGACCCATCCCTAAACTGTATGAAATAGGGGAATGGCCACAAAACCACTCCTGTGAGGCAAAACAGCACATTTTTGAGCAAGCTCTGAAGCCTTAACACACTTGAGTGTATCAGATGTTTGGGAAATTGTATGAATGTTCAGGTAATCAGAGTTGAATGGATAAGTGAAGAACAAAGACTTATCTGCAAAGTCTTGGTATACTACATACACTCCATCACTGCAATCTGCAATGTTAAGTATGCGGCAAATGTCATTTCCAATGACAAAAACATTATCCCCTGTTGAAACTTTAATAGTCCACTTGTCACAGGCCATTTCACTGTACTGTGCTTTCACTGACATTCCACCTACAAGTGGCTCAGCAAAATGCTGCTTTTTAAGAGAGGTACCATTCAAAGGACAGTCTGTAATTTTCATTTCTGACAATCGCCGGATAATTTGGGCCAGGGGAAAGTCTGGTTTCTAACTAGCTTTTTCAGCTTGTGCAGGTAGCCTTCATATGGAAATGCTGAAAAAGAGTCAAGGCAACCATGTTGTTGTACTTCATCTGCTAGATGGACCAAACCATGTACATTATAAACAATTTGATCTTTGCCATATATTTCACCAAAGTGACTGACAAGAGATTTAAGCAAGGTGGCAGCAAACTGTGTGTGACAGGATAGTTGAGGACTTAATAAAATTGCAATACCAGAAAAGAGTAGTATGAAGTTGTTGTACATATTTATGTCCAGAAAGGCACCCAGCATTACAGGTCCTGTGTACAGGAGAAACTGTCTTAATTCTGTGGCCTTCCAACGATCTAATTCCCTCAGCGATCTGGGCTTGTGGGCAAACTCCACAGGAATATAGGAACACATTTCTAAGAGTTTACCAGACATTCTTTCTACTATGCTTGCAGGTACTCAGAAGTTGAGAGGTCCTCTAAGCCAGATGTGCAGCAGTCGCCTAACAACACCTAAACAAACCAAATGCATATAATCTAAAGGGAACTCTGAAACCATGCCAACACTGCTACCATGAAATGGATGTGGGCCCTCTGGATGATGACACTCATTAACCATGTTTTCAAATGATTCATTTGTCCTTAAAGCCTAGTCTGTACATGGGCATGTCATGTGTCTGTTAATGTATTTTCCAGGGTGCACACATTTGTAACAGCCATGGTAAGCATTGTGATTCTTTGTGTTTTAACAAAGGATCTGGCTGGTGTGTCACAAATTACTGTGTCCAGCTTGAGCTTGAATTTCTTGCCATCTAGATCAAAACCTTTCTCAAGCTGTTCCAACTCTGTAACAAAATCTCTGAGGAACTCCATTGCTGAACTGGGTTTCTTTGGTCCACAGAACAAACCTATCACTACTGGTTCTTTCATGGGAACACTTAGTAGCAGACCAAGGATGGGCCACAGCTGCAAACTACAGCTCTTGAACAAAGGAAGTCCATCTATGTTCATTTGCAATTTCAAAGTGAAATTGTCTGCCAATGTGTGTATGTACTTAGATAGTGTATTTCTAACCGATGCCAGAATCCCTAAATAGTGGTACTGTCCCCCAGCCCTCTCCAGAATTGAGTATTTTCTCTGAGTCTTAAGGATGGTCCTAGCATCCTTTGGAAGATCAGGATGGCAAATGTGTAGTATGCCCAATAGTGCTGTCAAAGCAACCAAAGAAATTCCAAACTGTATGACCCAGTTGGAAATGCCGTCAGTGAGTGAAAATCTCTCAGAGAATTCATCATCACAATGTTCTGAATCAGATGTCTGAATCTGTTCATCACAGTCACCAACCACAAAATCCTCACTTATGTCTGCATCCACTTCCATGCCACCTTCCTCTTCACTAAAGACTACTCCAGCTGCAATGTCAGAACACCTGTCATTGTCTGTGCAATTTAGACTTTCTTCAAGAAACTGTCCACTAACGTCTCTGAGGTCCTGCTTTCCTGTCACTTCAAAGTCAGACAACTTTGTGTAGTCATCACTAATTTCTTTCAGTTGTTTATCTACATCTACACGGGTCCTTCGTCTTAAGGTGGAGCTGGACACAGGCAGAGTCTTTCTATTCATTTTTATCTAAAAAGAAATATTTTAGAAACACAAAAGAGAATGCAACCAGTAAGGTGTGTAATAAGGACCATATTTTGTAAATCTGTTTTGAAAAATTAATAGCATGTGAATAAACCAGTGTAACAGCTTCACTAATATTTTGTCATAGTTTATAATAGTATCAAAATGTATTACTTCGTGTCAAGACTGAAATCATCCAGTGTGTCTGGCAGCCTGCACTTAGGCCTGCCACGATATTTACTATATTGACTTATTGCATGATAAATGGACTTAAGCTTGATAATTCTGTAGCCTGCAATATATTGCCCATTGTGTTTACATGCATGTTTGTTCATATAAAAATGAATGAATGAATGAATATTTTTTTATTGTTGTGTCATGCACAAACAATGTGCCCAGCCCAAACAGGCTTACAAGACACCATTATTAAGCAAAACAAACCAGAAACCAGAGTAGCAACATAACTTACAATTAATGTTAAACATATAACCCATCCAGACACTTATTCCAAGCTTATGAGACAAATTTGCCAACTTATAAACATGAAAATTAAACAACCACGCCATTCAATTTAACCAGCACTTTACACATTATGAAATCTGGCAATGTGCAGTAACACCAATATATGCAATAGAGAAGCGTGCAATCCACTAAGCACTTTAAGACCATATGAAATTGGGCAGTATGCAGTAACGTCAGCACTTAGCACTTTAATTGGCACCTGTAGCACTTTAGCACATTGCACTTTAATATTTGACAAACTGTGGAAGAAGTCTGGTCTGTAATCAATAATTTTATTCCATTTTATTTCATTGCTTTGTTGTTTTCTTTGATCAATTTCTTTTTTTCCCTCTCTTTTTTCTTTTCTTTCCCAATCTCCTTCTATATTAATACTTGTCTTATGTTACCTTTTTCCTGTGAACACCAACCTGCCAATGGGACTAGAGATGGAAATTAGCATTGGCTACAATCTCAAACATATTTACATGGAAATGTTCATTAATATGTATGTCCCGTTTTTAAAAAAATAAATAAATCTCAAATTCTGTCATCAGACCACCAGAACATTTCTGGATTTTGAACAAACATGTCATTAAATATCTGTATTCTTAACTCATCATAAAAAGGACAAAACAGAAGAAAGTGTGATTTATTCTCAACTTCCCCTAAATCACACAATTCACATAATTTATCGTCCTCCTGGATGTTTTTAAATCAGCCAACTTCAAGGTTCAGAGGGAGGATTCCTGTTCTCAGCAGTGCAACTAAAGATCTTTGGATCATCGTTAAATTTGCAGTAACATCAGATTCAGGGCCATAATTACGTTTGATTTGAATATACATTCATAATTTTAGTTTTAATAAAATATCATTTAACCATTTTGTCTCAAATCCAACAAGTAACTTTATTCTAATAGCATTTATGCTGCATATTAAATTATTAGTATACATATACTGTAATTCAGCTTCTTCAAAGATATGATGAATCTCTTTAACCCATGGAGAATTATGTGAAATGGGGAAAACATAGAGATGGGTGAATTATGAAAGACTCGAGTATTGTGGGCTGCACCTAACAATTATTTTTTAAAATAATTAATCTAATGATTATTTTTTCAATTAATTGATTCATCTAATGATTAATTTTTTTGATTAATCTATCGATTATTTTTATATTATTTGATTAATGTAACATTATTTACACCCACCAAAAATAGTTATCGTGACAGGCCTACGTACACCCAAATAACTTCACTCCGTCTTTATAATTTTCACTCACATAATGAAAACTAAATGTATTCATGGAATTTAAATTATTTGGGCACTATAAAAACTCTTAACATTCCCTCTTAACCCACTTTAAAATTCAGTCAGCCAAATCAAGTCTAAAACAGCATTTAATCTTACCTTACTCAGACCGATGACTGGAGGACAAACAAAAACTGACAGACCTCTGGGACCTAGTCAGGACCACAAACCACAAACAATTACACTTCAAAAAATCCACACTATCCCAGTAAATATCTACAACAGTAAAATGAAACATGAACACAGCAGTAACAGCATCATGAGGGAACATTTAATTGCAAAATCACTACTACTTTTGATACTGGCCTACATTGTGCTGATAATATTATCTACTTTTACTTGTGATGCAGTACTTTGTGGTGTTAGTATATTTAGTTAAGTAAGGCATCTGAATAGCTCTTCCATCACAGATCTTAAAGCGATAGTTCACCCAAAAATGAAAATTCACTCAATATATACTCACCCCTGTGCTGATGAGAGGATGGGTGAAAATCTCCAGTTCACAAAACTGAAGATGTGAACTGGAGATCTTCACCCATCCTACAGTGAGTAGATATTGAGTGAATTTTCATTTTTGGGTGAACTATTGCTTTAAGATAAAAATTCAGACATTTACCCTTTTTAAACCTCAAGCTGTTGAGTCAACATTACAGGGGGAGTTGGGGAATATATTCAAGTTGCTTTGTTAGCTACTTCTTCTTTCTAGATGGGATTTTAATATACCCATCAGAAAATTTCCGGATTTAGTAATGTTAATAGGCACACAGACATTTAACAGAAGCCACCTCCACAGTAATGCAAAGAGATGGGGGAGCATTTAACTCAATAATCGTCCTTCTTAGAGTCTTAACCCAGTCAAATCTAAACATAAAACATATGTTATCTTTCACTGTGATTAAACTCCTTGAAGATGACATATCAAGTCTAGTTTGTCAAATCTGCGTCAAAAGCTTTGAAATTTGCCTGTGACACATCCTATTTTTAAGTTTTCTTCAGTGATAGTTGGCTGTGCATTGTGGCTGCACTGCAAACAAGAGCTGCTAGCTAGCTCTTTCATCATTTTAATTGCTTTAATTTGGCAAAATGCAAACAGGTATCGGCTGACAATAGGGTGACCAGATGTCCTGACAAATTTGGGAAAGTCCTGAATTACCAGTAGTTGTCCCAGATCCTGTCATTTTTGTCCCCAACATTAAATGTTATTCTAATCAGTAATGAACAACATATGAATTTGTGAAAATAATCTGATCAAATCAGTTGTGTAAATTATAATTCCTGCTTTTAGATGTTAAAAATATGTATTTTCTCAATATAACAAGTTTAAACCAGATGACCCACTGTGAAGGGAATTTATGATGTTAAATGTGTTTAACTCCGACAATTTGACAATTGTGGGTGCTGAAGAGACTTCTATGACAGCAACACCTGTGCCAGGACACTGCTTCATGCCATCATCAGAATCTGAAACTGATCTTTATAACACTAATAACAAATTATGTTCTTCTAATTTACTCAATTTTACTCCTTCTGACATGACAGCTCACCCCAAACCTGTACTGAATTCATTCTCATGTGGTCCCCCAGGACTAGATTAAAATCCCTAAGCAAGGCAGGTAACTAATTTCTCCCCACCTCCCAGAAACAAAAAGCTCAGTTTTAAACTGGCTGCTGGACGTACTAGTACGTACTAGGGCCAGACCTGTGACGATAACACAGATTGAACAGCTGATGTTACGGCTTCAGCTGGCGTCTTCACTGTAGCAACGGTCGCTAGTGTAGCCTTCTGCTAACGTCCCAAACAAGATCGATATCTCAGAATCGGAGAAGAATTGATTAAAACTGATGGGCCATGACGTTACCGATCATATTGTTGAGCTTTTCAGGACACTTTAGTGTTCATCTGTTGACAAACTTTGACGATGTCATTAAAATTGACAGTGAGGAAAACACTTACAGGCATCGGGTCCCCTCCGGTCTGCCCACTGACGTGCCTGATAAAATTAAAATAAAGAAATAAAAACAATGATTTAATCTCGTGATTAAACCTTAAGTAATGTAGCAGATATGATTAAAATTATTAAGAAATGCAGAAAAAACAATACAGCTTGTGTGCTTACAGAAAGAAAGATACACACACATACATCTCTCTCTTTAGATTTCCGGGGGGTTGCAGCCAAACGTCTTTTCACGGGGAAACTTTGCATTTACATCCAGGGTGGGATCAGATTTGATTCAATTGCAGTCTGGGCGCTCATATAGGGGTGAGGATCTCCTCTCTGCTCTGGCTGAATTTGGGAATAGGCCGATGTGAGGGCGTTGGGACGGGGCTCAGAACAGCACCTGCTGCTGCTGCTGCTGCTGTTCGTTGAGAGCTGCAAAGGGATGTGCGCTTTCAGGTCAGTTTACACCATAAAAGCCTCCATTAACACCAGAAAAAGTCGCTTAATCTACCGACAAAGACACTAAGTTGGCAACACTGGTGAAGATAACGCCGATTGATAAGCTTATGTTACGGCTTCTTCACTGGCGTCTTCACTACGGCAACGGTGGCCAAGGATCGTTTGTAGGCTAATGTGGCCTTCTCCTAATGTCCAAAACCGCCATTAATTTCTCTGAATCGGAGAAGAATGTAGCCTTCTGTGTGTGTGTGAGTGTATATTTGTGTGTGTGTTCTGGAGTTTAACAGAAATGTCAGTAGTAACAGTTGATCAGCTGCTCTCATATCAGACGAGCCTGATGACATCATTGCTTGGAGAGCCTGATTACATCATTGATTGCAGCTGTGTGTCTGTGCTTGGATTGCATCCTCCTCCTTTGAAACCACATTAAATTTACAGGTTATTTTGCTCGGCGAATCTCCAACTCTGGGGCAATTTGTGACAAAACGGGAACTCCTATCAGAAAACTGAACAGACGCTGAGCGCCACAAGTGTCTGAAGGTATGTGTGTATTTTGGTGTTTCTAGGATGTAAAATGTGGACACGGGAGCAATTTTAAAACATATGAAAATTTTGATGGCTCTCCTTCCCACCTGAGAAATATACATGGGGAGAAATAGCAGAGACGAGGGGTAAGCATGCCCTTTAGAAGGACACAGGTCAAATTTGGTTTGTCTGACTGTTAAAGTAGACACATTTTAGAACATATTTTCATCCATTTTAAAGGTTAAATGGACCGTGTAGCTGTAAGTATGCCGCAGTATCAGAGGTTTGAAAAAACTAAAGTTTTGGGGGGATTTTCACTATCTCTCATTAGAAATGAATGGAGTTTTTTGGCCGCGTTTTCGCCGTTTACTGTACCAAAATATCGTATTCTTTACAGAAAAAACATAGCACACCAATCCCAAACATGCCCCAGATGATTGGGTTTGGTCCGCATGGGTCAATTTAAAGCCCTCCGACGAGTAGGTGAAGAAAAGTTTTGCAGAAGAGGAATAATAACTAGAAAATTCCTTGGCAGAAATTTCAAGAGTGACTTGGGGGGCTGCTGCCGGGATGAGGACATTGATTTCTCAGAATCGGAGAAGTAATCATTAAAACTGACGGCCACAACCTTAACCCATAGCGTTAAACGATCAAAAAATTGAGCTGTCTAGGACACAGCCACTGCGGTGCGTCGCCACCATGTTCTCGTTCAGCTGCCGTTCAGCTCCGTGGCACCAGCCTCTGGATGCTTCCTAACGGCTCCGTAGATGCCTCATCGGCGCTGTGTCCTGATTCTCCCTTCTCCCCCCCCAATTCCGTACCCCTGTGCATAGGCGTAGGAACCAGGGATGGGGGAGCCTATCCCCTCAATAATAGACATAGGCGCATTTGTCCCACTGAAAGTATACAGCGGACGAGAAACATATTTAAATTAGAAATTTTTAACTCACGTGCTTTTATTTTGAAAGCACAACACAGCGTCACGTCACTGGCCCACCCCCTCCCTCACCGGCTCTGAGTCGGGAGACAGCAGCAGTCCACAGTAGGTTGTCTAATGACACAAATTCTTGTGAGTGAGGTGAAGCCGTCTGTCGGGAATGTTGCCATGAATAAGGCTTGTTTATAATGTAATGTTGTTTGTTACTTTCATATATTTATTTATATGTGCGCCCCCCCCATGTTAAACTCATTCCTACGCCCTAGTGTCATTAAATATTAGACTAAACCCCGCCTTCACCAGAACCAATTGCCGCTACTGCTGTTCAATGGACAGGTGCAGCTAAACAAGGCAATCAACAGGTGCCCTCCAACCACTGGAGGGAGGGGGGAGGAGCAGAACCACAAAGCACACACACACACACACACACACAGACTCTGTGACACCATTCTAAAATCTGAAAAGGGCTGTCTGTCTATATGTATGTTGTGTGTGTGTGTGTGTGTGTGTGTGTGTGTGTGTGTGTGTGTGTCAGACTACTGAGGACTAGTCAGACCGATGCGTTACGAACTGATGAAGCCCCTTGGATAAGAGGCAAAAGGTCTTAGACAAAACCTAAGTCCTAGGTTTGGTTGCTTTCTAGTCAATTGTTGGCGGGATGACTATGACCTGTATGAACGAGAATATACACAGACATACATCTGTTTTTAGACATATGTCTATTTATTTCACACATACACCCTGTGACACTATTGTAATACGGCTGTATGTCTCTGTGTGTGTCTGTTTCTGTGGTTGTGTGTATGTGTGTGTCTGTTTGTGTTTGTGTTTGTGTGTGTGTGTGTGTGTGTGTGTCAACTATGTGTATGTGTTTCTGTGTCTCTGTGTGTGTTCGTGTGCGTGTCTGTTTGTGTGTGTGTGTGTGCTTCTGTTTAATTGTCTCTGTGTAAGTGTGTGTCTGTGTGTCTGTGGTGTCTGTATATGTGTGTGTGTGTGCGTCTGTATATTTGCCTCTGTGTGTGTTTGAGTCTCTGTTTGTGTGTGTGTCACTGTGTATGTCGGTTCGTCTTTGTATGTGTGTGTCTGTTTGTATTTGTATATGTATGTTTCTGTGTGTGTATTTGTGTGTGTGTGTGTGTGTGTGTCTGTTTATGTCTGTATATGCGTGTCTGTATGTATGTGTAGTCTTTATCTTTGTCTCTCTGTGTGTATTCTGCAGTTTAACAGAAATGTAAGTAGTAACACTTGATCAGCTGCTCTCATATCAGAGGAATCACGGATGAGTACATTGATATGTTATAGTCGGAGAAGAAATCATTCAAACTGATGGCCATAGTCAGAGTGTTATTCAGCTGTTTGTGTGTGTCTGTTTTTTTTTTTCTTTTTTTTTTTTGTGTGTGTCTGTATGTGTTTATGTGTGTGTCAGCTGTGTGTGTTTGTGTATCTGTTTGGGTTTATGTGTGTCTGTTTTTTGTCTTTATATGTGTTTCTTTATGTATGTGTGCTTATGAATAGGGCTGTATAAAGGGCCCTCCACACCAAGAACTACAATTATACCTATAACTATAACAATAAAATGCCAGCATCCACACCACTGAACGATATCGTTGTGTTTCTAGGTTACGCCAAGCACACTGAGTGCTCGGCGCAACGGTCAGCAGTGGAGCAGAGATTTATTTATTCCAAGGGTGTGCCCGATTCCGTCCCAGATGTCCCCCTTCTTGGTGGCATCTTTATACAGTCTGTCATTCTTGTCATACAGAGCTGGATTTTTTTTGTACCTCAATGATAAGCCTCTATGCTACGTCGTCCGCCATTTTGAATGAGTGTGTGAGTGACGTATTGACGTGAGGAACGTCTCGACCTGTCATTCCTGATGGATTTTGATTTGCTGTCAGTGTTTTTATTGTTCATCAAATCGCTCTGAAAGTGATCTGAACGATATTTTCCACCACTATCGTTGACGTTATAGTTGTAGTGTGGATGCTGCCATCCACTTGAGTTAAGAACGATTTTTAGAACTATATATTTATAGTTATAGTTCTTGGTGTGGACGGCCCTTGAGGCTGTCTTTCTGTATAGTTGCATCTGTTTGTGTGTGTTTGTGTTTCTGTGTGTGTATTTGTGTTTCTGTGTGTGTTTTTGTGTACCTGTCTGTATGTAATTGTGTGTCTGTTTGTGTCTGTATATTTGTCTTTGTGTGTGTGTCTGTATATTTGCCTGTGTGCTTGTGTGTGTCTGTCCGTGTCTGTATATGTGTATGTGTGCGTCTGTCTGTGTCTGTATATGTGTATGTGTGGGACAGTATTTTTGTCTGTGTGTTTTTGTTTGTGTGTCTGCTTGTATGTCTGTGTTTGTGTGTGTGTCTGTTTATGTCTGTATATTTGTCTGTTTGTTTCAGAGCATGTCTGTTTGTATGTCTGTGTGTGTGTGTGCGCGTCTGTGTCCGTAAATGCGTAAGTGTGGGTCTGTATATTTGTCTCTGTGTGTGTTTGCGTGTGTGTGTCTGTCTGCTGTGTTTCTGTTTGTGTCTTTTCATGTGTGTTTCTGAGTGTAAATTTGTGTCTGTGTGCGTATTTGTGTCGATGTGTGTCTGTGTCTGTGTTTTTGTGTGCTTGTCTGGCAGTATGTATGTGTGCGCACGCTTGTATATTTGTCTGTGTGTGTGTTTGTGAACGTGCCTGCGTGTGTGTTCATGTGCGTGTATGTCTGTTTCTGTGTGTGTCTGTATATTTGTCTGTGTTTGTATGTGTGCGTGTCTACTTGTATGTCTGTTTGTGTGTGCATCTGTCAGTGTCTGTATATGTGTATGTGTGCGTGTCTGTATATGTTTGTTTGAGCATGTGTGTATCCGTCTGTTTTTGTTTGTGTCTCTTCATGTGTGTTTCTGAGTGTAAATTTGTGTCTGTGAGCCTATTTGTGTTGATGTGTGTGTGTGTTGGTGTCTGTGTTTTTGTGAGCTTGTCTGGCAGTATGTGTGTGTCTGTATTTTTGTCTCTGTGTGTGTTTGTTTGCGTGTCTGCTTATATGTCTGTGTTTGTGTGTGCGTCTGTCTGTCTGTATATTTGTCGGTGTGTGCGTCTGTATATTTGTCTGTGTGTTTGTGTGCGTGTCTGTTATGTGTGTGTCTGTCTGTTGTGTTTCTGTTTGTGGCTCTTCATGTGTGTTTCTGAGTGTAAATTTGTGTGTGTGTGTGTGTGTGTGTGTGTGTGTGTGTGTGCTTGTCTGGCAGTATGTGTGTGTGTGTGTGTGTGTGTGTGCGCGCGCTTGTATATTTGTCTGTGCGTGTGTGTGTTTGTGAACGTGCCTGCGTGTATGTGAGTCTGTTGTGTATATGTGTCTCTGCTTGTGTGTGTTTGTGTATGTCTGTGTGTGTTCATGTGCGTGCGTGTCTGTCTGTATGTGTGTGTGTGTCTCTGTTGGTCTGTGTTTTGTGTGCGTGTCTACTTCTATGTCTGTTTGTGTGTGCATCTGTCGGTGTCTGTATATGTGTATGTGTGCGACTGTATTTTTGTGTCTGTGTGTTTTTGTTTACGTGTCTGCTTGTGTGTCTGTGTTTGTGTGTGCGTCTGTCTGTGTCTGTATATTTGTCTGTGTGTTTGTGTGCGTATCTGTTTGTATGTCTGTGTGTGTGTCTGTGTTTTTGTGTGCTTGTCTGGCAGTATGTGTGTGTGTGTGTGTGTGTGTGTGTGTGTGTGCGCGCTTGTATATTTGTCTGTGCGTGTGCTGTGTTTCTGTTTTAGTCTCTTCATGTGTGTTTCTGAGTGTAAATTTGTGTTTGCGTGCGTGACTGTTATGTGTGTGTGTCTGTCTGCTGTGTTTCTGTTTGTGTCTCTACATGTGTGTTTCTGAGTGTAAGTTTTTGTCTGTGTGTGTGTTTGTGAACGTGCCTGCGTGTGTGTGAGTCAGCTGTGTATATGCGTCTCTGCTTGTGTGTGTTTGTGTATGTGTCTGTGGTCTGTGCGTGTTCATGTGCGTGCATGTCTGTTTGTGTGTGTGCGTCTGTATATTTGTCTGTGTTTGTATGTGTGCGTGTCTACTTGTATGTCTGTTTGTGTCTGCGTCTGTCAGTGTCTGTACATGTGTATGTGTGCGTGTCTGTATATGTGTGTGCGTGAATGTCAGTAGTAACAGTTGATCAGCTGCTCTCATATCAGAGGAGTCTGATATCATTGCTTAGAGTGGCTGATTACATGGTTGATTGCAGCTGTGTGTCTGAGTTTGGATTGCATCATCTTTCTCAGAGCCCCATTAAAAAACAGGTTCATTCATTTAGGCGAGCCTCTCACTCTGGCTCAATTTGTGACAAAACGGTAACTCCTATCTGAAAACTGAGCAGACGCTTAGCGCCATAATAAGTGTCTGAAGCTTTGTGTGTATTTTGGTGTTTCTAGGATGTAAAATGTGGACACGGGACTGAGTTAAAAACATATAACCCTAACCCTAACCCTGCCCACAGCAGAAATCGAACCCCGCCCCTCACATTGCCGGGCACCCACCTTAACCCCTTTTGCCACCGTGCCACTCAAGTCAAGAGCTTACATTTTACACCTTCAAAGTCACAAAAAATTAATGCGGACATTTTTTTACAGTTTTTCACACCGGGACTCGAACCCCGCCCCTCCCATTGTTAGGCGCCTGCCTTAACTGATTAACCAGAATAACAAAAGTTACAGTAAAATCATTGGTACTCAGAAAAAAAGTCGTTCAGATCTGTACAATAACGAGCTGTCAAAGAAGGAAAAATCCATCATGTCCGACAGCTCTCACCCACTGCATTTAGAATTTAAGTTCCTGATCTCTGGTATCCACCTCAGACAACCAATAGCCAAAACAAGCCGATACAAATTCTCTTTTATACCCTCTGCCTTCTCACTGCTCAACTCTGCACAATACAGGTAGCACCAACATTAGTTTTACAATTTACACTATTTGTTTGTGGTTGTTTTTTTTTTTTTTTACTGCTACTGCAGCAGAATCAATTGCCCCATGGGGACAAATAAAGGTCTTGAATCTTGAATCTTAACTCCTTACACCACCAAGATGCTCAGCTCAAGCATTTACATTTTACACATTGAAAGTCAAAAAAATTTAAGCTCAGACATTTTTTAGGGTTGCCCACAACAGGACTCGACCCCCACCCCTCCCATTGTGAGGTGCCCGCCTTAACCCATTAGGCCACCGTGCTGCTCAGGTCACCGTCTACGTTTTACACATTCAAAGTCAAAAAAATTGACCCAGAAATTTTTTAGGGTTGCCCACACCAGGTTTCTAACCCCGCCCCTTCCATTTCAGGGCACACGCCTTTAACCCCTTACACCATGTGCTGCTCAGGTTCCCGGATCATTTTACACATTCAAAGTCACAAAAATTCACCTTGAAATAAAATAAAAGTTTTGAATCTTGAATTTTAACCCCTTGCGCCACCCTGCCGCTCAGGTCAAGCACTTAAACTTTAAACCTTCAAAGATACAAAAATTTAAGACAGAATATTTTATATGCTTGCCCACACCGGGGCTCGAACCCTACCCCTCCTATTGCTGGTCGTCCGCCTTAACCCCTTACGCCACCGTGCCACTCATGTCAAGTACTTACGTTTTACACCTTCAAAGTCACAAAAATTCACCCGGACATTTTTAAGGGTTGCCCACAACGGGACTTGAACCCCGCCCCTCCCGTTGTCAGGTGCCTGCCTTTCCGCCTTATGCCACCGTGCTGCATAGGTCAAGTGCTTATATTTTACACCTCAAACAGTATAAAATGGTCAAGCACTTAAATGTTAGACGTTCAAAATCACAAAATTTCACCTGGACATTTTTTAAGTTTGCCAACACCGATATTTGAACCTCGCCAATCCCGTTTCCAGGTGCCCGCCTTAACCACTTACGCCACCATGATGCTCAGGTCACCGCATAGATTTTACACCTTCAAAGTCACAAAAATTAATCCAGACATTTTTTTAGGGTTGACTAAACCAGGACTTGAACCCCGCACCTCCCATTGCTGGGCAACAGCCTCCACTCCTTACGCCACTGTACTGCTCAGGTCAAGCACTTATATTTTACACCTCAAACGGTATAAAATGGTAAAGCACTTAAACGTTACACCTTCAAAGTCACAAAAATTCACCGGGACATTTTTTATTGTTGCCCACACTGGGATTTGAACCCTGCAGCTCCCATTGCCAGGCAACAGCGTCAAATCCTTACGCCACTGTGCCGCAGAGGTCAAGGGTTTACAGTTTACACCCCAAGCGGTATAAAATGGTCAAGGTCAATGGTAAAATGGTCACTTAAACTGTAGACGTTCAAAGTTACAAAAATTCACCCAGACATTTTTTAGGGTTGCCAATACTGGGACTCGAACCCAGCCCCTTTCATTGCCGGGCGCCCACCTAATCCCTTACGCCACCTTGCTGCTCAGGTCACTGCAAAGATTTTACACCTTCAAAGTCACAAAAATTAATTGAGAACTTTTTTAGTGTTGCCCATACTGGGTCTCGAACCCTGCACCACCTGTTGCCAGGCAACCGCCTCAACCCTTTATGCCACCTTGCTGCTCAGGTCACCACAAAGATTTTACAACTTCAAAGTCACAAAAATTCACTCAGAAATTTTTTAGGGTTACCTACAGCAGGACTCGAACCCCCCCACCTCCCGTTGCCAGGAAACCGTCTTTCCACCTTACACCACCGTGCTTCTCAAGTCGAGCACTTACATTTTACACCCCAAGTGGTATAAAATGGTCAAGCACTTAAACGTTAGAACTTAAAAGTCACAAAAATTCACATGGACACTTTATTATTGTTGCCCAGACCAGGACTCGAACCCCACAGCTCCTGTTGCCAGGCAACCACCTCAACCCCTTACACCACTGTGCTGCTGAGGTCAGGAAATTACATTTTATACCCCAAGCGGTATAAAATGGTCAAACACTTAAACATTAGACCTTCAACGTCACAAAAATTGACTCAAAAATTTTTTAGGGTTGCCCATACTGGGACTCGAACCCCGCATCTCCCGTTGCCAGGCAACCGCCTTTCCACCTTATGCCACCGTGTTGCTGAGGTCCAGCACTTACATTTTACACCTCAAGCGGTATAAAATGGTCAAGCACTTAAACGTTACACCTTCAAAGTCACAAAAACTCACCCAAACATTTTCTAGCGTTTCCCCACACTGGGGCTCAAACCCCACTCTTCTCATTGCTGGGCACCCACCTTAACCACTACCCCACCATGCCGCTCAAGTCACTGTGTACATTATATACCTTCAAACTCACAAAAATTAATCCAGACATTTTTTAAGGCTGTCCACACCGGGGTTTGAACACCGCCCCTCTAATTGCCGGCCACCCGCCTTAACCCCTTACGCCCCCGTGCCGCTCAGGTCAAGCATTTAACCTTTACACTTACAAATTCACAAAAATTCACCCGCATATTTCTTAGATTTTCCCACACCAGGGCTTGAACCCCACCCCTCCGGACAGATAGGGAATTTTCGGGGTGATCGACTTCCATTCTGTTTGGGATCCTTTATCCCAGAATCGACCAGCAGGTGGAGCAGTGAGTGCTTTCGTGTTACTGCTATTGTTATGGGTACCTTTGGGCTATTCTGAGTACATTCGGGGTATACTGCCTGTATACTCCCAGCCATGCTCCCTCCCACCCACCCTCCTTCTCCCAACCTGGCCTACCTGCCTGCTTACCTATTTGGCTAATTTACTGTCTGGGGATGGAGGAGCCAGACTCTCAGCCATCCTCCCTCTCCCAGCCTGGCCTGGCCTGCCTGGCTGTCTGTCTGTCTGTCTGTCTTGTGATGGAGGAGCCACACGCCTAGCCTCCCTCCCTGGGGATAGATTAGCCACACTCCCAGCATGGCAGGCTGGCTGGGGATGGAGGAGCCAGGCACCCAGCCATCCTCCCACCCTAACTCTAACCCTGGCTGGGGATGGAGGAGCCACACACCCAGCCTGCCTCCCACCCTCCTTCTCCCAGCCTAACCTTAACCCCCACCCCAACCACAACCACCAACCCTTCTCCCCAGCCTAACACGTGCACCCACACTTAAGCACCCCTCCCCTGGATACGCAACATTAACTGCACCATCAAGAAAATCCTGCCCCTGGTACCCTGTCAGCATTTAGGTGCCACTGGCAACCCGTCAGCACTTTAGTGCCCCTGGTACCATGTCAGGACTTTTGTGCCCCTTGTAACCTGGTTATTTGCCCGGACATTTGCAGTCCTAGTGTTCCGCACAGAGCTCTGAGGTCTGAGGTGCCTGCCACGCCAGCCAGACTCCCAGCCACCCTCCCACCTGAAAAGCTGTGTCCATCCACCTTCCTCCTTGGAAAAGAGGAGGCAGAGGCGAGGCAACTCTCTGCAGTCTGATGGTCTGCAGCGTGAGACCGGGCATGATAAATGCTACGTTTGCTGGAGAGGCTGAGAGCGAGCAAGAAAAGGAGAGGGAGACGGGGTGGCCATCTCCTTCCTTTTTCTCCCCACAGCCTCTGTTTCCGTCACAGAGCAACTGAGGCAGACAGGGCATCTCAGTCTCACTTCCAATGGTTTGGCTGACAAGAAGAACCTGGGGCCCCCACTGCACCGAAACTCTCCCGGGGCCTTGTAGGTGAACCCACGAGGACAGAGGAACCATCTGCCTGAAAGGCAAGCACGGGGCTGCCCAGCAGAGGCCTTCCGATGGCAGGTCACGGTTATCACTTGGTCTGTGGGTGGGAATAGTGTGGAAAACGGGGGGTTGTCAGGGGCCCAGGGGGCCGTGAGCCGGCTCGATCGCCTGGAGCTCTGTCGTCTCGAAAAAGTTGCTCACAGAATTGTGACGGAGGTACATTGCAAATGCGGGTGCGTGAGAGCGAAAAGCACTATCTAAAGGGTTTAGATAGGGCCAGCACTTTTTCCTTTCGTCACACTTTGAAAATTTTTTCCTTCACCCAGGCCCTCTGACCTCCACCCTGCTCTGGGGCAGCATGCTGGGCCTCGGGGAGAGGCCTGTGGGGAGAGCAGCCAGTCCCGAAAATCCTGCTCCTGAAAATGTGACAGAGGTACTTCAAATGCGGGTGTGTGAGAGCGCAAAGCGCAGCTGCTGTCTAAAGGGTTTAGAGCGCCTGCATGTCAAAGGTCAGCTGTTAAATGTATAACTGCAAAGTGAGGTCTAAGTATTAAGTGTGCTTTTCCTCAATATTTCATAAATGCTTTGAGCTAGCAGGCTGAAACTTGAGTATGCTCATCCTGACACAGAGTGTGACGTGCGTTCCGATTTTCAGACCCGCACGACCTTCCCAAAGGTCAGCCGTCAAGTGTATATCTGGCTTGAGAGGCCTTATTTAGTGTGCCTTTTCTCGCTTTGAGAAACCTGCTCAAATGCTTTGAGCAGGTGTATCACTCCATTGTGGGCATTTTGGGGGTCTTATCTTTAATATGGAGAATTTAGGGGCACTTTGTTTTGTTATGGGTACTTTTGGGCTCCTCTGAGTACATTCGGGGTATACTGCCAAGGTTATGGGTATTTGTGGGCTACTTCTGGGCATAGAGGAGCCAGACTCCCAGCCATCCTCCCTCCCTCTCACAGCGTGACCTGCCTACCTCCCTCCCTCCTGTACTTCATTCACCAGTTGATGTATGTCACAACAAAGTTATTCTAAATTGGCCTCTTTATTATTGGTTACTCTTACTTTTTTTTTAAACCTGTACAGCAACTGTTGTTTTTTTTACATGTGCTATATAATATGATAAAGAATGACTTGACTTGACCTTACCAATATCAAAGCCAAGCATAGTCATATGTTGGGGTACATCTTCAATATTAAAAGTATCTCTAAGTACAAAAGTGTGTCAAGCCGGGACTCAAAACAGGACTCAGATGCAGAGATGGGTGAACGGCAGATGTCGACTTTACTCACAACGGAAAATCTCTCCCAAAAAACGGAGGCCAAAAACTAACAATATAAAAATAAAACGATTTTTAAAAAATTGACAACACAACAACAAACACAAATAAAACAATAACACAAAATCACTCCAAAATGGAGGAAAGGAACAAAAGAAACTCAAACACAAAACCCAGGGCTTAAAAATGCCAGAAAAAAAAAAAATCACTCATAAGAGGTAAAGCCAAACTTTTTCTCTCATTCAAACTCTTGAGGCTGGGGTGCAGGAACAAACACACACACATGAGGGACAGGACGAGGGGAGACGCATACCATCAGGTCGGGGACACACGGGAGGGCAAGTGACCTGGAAAGGAGAGGAGAGTTCCTTTTTAAAAATAAAAGAGGAAGTCATGAGGCGAAACACAAACAAACTCAACATGGTGTGACAATGTGGAATAAATAAACACATCAATATAAAGATAAATGGATTTCATTCATCAAACAATGAATAAAATTAAATAATGAGCAAAACACTTAGGAGATATATTCTTAACATAAATAAAGATCGAAGCAGAATTTAATAAAAAAAGAACAGCATAAAAGCAAGGTACACGTTTGTCAAACAGGTAAAATATAATAACTATATACATAAAACTATATACATTACCTATATAAAACACCTACCTAGGCATTCTTCTCCTTGAAGATGTCCCTCACAATGACCTTTGCCCTCAGAGGGTAAGACTTCTTGGGGGACTTAGTTTTCTTTGGGGAGAACCCCACCCTCTCTTTGAACTTCTGGGCCCTAATTTGGGCCTCCGTGGGCCCCATCCTCTCTTTTGCTTTTCTTTGGGCCTCAGGCGGCCCCTTCCTCTTCTGAGGTCTTTCCTTAAGAAACAAAAACAGGCACCAATTGAGCTCAGAGAATGTGGACTGTGGCGTGATCATGATTACAAGGTTTTAACTTACTCTGACCGGTTCCTCCTTCTCCTGGACGGGGCTGTTGTCTTCAGAGGGGGAGTGGGAGGAGGACGTGGAAGAGGAGGCGGAGGCGGAGGTGGAGGCGGTGGCGGCGGGGTCAGTGGCCAGAGAGGTTTCCTCTCTCAAAGAGAGGCATACAAACAGTTCTCTAATTTTTTCAGCCCTCACCAAGTTTTTATGCAGAGCATACATTTTTTCTTGTGTGGCCACACTGTGGCACATGAACTCCGACAAATTCTGGCAGATTGTGGGGTCGTTCTTCTCAAAGTTCTAAAAACAGAAGATCAGCCTTGGGTCAGTATGGATTGAATCTACCCCGTGAAAATAGTGTTTGTGATACTCACGTAGGTGGCCACTGCAGACCTCACGTCCAGGAGTGTGGGGGATCCTGACAGGCCCATTTCTGCCCAGGCCTGCCGGAAATACCAGACGAGATCCTTGGCCACTCCCCAGCCTAGGCTGCTGAAGAAGTAACTGTTAGTAGGCACAGCTCTCCTTTGGAGCCGGAGCCACTCCTGGCACCAGCCGTATTCCTCCGCCTCCAAATAGATTTGAGCCAGGCCATACTTCCTGACAGTCTTGTGGTCCATGACCTGCAACAGACAGAGAAGACAGACAACAGACAGAACAATCAATGGGTTGATCCTTGAATATCATGAAAAAAAAACAAAAAAAAACATTTTACCAGATTGTGAAAGTAATGGCATTATGATGGTGTTTTACATAAGACTTACACTTATGAGATATCTGGCCTCATCGTCCCCCACCACGTCCTTGACCTCCTTGACTCTCATTCTTGTGAGGACCCCGGTCCTGTGACCATATATGGAGGCAAGGTACGCGGCCAGGTACCCAAAGAAGTGGTACCTGGTTCGGGGGTCCTTTGGTTGGGCTTTGCTGATATCATCTGAAATGAGAGTGTGGAGAGAGAGAGAGAGAAGAGACAGAATTGTTTTCTGTGTGGTGATCATTTTAATTGAAAAATAAATGTTGACATTGATAAAAATATTCAAATGAGTTATAATAGGAAACACACACACACACACTAAGACAGACACGTACCCAGGAGTGAGGGCATTTTGGCTTTAGCCAATTTTCTGCAGGTGGCCAAGGACTCACCAGGCATTGGTCAAACAGGCCAAACAAGCCCGCCTGGTGACCTAGGACGGTCCTGCTCACGTCCCTGTACATTTTTTTCAGCTCCCTGTACAGGGCAGTGGTCCATGCAGTCTTTAGCCTGCAGTATTGTGGAGGGGTGTCTCTAAAGTACTCCACAAAAGAAATCATGTGGCCAACATACAGGATGACGGTGGGGGAGGCCAACCTGAATTTCCTGAGCACAGCCGGGTATCTCTTGAAAGATGGGGTTGGGGTTTTAGTCTCTATATCAGTCTTGTGTTTTGAGTAGTTGGTTCCTTCTTACAACTTGAGGAGCTTGAGATTGTCAAAGAATTCCCACATCCAATATTTGATTGATTCCGACCCCACCATCATAAATTTCACAAATGCTCTTGCCCTGCTGGCTTTTGAAACAGCATTTTGTTTCATTTTATCTGTGCCTTCAGGGCAAAACACAAATGTAGAGTAGTCCTCCATGAAGGATTCTGTGAAGATACAACAAACACAATATGGACATTTAGCATAGCTTGACACCATTCCCCACACTTGCACACGAGTCATTCCTACTATTCGGTGCCATTTCAGCCTGGTTAACTTTCTTCAAAAAAAAAAAAAAAAAAAAGAAAATTTCCATGATTTCATTATTTCATCTGAAGGAGGACTTATTAAACTACAAGAAAACAATATTGGTCCAGCCCAGGATATTTCAGTCTAATAATTTGACAAAATTCTCTGAATGTGACAGGGACCAAATGTCCTCCCTGTTACTGGACATTCCCATCTCTTTTAATAAATGTTTGTATGTATATATGTGCACAGTTATCGTAATAGTCCCATTGTCTAAGAGTTAAAATGTCCCTTATTTTATCCTTGAAATGATCTTAGCACACAATATGCTCATTTTGGAGGCCCGGGACTTTCCCCCAAAAATTGAGGCAAGTGCCTTATATAAAGCCCCCGTTTTGGCCATCGGTTCCTTGGCTTTCTAGAAAATAGAAAAATAAAAGAGAAAATTGGAAGAGTTGTTGCTTTAAAAATTCTTAGATATCATTAAACCACATCATCTTTTCCCTTTAATGTCACTAACTTGACCCTGCTGCTCCAGGGATATTTCTTGAATGGCCTTCTTCAGGCCCTCTCTGGTCCCCTCCTCCTCACTGTCACACTCTTCCTCTGACTCTGCTTGCTGCGTGGGCAGTTGCTGCTGCTGTGGCTCTGGTTGCTGCTGCGGTTGCACTGATATGGGATGGAATGTTTGTATCTGATACACTGTAATAAGCTGATGTCACTTGAGTATATTCTATTCTGTTTTCTTCTTACAGCTATGGGGTGCGCCTCCGCCTCCGGCTGCAGCAACTGCTGTTCCAGCCTGTAGGCCTCAGTGTCCCCCTCCAGCTGAACCTCCTCGTCACTCTTGCCGAGCTGAAAACATAGAAAGAATAATTAGACATACTTCAGTCAAATATTTTGATGCGGGATGAAATGTTTGTGTCTGATACACTGTGATAAGCTGATGTCACTAGAGTACATTCTATTTTCTTCTTACAGCTACGGGGTGCGCTTCCACCTCCGGCTACAGCGACTGCTGCTCCAGCCTCTGGGCATGTCCCCTTCCAGCTGAACTTCTTCCGGCTGGGCCTCCTCCAGCTGGTCCCCCTCCAGCTGGTCCCCGTCCAGCTGGGCCTCCTCCAGCTGAACCTCCTCCAGCTGAACCTCCTCCAGCTGAACCTCCTCCAGCTGAACCTCCTCCAGCTGAACCTCCTCCAGCTCGTCCCCCTCCAGCTCGTCCCCCTCCAGCTGGGCCTCCTCCAGCTGAACCTCCTCCAGCTGGTCCCCCTCAAGCTGGGCCTCCTCCAGCTGAACCTCCTCCAGCAGGTCCCCCTCCAGCTGGGCCTCCTCAAGCTGAAACTCCTCCGGCTGGGCCTCCTCCAGCTGAAACTCCTCCTCCTCCTCCTCGTCACTCTTACCGAGTTGAAAACATAGAAAGAATAATTAGACATACTTCAGTCAAATATTTTGATACGGGATGAAATGTTTGTGTCTTGTAATAAACGGTAATAAATTGATGTCACTTAAGTATATTCTATTCTAATATCTTCAAACCTCTGAAAGCTCGATCATTCTCTTCAGCGACTTCTTGCCAACAACTGGCCGGACACTCTGGGGGTTGGGCTGGTCCTCCTCTTCATCATCTATTACTATGACCTTAAAATATAGAAAGAATAGTAATACATACTTCAGTCAAATACTTTGATATAGGATAAATAGTTTGATGTTAATAGAGAATGTTACAGAGCCCCAAAATTAAGTAATTATATTCTAACCTCCTCAAGGTGCCTTCTTTTTCCAAGGCTTTTGCCGCCAGGACCTGGGGGGAGGGCCCTGATGCCCCTGGCTGCTGCTGCTGCTGACCCCATAGAGAGAAAAAATAAACAGCAAGAGAAAACAGCGGATTAATTTAATGAAGATGAATCATTATTAACCTCTTAATAGCTATGTGTTTTTGATTCACTCACAGTGAGGAGTACAATGGTCCGCCTCAATTCAGCAAGCTCCCTCTCCGGCAGCCTAACTCTCTTTCAGGCCTGGATGCAGGGGGTTTTTTACATTCACTTGGCCCCGGCTCTGGCTCGTCATATTTAGACTTAAAACAGATTAATTGCAAATTGTTTCAGGCAATATTACTCACATTTCTCTTTCCAAAAATCTCCTTTTTTTTCTTTGTTTATTTTTTTAATGCTCTCATATTCTCTCCATCTCTCTCTTGCTCTGCCCGTCTCTCTCTCTCTCTCTCTCTCTTTCTCCGTCTCACTCTCCCCCCGCACTGCCCAACCCCACATCCCCCATCCCCCACATCCCCCACCTCTGCCTCTGAGCCCGAGTGCTCCCAAACTTGGAGTGTCATGGACACATTCAAAATAAAGTAAATACACTGTAACCACATAGTGATTATAAAATGTAAACTTGAGTATATTCATCGTGACACAGCGTCACAATGTGTCACAATGTCAGCCGTCAGGTGTCTAACTGGAAAGTGAGACCTAACCCACATAGCAAAATTTTTGTGGCCCAGTGATGGGCCACACACCCCACTCGAACTTGGCCCACATATAGCAATGAATGACAGTCCTTTAGTGGCCACATCTGGCATCCAAAACATGGGCCACATAAGGCCCAGATCTCAGCCAAACTGTACCACCACAGGTGGCCCTATTCTGGACCATGTCACAAAATTGATGTGGCCCATCACTGGGCCACATACCCCACTTGTACTTGGCCCACATACAGGAATGAATTACGGTCCTTGAGTGGCCCACATCTGGCATGCAAAATGTACCACTATAGGTGGCCCTATTGTGGACCAAACAATTTACAGAGGTGGTTCCTGATATCAGCCATAATTAAACCTCAACTCAGCCACTTAATTTATGTGCCATATTTGACTGAGATAAAAAAAAAAAAAGCTTGAACAACTACAGCAATATGTTTCTTTATTTGCACCAGTACATATTTTTAACACTGAGCTCATGAATCACATGTATAACAGTCAGTGCATGAACCAGGACTCCTCACATGTATAATAATAACAACAGTCACTGCATGAACCAGGACTCCTCACATGTATAATAATAACAGTCAGTGCATGAACCAGGACTCTTAGAACTGTGTGTTTATGAACCTTATGTGGGTGTTCCACAATCTCGATATGTATTCAACCTGTTGTGTTTTCAATGGCCTCTCTTCTCCGCATCCTCTCTCTCCTGCCACCATTTCTGTCTGGAGCCAGATGTAACCATCTTTTGATGGTTGCATTAATCTCCTGGTCTGTGGCCCCACACAGAGTACAAGCCCATAGGTGACAATTATGCAGGATTTCTTTTGTATAAGCCTCTATTTTGTTTTTTTAGGAAAATCCTATCACTCTTTAAACAGAGGTATGACACAACAGGTATCAAAGCCAACTTACCAATAACGACATTTCGTAGCTGTAAGCGTTGAAAGCCAATTTTTCCATTTATCCCTCTCATGTTTATATTTTTTGCTAGGGAGTTTGTGAACATCGCACGCATGATCCTCCACACACACTCGCGGATATCGACCCCGCCTTTGAGAGCCAGTGTGTTTATCTGAAATCATATCATCACATATTTATTATTTTTTCTTTTTTCATAGATAAATACAGACACTGAAAAGGTTGTTAAAGTTTTAAGATAAGAAAGTGCATTTATGGAAGCAGTGGCAGTTTGAGATGTGGTCACTGTATATGATACGCCAACATACCAACTGTTTGAGAAGATCAGGGCTACTTCGCAACTCTTCCTCCAGGCTCTGAAGAGAATCTATGTCTGTGAGCGGCAACAAATTTCTATCAAAGCCCATCTCAACCTCATCAGTGGTTTTGAAACCCTGCAGGGTTTTGAAGACAATTCTCAGTTGCTCCATCATCATTTCCCGCTTTGTTAAAATATTTCGCAAGAGGGCTGTGGACAAAACGTGGAAGACAGGTTAGACAAAATCTATGTTCAATCTAATTCAATCTACTGAAGCACACAAGATCACTCAATAACATCACCATTCTTCCAGATTACCTAATAATCTAATTATCTAATTTTAGTAGAGAAAACATGAATACTCACAAGTGTGCAGGCTGGATCTCTGCTCCATGGTCTGGCGTGCAGTGCACGTTGGTGTATGCGTCTCACTGCTGGTGCACTGGGGCTTCTCACTGCTGGTCATCACAGACTCAGGACTGCTGTGGCTGCTTGGATGAGAGTCAGGACTGCTGTGGGTGCTTGGATGGAGGTCAGGACTGCGACGGTTGCTTGGATGGAGGTCACGACTGCTGCGGCTGCTTGGATGGAGGTCAGGTGTGCTGCGGATGTTTGGATGGAGGTCAGGACAGCTGTGGCTGCTTGGATGGAGGTCAGGACTACTGTGGCTGCTTGGATGGAGGTCAGGACTGCCAGCAAGGTGGATATGCAGGGATCTTTGGAGCAGCGGGCAATGAATCCAATCTGCGAAAAAATAAAAATCAAATTCTGTAATATCCGTTGTAACGAAATGCATTATAATTAAATTAGGGATTGATGCTCCTTACCCTTTTTTGAACTTTGTTATTTTTTGTTATTGTCTCATCATCAATGTCGTCCTCCTCTTCCTCCCCAGGGAATGAAATGTTCTTACATCTACAACAATTAAGTGTCATTAAAAATCAGACAATTTTCAAATGTTGTGCACCACAGATGAAAAAAAAAAATCCATTAAAATAGCCTACATCCTTTTTCTTTTGAATATAATTGGAGAATCCCCTCCATCACTACCAAGGTCTGTGTGATCCACAGCTTCAGGCAATTTAAGCCTAGCTTCGTTGTAGTCATCTGGGAAAATAATTGAAAAAACGGATAATTTTAAGTAACACATGACATAACATTAGCTCAAACTAAAAGGTGGACTTGACAAAATTTAACTCATGTGATGTGAAGATAATTCTGGCCTTATGGGGCTTCCATCCATCCCTAGGACATTTCTGGGATTTAACTGCTTTTGCCACATCATTTTTATTTGGCGGCCACATGCACTCTCCATTTTGCATCCAAACTGAGGGCACCACTTCAACCTCATTTGTATTGTCAAAGACAACAATATGATACATCTAAGAAAAAGCAAAGATATCCACATTAATAGCCAACTATATTACAAGAGCAGGATTATTACATATACAGGGATACAGGGTCCCAAACTACAAAACAAATAGATTTAAATTTTCTATGATTCCTTGGTCCATCAAACTATTTAACAGAAACGGCTGAGTGAGTGAGAGAGGTTTTTTTTTTTAAGTTCTTGACTATCATGAACTGGTTAAAAGGTGGTTGTTTTGTTTTTTTTTTTGTTTTATCAGGAATGCATACGTGTGTGTGTGTGTGTGTGGGGGGGTATTTATTTATTAATTTATTGACAATCATGGACTGGACACAGGTATTATTGTAATATATTGCAATGCACTATGTGCAATAACATTGCATGCTGGTGCAATGTCTTTTTAAGTATAGGTCTGTGCTGTCAATATCCTACAATATCTTGAGCAACGTCTGTAACTCACGTCTGAAACTGTGTAAGCGGGGTGTGGGTGGGTTTGTAGTTTGGATGGATATCAGCTGTGGGGTTGAGTATATGTGTGTTTTGGGGGATACGTGCTGACCTACTTATATGTTTACATGTTCCTTGTTTATTGTGTTACTATATGTTCTGTGTAAATGTGTGTGTTTTCACACTCTCATTGCCCAAGTCAAATTTCTCTATCCAGAGACAATAAAGGCTCATCTTATCTTATTAGTTAAAATGCATGAGCGGAACAACAACAAATTTGTTTTGGAATGGTAATCTCACATACTTCTGCAGATTTTTTGAAAACATGAAACACTTGACACTGGTGGAGAGGTTGGAATCCATATAAATTCCTATTTCTTTTGAGTCAACTGGATATGTAAAGAAGTGTTCAACCTGTTTATATTAATTTCCCACAATGTAAACTGTTCCTTCAACTTCAACAGTGTTTTGGACTACAATCAAATTGTTATCAATTCTGATACAAGAATCTCTCTCGTTGGATTTCACAACCATTCCATCAAAAGCAAGCACTTTAAACTGGCGAATCGGTCGTGAGAAGCACTCTGCCACTGGCCCATCCATATGCACTTTATCCAGGTTTTCAATTTTTTTAACATCAGGACTGTAGTTGCCATTTTCCATCTCTGATAATCTACGTATCACGTGAGTCAAAGGACTGCATGGCCCCCGAACCAATTTCTTTAATTTTCCGAGGAAGTTTTCATATGGAAATGCTGATATGAGATCCAAATTTCCATGGATTTTGACATCTTCTCTGAGGTGTACCAGACCATGAATATTATAAATCCAAAACTCTTCACCATAAAGCTGACCAAAATGTTGAACAAATGAAACCAAAAGAGTATTAGCAAGGTCATTCATCTCCATACAATACTTTGGACTTGCCAAAATGTACACACCTACTGACAAAAGCATTAAGTTATCATAGATCTGAGGCTTTAGCACACCCCTTAGCACAACTGGACCAGTGTATAACAAGAATTGTCGGAATTCTGTAGCTTTCCACCTGCATTGTTCAGCCAGTGCCCGTGCCCTTCGAGCAAACTCACTGGGGATGTAACTTCTTAGTGATAAAAGTCTATCTGAAACCATAGAGGCAAGAGTAGATGAAATATGACAGCGCAGGGGGCCAGCAGTACTGATCCACAAATCTAACAGACGCTTCATTACACCCAGACAAATCAAATGCATATAATCATACAGGAAGCAAGCAACCATATCAATGCCAACATCTGCAAGACGTGAGTGATGAAGATGGTGTTCTTCATCCACTGCTTGTCTAAAACTGTCATCAGTTCTGCATTAACCTCAGGAAATGTTATTCGATTGGATTTGTGGACACTTGTTTGGTCACACTGGTCGCATCCATGGTATGCATTGTGTGACTTCACACCTCTTATGAAGGCTCTGGCTAGGGTATCACACACAACAGAAACAACATTGACAAAGAAAGTTTTCTGTTTGTATAGAACCCCAAGTTTTCAACTCATGTACCAAATCATGAAGATATCCAGCCAAACCAGTGGTACTTCTAAACCAATTTGGTTTAGAAGTACCACAAAACAGTGGAAAATCGGTTTCTGTGTGTATCCTTGTAACATACCAAGGATTGGCCAGAACTGAGTACTAGTACTCAAAAGTAGTAGCCATCAAAATTCAACTGCAGTTTAAAGGCATGTCTGTCTGGCACAGTAGAGCACACTTTGTCTAGAATTTTCTCAACTGAATTCGAAATTCCACGATAATGGAACATGCCATCTGCTACACTGTTAATGTTGTAGCTTGTTTTTGTTTTCAGCAATGTTCGTCTGTCTTTGGGCAGGGAGGGATGGTGGAGTTTAAGGATACTCAGAAGCGCTGACAGAGCTATCAGAGAAATTCCAAATGAAACTGCCCAATCTGCCAGTAAGCTCTGCAGATCACCATCATTCTGAGGCTTTAACTTCTGATGAGGCAAATCCTCATCAGAATTTAAAGCCACTGCATGGACTTCCATATCCTCATCATCTTTTACTTTGTCACTTTGGATATCAGATTCCTCTGAATCAACAACAGAGATACTATTGGCACCCCCCATCCCCTCTATATTCTGCTAATTTTCAATGAGTTCACCGACTGTCTTTAATGCCCTTCTTCGGGAATTGCCCCTGTCATTGTACATCCAAACTCTTTCCATACCTTCACTTGCTCTAAGTCAGCTTCCACCTGAAACAGACAAATAATAGTCAAAATTACTAAATTATCAAGTGTACAAAGACAATTTTCAGTTTAAATTGAAATTTCATTATCAATAAGGACACATTTATTTGGCTTAGCTGTTAAAACATCATTCATTTTTACTTCTACACCTACACAGGCCTCAATCTACTTTAGCATGGCTAGTCTGCTTTTTCCACACTATAGCTTAGCAGACCTTAAACAGTTCAAAACTAGAACATGGTGTAAACATAATTTGCTTGAAACTTATTTAAATAAATACTTAGTTGAAGGACAGGCAACGCAGCACACTAGAGAAACCTTATGAAAGTTTTCAAATTTAAATAAATCAGTGTGAATCCAGGATCGTGCAGCTAATCACCCAGTTCATCCATTCAAGTTTATAGACCCTGAGATTTCAAATACTGCATAACCAGGGTTAGGGGTTAGACTGGTATGATTCAGTCTAGCAATTTGTGATATAAACTAGACAACCGCGGTGAAGTTAGTTTTAAGTTGGATATTCAAGACTTTCACTCCGGATAAACCTCTTCTGTTCCACGCAGTGTGACTCCAAGCCAGCCACTCCAACATTTCAAGTGCACCCGTATTACAGACTTTACATTAAATACACGGAGACAGAAGACGGCTACGGCATGTATCAACTTCCTGTTTTCAAAATAAAAAAGTGGGATATTTATAGCAGAGAAACTGTGTTTAAAGGAAATAAAAACAGACGTATCAATATGTTCCAACACTGGTTTTGATTTATTATATCAAATGACCAAATAGCTATTCAGCTAAAATGCTAATATTTCCATATAAAAATTATGAATGATTAGAAAAGGTGAGGAAAACAACAGGTGTATCTCATGCACACTCTGTAGTAACATGTTCCCACACTGATTTTGAGTCAATTGATCACATCACCTGGAAGCTATTGAGCTAAAATGATAGTATTTACATAAAAAATTAATAAAAAAATATTTGGAGATTTGAAATGAAAAACCAAGGGGTGTATCTCATGCAGCAAGTGGAGCACTATGATCCCACACTGATTTTGAGTCAATTGATCACATCACCTGGAAGCTATTGAGTTAAAACGTTAATATTTATAAAAAAATAAATAAATAAAAATAATAAATATTTGGAGATTTGAAATGAAAAACCAAGAGGTGTATCTCATGCAGCCAGTGGAGTACTATAATCCCCCACTGATTTTGAGTCAGTTGATCACATCACCTGGAAGCTATTGAGCTAAAATGCGAGTATTATATAAAAAAAAATGATAAAAAATATTTGGAGATTTCAATTATAAAAAAAAAAAAAAAATCAGGTGTATCTCATCCATATGTTTTTGAGTCATTTGGTCACATGACCTGGAAGGTGCGTAATGGGAAATGTCCCCACATTTGTAGGACAGGTAATGATTGTCCAGAGGATAAATTAAGATAAGAGGAGCTTTATTTATCCCAAAGGGAAATTGAGTTAAGTCAGTGAACTCATTTATTTATCAAAGAGTTATACAGTCTAATGGCTGTGGGTAAGAAAGATCTTTTTTTGATTAATATTTTAATGTAAATATTAGCATTTTAGCTCAATAGCTTCCAGGTGATGTGATCAATTGACTCAAAATCAGTGGGGGATTATAGTACTCCACTGGCTGCATGAGAACACCCCCTGATTTTACAATTTAAATCTCCAAATATTTATTTATTTTTTTTTAAAATAAATATTAGCATTTTAGCTCAATAGCTTCCAGTTGAAATGATCAATTGACTCAAAATCAGTGTTGGATCATAGTACTTCACTGGCTGCATGAGATACACCCCCTGGTTTTACAATTTAAATCTCCAAATATTTTTTTGATTAATTTTTTTAAATTGTGGACCCGGATCTGTTTTCCCACAGTCAAAGTATCTGTGCAATGTTTTATGTAACACAGTACACTGTCCGTGAACACCTCGATGTCATGATGTGCAAAAACATCCCAGTTGGTCCTTTCAAAGCAGTCCTGCAGCTGGTGAGAGGCTCCATCAGGCCAAGTCCTTACAGTTTATATGGATGTGGGTGCAGTTTTCCTGAGGGGGGCATATGCAGGAATCAATAGCAGTGACATGTGGTCAGACTGGGCCAGGTGAGGTGATTGTTTAGCCCTGTAGCCCAGCTTGATGTTAGAGTACACCTTATCAAGTGTGTTATCTCCTCTGGTGGCACACTTTACATGCTGGTAAAATTTAGGAAGTCCGCATGACTGAAATCCCCAGCTATGATGTGTACTGCATCAGGATATCTGCTCTGCTTGTTGCTGATACAGATGTACAATAGGCTGTTAGCCACTTTAGCGTCGGCGTTGGGTGGAATGTAAACACCAGTTACCATGACGACAGTGAACTCACGGGGAAAGTAAAAAGGTCTACATTTCACCGTAACAAACTCCAGGTTCGGGGAGCAATGGCTATCCACAGTCACTGAGTTCGTACACCAGGTATTGTTCAAGTAGACACACAGCCCCCCTCCTCTGCTCTTACCGGAGTTCTCTGTCCTGTCATGTCGCTGTGCGGTGTAGCCTCTTAGGTCAATGGCGGCGTCCGGGATGCGTGGATGAAGCCAGGTTTCTGTGATCACGAGAATGCAGCTGTTCTTCACAGTGTTGTTCTCTGCGATCGTTAGCCTCAGCTCATCCATCTTATTTGCGAGGGATCTGGCATTTGTGAGAAACAGGCTGGGAAGCGGAGGTTTGAATGGCTGCTTCCGTAGCCTCGTCAGTGCGCCAGCTCTGCAGCCCCACTTTTGCCTTCTCTCCCTATGCCGCCTTCGCTTCCTCCCGGTGGGGATGGTAATCCATGGGGAGCCCGGGCAGCGTGCAATGTCCGCCGGTATATTATGTAGTCGGATGAACTCGGCTGTAACAGTCCGCTCCCGACAAACCCCGAGCTTGAGGAGATCGTGCCGGCTGTAGATGTTGTCCGCCTGACATGAGTGACTCAGAACACAAAGTAACACAAAAACAGAGCACCAACTGAATGAGCACCGAGCCGCTCCAACTGTGTGCGCCGCCATGTTGACAGGACTATATAGTGAACTCATTAACAAAATGAACAATCGTTTTCGGACACTACTTTTGGCGCCGTTAATTGCATCATCGCTGTCGCACAATTAAAACGTACCCCACTAACGGCTAAAGACAGAAAAAAAAAATCAGTTTAGCATTTTTTTAAAGGCTTTTGATAATCTGATATCCGATTATACTGTTTTGCACGATGTTAATGCGTTTTACATTCATGTAAACAGTACATTTAATTGCCTTTGTTTTTGAAATGTGCTATAAAATAAACTATTCTGTTCTGCTGGAATCGCCATTTTCGCCACGAGTGCAATGCATCATGGGATATCTTGCTTGGGTTAGTGACCATTGGCTATTCTTTACTTTTCACAGTGCATTGTGGGATAGAAAACGACAAGCTCCCCATATAGTGCACTAATTAAGGATTAGTGAGCGGTTTCGGACACAGCCAGGCAGACTCCAAAGGCGGGATTTTTTTTTAGGTGACGTCAAGTGGACGGTTACGTTACGTAGCCTACGTTGAGTGGATATCAGAGCCCGTCTATCTCTGTTGGATATTGATAAATTTGAAAAAGCGGGTACCTTCATGGACCAGACAAGTAAGTGTGAGTGATATTTGATTTCTCATAACAACTGTGACGAACTTACTGACGCATTTCTCTGTCTATGTAAAGGAACGTGCTCTGTGTGTGTGTGTGTGTTTGCGCCTACGTAGAGAGAGAAAGAGAGAAAAGCGTCAGTTGAACCTTAATCGCATTGTGAAAAATCAACTCAACTATACACACTATATATATATATATATATATATATATATATATATAACTGCAAAGTGAGGCCTAAGTATTAAGTGTGCTTTTCCTCAATATTTCATAAACGCTTTGACCTAACAGGCTGAAACTTGAGTATGTTCATCCTGGCACTGAGTCTGACGTGTGTTCCGATTTTCAGACCCGCACGACCTTCCCAAGTGTCAAAGATCAGCCGTCAGCGGAATATCTGGCTTGAGATGCCTTATTTAGTGTGCCTTTTCTCAATATTTCATAAAGGCTTTGAGCTAGCAGGCTGAAACTTGAGTATGTTCATCCTGGCACAGAGTCTGACGTGTGTTCCGATTTTCAGACCTGCACGACCTTCCCAAGTGTCAAAGATCAGCCGTCAGAGGTATAGCTGGAAAGTGAGGCCTACCTAGTAAGTATGCTTTTTCTCAATATTTCATAAATGTTCTGAGCTAGCATACTGAAACTTGAGTATGTTCATCCTGACCCAGAGTTTGACGTGTGTTCCGATTTTCAGACCCGCACGACCTTTCCAAGTGTCAAAGGTCAGCCGTCAAAGGTATAACTGCAAAGTGAGGCCTACGTATTAAGTATACTTTTTCTCAATATTTCATAAATGCTTTGAGCTAGCAGAGTGAAACTCTAGTATGTTGACCGTGACACAGAGTGTGATGTTTGTTCCGATTTTCAGACCCGAACAACCTTCCCAAGTGTCAAAGGTCAGTCGTCAGCGGTATATCTGGCTTGAAAGGCCTAATTTAGTGTGCTTTTTCTTAATATTTCATAAACACTTTGAGCTAGCAGGCTGAAACTTGAGTATGTTCATCCTGGCACAGAGTGTGACGTGTGTTCCAATTTTCAGACCTGTGCCACCTTCCCAAGTGTCAAAGATCAGCCGTCAGAGGTATAGCTGGAAATTGAGACCTACTTATTAAGTATGCTTTTTTCCAATATATCATAAACGCTTTGACCTAGCAGGCTGAAACTTGAGTATGTTCATCCTGGCACAGAGTCTGACGTGTGTTTTGATTTTCAGACCTGCGCGACCTTCTCAAGGGTCAAAGATCAGCCGTCATGTGTATATCTGGCTTGAGAGGCCTAATTTAGTGTGCTTTGTCTTAATATTTCATAAAGGCTTTGAGCTAGCAGGCTGAAACTTGAGTATGTTCATCGTGACGCAGACTTGGGCGGCAGCGGTTAAGGCGGGCGACTGGCACCAGGAAGAGCGGGGTTCGACTCCCGGTTTGGGCGAACTTTTAAAAATGTCTGATTGAACTCGGTGACTTTATAATGGTGATGACATGGGCGGTGACTTGGGCAGCAACGGTGGAGCAGTGGTTAAGGCGGCCGACGGGCACCGGGAAGAGCGGGGTTCGACTCCCGGTGTGGGCAAACTTTTAAAAATGTCCAATTGAACTCGGTGACTTTATAATGGCAGAGAATATGGTGGTGACAAGGGCAGCAACGGAGGCGCAGCGGTTAAGGCGGTCGACTGGCACCGAGAAGAGCGGGGTTCGATTTCCGGTTTGGGCGAACTTTTAAAAAATGTCCGATTGAACTCGGTGACTTTATAATGGCAGAGAGTATGGTGGTGACAAGGGCAGCAATAGTGGCACAGCGGTTAAGGCGGCCAACTGGAATGGGGAAGAGCAGGGTTGGGCTCCCAGTGTGGGCGAACTTTTAAAAATGTCCGATTGAACTCGGTGACTTTATAATGGTGATGACATGGGCCTTGACTTGGGAGGCAACAGTGGTGCAGCGGTTAAAGCAGCCAACTGGCACCGGGAATAGCAGGGTTCGATTCCCGGTGTGGGCAAACTTTTAAAAATGTCCGATTGAACTCGGTGACTTTATAATGGCAAAAAGTATGGCGGTGACATCATGTCTCTAAAACGCACTCTAGACACTTTTTAAGGTTTTTTTGGGGCTCCTTACGGTAAGTGGTGAAATAAGAATATTCCTGCCGAAAATTAACTAGAACCACCATAATCACATGCTTCTGAGTATTTTTGAGGAGATTTGAGCACTTTGATAGCATTCAATCGGGATGTTTCTAACACGCACTCAAATCGCTTTTTTAGGCTGTTTTAGTGCTCTTTATGAAAATTGGTGAAATGACAATATTCTTGCAAAAAATCAACTACAACCGACATAATCAAATGGGTTTTATCAGTTTTAAGGAGATTTTTGCAGTTTGATAGCAATCAATTTGGATGTCTCTAAGACGCACTCTAAACGCTAAATCAGACTGTTTTAGGTCTCTTTATGAAAAGTGATGAAATAAGAATAGATCTGAAACAAATGAACTAGAATCGACATAATTAAGTGGTTCTGAATAGTTCTGAGGAGATTTGTGCAGTTTGATAGCATTCAACTGTGATATCTCTAAAACGCACTCTAAACGCCAAATCAGCCTGTTTTAGGGCTCTTTATAAATAGTGATGAAATAAGAATAGACCTGCAGAAAATGAACTACAACCGACATAATCAAGTCGATTTTAGTAGATTTGAGTAGATCTGTGCAGTGTGATAGCAATCCATTGGGATGTCTCTAAAACGTACTCTAAACGCTAAATCAGACTGTTTTAGGGCTCTTTATGAAAAGTGCTGAAATAAGAACATTCCTGCAGAAAATGAGCTAGAATCCACATATTCCAGTGGTTCTGAATAGTTTTCAGGAGATTTGTGGACTTTGACAGCATTCAATTGGGATGTCTCTAAAACGCACTCTAAATGCTAAATCAGCCTTCTGATGGGCTCTTTATTAAAAATGGTGAAATAAGAACATTCCTGCAGAAAATGATCTAGAATCCACATAATTCAGTGGTTCTGAGTAGTTTTCAGGAGATTTGCGCACTTTGATAGCATTCAATTGGGATATCTCGAAAACGCACTCTAATCGCTTCTTAAGGCTGTTTTAGGGCTCTCTATGAAAACTGGTGAAATGACAATATTCATGCAGAAAATGAACTACAACCAACACAATCAAGTCGATTTTAGTAGATTTGAGTAGATCTGTGCAGTTTGATAGCAATCAATTTGGATGTCTCTAAGACGCACTCTAAACGCTAAATCAGACTGTTTTAGGTCTCTTTATGAAAAGTGTTGAAATAAGTATAGATCTGCAACAAATAAACTAGAATGCACATAATTAAGTGGTTCTCAGTAGTTTTGAGGTAGATTTGAGCACTTTGATAGCATTCAATTGGGATTTCTCGAAAACGTACTCTAAACGCTAAATCAGCCTTCTGATGGGCTCTTTATGAAAAATGGTGAAATAAGAACATTCCTGCAGAAAATGAACTAGAATCCACATAATCCAGTGGTTCTGAGTAGTTTTCAGGAGATTTGTGCACTTTGATAGCATTCAATTGGGATGTCTCTAAAACGTACTCTAAACGCTAAATCAGACGGTTTTAGGTCTCTTTATGAAAAGTGTTGAAATGAGAATAGATCTGCAACAAATGAACTAGAATCCACACAATTAAGTGGTTCTGAACAGTTCTGAGCAGATCTGTGCAGTTTGATAGCATTCAATTGGGATGTCTCTAAAACTCACTCTAAATGCTAAATCAGCCTTTTTTAGGGTCTTAATGAAAAATGGTGAAATAAGAACATTCCTGCAGAAAATGAACTAGAATCCACATAATCCAGTGGTTCTGAGTAGTTTTCAGGAGATTTGTGCAGTTTGATAGCAACCAACTGTGATATCTCTAAAACACACTCTAAACGCCAAATCAGACTGTTTTAGGGCTGTTTATAAATAGTAATAAAATAAGAATAGACGTGCAGAAAATGAACTACAACCAACAGAATCAGGTCGATTTTAGTAGGTTTGAGCAGATCTGTGCAGTTTGATAGCATTCCATTGGGATGTCTCCAAAACGCACTCTAAATGCTAAATCAGCCTTTTTTAGGGCTCTTTATGAAAAGTGGTGAAATGACAATATTCTTGCAGAAAATGAACTAGAATCCCCATAATCCAGTGGTTCTGAGTAATTTTCAGGAGATTTGTGGACTTTGATAGCATTCAACTGGGATGTATCTAAAACGCACTCTAAATGCTAAATCAGCCTCTTTTATGGCTCTTTATGAAAAATGGTGAAATAAGAACATTCCTGCAGAAAATGAACTAGAATCCACATAATCCAGTGGTTCTGAGTAGTTTTCAGGAGATTTGTGCACTTTGATAGCATTCCATTGGGATTTTTGTTACTTCATACTAACATGCAACCAAACTGCACAAATCTCTTCAAAAACTAGACAAATCTCTGCACAAACTAATAAAAGCTACGTGAATATGAAGGAACTACTTGATTCCTGTTGATTTTCTGCTGGGATTGGCTGATTTCACTACTTTTAATACAGCGTTCAAAAACAGGCTTAATTCAGCATTGAGTGCCTTTTTGTTACTTCATACTAACATGCAACCAAACTGCACAAATATCTGCACAAACTAATAAAAGCTACTTGAATATGAAGGAACTACATGGTTCCTGTTGATTTTCTAATGGGATTTGCTTATTTCACTACTTTTAATACAGAGTTCAAAAACAGGCTGAATTCAGCATTGAGTGCGTTTATGACTAATCAACTTGAAATGAAATCAAACTGCACAAATCTCTGCACAAACTACTCAGAACTACTTGAATATGAAAGGACTACATGATTCCTGTTGATTTTCTGCTGGGATTTGCTGATTTCGCTACTTTTAATAGAAAGTTCAAAAACAGGCTCAATTCAGCATTGGGTGCGTTTGTGACTCATCAACTTGAAATGAAATCAAACTGCACAAATCTCTTCAAAACCTACATAAATCTCTGCACAAACTAATAAAAGCTACTTGAATATGAAGGAAGTACCTTATTCCTGTTGATTTTCTGCTGGGATTTGTTGATTTCACTACTTTTAATACAGAGTTCAAAAACAGGCTTAATTCATCATTGAGTGCGTTTTTGTTACTTCATACTAACATGCAACCAAACTGCACAAATCTCTTCAAAAACTGCACAAATCTCTGCACAAACTAATAAAAGCTACTTGAATATGAAGGAACTACATGGTTCCTGTTGATTTTCTAATGGGATTTGCTTATTTCACTACTTTTAATACAGAGTTCAAAAACAGGCTGAATTCAGCATTGAGTGCGTTTATGACTAATCAACTTGAAATGAAATCAAACTGCACAAATCTCTGCACAAACTACTCAGAACTACTTGAATATGAAAGGACTACATGATTCCTGTTGATTTTCTGCTGGGATTTGCTGATTTCGCTACTTTTAATAGAAAGTTCAAAAACAGGCTCAATTCAGCATTGGGTGCGTTTGTGACTCATCAACTTGAAATGAAATCAAACTGCACAAATCTCTTCAAAACCTACATAAATCTCTGCACAAACTAATAAAAGCTACTTGAATATGAAGGAAGTACCTTATTCCTGTTGATTTTCTGCTGGGATTTGTTGATTTCACTACTTTTAATACAGAGTTCAAAAACAGGCTTAATTCATCATTGAGTGCGTTTTTGTTACTTCATACTAACATGCAACCAAACTGCACAAATCTCTTCAAAAACTGCACAAATCTCTGCACAAACTAATAAAAGCTACTTGAATATGAAGGAACTACATGGTTCCTGTTGATTTTCTGCTGGGATTTGCTTATTTCACTACTTTTAATACAAAGTTCAAAAACAGGCTCAATTCAGCATTGAGTGCGTTTATGACTAATCAACTTGAAATGAAATCAAACTGCACAAATCTCTGCACAAACTACTCAGAACTACTTGAATATGAAGGGACTACATGATTCCTGTTGATTTTCTGCTGGGATTTGCTGATTTCGCTACTTTTAATAGAAAGTTCAAAAACAGGCTTAATTCAGCATTGAGTGCGTTTTTGTTACTTCATACTAACATGCAACCAAACTGCACAAATCTCTTCAAAAACTGCACAAATCTCTGCACAAACTAATAAAAGCTACTTGAATATGAAGGAACTACATGATTCCTGTTGATTTTCTGCTGGGATTTGCTTATTTCACTACTTTTAATACAGAGTTCAAAAACAGGCTCAATTCAGCATTGAGTGCGCTTGTGAGTCATCAACTTGAAATGAAATCAAACTGCACAAATCTCTTCAAAACCTACATAAATCTCTGCACAAACTAATAAAAGCTACTTGAATATGAAGGGACTAAATGATTCCTGTTGATTTTCTGCTGGGATTTGCTGATTTCACTACTTTTAATACAGAGTTCAAAAAAAGGTTCAATTCAGCATTAAGTGCGTTTTTGTTACTTCATACTAACATGTATACAAACTGCACAAATCTCTTCAAAAACTAGACAAATCTCTGCACAAACTACTCAGAACTACTTGAATATGAAGGGACTACATGATTCCTGTTGATTTTCTGCTGGGATTTGCTGATTTCGCTACTTTTAATAGAAAGTTCAAAAACAGGCTCAATTCAGCATTGAGTGCGTTTATGACTCATCAACTTGAAATGAAATCAAACTGCACAAATCTCTTCAAAAACTGCACAAATCTCTGCACAAACTAATAAAAGCTACTTGAATATGAAGGAAGTACATGATTCTTGTTGATTTTCTGCTGGGATTTGCTGATTTCAGCTACTTTTAATACAGAGTTCAAAAACAGGCTTAATTCAGCATTGAGTGCCTTTTTGTTACTTCATACTAACATGCAACCAAACTGCACAAATCTCTGCACAAACTAATAAAAGCTACTTGAATATGAAGGAAGTACATGATTCTTGTTGATTTTCTGCTGGGATTTGCTGATTTCAGCTACTTTTAATACAGAGTTCAAAAACAGACTTAATTCAGCATTGAGTGCCTTTTTGTTACTTCATACTAACATGCAACCAAACTGCACAAATCTCTGCACAAACTAATAAAAGCTACTTGAATATGAAGGAAGTACCTGATTCCTGTTGATTTTCTGCTGGGATTTGCTGATTTCACTACTTTTAATACAGAGTTCAAAAACAGGCTCAATTCAGCATTGAGTGCGTTTATGACTAATCAACTTGAAATGAAATCAAACTGCACAAATCTCTGCACAAACTACTCAGAACTACTTGAATATGAAGGGACTACATGATTCCTGTTGATTTTCTGCTGGGATTTGCTGATTTCGCTACTTTTAATAGAAAGTTCAAAAACAGGCTCAATTCAGCATTGGGTGCGTTTTTGTTACTTCATACTAACATGCAACCAAACTGCACAAATCTCTTCAAAAACTGCACAAATCTCTGCACAAACTAATAAAAGCTACTTGAATATGAAGGAACTACATGATTCCTGTTGATTTTCTGCTGGGATTTGCTGATTTCGCTACTTTTAATACAGAGTTCAAAAACAGGCTTAATTCAGCATTGAGTGCCTTTTTGTTACTTCATACTAACATGCAACCAAACTGCACAAATCTCTGCACAAACTAATAAAAGCTACTTGAATATGAAGGAACTACATGGTTCCTGTTGATTTTCTGCTGGGATTTGCTGATTTCACTACTTTTAATACAGAGTTCAAAAACAGGCTTAATTCAGCATTGAGTGCGTTTTTGTTACTTCATACTAACATGCAACCAAACTGCACAAATCTCTGCACAAACTAATAAAAGCTACTTGAATATGACGGAACTACTTGATTCCTGTTGATTTTCTGCTGGGATTGGCTGATTTCACTACTTTTAATACAGAGTTCAAGAACAGGCTTAATTCAGCATTGAGTGCCTTTTTGTTACTTCATACTAACATGCAACCAAACTGCACAAATATCTGCACAAACTAATAAAAGCTACTTGAATATGAAGGAAGTACATGATTCTTGTTGATTTTCTGCTAGGATTTGCTGATTTCGCTACTTTTAATAGAAAGTTCAAAAACATGCTCAATACAGCATTGGGTGCGTTTGTGACTCATCAACTTCAAATAAAATCAAACTGCACAAATCTCTTCAAAACCTACATAAATCTCTGCAATAACTAATAAAAGCTACTTGAATATGAAGGAAGTACCTGATCTGATTCCTGTTGATTTTCTGCTGGGATTGGCTGATTTCACTACTTTTAATACAGAGTTCAAAAACAGGCTTAAGTCAGCATTGAGTGCGTTTATGACTAATCAACTTGAAATGAAATCAAACTGCACAAATCTCTGCACAAACTACTCAGAACTACTTGAATATGAAGGAACTACATGATTCCTGTTGATTTTCTGCTGGGATTTGCTGATTTCATTACTTTTAATACAGAGTTCAAAAACAGGCTTAATTCAGCATTGAGTACGTTTTTGTTACTTCATACTAACATGCAACCAAACTGCACAAATCTCTTCAAAATTAGACAAATCTCTGCACAAACTAATAAAAGCTACTTGAATATGAAGGAAGTACCTGATTCTTGTTGATTTTCTGCTGGGATTTGCTGATTTCACTACTTTTAATACAGAGTTCAAAAACAGGTTCAATTCAGCATTGAGTGCCTTTTTGTTACTTCATACTAACATGCAACCAAACTGCACAAATCTCTGCACAAACTAATAAAAGCTACTTGAATATGAAGGAAGTACCTGATTCCTGTTGATTTTCTGCTGGGATTTGCTGATTTCACTACTTTTAATACAGCGTTCAAAAACAGGCTTAATTCAGCATTGAGTGCCTTTTTGTTACTTCATACTAACATGCAACCAAATTGCACAAATATCTGCACAAACTAATAAAAGCTACTTGAATATGAAGGAACTACATGGTTCCTGTTGATTTTCTAATGTGATTTGCTTATTTCACTACTTTTAATACAGAGTTCAAAAACAGGCTCAATTCAGCATTGAGTGCGTTTATGACTAATCAACTTTAAATGAAATCAAACTGCACAAATCTCTGCACAAACTACTCAGAACTACTTGAATATGAAGGGACTACATGATTCCTGTTGATTTTCTGCTGGGATTTGCTGATTTCGCTACTTTTAATAGAAAGTTAAAAAACAGGCTCAATTCAGCATTGGGTGCGTTTGTGACTCATCAACTTAAAATGAAATCAAACTGCACAAATCTCTTCAAAACCTACATAAATCTCTGTACAAACTAATAAAAGCTACTTGAATATGAAGGAACTACATGATTCTTGTTGATTTTCTGCTGGGATTTGTTGATTTCACTACTTTTAATACAGAGTTCAAAAACAGGCTTAATTCATCATTGAGTGCGTTTTTGTTACTTCATACTAACATGCAACCAAACTGCACAAATCTCTTCAAAAACTGCACAAATCTCTGCACAAACTAATAAAAGCTACTTGAATATGAAGGAACTACATGATTCCTGTTGATTTTCTGCTGGGATTTGCTGATTTCGCTACTTTTAATAGAAAGTTCAAAAACAGGCTCAATTCAGCATTGGGTGCGTTTGTGACTCTTCAACTTCAAATAAAATCAAACTGCACAAATCTCTTCAAAACCTACATAAATCTCTGCACAAACTAATAAAAGCTACTTGAATATGAAGGAAGTACCTGATTCCTGTTGATTTTCTGCTGGGATTTGCTGATTTCACTACTTTTAATACAGAGTTCAAAAACAGGCTGAATTCAGCATTGAGTGCGTTTATGACTAATCAACTTGAAATGAAATCAAACTGCACAAATCTCTGCACAATCTACTCAGAACTACTTGAATATGAAGGGACTACATGATTCCTGTTGATTTTCTGCTGGGATTTGCTGATTTTGCTACTTTTAATAGAAAGTTCAAAAACAGGCTCAATTCAGCATTGGGTGCGTTTGTGACTCATCAACTTGAAATCAAATCAAACTGCACAAATCTCTGCACAAACTAATAAAAGCTACTTGAATATGAAGGAAGTACATGATTCTTGTTGATTTTCTGCTGGGATTTGCTGATTTCAGCTACTTTTAATATAGAGTTCAAAAACAGGCTTAATTCAGCATTGAGGGCCTTTTTGTTACTTCATACTAACATGCAACCAAACTGCACAAATCTCTGCACAAACTAATAAAAGCTACTTGAATATGAAGGAAGTACCTGATTCCTGTTGATTTTCTGCTGGGATTTGCTGATTTCACTACTTTTAATACAGCGTTCAAAAACAGGCTTAATTCAGCAGTGAATGCGTTTTTGTTACTTCATACTAACATGCAACCAAACTGCACAAATATCTGCACAAACTAATAAAAGCTACTTGAATATGAAGGAATTACATGGTTCCTGTTGATTTTCTAATGGGATTTGCTTATTTCACTACTTTTAATACAGAGTTCAAAAACAGGCTCAATTCCGCATTGAGTGCGTTAATGACTAATCAACTTGAAATGAAATCAAACTGCACAAATCTCTGCACAAACTACTCAGAACTACTTCAATATGAAGGGACTACATGATTCCTGTTGATTTTCTGCTGGGATTTGTTGATTTCGCTACTTTTAATAGAAAGTTCAAAAACAGGCTTAATTCAGCATTGAGTGCCTTTTTGTTACTTCATACTAACATGCAACCAAATTGCACAAATATCTGCACAAACTAATAAAAGTTACTTGAATATGAAGGAACTACTTGATTCCTGTTGATTTTCTGCTGGGATTGGCTGATTTCACTACTTTTAATACAGAGTTCAAAAAAAGGCTTAATTCAGCATTGAGTGCCTTTTTGTTACTTCATACTAACATGCAACCAAACTGCACAAATATCTGCACAAACTAATAAAAGCTACTTGAATATGAAGGAAGTACATGATTCTTGTTGATTTTCTGCTGGGATTTGCTGATTTCACTACTTTTAATACAGAGTTCAAAAACAGGCTCAATTCCGCATTGAGTGCGTTTATGACTAATCAACTTGAAATGAAATCAAACTGCACAAATCTCTGCACAAACTACTCAGAACTACTTGAAAATGAAGAGACTACATGATTCCTCTTGATTTTCTGCTGGGATTTGCTGATTTCGCTACTTTTAATAGAAAGTTCAAAAACAGGCTCAATTCAGCATTGGGTGCGTTTTTGTTACTTCATACTAACATGCAACCAAACTGCACAAATCTCTGCACAAACTAATAAAAGCTACTTGAATATGAAGGAACTACATGATTCCTGTTGATTTTCTGCTGGGATTTGCTGATTTCGCTACTTTTAATAGAAAGTTGAAAAACAGGCTCAATTCAGCATTGGGTGCGTTTGTGACTCATCAACTTGAAATGAAATCAAACTGCACAAATCTCTTCAAAACCTACATAAATCTCTGCACAAACTAATAAAAGCTACTTGAATATAAAGGAAGTACATGATTCTTGTTGATTTTCTACTGGGATTTGCTGATTTCACTACTTTTAATACAGAGTTCAAAAACAGGCTCAATTCCGCATTGAGTGCGTTTATGACTAATCAACTTGAAATGAAATCAAACTGCACAAATCTCTGCACAAACTTTTCAGAACTACTTGAATATGAAGGGACTACATGATTCCTGTTGATTTTCTGCTGGGATTTGCTGATTTCGCTACTTTTAATAGAAAGTTCAAAAACAGGCTTAATTCAGCATTGAGTGCCTTTTTGTTACTTCATACTAACATGCAACCAAACTGCACAAATCTCTTCAAAAACTGCACAAATCTCTACACAAACTAATAAAAGTTACTTGAATATGAAGGAACTACATGATTCCTGTTGATTTTCTGCTGGGATTTGCTGATTTCAGCTACTTTTAATACAGAGTTCAAAAACAGGCTTAATTCAGCATTGAGTGCCTTTTTGTTATTTCATACTAACATGCAACCAAACTGCACAAATCTCTGCACAAACTAATAAAAGCTACTTTAATATGAAGGAACTACATGATTCCTGTTGATTTTCTGCTGGGATTTGCTGATTTCGCTACTTTTAATACAGAGTTCAAAAACAGGCTCAATTCAGCATTGAGTGCGCTTGTGAGTCATCAACTTGAAATGAAATCAAACTGCACAAATCTCTTCAAAACCTACATAAATCTCTGCACAAACTAATAAAATCTACTTGAATATGAAGGAACTACATGATTCCTGTTGATTTTCTGCTGGGATTTGCTGATTTCACTACTTTTAATACAGAGTTCAAAAACAGGCTTAATTCAGCATTGAGTGCGTTTTTGTTACTTCATACTAACATGCAACCAAACTGCACAAATCTCTGCACAAACTAATAAAAGCTACTTGAATATGAAGGAAGTACCTGATTCCTGTTGATTTTCTGCTGGGATTTGCTGATTTCACTACTTTTAATACAGAGTTCAAAAACAGGCTAAATTCAGCATTGAGTTCGTTTATGACTAATCAACTTGAAATGAAATCAAACTGCACAAATCTCTGCACAAACTAATAAAAGCTACTTCAATATGAAGGAACTACATGATTCCTGTTGATTTTCTGCTGGGATTTGCTGATTTCGCTACTTTTAATAGAAAGTTCAAAAACAGGCTCAATTCAGCATTGGGTGCGTTTGTGACTCATCAACTTGAAATGAAATCAAACTGCACAAATCTCTGCACAAACTACTCAGAACTACTTGAATATGAAGGAACTACATGATTCCTGTTGATTTTCTGCTGGGATTTGCTGATTTCACTACTTTTAATACAGCGTTCAAAAACAGGCTTAATTCAGCATTGAGTGCGTTTTTGTTACTTCATACTAACATGCAACCAAACTGCACAAATCTCTGCACAAACTAATAAAAGCTACTTGAATATGAAGGAACTACATGGTTCCTGTTGATTTTCTAATGGGATTTGCTTATTTCACTACTTTTAATACAGAGTTCAAAAACAGGCTCAATTCAGCATTGAGTGCGCTTGTGAGTCATCAACTTGAAATGAAATCAAACTGCACAAATCTCTGCACAAACTACTCAGAACTACTTGAATATGAAGGAACTACATGATTCCTGTTGATTTTCTGCTGCGATTTGCTGATTTCACTACTTTTAATACAGCGTTCAAAAACAGGCTTAATTCAGCATTGAGTACGTTTTTGTTACTTCATACTAACATGCAACCAAACTGCACAAATCTCTGCACAAACTAATAAAAGTTACTTGAATATGAAGAAACTACATGATTCCTGTTGATTTTCTGCTGGGATTTGCTGATTTCACTACTTTTAATAGAAAGTTCAAAAACAGGCTCAATTCAGCATTGGCTGCATTTGTGACTCATCAACTTCAAATGAAATCAAACTGCACAAATCTCTGCACAAATTACTCAGAACTACTTTAATATGAAGGAACTACATGATTCCTGTTGATTTTCTGCTGGGATTTGCTGATTTCACTACTTTTAATACAGAGTTCAAAAACAGGCTCAATTCAGCATTGACTACGTTTATGACTAATCAACTTGAAATGAAATCAAACTGCACAAATCTCTGCACAAACTACTCAGAACTACTTGAAAATGAAGGGACTACATGATTCCTGTTGATTTTCTGCTGGGATTTGCTGATTTCGCTACTTTTAATAGAAAGTTCAAAAACAGGCTCAATTCAGCATTGGGTGCGTTTGTGACTCATCAACTTGAAATGAAATCAAACTGCACAAATCTCTTCAAAACCTACATAAATCTCTGCACAAACTAATAAAAGCTACTTGAATATGAAGGAAGTAAATGATTCTTGTTGATTTTCTGCTGGGATTTGCTGATTTCAGCTACTTTTAAAACAGAGTTCAAAAACAGGCTTAATTCAGCATTGAGTGCCTTTTTGTTACTTCATACTAACATGCAACCAAACTGCACAAATATCTGCACAAACTAATAAAAGCTACTTGAATATGAAGGAACTACATAGTTCCTGTTGATTTTCTAATGGGATTTGCTTATTTCACTACTTTTAATAAAGAGTTCAAAAACAGGCTCAATTCAGCATTGAGTGCGCTTGTGAGTCATCAACTTGAAATGAAATCAAACTGCACAAATCTCTTCAAAACCTACATAAATCTCTGCACAAACTAATAAAAGCTACTTGAATATGAAGGAAGTACCTGATTCCTGTTGATTTTCTGCTGGGATTTGCTGATTTCACTACTTTTAATACAGAGTTCAAAAACAGGCTAAATTCAGCATTGAGTTCGTTTATGACTAATCAACTTGAAATGAAATCAAACTGCACAAATCTCTGCACAAACTAATAAAAGCTACTTGAATATGAAGGAACTACATGATTCCTGTTGATTTTCTGCTGGGATTTGCTGATTTCACTACTTTTAATAGAAAGTTCAAAAACAGGCTCAATTCAGCATTGGCTGCATTTGTGACTCATCAACTTCAAATGAAATCAAACTGCACAAATCTCTGCACAAACTACTCAGAACTACTTGAATATGAAGGAACTACATGATTCCTGTTGATTTTCTGCTGGGATTTCCTGATTTCACTACTTTTAATACAGCGTTCAAAAACAGGCTTAATTCAGCATTGAGTGCGTTTTTGTTACTTCATACTAACATGCAACCAAACTGCACAAATCTCTGCACAAACTAATAAAAGCTACTTGAATATGAAGGAACTACATAATTCCTGTTGATTTTCTGCTGGGATTTGCTGATTTCGCTACTTTTAATAGAAAGTTGAAAAACAGGCTCAATTCAGCATTGGGTGCGTTTGTGACTCATCAACTTGAAATGAAATCAAACTGCACAAATCTCTTCAAAACCTACATAAATCTCTGCACAAACTAATAAAAGCTACTTGAATATGAAGTAAGTACCTGATTCCTGTTGATTTTCTGCTGGGATTTGCTGATTTCACTACTTTTAATACAGAGTTCAAAAACAGGCTAAATTCAGCATTGAGTGCGTTTATGACTAATCAACTTGAAATGAAATCAAACTGCACAAATCTCTGCACAAACTACTCAGAACTACTTGAATATGAAGGAACTACATGATTCCTGTTGATTTTCTGCTGGGATTTGCTGATTTCACTACTTTTAATACAGAGTTCAAAAACAGGCTTAATTCAGCATTGAGTGCGTTTTTGTTGCTTCATACTAACATGCAACCAAACTGCAAAAATGTCTTCAAAACTGCACAAATCTCTGCACAAACTACTCAGAACTACTTGAATATGAAGTAACTACATGATTCCTGTTGATTTTCTGCCCGGATTTAATGATTTCACTACATTTAATACAGAGTTGAAAAACAGGCTCAATTCAGCGTTGAGTGCCTTTATGACACATCAACTTGAAGTGCAGTCAAACTGCACAAATCTCTTCAAAAACTACACAAATCTCTGCACAAACTACTAAAAACTAGTTGAATATGAAGGAACGACATGATTCCTGTTGATTTTCTGCTGGGATTTGCTGTTTCCACTACTTTTAATACAGAGTTGAAAAACAGGCTCAATTCAGCGTTCAGTGCGTTTTTGATACTTCATGCTAACATGCAATCAAACTGCACAAATCTCATCAAAAACTACACAATTCTCTGCACAAACTACTCAGAACTACTTGAATATGAAGGGACTACATGATTCCCGTTGATTTTCTGCTGGGATTTGCTGTTTTCACTACATTCAATACAAAGTTCAAAAACAGGTTCAATTCAGCATTGATTGCGTTCATGACTAATCAACTTTAAATGAAATCAAACTGCACAAATCTCTGCACAAACTACTCAGAACTACTTGAATATGAAGGAACTACATGATTCCTGTTGATTTTCTGCCCGGATTTAATGATTTCACTACATTTAATACAGAGTTGAAAAACAGGCTCAATTCAGCGTTGAGTGCCTTTCTGACACATCAACTTGAAGTGCAGTCAAACTGCACAAATCTCTTCAAAAACTACACAAATCTCTGCACAAACTACTAAAAACTAGTTGAATATGAAGGAACTACATGATTCCTGTTGATTTTCTACTGGGATTTGCTGATTTCACTACTTTTAATACAGAGTTCAAAAAAAGGGTAAATTCAGCATTGAGTGCGTTCATGACTAATCAACTTGAAATGAAATCAAACTGCACAAATCTCTGCACAAACTAATAAAAGCTACTTGAATATGAAGGAACTACATGGTTCCTGTTGATTTTCTAATGGGATTTGCTTATTTCACTACTTTTAATACAGAGTTCAAAAACAGGCTCAATTCAGCATTGAGTGCGCTTGTGAGTCATCAACTTGAAATGAAATCAAACTGCACAAATCTCTTCAAAACCTACATAAATCTCTGCACAAACTAATAAAAGCTACTTGAATATGAAGGAAGTACCTGATTCCTGTTGATTTTTTGCTGGGATTTGCTGATTTCACTACTTTTAATACAGAGTTCAAAAACAGGCTAAATTCAGCATTGAGTGCGTTTATGACTAATCAACTTCAAATGAAATCAAACTGCATAAATCTCTGCACAAACTACTCAGAACTACTTGGGTATGAAGGCACTACATGATTCCTGTTGATTTTCTGCTGGGATTTGCTGATTTCACTACTTTTAATACAGAGTTGAAAAACAGGCTTATTTCAGCATTGAGTGCGTTTTTGTTACTTCATACTAACATGCAACCAAACTGCACAAATCTCTTCAAAAACTGCACAAATCTCTGCACAAACTAATAAAAGCTACTTGAATATGAAGGAACTACATGATTCTTGTTCATTTTCTGCTGGGATTTGCTGATTTCACTACTTTTAATACAGAGTTCAAAAACAGGCTTATTTCAGCATTGAGTGCCTTTTTGTTACTTCATACTAACATGCAACCAAACTGCACAAATCTCTTCAAAACTAGACAAATCTCTGCACAAACTAATAAAAGCTACTTGAATATGAAGGAACTACATGATTCCCGTTGATTTTCTGCTGGGAATTGGTGTTTTCACTACATTTAATCGAAAGTTCAAAAACAGGCTCAATTCAGCATTGAGTGCGTTTATGACTAATCAACTTGAAATGAAATCAAACTGCACAAATCTCTGCACAAACTACTCAGAACTACTTGAATATGAAGGAACTACATGATTCCTGTCGATTTTCTGCTGGGATTTGCTGATTTCACTACTTTTAATACAGAGTTCAAAAACAGGCTCAATTCAGCATTGGGTGCGTTTGTGACTCATCAACTTGAAATGAAATCAAACTGCACAAATCTCTGCACAAACTACTCAGAACTACTTGAATATGAAGGAACTAAATGATTCCTGTTGATTTTCTAATGGGATTTGCTTGTTTCACTCATTTTAATACAAAGTTCAAAAACAGGCTTATTTCAGCATTGAGTGCCTTTTTGTTACTTCATACTAACATGCAATCAAACTGCAAAAATCTCTTCAAAAACTACACAAATCTCTGCACAAACTAATAAATGCTACTTGAATATGAAGGAACTACATGATTCCTGTTGATTTTCTAATGGGATTTGCTTATTTCACTACTTTTAATACAGAGTTCAAACACAGGCTTAATTCAGCATTGAGAGCGTTTTTGTTACTTCATACTAACATGCAACCAAACTGCAAAAATCTCTTCAAAACTGCACAAATCTCTGCACAAACTACTCAGAACTACTTGAATATAAAGGAACTACATAATTCCTGTTGATTTTCTGCTGGGATTTGCTGATTTCGCTGCTTTTAATAGAAAGTTCAAAAACAGGTTCAATTCAGCATTGGGTGCGTTTGTGACTCATCAACTTGAAATGAAATCAAACTGCACAAATCTCTTAAAAACCTACATAAATCTCTGCACAAAACTAATAAAAGCTACTTGAATATGAAGGAACTACATGATTCCTGTTGATTTTCTAATGGGATTTGCTTATTTCACTACTTTTAATACAGAGTTCAAAAACAGGCTCAATTCAGCATTGAGTGCGTTTATCACTAATCAACTTGAAATGAAATCAAACTGCACAAATCTCTGCACAAACTACTCAGAACTACTTGAATATGAAGGAACTACATAATTCCTGTTGATTTTCTGCTGGGATTTGCTGATTTCGCTGCTTTTAATAGAAAGTTCAAAAACAGGCTCAATTCAGCATTGAGTGCGTTTTTGACTCATCAACTTGAAATGAAATCAAACTGCACAAATCTCTGCACAAACTACTAAAAACTAGTTGAATATGAAGGAACTACATGATTCCTGTTGATTTTCTGCTGGGATTTGCTGATTTCACTACTTTTAATACAGAGTTCAAAAACAGGCCTATTTCAGCATTGTTACGTCATACTAACATGCAACCAAACTGCACAAATCTCTTCAAAACTAGACAAATCTCTGCACAAACTAATAAAAGCTACTTGAATATGAAGGAACTAAATGATTCCTGTTGATTTTCTAATGGGATTTGCTTGTTTCACTCATTTTAATACAGAGTTCAAAAACAGGCTTATTTCAGCATTGAGTGCCTTTTTGTTGCTTCATACTAACGTGCAATCAAACTGCAAAAATCTCTTCAAAAACTACACAAATCTCTGCACAAACTAATAAATGCTACTTGAATATGAAGGAACTACATGATTCCTGTTGATTTTCTAATGGGATTTGCTTATTTCACTACTTTTAATATAGAGTTCAAACACAGGCTTAATTCAGCATTGAGTGCGTTTTTGTTACTTCATACTAACATGCAACCAAACTGCAAAAATCTCTTCAAAACTGCACAAATCTCTGCACAAACTACTCAGAACTACTTGAATATAAAGGAAGTACCTGATTCTTGTTGATTTTCTGCTGGGATTTGCTGATTTCACTACATTTAATACAAAGTTCAAAAACAGGCTCAATTCAGCGTTGTGTACCTTTATGACACATCAACTTGAAGTGCAGTCAAACTGCACAAATCTCTTCAAAAACTACATAAATCTCTGCACAAACTACTAAAAACTACTTGAATATGAAGGAACTACATGATTCCTGTTGATTTTCTGCTGGGATTTGCTGTTTTCACTACTTTTAATACAGAGATCAAAAACAGGCTCAATTCAGCGTTCAGTGCGTTTTTGATACATCATGCTAACATGGAATCATACTAAACAAATCTCTTCAAAAACTGCACAAATCTCTGCACAAACTACTCAGAACTACTGGAATATGAAGTAACTACATGATTCCTGTTGATTTTCTGCCCGGATTTAATGATTTCACTACATTTAATACAGAGTTGAAAAACAGGCTCAATTCAGCGTTGAGTGCCTTTATGACACATCGACTTGAAGTGCAGTCAAACTGCACAAATCTCTTCAAAAACTACACAAATCTCTGCACAAACTACTAAAAACTAGTTGAATATGAAGGAACTACATGATTCCTGTTGATTTTCTGCTGGGATTTGCATTTTCCACTACTTTTAATACAGAGTTGAAAAACAGGCTCAATTCAGCGTTCAGTGCGTTTTTGATACTTCATGCTAACATGCAATCAAATTGCACAAATCTCATCAAAAACTACACTATTCTCTGCACAAACTACTCAGAACTACTTGAATATGAAGGAACTACATAATTCCTGTTGATTTTCTGCTGGGATTTGCTGATTTCGCTGCTTTTAATAGAAAGTTCAAAAACAGGCTCAATTCAGCATTGAGTGCGTTTTTGACTCATCAACTTGAAATGAAATCAAACTGCACAAATCTCTGCACAAACTACTAAAAACTAGTTGAATATGAAGGAACTACATGATTCCTGTTGATTTTCTGCTGGGATTTGCTGATTTCACTACTTTTAATACAGAGTTCAAAAACAGGCCTATTTCAGCATTGTTACGTCATACTAACATGCAACCAAACTGCACAAATCTCTTCAAAAACTACATAAATCTCTGCACAAACTACTAAAAACCACTTGAATATGAAGGAACTACATGATTCCTGTTGATTTTCTGCTGGGATTTGCTGATTTCACTACATTTAATACAAAGTTCAAAAACAGGCTCAATTCAGCGTTCAGTGCGTTTTTGATACTTCATGCTAACATGGAATCATACTAAACAAATCTCTTCAAAAACTGCACAAATCTCTGCAAAAACTACTCAGAACTACTTGAATATGAAGGAAGTACCTGATTCCTGTTGATTTTCTGCTGGGATTTGCTGATTTCACTCATTTTAATACAGAGTTCAAAAACAGGCTCAATTCAGCATTGAGTGCGTTTATGACTAATCAACTTGAAATGAAATCAAACTGCACAAATCTCTGCACAAACTACTCAGAACTACTTCAATATGAAGGAACTACATGATTCTTGTTGATTTTCTGCTGGGATTTGCTGATTTCGCTGCTTTTAATAGAAAGTTCAAAAACACGCTCAATTCAGCATTGAGTGCGTTTATTACTAATCAACTTGAAATGAAATCAAATTGCACAAATCTCTTCAAAACCTACATAAATCTCTGCACAAACTAATAAAAGCTACTAGAATATGAAGGAACTACATGATTCCTGTTGATTTTCTAATGGGATTTGCTTATTTCACTACTTTCAATACAGAGTTCAAAAACAGGCTCAATTCAGCATTGAGTGCGTTTATAACTAGTAAACTTGAAATGAAATCAAACTGCACAAATCTCTGCACAAACTTCTCAGAACTACTTGAATATGAAGGAACTACATGATTCTTGTTGATTTTCTGCTGGGATTTGCTATTTTCACTACTTTTAATACAGAGTTCAAAAACAGGTTTATTTCAGCATTGAGTGCCTTTTTGTTACTTCAAACTAACATGCAACCAAACTGCACAAGTCTCTTCAAAACTAGACAAATCTCTGCACAAACTAATAAAAGCTACTTGAATATGAAGGAACTACATGATTCCTGTTGATTTTCTAATGGGATTTGCTTATTTCAATACTTTTAATACAGAGTTCAAAAACAGGCTTAATTCAGCATTGAGTGCGTTTTTGTTACTTCATACTAACATGCAACCAAACTGCACAAATCTCTTCAAAACTAGACAAATCTCTGCACAAACTAATAAAAGCTACTTGAATATAAAGGAACTACATGATTCCTGTTGATTTTCTAATGGGATTTGCCTATTTCACTAGTTTTAATACAGAGTTCAAAAACAGGCTTATTTCAGCATTGAGTGCGTTTATGACTAATCAACTTGAAATGAAATCAAACTGCACAAATCTCTGCACAAACTACTCAGAAATACTTGAATATGAAGGAATTACATGATTCCTGTTGATTTTCTGCTGGGATTGGCTGATTTCACTAGTTTTAATACAGAGTTCAAAAACAGGCTTATTTCAGCATTGAGTGCCTTTTTGTTACTTCATACTAACATGCAACCAAACTGCATAAATCTCTTAAAAACTAGACAAATCTCTGCACAAACTAATAAAAGCTACTTGAATATGAAGTAACTACATAATTCCTGTTGATTTTCTACTGGGATTTGCTAATTTCGCTGCTTTTAATAGAAAGTTCAAAAACAGGCTCAATTCAGCATTGAGTGCGTTTATGACTCATCAACTTGAAATGAAATCAAACTGCACAAATCTCTTCAAAACCTACATAAATCTCTGTACAAACTAATAAAAGCTACTTGAATATGAAGGAAGAACCTGATTCCTGTTTATTTTCTGCTGGAATTTGCTGATTTCACTCATTTTACTCAGAGTTCAAAATCAGGCTCAATACAGCATTGAGTGCGTTTATGACTCATCAACTTGAAATGAAATCAAACTGCACAAATCTCTTTATAAACTACTCAGAACTACTTGAATATGAAGGAATTACATTATTCCTGTTTATTTTCTTCTGGAATTTAATGATTTCACTACATTTAATACAGAGTTCAAAAACAGGCTCAATTCAGCGTTCAATACTTTTTTGATACTTCATGCTAACATGCAATCAAACTGCAAAAATCTCTTCAAAAACTACACACATCTCTGCACAAACTACTAAAAACTACTTGAATATGAAGGGACTACAGGATTCCAGTTGATTTTCTGCTGGGAATTGGTGTTTTCACTACATTTAATAGAAAGTTCAAATACAGGCTCAATTCAGCATTGGGTGCGTTTGTGACTCATCAACTTGAAATGAAATCAAACTGCACAAATCTCTTCAAAACCTACATAAATCTTTGCACAAACTAAGAAAAGCTACTTGAATATGAAGGAAGTACCTGATTCCTGTTGATTTTCTGCTGGGATTTGCTGTTTTCACTACATTTAATAGAAAGTTCAAAAACAGGCTCAATTCAGCATTGGGTGCGTTTTTGTTACTTCATACTAACATGCAACCAAACTGCACAAATCTCTTCAAAACTAGACAAATCTCTGCACAAACTAATAAAAGCTACTTGAATATTAAGTAACTACTTGATTCCTGTTGATTTTCTGCTGGGATTTGCTATTTTCACTACATTTAATACAAAGTTCAAAAACAGGCTCAATTCAGCGTTGAGTACCTTTATGACACATCAACTTGAAGTGCAGTCAAACTGTACAAATCTCTTCAAAAACTACATAAATCTCTGCACAAACTACTCAGAACTACTTGAATATGAAGGGACTACATGATTCCCGTTGATTTTCTGCTGGGAATTGGTGTTTTCACTACATTTAATAGAAAGTTCAAAAACAGGCTCAATTCAGCATTGGGTGCGTTTGTAACTCATCAACTTGAAATGAAATCAAACTGCACAAATCTCTTCAAAACCTACATAAATCTTTGCACAAACTAAGAAAAGCTACTTGAATATGAAGGAAGTACCTGATTCCTGTTGATTTTCTGCTGGGATTTGCTGTTTTCACTACTTTTAATACAGAGTTCAAAAACAGGTTTATTTCAGCATTGAGTGCCCTTTTGTTACTTCATACTAACATGCAACCGAACTGCACAAATCTCTTCAAAAACTAGACAAATCTCTGCACAAACTACTCAGAACTACTTGAATATGAAGTAACTACATGATTCCTGTTGATTTTCTAATGAGATTTGTTTATTTCACTACTTTTAATACAGAGTTCAAAAACAGGCTCAATTCAGCATTGAGTGCGTTTATGACTAATCAACTTGAAATGAAATCAAACTGCAGAAATCTCTGCACAAACTACTCAGAACTACTTGAATATGAAGGGACTACATGATTTCCATTGATTTTCGGCTGGGATTTGCTGTTTTCACTACTTTTAATACAGAGTTCAAAAACAGGCTCAATTCAGCGTTCAGTGCGTTTTTGATACTTCATGCTAACATGCAATCAAACTGCACAAATCTCATCAAAAACTACACAATTCTCTGCACAAACTACTCAGAACTACTTGAATATGAAGGGACTACATGATTCCCGTTGATTTTCTGCTGGGATTTGCTGTTTTCACTACATTTAATACAGAGTTGAAAAACAGGCTCAATTCAGCATTGAGTGCTTTTTTGTTACTTCATACTAACATGCAACCAAACTGCACAAATCTCTGCACAAACTACTCAGAACTACTTGAATATGAAGGAACTACATGATTCCCATTGATTTTCTGCTGGGATTTAATGATTTCACTACATTTAATACAAAGTTCAAAAACAGGCTCAATTCAGCGTTGAGTACCTTTATGACACATCAACTTGAAGTGCAGTCAAACTGCACAAATCTCTTCAAAACCTACATAAATCTCTGCACAAACTAATAAAAGCTACTTGAATATGAAGGAAGTACCTGATTCCTGTTGATTTTCTGCTGGGATTTGCTGATTTCACTCATTTTAATACAGAGTTCAAAAACAGGCTCAATTCAGCGTTCAGTGCGTTTTTGACTAATCAATTTGAAATGAAATCAAACTGCACAAATCTGTGCACAAACTACTCAAAACTACTTGAATATGAAGGAACTACATTAATCCTGTTTATTTTCTTCTGGGATTTAATGATTTCACTACATTTAATACAGAGTTCAAAAACAGGCTCAATTCAGCGTTCAGTGCGTTTCTGATACTTCATGCTAACATGCAATCAAACTGCAAAAATCTCTTCAAAAACTACACACATCTCTGCACAAACTACTAAAAACTACTTGAATATGAAGGAACTACATGATTCCTGTTGATTTTCTGCTGGGATTTGCTGTTTTCACTACTTTTAATACAGAGTTCAAAAACAGGCTCAATTCAGCGTTCAGTGCATTTTTGATACTTCATGCTGACATGCAATCAAACTGCACAAATCTCATCAAAAACTACACAAATCTCTGCACAAACTACTCAGAACAACTTGAATATGAAGGAACTACATGATTCCTGTTGATTTTCTGCTGGGATTTGCTGTTTTCACTACTTTTAATACAGAGTTCAAAAACAGGCTCAATTCAGCGTTCAGTGCGTTTTTGACACTTCATGCTAACATGCAATCAAACGGCACAAATCTCATCAAAAACGACACAAATCTCTGCACAAACGACTCAGAACAACTTGAATATGAAGGAACTACATGATTCCTGTTGATTTTCTGCTGGGATTTGCTGTTTTCACTACCTTTAATACAGAGATCAAAAACAGGCTTAATTCAGCATTGAGTGCGTTTTTGTTACTCCATACTAACATGCAACCAAACTGCACAAATCTCTGCACAAACTACTCAGAACTACTTGAATATGAAGGAACTACATGATTCCCATTGATTTTCTGCTGGGATTTAATGATTTCACTACATTTAATACAAAGTTCAAAAACAGGCTCAATTCAGCGTTGAGTACCTTTATGACACATCAACTTGAAGTGCAGTCAAACTGCACAAATCTCTTCAAAACCTACATAAATCTCTGCACAAACTAATAAAAGCTACTTGAATATGAAGGAAGTACCTGATTCCTGTTGATTTTCTGCTGGGATTTGCTGATTTCACTCATTTTAATACAGAGTTCAAAAACAGGCTCAATTCAGCGTTCAGTGCGTTTTTGACTAATCAACTTGAAATGAAATCAAACTGCACAAATCTGTGCACAAACTACTCAAAACTACTTGAATATGAAGGGACTACATGATTCCCGTTGATTTTCTGCTGGGATTTGCTGTTTTCACTACATTTAATACAAAGTTCAAAAACAGGCTCAATTCAGCGTTGAGTACCTTTATGACACATCAACTTGAAGTGCAGTCAAACTGCACAAATCTCTTCAAAAACTACATAAATCTCTGCACGAACTAATAAAAACTACTTGAATATGAAGGAACTACATGATTCCTGTTGATTTTCTAATGGGATTTGCTTATTTCAATACTTTTAATACAGAGTTCAAAAACAGGCTTAATTCAGCATTGAGTGCGTTTTTGTTACTTCATACTAACATGCAACCAAACTGCACAAATCTCTTCAAAACTAGACAAATCTCTGCACAAACTAATAAAAGCTACTTGAATATTAAGTAACTACATGATTCCTGTTGATTTTCTAATGGGATTTGCCTATTTCACTAGTTTTAATACAGAGTTCAAAAACAGGCTTATTTCAGCATTGAGTGCGTTTATGACTAATCAACTTGAAATGAAATCAAACTGCACAAATCTCTGCACAAACTACTCAGAAATACTTGAATATGAAGGAATTACATGATTCCTGTTGATTTTCTGCTGGGATTGGCTGATTTCACTAGTTTTAATACAGAGTTCAAAAACAGGCTTATTTCAGCATTGAGTGCCTTTTTGTTACTTCATACTAACATGCAACCAAACTGCATAAATCTCTTAAAAACTAGACAAATCTCTGCACAAACTAATAAAAGCTACTTGAATATGAAGGAACTACATAATTCCTGTTGATTTTCTGCTGGGATTTGCTAATTTCGCTGCTTTTAATAGAAAGTTCAAAAACAGGCTCAATTCAGCATTGAGTGCGTTTATGACTCATCAACTTGAAATGAAATCAAACTGCACAAATCTCTTTATAAACTACTCAGAACTACTTGAATATGAAGGAACTACATGATGCTTGTTGATTTTCTGCTGTGATTTGCTGATTTCACTACTTTTAATACAGAGTTCAAAAACAAGCTTAATTCAGCATTGAGTGCCTTTTTGTTACTTCATACTAACATGCAACCAAACTTGCAAACTCTGCACAAACTACTCAGAACTACTTGAATATGAAGGAACTACATGATTCCCATTGATTTTCTGCTGGGATTTAATGATTTCACTACATTTAATACAAAGTTCAAAAACAGGCTCAATTCAGCGTTGAGTACCTTTATGACACATCAACTTGAAGTGCAGTCAAACTGCACAAATCTCTTCAAAACCTACATAAATCTCTGCACAAACTAATAAAAGCTACTTGAATATGAAGGAAGTACCTGATTCCTGTTGATTTTCTGCTGGGATTTGCTGATTTCACTCATTTTAATACAGAGTTCAAAAACAGGCTCAATTCAGCGTTCAGTGCGTTTTTGACTAATCAATTTGAAATGAAATCAAACTGCACAAATCTGTGCACAAACTACTCAGAACTACTTGAATATGAAGTAACTACATGATTCCTGTTGATTTTCTGCCCGGATTTAATTATTTCACTACATTTAATACAGAGTTCAAAAACAGGCTCAATTCAGCGTTCAGTGCGTTTTTGATACTTCATGCTAACATGCAATCAAACTGCAAAAATCTCTTCAAAAACTACACACATCTCTGCACAAACTACTAAAAACTACTTGAATATGAAGGAACTACATGATTCCTGTTGATTTTCTACTGGGATTTGCTGTTTTCACTACTTTTAATACAGAGTTCAAAAACAGGCTCAATTCAGCGTTCAGTGCATTTTTGATACTTCATGCGAACATGCAATCAAACTGCACAAATCTCATCAAAAACTGCAGAAATCTCTGCACAAACTACTCAGAACTACTTGAATATGAAGGGACTAAATGATTCCCGTTGATTTTCTGCTGGGATTTGCTGTTTTCACTACATTTAATACAAAGTTCAAAAACAGGCTCAATTCAGCATTGGGTGCGTTTGTGACTCATCAACTTGAAATGAAATCAAACTGCACAAATCTCATCAAAAACTACACAATTCTCTGCACAAACTACTAAAAGCTACTTGAATATGAAGGAAGTACCTGATTCCTGTTGATTTTCTGCTGGGATTTGCTGTTTTCACTACTTTTAATACAAAGTTCAAAAACAGGCTCAATTCAGCGTTCAGCGCGTTTTTGATACTTCATGCTAACATGCAATCATACTAAACAAATCTCTTCAAAAACTGCACAAATCTCTGCACAAACTACTCAGAACTACTTGAATATGAAGTAACTACATGATTCCTGTTGATTTTCTTCTGGGATTTAATGATTTCACTACATTTTATACAGAGTTCAAAAACAGGCTCAATTCAGCGTTCAGTGCGTTTTTGATACTTCATGCTAACATGCAATCAAACTGCACAAATCTCATCAAAAACTACACACATCTCTGCACAAACTACTAAAAACTACTTGAACATGAAGGAAGTACCTGATTCCTGTTGATTTTCTGCTGGGATTTGCTGTTTTCACTACTTTTAATACAGAGTTCAAAAACAGGTTTATTTCAGCATTGAGTGCCCTTTTGTTACTTCATACTAACATGCAACCGAACTGCACAAATCTCTTCAAAAACTACACAAATTTCTGCAGAAACTACTAAAAACTACTTCAATATGAAGGAACTACATGATTCCTGTTGATTTTCTGCTTTGATTTGCTGTTTTCACTACTTTTAATACAGAGTTCAAAAACAGGCTCAATTCAGCATTGAATGCGTTTATGACTAATCAACTTGACATGAAATCAAACTGCAGAAATCTCTGCACAAACTACTCAGAACTACTTGAATATGAAGGAACTACATGATTCCCATTGATTTTCTGCTGGGATTTAATGATTTCACTACATTTAATACAAAGTTCAAAAACAGGCTCAATTCAGCGTTGAGTACCTTTATGACACATCAACTTGAAGTGCAGTCAAACTGCACAAATCTCTTCAAAACCTACATAAATCTCTGCACAAACTAATAAAAGCTACTTGAATATGAAGGAACTACATGATTCCTGTTGATTTTCTAATGAGATTTGCTTATTTCACTACTTTTAATACAAAGTTCAAAAACAGGCTCAATTCAGCGTTCAGTGCGTTTTTGATACTTCATCCTAACATGCAATCATACTAAACAAATCTCTTCAAAAACTGCACAAATCTCTGCACAAACTACTCAGAACTACTTGAATATGAAGGAACTACATTATTCCTGTTTATTTTCTTCTGGGATTTAATGATTTCACTACATTTAATACAGAGTTCAAAAACAGGCTCAATTCAGCGTTCAGTGCGTTTTTGATACTTCATGCTAACATGCAATCAAACTGTACAAATCTCTACAAAAACTACACAAATTTCTGCAGAAACTACTAAAAACTACTTGAATATGAAGGGACTACATGATTCCCGTTGATTTTCTGCTGGGATTTGCTGATTTCACTCATTTTAATACAGAGTTCAAAAACAGGCTCAATTCAGCGTTCAGTGCGTTTTTGACTAATCAACTTGAAATGAAATCAAACTGCACAAATCTGTGCACAAACTACTCAAAACTACTTGAATATGAAGGGACTACATGATTCCCGTTGATTTTCTGCTGGGATTTGCTGTTTTCACTACATTTAATACAAAGTTCAAAAACAGGCTCAATTCAGCGTTGAGTACCTTTATGACACATCAACTTGAAGTGCAGTCAAACTGCACAAATCTCTTCAAAAACTACATAAATCTCTGCACGAACTAATAAAAACTACTTGAATATGAAGGAACTACATGATTCCTGTTGATTTTCTAATGGGATTTGCTTATTTCAATACTTTTAATACAGAGTTCAAAAACAGGCTTAATTCAGCATTGAGTGCGTTTTTGTTACTTCATACTAACATGCAACCAAACTGCACAAATCTCTTCAAAACTAGACAAATCTCTGCACAAACTAATAAAAGCTACTTGAATATTAAGTAACTACATGATTCCTGTTGATTTTCTAATGGGATTTGCCTATTTCACTAGTTTTAATACAGAGTTCAAAAACAGGCTTATTTCAGCATTGAGTGCGTTTATGACTAATCAACTTGAAATGAAATCAAACTGCACAAATCTCTGCACAAACTAATAAAAGCTACTTGAATATTAAGTAACTACATGATTCCTGTTGATTTTCTAATGGGATTTGCCTATTTCACTAGTTTTAATACAGAGTTCAAAAACAGGCTTATTTCAGCATTGAGTGCGTTTATGACTAATCAACTTGAAATGAAATCAAACTGCACAAATCTCTGCACAAACTACTCAGAAATACTTGAATATGAAGGAATTACATGATTCCTGTTGATTTTCTGCTGGGATTGGCTGATTTCACTAGTTTTAATACAGAGTTCAAAAACAGGCTTATTTCAGCATTGAGTGCCTTTTTGTTACTTCATACTAACATGCAACCAAACTGCATAAATCTCTTAAAAACTAGACAAATCTCTGCACAAACTAATAAAAGCTACTTGAATATGAAGGAACTACATAATTCCTGTTGATTTTCTGCTGGGATTTGCTAATTTCGCTGCTTTTAATAGAAAGTTCAAAAACAGGCTCAATTCAGCATTGAGTGCGTTTATGACTCATCAACTTGAAATGAAATCAAACTGCACAAATCTCTTTATAAACTACTCAGAACTACTTGAATATGAAGGAACTACATGATGCTTGTTGATTTTCTGCTGTGATTTGCTGATTTCACTACTTTTAATACAGAGTTCAAAAACAAGCTTAATTCAGCATTGAGTGCCTTTTTGTTACTTCATACTAACATGCAACCAAACTTGCAAACTCTGCACAAACTACTCAGAACTACTTGAATATGAAGGAACTACATGATTCCCATTGATTTTCTGCTGGGATTTAATGATTTCACTACATTTAATACAAAGTTCAAAAACAGGCTCAATTCAGCGTTGAGTACCTTTATGACACATCAACTTGAAGTGCAGTCAAACTGCACAAATCTCTTCAAAACCTACATAAATCTCTGCACAAACTAATAAAAGCTACTTGAATATGAAGGAAGTACCTGATTCCTGTTGATTTTCTGCTGGGATTTGCTGATTTCACTCATTTTAATACAGAGTTCAAAAACAGGCTCAATTCAGCGTTCAGTGCGTTTTTGACTAATCAATTTGAAATGAAATCAAACTGAACAAATCTGTGCACAAACTACTCAGAACTACTTGAATATGAAGTAACTACATGATTCCTGTTGATTTTCTGCCCGGATTTAATTATTTCACTACATTTAATACAGAGTTCAAAAACAGGCTCAATTCAGCGTTCAGTGCGTTTTTGATACTTCATGCTAACATGCAATCAAACTGCAAAAATCTCTTCAAAAACTACACACATCTCTGCACAAACTACTAAAAACTACTTGAATATGAAGGAACTACATGATTCCTGTTGATTTTCTACTGGGATTTGCTGTTTTCACTACTTTTAATACAGAGTTCAAAAACAGGCTCAATTCAGCGTTCAGTGCGTTTTTGATACTTCATGCGAACATGCAATCAAACTGCACAAATCTCATCAAAAACTGCAGAAATCTCTGCACAAACTACTCAGAACTACTTGAATATGAAGGGACTAAATGATTCCCGTTGATTTTCTGCTGGGATTTGCTGTTTTCACTACATTTAATACAAAGTTCAAAAACAGGCTCAATTCAGCATTGGGTGCGTTTGTGACTCATCAACTTGAAATGAAATCAAACTGCACAAATCTCATCAAAAACTACACAATTCTCTGCACAAACTACTAAAAGCTACTTGAATATGAAGGAAGTACCTGATTCCTGTTGATTTTCTGCTGGGATTTGCTGTTTTCACTACTTTTAATACAAAGTTCAAAAACAGGCTCAATTCAGCGTTCAGCGCGTTTTTGATACTTCATGCTAACATGCAATCATACTAAACAAATCTCTTCAAAAACTGCACAAATCTCTGCACAAACTACTCAGAACTACTTGAATATGAAGTAACTACATGATTCCTGTTGATTTTCTTCTGGGATTTAATGATTTCACTACATTTTATACAGAGTTCAAAAACAGGCTCAATTCAGCGTTCAGTGCGTTTTTGATACTTCATGCTAACATGCAATCAAACTGCACAAATCTCATCAAAAACTACACACATCTCTGCACAAACTACTAAAAACTACTTGAACATGAAGGAAGTACCTGATTCCTGTTGATTTTCTGCTGGGATTTGCTGTTTTCACTACTTTTAATACAGAGTTCAAAAACAGGTTTATTTCAGCATTGAGTGCCCTTTTGTTACTTCATACTAACATGCAACCGAACTGCACAAATCTCTTCAAAAACTACACAAATTTCTGCAGAAACTACTAAAAACTACTTCAATATGAAGGAACTACATGATTCCTGTTGATTTTCTGCTTTGATTTGCTGTTTTCACTACTTTTAATACAGAGTTCAAAAACAGGCTCAATTCAGCATTGAATGCGTTTATGACTAATCAACTTGACATGAAATCAAACTGCAGAAATCTCTGCACAAACTACTCAGAACTACTTGAATATGAAGGAACTACATGATTCCCATTGATTTTCTGCTGGGATTTAATGATTTCACTACATTTAATACAAAGTTCAAAAACAGGCTCAATTCAGCGTTGAGTACCTTTATGACACATCAACTTGAAGTGCAGTCAAACTGCACAAATCTCTTCAAAACCTACATAAATCTCTGCACAAACTAATAAAAGCTACTTGAATATGAAGGAACTACATGATTCCTGTTGATTTTCTAATGAGATTTGCTTATTTCACTACTTTTAATACAAAGTTCAAAAACAGGCTCAATTCAGCGTTCAGTGCGTTTTTGATACTTCATCCTAACATGCAATCATACTAAACAAATCTCTTCAAAAACTGCACAAATCTCTGCACAAACTACTCAGAACTACTTGAATATGAAGGAACTACATTATTCCTGTTTATTTTCTTCTGGGATTTAATGATTTCACTACATTTAATACAGAGTTCAAAAACAGGCTCAATTCAGCGTTCAGTGCGTTTTTGACTAATCAACTTGAAATGAAATCAAACTGCACAAATCTGTGCACAAACTACTCAAAACTACTTGAATATGAAGGGACTACATGATTCCCGTTGATTTTCTGCTGGGATTTGCTGTTTTCACTACATTTAATACAAAGTTCAAAAACAGGCTCAATTCAGCGTTGAGTACCTTTATGACACATCAACTTGAAGTGCAGTCAAACTGCACAAATCTCTTCAAAAACTACATAAATCTCTGCACGAACTAATAAAAACTACTTGAATATGAAGGAACTACATGATTCCTGTTGATTTTCTAATGGGATTTGCTTATTTCAATACTTTTAATACAGAGTTCAAAAACAGGCTTAATTCAGCATTGAGTGCGTTTTTGTTACTTCATACTAACATGCAACCAAACTGCACAAATCTCTTCAAAACTAGACAAATCTCTGCACAAACTAATAAAAGCTACTTGAATATTAAGTAACTACATGATTCCTGTTGATTTTCTAATGGGATTTGCCTATTTCACTAGTTTTAATACAGAGTTCAAAAACAGGCTTATTTCAGCATTGAGTGCGTTTATGACTAATCAACTTGAAATGAAATCAAACTGCACAAATCTCTGCACAAACTACTCAGAAATACTTGAATATGAAGGAATTACATGATTCCTGTTGATTTTCTGCTGGGATTGGCTGATTTCACTAGTTTTAATACAGAGTTCAAAAACAGGCTTATTTCAGCATTGAGTGCCTTTTTGTTACTTCATACTAACATGCAACCAAACTGCATAAATCTCTTAAAAACTAGACAAATCTCTGCACAAACTAATAAAAGCTACTTGAATATGAAGGAACTACATAATTCCTGTTGATTTTCTGCTGGGATTTGCTAATTTCGCTGCTTTTAATAGAAAGTTCAAAAACAGGCTCAATTCAGCATTGAGTGCGTTTATGACTCATCAACTTGAAATGAAATCAAACTGCACAAATCTCTTTATAAACTACTCAGAACTACTTGAATATGAAGGAACTACATGATGCTTGTTGATTTTCTGCTGTGATTTGCTGATTTCACTACTTTTAATACAGAGTTCAAAAACAAGCTTAATTCAGCATTGAGTGCCTTTTTGTTACTTCATACTAACATGCAACCAAACTTGCAAACTCTGCACAAACTACTCAGAACTACTTGAATATGAAGGAACTACATGATTCCCATTGATTTTCTGCTGGGATTTAATGATTTCACTACATTTAATACAAAGTTCAAAAACAGGCTCAATTCAGCGTTGAGTACCTTTATGACACATCAACTTGAAGTGCAGTCAAACTGCACAAATCTCTTCAAAACCTACATAAATCTCTGCACAAACTAATAAAAGCTACTTGAATATGAAGGAAGTACCTGATTCCTGTTGATTTTCTGCTGGGATTTGCTGATTTCACTCATTTTAATACAGAGTTCAAAAACAGGCTCAATTCAGCGTTCAGTGCGTTTTTGACTAATCAATTTGAAATGAAATCAAACTGCACAAATCTGTGCACAAACTACTCAGAACTACTTGAATATGAAGTAACTACATGATTCCTGTTGATTTTCTGCCCGGATTTAATTATTTCACTACATTTAATACAGAGTTCAAAAACAGGCTCAATTCAGCGTTCAGTGCGTTTTTGATACTTCATGCTAACATGCAATCAAACTGCAAAAATCTCTTCAAAAACTACACACATCTCTGCACAAACTACTAAAAACTACTTGAATATGAAGGAACTACATGATTCCTGTTGATTTTCTACTGGGATTTGCTGTTTTCACTACTTTTAATACAGAGTTCAAAAACAGGCTCAATTCAGCGTTCAGTGCGTTTTTGATACTTCATGCGAACATGCAATCAAACTGCACAAATCTCATCAAAAACTGCAGAAATCTCTGCACAAACTACTCAGAACTACTTGAATATGAAGGGACTAAATGATTCCCGTTGATTTTCTGCTGGGATTTGCTGTTTTCACTACATTTAATACAAAGTTCAAAAACAGGCTCAATTCAGCATTGGGTGCGTTTGTGACTCATCAACTTGAAATGAAATCAAACTGCACAAATCTCATCAAAAACTACACAATTCTCTGCACAAACTACTAAAAGCTACTTGAATATGAAGGAAGTACCTGATTCCTGTTGATTTTCTGCTGGGATTTGCTGTTTTCACTACTTTTAATACAAAGTTCAAAAACAGGCTCAATTCAGCGTTCAGCGCGTTTTTGATACTTCATGCTAACATGCAATCATACTAAACAAATCTCTTCAAAAACTGCACAAATCTCTGCACAAACTACTCAGAACTACTTGAATATGAAGTAACTACATGATTCCTGTTGATTTTCTTCTGGGATTTAATGATTTCACTACATTTTATACAGAGTTCAAAAACAGGCTCAATTCAGCGTTCAGTGCGTTTTTGATACTTCATGCTAACATGCAATCAAACTGCACAAATCTCATCAAAAACTACACACATCTCTGCACAAACTACTAAAAACTACTTGAACATGAAGGAAGTACCTGATTCCTGTTGATTTTCTGCTGGGATTTGCTGTTTTCACTACTTTTAATACAGAGTTCAAAAACAGGTTTATTTCAGCATTGAGTGCCCTTTTGTTACTTCATACTAACATGCAACCGAACTGCACAAATCTCTTCAAAAACTACACAAATTTCTGCAGAAACTACTAAAAACTACTTCAATATGAAGGAACTACATGATTCCTGTTGATTTTCTGCTTTGATTTGCTGTTTTCACTACTTTTAATACAGAGTTCAAAAACAGGCTCAATTCAGCATTGAATGCGTTTATGACTAATCAACTTGACATGAAATCAAACTGCAGAAATCTCTGCACAAACTACTCAGAACTACTTGAATATGAAGGAACTACATGATTCCCATTGATTTTCTGCTGGGATTTAATGATTTCACTACATTTAATACAAAGTTCAAAAACAGGCTCAATTCAGCGTTGAGTACCTTTATGACACATCAACTTGAAGTGCAGTCAAACTGCACAAATCTCTTCAAAACCTACATAAATCTCTGCACAAACTAATAAAAGCTACTTGAATATGAAGGAACTACATGATTCCTGTTGATTTTCTAATGAGATTTGCTTATTTCACTACTTTTAATACAAAGTTCAAAAACAGGCTCAATTCAGCGTTCAGTGCGTTTTTGATACTTCATCCTAACATGCAATCATACTAAACAAATCTCTTCAAAAACTGCACAAATCTCTGCACAAACTACTCAGAACTACTTGAATATGAAGGAACTACATTATTCCTGTTTATTTTCTTCTGGGATTTAATGATTTCACTACATTTAATACAGAGTTCAAAAACAGGCTCAATTCAGCGTTCAGTGCGTTTTTGATACTTCATGCTAACATGCAATCAAACTGTACAAATCTCTACAAAAACTACACAAATTTCTGCAGAAACTACTAAAAACTACTTGAATATGAAGGGACTACATGATTCCCGTTGATTTTCTGCTGGGATTTGCTGTTTTCACTACATTTAATACAAAGTTCAAAAACAGGCTCAATTCAGCGTTGAGTACCTTTATGACACATCAACTTGAAGTGCAGTCAAACTGCACAAATCTCTTCAAAAACTACATAAATCTCTGCACAAACTACTAATAACTACTTGAATATGAAGGAACTACATGATTCCTGTTGATTTTCTGCTTGGATTTGCTGTTTTCACTACTTTTAATACAAAGTTCAAAAACAGGCTCAATTCAGCGTTCAGTGCGTTTTTGATACTTCATGTTAAAATGGAATCATACTAAACAAATCTCTTCAAAAACTGCACAAATCTCTGCACAAACTACTGAGAACTACTTGAATATGAAGGAACTACATTATTCCTGTTTATTTTCTTCTGGGATATAATGATTTCACTACATTTAGTACAGAGTTCAAAAACAGGCTCAATTCAGCGTTCAGTGCGTTTTTGATACTTCATGCTAAAATGCAATCAAACTGCAAAAATCTCTTCAAAAACTACACACATCTCTGCATAAACTACTAAAAACTACTTGAATGTGAAGGAACTACATGATTCCTTTTTTGTCTTCTGCTGGGATTTGCTGTTTTCACTACTTTTAATACAGAATTCAAAAACAGGCTCAATTCAGCGATCAGTGCGTTTTTGATACTTCATGCGAACATGCAATCAAACTGCACAAATCTCATCAAAAACTGCAGAAATCTCTGCACAAACTACTCAGAACTACTTGAATATGAAGGGACTAAATGATTCCCGTTGATTTTCTGCTGGGATTTGCTGTTTTCACTACATTTAATACAAAGTTCAAAAACAGGTCAATTCAGCGTTGAGTACCTTTATGACACATCAACTTGAAGTGCAGTCAAACTGCACAAATCTCTTCAAAGACTACATAAATCTCTGCACAAACTACTAAAAACTACTTGAATATGAAGGAACTACATGATTCCTGCTGATTTTCTGCTTGGATTTGCTGTTTTCACTACTTTTAATACAGAGTTCAAAAACAGGCTCAATTCAGCGTTGAGTGCCTTTAAGACACATCAACTTGAAGTGCAGTCAAACTGCACAAATCTCTGCACAAACTACTCAGAACTACTTGAATATGAAGGAACTACATGATTCCTGTTGATTTTCTGCCCGGATTTAATGATTTCACTACATTTAATACAGAGTTCAAAAACAGGCTTATTTCAGCAGTGAGTGCCTTTTTGTTACTTCATACTAACATGCAACCAAACTGCACAAATCTCTTTACAAACTACTCAGAACTACTTCAATATGAAGGAACTACATGATTCCTGTTGATTTTCTAATGGGATTTGCTTATTTCACTACTTTTAATACAGAGTTCAAAAACAGGCTCAATTCAGCGTTCAGTGCGTTTTTGACTAATCCACTTGAAATGAAATCAAACTGCACAAATCTGTGCACAAACTACTCAAAACTACTTGAATATGAAGGGACTACATGATTCCCGTTGATTTTCTGCTGGGATTTGCTGTTTTCACTACATTTAATACAAAGTTCAAAAACAGGCTCAATTCAGCGTTGAGTACCTTTATGACACATCAACTTGAAGTGCAGTCAAACTGCACAAATCTCTTCAAAAACTACATAAATCTCTGCACAAACTACTAAAAACTACTTGAATATGAAGGAACTACATGATTCCTGTTGATTTTCTGCTGGGATTTGCTGTTTTCACTACTTTTAATACAGAGTTCAAAAACAGGCTCATTTCAGCGTTCAGTGCGTTTTTGATACTTCATGCTAACATGGAATCATACTAAACAAATCTCTTCAAAAACTGCACACATCTCTGCACAAACTACTCAGAACTACTTGAATATGAAGGAAGTACCTGATTCCTGTTGATTTTCTGCTGGGATTTGCTGATTTCACTCATTTTAATACAGAGTTCAAAAACAGGCTCAATTCAGCGTTGAGTGCCTTTAAGACACATCAACTTGAAGTGCAGTCAAACTGCACAAATCTCTGCACAAACTACTCAGAACTACTTGAATATGAAGGAACTACATGATTCCTGTTGATTTTCTGCCCGGATTTAATGATTTCACTACATTTAATACAGAGTTCAAAAACAGGCTTATTTCAGCAGTGAGTGCCTTTTTGTTACTTCATACTAACATGCAACCAAACTGCACAAATCTCTTTACAAACTACTCAGAACTACTTCAATATGAAGGAACTACATGATTCTTGTTGATTTTCTGCTGGGATTTGCTGATTTCGCTGCTTTTAATAGAAAGTTCAAAAACACGCTCAATTCAGCATTGAGTGCGTTTATTACTAATCAACTTGAAATGAAATCAAACTGCACAAATCTCTTCAAAACCTACATAAATCTCTGCACAAACTAATAAAAGCTACTAGAATATGAAGGAACTACATGATTCCTGTTGATTTTCTGCTGGGATTTGCTTATTTCACTACTTTTAATACAGAGTTCAAAAACAGGCTCAATTCAGCGTTCAGTGCGTTTTTGATACTTCATGCTAACATGGAATCATACTAAACAAATCTCTTCAAAAACTGCACAAATCTCTGCACAAACTACTCAGAACTACTTGAATATGAAGGAAGTACCTGATTCCTGTTGATTTTCTGCTGGGATTTGCTGATTTCACTCATTTTAATACAGAGTTCAAAAACAGGCTCAATTCAGCGTTGAGTGCCTTTAAGACACATCAACTTGAAGTGCAGTCAAACTGCACAAATCTCTGCACAAACTACTCAGAACTACTTGAATATGAAGGAACTACATGATTCCTGTTGATTTTCTGCCCGGATTTAATGATTTCACTACATTTAATACAGAGTTCAAAAACAGGCTTATTTCAGCAGTGAGTGCCTTTTTGTTACTTCATACTAACATGCAACCAAACTGCACAAATCTCTTTACAAACTACTCAGAACTACTTCAATATGAAGGAACTACATGATTCTTGTTGATTTTCTGCTGGGATTTGCTGATTTCGCTGCTTTTAATAGAAAGTTCAAAAACACGCTCAATTCAGCATTGAGTGCGTTTATTACTAATCAACTTGAAATGAAATCAAACTGCACAAATCTCTTCAAAACCTACATAAATCTCTGCACAAACTAATAAAAGCTACTAGAATATGAAGGAACTACATGATTCCTGTTGATTTTCTGCTGGGATTTGCTTATTTCACTACTTTTAATACAGAGTTCAAAAACAGGCTCAATTCAGCATTGAGTGCGTTTATAACTAGTAAACTTGAAATGAAATCAAACTGCACAAATCTCTGCACAAACTTATCAGAACTACTTGAATATGAAGGAACTACATGATTCTTGTTGATTTTCTGCTGGGATTTGCTGTTTTCACTACTTTTAATACAGAGTTCAAAAACAGGTTTATTTCAGCATTGAGTGCCTTTTTGTTACTTCAAACTAACATGCAACCAAACTGCACAAATCTCTTCAAAACTAGACAAATCTCTGCACAAACTAATAAAAACTACTTAAATATGAAGGAACTACATGATTCCTGTTGATTTTCTAATGGGATTTGCTTATTTCAATACTTTTAATACAGAGTTCAAAAACAGGCTTAATTCAGCATTGAGTGCGTTTTTGTTACTTCATACTAACATGCAACCAAACTGCACAAATCTCTTCAAAACTAGACAAATCTCTGCACAAACTAATAAAAGCTACTTGAATATTAAGTAACTACATGATTCCTGTTGATTTTCTAATGGGATTTGCCTATTTCACTAGTTTTAATACAGAGTTCAAAAACAGGCTTATTTCAGCATTGAGTGCGTTTATGACTAATCAACTTGAAATGAAATCAAACTGCACAAATCTCTGCACAAACTACTCAGAAATACTTTAATATGAAGGAATTACATGATTCCTGTTGATTTTCTGCTGGGATTGGCTGATTTCACTAGTTTTAATACAGAGTTCAAAAACAGGCTTATTTCAGCATTGAGTGCCTTTTTGTTACTTCATACTAACATGCAACCAAACTGCATAAATATCTTAAAAACTAGACAAATCTCTGCACAAACTAATAAAAGCTACTTGAATATGAAGGAACTACATAATTCCTGTTGATTTTCTGCTGGGATTTGCTAATTTCGCTGCTTTTAATAGAAAGTTCAAAAACAGGCTCAATTCAGCATTGAGTGCGTTTATGACTCATCAACTTGAAATGAAATCAAACTGCACAAATCTCTTTATAAACTACTCAGAACTACTTCAATATGAAGGAACTACATGATGCTTGTTGATTTTCTGCTGTGATTTGCTGATTTCACTACTTTTAATACAGAGTTCAAAAACAAGCTTAATTCAGCATTGAGTGCCTTTTTGTTACTTCATACTAACATGCAACCAAACTTGCAAACTCTGCACAAACTACTCAGAACTACTTGAATATGAAGGAACTACATGATTCCCATTGATTTTCTGCTGGGATTTAATGATTTCACTACATTTAATACAAAGTTCAAAAACAGGCTCAATTCAGCGTTGAGTACCTTTATGACACATCAACTTGAAGTGCAGTCAAACTGCACAAATCTCTTCAAAACCTACATAAATCTATGCACAAACTAATAAAAGCTACTTGAATATGAAGGAAGTACCTGATTCCTGTTGATTTTCTGCTGGGATTTGCTGATTTCACTCATTTTAATACAGAGTTCAAAAACAGGCTCAATTCAGCGTTCAGTGCGTTTTTGACTAATCAATTTGAAATGAAATCAAACTGCACAAATCTGTGCACAAACTACTCAAAACTACTTGAATATGAAGGAACTACATTATTCCTGTTGATTTTCTTCTGGGATTTAATGATTTCACTACATTTAATACAGAGTTCAAAAACAGGCTCAATTCAGCGTTCAGTGCGTTTTTGATACTTCATGCTAACATGCAATCAAACTGCAAAAATCTCTTCAAAAACTACACACATCTCTGCACAAACTACTAAAAACTACTTGAATATGAAGGAACTACATGATTCCTGTTGATTTTCTGCTGGGATTTGCTGTTTTCACTACTTTTAATACAGAGTTCAAAAACAGGCTCAATTCAGCGTTCAGTGCGTTTTTGATACTTCATGCTGACATGCAATCAAACTGCACAAATCTCATCAAAAACTACACAAATCTCTGCACAAACTACTCAGAACAACTTGAATATGAAGGAACTACATGATTCCTGTTGATTTTCTGCTGGGATTTGCTGTTTTCACTACTTTTAATACAGAGTTCAAAAACAGGCTCAATTCAGCGTTCAGTGCGTTTTTGACACTTCATGCTAACATGCAACCAAACTGCACAAATCTCTTTACAAACTACTCAGAACTACTTCAATATGAAGGAACTACATGATTCTTGTTGATTTTCTGCTGGGATTTGCTGTTTTCACTACATTTAATACAAAGTTCAAAAACAGGCTCAATTCAGCATTGGGTGCGTTTGTGACTCATCAACTTGAAATGAAGTCAAACTGCACAAATCTCTTCAAAACCTACATAAATCTCTGCACAAACTAAAAAAGCTACTTGAATATGAAGGAAGTACTTGATTACTGTTGATTTTCTGCTGGGATTTGCTGTTTTCACTACTTTTAATACAGAGTTCAAAAACAGGTTTATTTCAGCATTGAGTGCCCTTTTGTTACGTCATACTAACATGCAACCGAACTGCACAAATATCTTCAAAAACTAGACAAATCTCTGCACAAACTAATAAAAGCTACTTGAATATGAAGGAACTACATGATTCCTGTTGATTTTCTAATGAGATTTGCTGATTTCACTAATTTTAATACAGAGTTCAAAAACAGGCTTAATTCAGCATTGAGTGCTTTTTTGTTACTTCATACTAACATGCAACCAAACTGCACAAATCTCTGCACAAACTACTCAGAACTACTTGAATATGAAGGAACTACATGATTCCCATTGATTTTCTGCTGGGATTTAATGATTTCACTACATTTAATACAAAGTTCAAAAACAGGCTCAATTCAGCGTTCAGTGCGTTTTTGATACTTCATGCTAACATGGAATCATACTAAACAAATCTCTTCAAAAACTGCACAAATCTCTGCACAAACTACTGAGAACTACTTGAATATGAAGGAACTACATTATTCCTGTTTATTTTCTTCCCGGATTTAATTATTTCACTCATTTTAATACAGAGTTCAAAAACAGGCTCAATTCAGCATTGAGTGCGTTTATGACTAATCAACTTGAAATGAAATCAAACTGCAGAAATCTCTGCACAAACTACTCAGAACTACTTGAATATGAAGGAACTACATGATTCCTGTTGATTTTCTGCTTGGATTTGCTGTTTTCACTACTTTTTATGCAGAGTTGAAAAACAGGCTCAATTCAGCGTTCAGTGCGTTTTTGACTAATCAACTTGAAATGAAATCAAACTGCACAAATCTCTGCACAAACTACTCAGAACTACTTGAATATGAAGGGACTACATGATTCCTGTTGATTTTCTTCTGGGATTTAATGATTTCACTACATTTAATACAAAGTTCAAAAACAGGCTCAATTCAGCGTTCAGTGCGTTTTTGATACTTCATGCTAACATGCAATCAAACTGCAAAAATCTCTTCAAAAACTACACACATCTCTGCACAAACCACTAAAAACTACTTGAATATGAAGGAAGTACCTGATTCCTGTTGATTTTCTGCTGGGATTTGCTGTTTTCACTACTTTTAATACAGAGTTCAAAAACAGGTTTATTTCAGCATTGAGTGCCCTTTTGTTACGTCATACTAACATGCAACCGAACTGCACAAATATCTTCAAAAACTAGACAAATCTCTGCACAAACTAATAAAAGCTACTTGAATATGAAGGAAGTACCTGATTCCTGTTGATTTTCTGCTGGGATTTGCTGTTTTCACTACTTTTAATACAGAGTTCAAAAACAGGTTTATTTCAGCATTGAGTGCCCTTTTGTTACTTCATACTAACATGCAACCAAACTGCACAAATCTCTGCACAAACTACTCAGAACTACTTGAATATGAAGGAACTACATGATTCCCATTGATTTTCTGCTGGGATTTAATGATTTCACTACATTTAATACAAAGTTCAAAAACAGGCTCAATTCAGCATTGGGTGCGTTTGTGACTCATCAACTTGAAATGAAATCAAACTGCACAAATCTCTTCAAAACCTACATAAATCTTTGCACAAACTAAGAAAAGCTACTTGAATATGAAGGAAGTACCTGATTCCTGTTGATTTTCTGCTGGGATTTGCTGTTTTCACTACTTTTAATACAGAGTTCAAAAACAGGTTTATTTCAGCATTGAGTGCCCTTTTGTTACTTCATACTAACATGCAACCGAAATGCACAAATCTCATCAAAAACGACACAAATCTCTGCACAAACTACTCAGAACTACTTGAATATGAAGTAACTACATGATTCCTGTTGATTTTCTTCCCGGATTTAATTATTTCACTACATTTTATACAGAGTTGAAAAACAGGTTTATTTCAGCATTGAGTGCCCTTTTGTTACTTCATGCTAACATGCAATCAAACTGCACAAATCTCATCAAAAACTACACAATTCTCTGCACAAACTACTCAGAACTACTTGAATATGAAGGAACTACATGATTCCTGTTGATTTTCTGCTGGGATTTGCTGTTTTCACTACATTTAATACAGAGTTCAAAAACAGGCTCAATTCAGCGTTCAGTGCGTTTTTGACTAATCAACTTGAAATGAAATCAAACTGCACAAATCTCTGCACAAACTACTCAGAACTACTTGAATATGAAGTAACTACATGATTCCTGATGATTTTCTTCCCGGATTTAATGATTTCACTACATTTTATACAGAGTTGAAAAACAGGCTCAATTCAGCGTTCAATGCGTTTTTGATACTTCATGCTAACATGCAATCAAACTGCACAAATCTCATCAAAAACTACACAATTCTCTGCACAAACTACTAAAAGCTACTTGAATATGAAGGAAGTACCTGATTCCTGTTGATTTTCTGCTGGGATTTGCTGTTTTCACTACTTTTAATACAGAGTTCAAAAACAGGCTCAATTCAGCGATCAGTGCGTTTTTGATACTTCATGCTAACAAGCAGTCAAACTGCACAAATCTCTTCAAAAACTACACAAATCTCTGCACAAACTACTAAAAACTGCTTGAATATGAAGAAACTACATTATTCCTGTTGATTTTCTTCTGGGATTTAATGATTTCACTACATTTTATGCAGAGTTGAAAAACAGGCTCAATTCAGCGTTCAGTGCGTTTTTGACTAATCAACTTGAAATGAAATCAAACTGCACAAATCTCTGCACAAACTACTCAGAACAACTTGAATATGAAGGAACTACATGATTCCTGTTGATTTTCTGCTGGGATTTAATGATTTCACTACATTTAATACAAAGTTCAAAAACAGGCTCAATTCAGCGTTCAGTGCGTTTTTGATACTTCATGCTAACATGGAATCATACTAAACAAATCTCTTCAAAAACTGCACAAATCTCTGCACAAACTACTCAGAACAACTTGAATATGAAGGAACTAGATGATTCCTGTTGATTTTCTGCTGGTATTTGCTGTTTCCACTACATTTAATACAGAGTTCAAAAACAGGCTCAATTCAGCGTTCAGTGCGTTTTTGATACTTCATGCTAACATGCAATCAAACTGCAAAAATCTCTTCAAAAACTACACACATCTCTGCACAAACTACTAAAATCTACTTGAATATGAAGGAAGTACCTGATTCCTGTTGATTTTCTGCTGGGATTTGCTGTTTTCACTACTTTTAATACAGAGTTCAAAAACAGGTTTTTTCAGCATTGAGTGCCCTTTTGTTACTTCATACTAACATGCAACCGAACTGCACAAATCTCTTCAAAAACTACACAAATCTCTGCACAAACTACTCAGAACTACTTGAATATGAAGGAACTACATTATTCCTGTTTATTTTCTTCTGGGATTTAATGATTTCACTACATTTAATACAGAGTTAAAAAACAGGCTCAATTCAGCGTTCAGTGCGTTTTTGATACTTCATGCTAACATGCAATCAAACTGTACAAATCTCTTCAAAAACTACACAAATTTCTGCAGAAACTACTAAAAACTACTTCAATATGAAGGAACTACATGATTCCTGTTGATTTTCTGCTGGCATTTGCTGTTTTCACTACTTTTAATACAGAGTTGAAAAACAGGCTCAATTCAGCGTTCAGTGCGTTTTTGACTAATCAACTTGAAATGAAATCAAACTGCACAAATCTGTGCACAAACTACTCAAAACTACTTCAATATGAAGGAACTACATGATTCCTGTTGATTTTCTGCTGGGATTTGCTGTTTTCACTACTTTTAATACAGAGTTCAAAAACAGGCTCAATTCAGCGTTCAGTGCGTTTTTGATACTTCATGCTAACATGCAATCAAACTGCACAAATCTCATCAAAAACTACACAATTCTCTGCACAAACTACTAAAAGCTACTTGAATATGAAGGAAGTACCTGATTCCTGTTGATTTTCTGCTGGGATTTGCTGTTTTCACTACTTTTAATACAGAGTTCAAAAACAGGCTCAATTCAGCGTTCAGTGCGTTTTTGACTAATCAACTTGAAATGAAATCAAACTGCACAAATCTCTGCACAAAGTACTCAGAACTACTTGAATATGAAGGAACTACATGATTCCTGCTGATTTTCTGCTTGGATTTTCTGTTTTCACTACTTTTAATACAGAGTTCAAAAACAGGCTCAATTCAGCGTTCAGTGCGTTTTTGATACTTCATGCTAACATGCAATCAAACTGCAAAAATCTCTTCAAAAACTACACACATCTCTGCACAAACTACTAAAAACTACTTGAATATGAAGGAACTACATGATTCCTGTTGATTTTCTGCTGGGAATTGGTGTTTTCACTACATTTAATAGAAAGTTCAAAAACAGGCTCAATTCAGCATTGGGTGCGTTTGTGACTCATCAACTTGAAATGAAGTCAAACTGCACAAATCTCTTCAAAACCTACATAAATCTCTGCACAAACTAAGAAAAGCTACTTGAATATAAAGGAAGTACCTGATTCCTGTTGATTTTCTGCTGGGATTTGCTGTTTTCACTACTTTTAATACAGAGTTCAAAAACAGGTTTATTTCAGCATTGAGTGCCCTTTTGTTACGTCATACTAACATGCAACCGAACTGCACAAATATCTTCAAAAACTAGACAAATCTCTGCACAAACTAATAAAAGCTACTTGAATATGAAGGAACTACATGATTCCTGTTGATTTTCTAATGAGATTTGCTGATTTCACTACTTTTAATACAGAGTTCAAAAACAGGCTTAATTCAGCATTGAGTGCTTTTTTGTTACTTCATACTAACATGCAACCAAACTGTACAAATCTCTGCACAAACTACTCAGAACTACTTGAATATGAAGGAACTACATGATTCCCATTCATTTACTGCTGGGATTTAATGATTTCACTACATTTAATACAAAGTTCAAAAACAGGCTCAATTCAGCGTTCAGTGCGTTTTTGATACTTCATGCTAACATGGAATCATACTAAACAAATCTCTTCAAAAACTGCACAAATCTCTGCACAAACTACTGAGAACTACTTGAATATGAAGGAACTACATTATTCCTGTTTATTTTCTTCTGGGATTTAATGATTTCACTACATTTAATACAGAGTTCAAAAACAGGCTCAATTCAGCGTTCAGCGCGTTTTTGATACTTCATGCTAACATGCAACCGAACTGCACAAATCTCTTCAAAAACTAGACAAATCTCTGCACAAACTTATAAAAGCTACTTGAATATGAAGGAACTACATGATTCCCGTTGATTTTCTGCTGGGAATTGGTGTTTTCACTACATTTAATAGAAAGTTCAAAAACAGGCTAAATTCAGCATTGGGTGCGTTTGTGACTCATCAACTTGAAATGAAATCAAACTGCACAAATCTCTTCAAAACCTACATAAATCTTTGCACAAACTAAGAAAAGCTACTTGAATATGAAGGAAGTACCTGATTCCTGTTGATTTTCTGCTGGGATTTGCTGTTTTCACTACTTTTAATACAGAGTTCAAAAACAGGTTTATTTCATCATTGAGTGCCCTTTTGTTACTTCATACTAACATGCAACCGAACTGCACGAATCTCTTCAAAAACTAGACAAATCTCTGCACAACCTTATAAAAGCTACTTGAATATGAAGGAACTACATGATTCCTGTTGATTTTCTAATGAGATTTGCTTATTTCACTACTTTTAATACAAAGTTCAAAAACAGGCTCAATTCAGCGTTCAGTGCGTTTTTGATACTTCATGCTAACATGCAATCATACTAAACAAATCTCTTCAAAAACTGCACAAATCTCTGCACAAACTACTCAGAACTACTTGAATATGAAGTAACTACATGATTCCTGTTGATTTTCTTCTGGGATTTCATGATTTCACTACATTTTATACAGAGTTGAAAAACAGGCTCAATTCAGCGTTCAGTGCGTTTTTGATACTTCATGCTAACATGCAATCAAACTGCACAAATCTCATCAAAAACTACACACATCTCTGCACAAACTACTAAAAACTACTTGAATATGAAGGAAATACCTGATTCCTGTTGATTTTCTGCTGGGATTTGCTGTTTTCACTACTTTTAATACAGAGTTCAAAAACAGGTTTATTTCAGCATTGAGTGCCCTTTTGTTACTTCATACTAACATGCAACCAAACTGCACAAATCTCTGCACAAACTACTCAGAACTACTTGAATATGAAGGAACTACATAATTCCTGTTGATTTTCTGCTTGGATTTGCTGTTTTCACTACATTCTATACAGAGTTGAAAAACAGGCTCAATTCAGAGTTCAGTGCGTTTTTGACTAATCAACTTGAAATGAAATCAAACTGCACAAATCTCTGCACAAACTACTCAGAACTACTTGAATATGAAGGGACTACATGATTCCCATTGATTTTCGGCTGGGATTTGCTGTTTTCACTACTTTTAATACAGAGTTCAAAAACAGGCTCAATTCAGCGTTCAGTGCGTTTTTGATACTTCATGCTAACATGCAATCAAACTGCACAAATCTCATCAAAAACTGCCGAAATCTCTGCACTAACTACTCAGAACAACTTGAATATGAAGGAACTACATGATTCCTGTTGATTTTCTGCTGGGAATTGGTGTTTTCACTACATTTAATAGAAAGTTCAAAAACAGGCTCAATTCAGCATTGGGTGCGTTTGTGACTCATCAACTTGAAATGAAATCAAACTGCACAAATCTGTTCAAAAACTACACAAATTTCTGCAGAAACTGCTAAAAACTACTTCAATATGAAGGAACTACATGATTCCTGTTGATTTTCTGCTGGGATTTGCTGTTTTCACTACTTTTAATACAGAGTTCAAAAACAGGCTCAATTCAGCGTTCAGTGCGTTTTTGATACTTCATGCTAACATGCAATCAAACTGCACAAATCTCATCAAAAACTACACAATTCTCTGCACAAACTACTAAAAGCTACTTGAATATGAAGGAAGTACCTGATTCCTGTTGATTTTCTGCTGGGATTTGCTGTTTTCACTACTTTTAATACAGAGTTCAAAAACAGGCTCAATTCAGCGATCAGTGCGTTTTTGATACTTCATGCTAACAAGCAGTCAAACTGCACAAATCTCTTCAAAAACTACACAAATCTCTGCACAAACTACTAAAAACTGCTTGAATATGAAGAAACTACATTATTCCTGTTGATTTTCTTCTGGGATTTAATGATTTCACTACATTTTATGCAGAGTTGAAAAACAGGCTCAATTCAGCGTTCAGTGCGTTTTTGACTAATCAACTTGAAATGAAATCAAACTGCACAAATCTCTGCACAAACTACTCAGAACAACTTGAATATGAAGGAACTACATGATTCCTGTTGATTTTCTGCTGGGATTTAATGATTTCACTACATTTAATACAAAGTTCAAAAACAGGCTCAATTCAGCGTTCAGTGCGTTTTTGATACTTCATGCTAACATGGAATCATACTAAACAAATCTCTTCAAAAACTGCACAAATCTCTGCACAAACTACTCAGAACAACTTGAATATGAAGGAACTAGATGATTCCTGTTGATTTTCTGCTGGTATTTGCTGTTTCCACTACATTTAATACAGAGTTCAAAAACAGGCTCAATTCAGCGTTCAGTGCGTTTTTGATACTTCATGCTAACATGCAATCAAACTGCAAAAATCTCTTCAAAAACTACACACATCTCTGCACAAACTACTAAAATCTACTTGAATATGAAGGAAGTACCTGATTCCTGTTGATTTTCTGCTGGGATTTGCTGTTTTCACTACTTTTAATACAGAGTTCAAAAACAGGTTTTTTCAGCATTGAGTGCCCTTTTGTTACTTCATACTAACATGCAACCGAACTGCACAAATCTCTTCAAAAACTACACAAATCTCTGCACAAACTACTCAGAACTACTTGAATATGAAGGAACTACATTATTCCTGTTTATTTTCTTCTGGGATTTAATGATTTCACTACATTTAATACAGAGTTAAAAAACAGGCTCAATTCAGCGTTCAGTGCGTTTTTGATACTTCATGCTAACATGCAATCAAACTGTACAAATCTCTTCAAAAACTACACAAATTTCTGCAGAAACTACTAAAAACTACTTCAATATGAAGGAACTACATGATTCCTGTTGATTTTCTGCTGGCATTTGCTGTTTTCACTACTTTTAATACAGAGTTCAAAAACAGGCTCAATTCAGCGATCAGTGCCCTTTTGTTACTTCATACTAACATGCAACCAAACTGCACAATTCTCTGCACAAACTACTCAGAACTACTTGAATATGAAGGGACTACATGATTCCCGTTGATTTTCTGCTTTGATTTGCTGTTTTCACCACATTTAATACAAAGTTCAAAAACAGGCTCAATTCAGCGTTGAGTACCTTTATGACTCATCAACTTGAAATGAAATCAAACTGCACAAATCTCTTCAAAACCTACATGAATCTTTGCACAAACTAAGAAAAGCTACTTGAATATGAAGGAAGTACCTGATTCCTGTTGATTTTCTGCTGGGATTTGCTGTTTTCACTACTTTTAATACAGAGTTCAAAAACAGGTTTATTTCAGCATTGAGTGCCCTTTTGTTACTTCATCCTAACATGCAACCGAACTGCACAAATCTCATCAAAAACGACACAAATCTCTGCACAAACTACTCAGAACTACTTGAATATGAAGGAACTACATTATTCCTGTTTATTTTCTTCTGGGATTTAATGATTTCACTACATTTTATGCAGAGTTGAAAAACAGGCTCAATTCAGCGTTCAGTGCGTTTTTGACTAATCAACTTGAAATGAAATCAAACTGCACAAATCTGTGCACAAACTACTCAAAACTACTTCAATATGAAGGAACTACATGATTCCTGTTGATTTTCTGCTGGGATTTGCTGTTTTCACTACTTTTAATACAGAGTTCAAAAACAGGCTCAATTCAGCGTTCAGTGCGTTTTTGATACTTCATGCTAACATGCAATCAAACTGCACAAATCTCATCAAAAACTACACAATTCTCTGCACAAACTACTAAAAGCTACTTGAATATGAAGGAAGTACCTGATTCCTGTTGATTTTCTGCTGGGATTTGCTGTTTTCACTACTTTTAATACAGAGTTCAAAAACAGGCTCAATTCAGCGTTCAGTGCGTTTTTGACTAATCAACTTGAAATGAAATCAAACTGCACAAATCTCTGCACAAAGTACTCAGAACTACTTGAATATGAAGGAACTACATGATTCCTGCTGATTTTCTGCTTGGATTTTCTGTTTTCACTACTTTTAATACAGAGTTCAAAAACAGGCTCAATTCAGCGTTCAGTGTGTTTTTGATACTTCATGCTAACATGCAATCAAACTGCAAAAATCTCTTCAAAAACTACACACATCTCTGCACAAACTACTAAAAACTACTTGAATATGAAGGAACTACATGATTCCTGTTGATTTTCTGCTGGGAATTGGTGTTTTCACTACATTTAATAGAAAGTTCAAAAACAGGCTCAATTCAGCATTGGGTGCGTTTGTGACTCATCAACTTGAAATGAAGTCAAACTGCACAAATCTCTTCAAAACCTACATAAATCTCTGCACAAACTAAGAAAAGCTACTTGAATATAAAGGAAGTACCTGATTCCTGTTGATTTTCTGCTGGGATTTGCTGTTTTCACTACTTTTAATACAGAGTTCAAAAACAGGTTTATTTCAGCATTGAGTGCCCTTTTGTTACGTCATACTAACATGCAACCGAACTGCACAAATATCTTCAAAAACTAGACAAATCTCTGCACAAACTAATAAAAGCTACTTGAATATGAAGGAACTACATGATTCCTGTTGATTTTCTAATGAGATTTGCTGATTTCACTACTTTTAATACAGAGTTCAAAAACAGGCTTAATTCAGCATTGAGTGCTTTTTTGTTACTTCATACTAACATGCAACCAAACTGCACAAATCTCTGCACAAACTACTCAGAACTACTTGAATATGAAGGAACTACATGATTCCCATTCATTTACTGCTGGGATTTAATGATTTCACTACATTTAATACAAAGTTCAAAAACAGGCTCAATTCAGCGTTCAGTGCGTTTTTGATACTTCATGCTAACATGGAATCATACTAAACAAATCTCTTCAAAAACTGCACAAATCTCTGCACAAACTACTGAGAACTACTTGAATATGAAGGAACTACATTATTCCTGTTTATTTTCTTCTGGGATTTAATGATTTCACTACATTTAATACAGAGTTCAAAAACAGGCTCAATTCAGCGTTCAGCGCGTTTTTGATACTTCATGCTAACATGCAACCGAACTGCACAAATCTCTTCAAAAACTAGACAAATCTCTGCACAAACTTATAAAAGCTACTTGAATATGAAGGAACTACATGATTCCTGTTGATTTTCTAATGAGATTTGCTTATTTCACTACTTTTAATACAAAGTTCAAAAACAGGCTCAATTCAGCGTTCAGTGCGTTTTTGATACTTCATGCTAACATGCAATCATACTAAACAAATCTCTTCAAAAACTGCACAAATCTCTGCACAAACTACTCAGAACTACTTGAATATGAAGTAACTACATGATTCCTGTTGATTTTCTTCTGGGATTTCATGATTTCACTACATTTTATACAGAGTTGAAAAACAGGCTCAATTCAGCGTTCAGTGCGTTTTTGATACTTCATGCTAACATGCAATCAAACTGCACAAATCTCATCAAAAACTACACACATCTCTGCACAAACTACTAAAAACTACTTGAATATGAAGGAAATACCTGATTCCTGTTGATTTTCTGCTGGGATTTGCTGTTTTCACTACTTTTAATACAGAGTTCAAAAACAGGTTTATTTCAGCATTGAGTGCCCTTTTGTTACTTCATACTAACATGCAACCAAACTGCACAAATCTCTGCACAAACTACTCAGAACTACTTGAATATGAAGGAACTACATAATTCCTGTTGATTTTCTGCTTGGATTTGCTGTTTTCACTACATTCTATACAGAGTTGAAAAACAGGCTCAATTCAGAGTTCAGTGCGTTTTTGACTAATCAACTTGAAATGAAATCAAACTGCACAAATCTCTGCACAAACTAATCAGAACTACTTGAATATGAAGTAACTACATGATTCCTGTTGATTTTCTTCCCGGATTTAATTATTTCACTACATTTTATACAGAGTTGAAAAACAGGCTCAATTCAGCGTTCAGTGCGTTTTTGATACTTCATGCTAACATGCAATCAAACTGCACAAATGTCATCAAAAACTACACACATCTCTGCACAAACTACTAAAAACTACTTGAATATGAAGGAAGTACCTGATTCCTGTTGATTTTCTGCTGGGATTTGCTGTTTTCACTACTTTTAATACAGAGTTCAAAAACAGGTTTATTTCAGCATTGAGTGCCCTTTTGTTACTTCATACTAACATGCAACCAAACTGCACAAATCTCTGCACAAACTACTCAAAACTACTTGAATATGAAGGAACTACATGATTCCTGTTGATTTTCTGCTTGGATTTGCTGTTTTCACTGCTTTTAATACAGAGTTCAAAAACAGGCTCAATTCAGCGTTCAGTGCTTCTTTGATACTTCATGCTAACATGGAATCATACTAAACAAATCTCTTCAAAAACTGCACAAATCTCTGCACAAACTACTGAGAACTACTTGAATATGAAGGAACTACATTATTCCTGTTTATTTTCTTCTGGGATTTAATGATTTCACTACATTTAATACAGAGTTCAAAAACAGGCTCAATTCAGCGTTCAGCGCGTTTTTGATACTTCATGCTAACATGCAACCGAACTGCACAAATCTCTTCAAAAACTAGACAAATCTCTGCACAAACTTATAAAAGCTACTTGAATATGAAGGAACTACATGATTCCTGTTGATTTTCTAATGAGATTTGCTTATTTCACTACTTTTAATACAAAGTTCAAAAACAGGCTCAATTCAGCGTTCAGTGCGTTTTTGATACTTCATGCTAACATGCAATCATACTAAACAAATCTCTTCAAAAACTGCACAAATCTCTGCACAAACTACTCAGAACTACTTGAATATGAAGTAACTACATGATTCCTGTTGATTTTCTTCTGGGATTTCATGATTTCACTACATTTTATACAGAGTTGAAAAACAGGCTCAATTCAGCGTTCAGTGCGTTTTTGATACTTCATGCTAACATGCAATCAAACTGCACAAATCTCATCAAAAACTACACACATCTCTGCACAAACTACTAAAAACTACTTGAATATGAAGGAAATACCTGATTCCTGTTGATTTTCTGCTGGGATTTGCTGTTTTCACTACTTTTAATACAGAGTTCAAAAACAGGTTTATTTCAGCATTGAGTGCCCTTTTGTTACTTCATACTAACATGCAACCAAACTGCACAAATCTCTGCACAAACTACTCAGAACTACTTGAATATGAAGGAACTACATAATTCCTGTTGATTTTCTGCTTGGATTTGCTGTTTTCACTACATTCTATACAGAGTTGAAAAACAGGCTCAATTCAGAGTTCAGTGCGTTTTTGACTAATCAACTTGAAATGAAATCAAACTGCACAAATCTCTGCACAAACTAATCAGAACTACTTGAATATGAAGTAACTACATGATTCCTGTTGATTTTCTTCCCGGATTTAATTATTTCACTACATTTTATACAGAGTTGAAAAACAGGCTCAATTCAGCGTTCAGTGCGTTTTTGATACTTCATGCTAACATGCAATCAAACTGCACAAATGTCATCAAAAACTACACACATCTCTGCACAAACTACTAAAAACTACTTGAATATGAAGGAAGTACCTGATTCCTGTTGATTTTCTGCTAGGATTTGCTGTTTTCACTACTTTTAATACAGAGTTCAAAAACAGGTTTATTTCAGCATTGAGTGCCCTTTTGTTACTTCATACTAACATGCAACCAAACTGCACAAATCTCTGCACAAACTACTCAAAACTACTTGAATATGAAGGAACTACATGATTCCTGTTGATTTTCTGCTTGGATTTGCTGTTTTCACTGCTTTTAATACAGAGTTCAAAAACAGGCTCAATTCAGCGTTCAGTGCTTCTTTGATACTTCATCCTAACATGGAATCATACTAAACAAATCTCTTCAAAAACTGCACAAATCTCTGCACAAACTACTCAGAACTACTTGAATATGAAGGAACTACATTATTCCTGTTTATTTTCTTCTGGGATTTAATGATTTCACTACATTTAATACAGAGTTCAAAAACAGGCTCAATTCAGCGTTCAGTGCGTTTGTGACTCATCAACTTGAAATGAAATCAAACTGCACAAATCTGTTCAAAAACTACACAAATTTCTGCAGAAACTGCTAAAAACTACTTCAATATGAAGGAACTACATGATTCCTGTTGATTTTCTGCTGGGATTTGCTGTTTTCACTACTTTTAATACAGAGTTCAAAAACAGGCTCAATTCAGCGTTCAGTGCGTTTTTGATACTTCATGCTAACATGCAATCAAACTGCACAAATCTCATCAAAAACTACACAATTCTCTGCACAAATTACTAAAAGCTACTTGAATATGAAGGAAGTACCTGATTCCTGTTGATTTTCTGCTGGGATTTGCTGTTTTCACTACTTTTAATACAGAGTTCAAAAACAGGCTCAATTCAGCGTTCAGTGCGTTTTTGACTAATCAACTTGAAATGAAATCAAACTGCACAAATCTCTTCGAAACCTACATAAATCTTTGCACAAACTAAGAAAAGCTACTTGAATATGAAGGAAGTACCTGATTCCTGTTGATTTTCTGCTGGGATTTAATGATTTCACTACATTTAATACAAAGTTCAAAAACAGGTCAATTCAGCGTTCAGTACCTTTATGACACATCAACTTGAAGTGCAGTCAAACTGCACAAATCTCTTCAAAAACTACATAAATCTCTGCACAAACTACTAAAAGCTACTTGAATATGAAGGAACTACATGATTCCTGTTGATTTTCTAATGAGATTTGCTGATTTCACTACTTTTAATACAGAGTTCAAAAACAGGCTTAATTCAGCATTGAGTGCTTTTTTGTTACTTCATACTAACATGCAACCAAACTGCACAAATCTCTGCACAAACTACTCAGAACTACTTGAATATGAAGGAACTACATGATTCCCATTGATTTTCTGCTGGGATTTAATGATTTCACTACATTTAATACAAAGTTCAAAAACAGGCTCAATTCAGCGTTCAGTGCGTTTTTGATACTTCATGCTAACATGGAATCATACTAAACAAATCTCTTCAAAAACTGCACAAATCTCTGCACAAACTACTCAGAACTACTTGAATATGAAGGGACTAAATGATTCCCGTTGATTTTCTGCTGGGATTTGCTGTTTTCACTACATTTAATACAAAGTTCAAAAACAGGCTCAATTCAGCATTGGGTGCGTTTGTGACTCATCAACTTGAAATGAAATCAAACTGCACAAATCTCTTCAAAAACTACACAAATTTCTGCAGAAACTGCTAAAAACTACTTCAATATGAAGGAACTACATGATTCCTGTTGATTTTCTGCTGGGATTTGTTGATTTCGCTACTTTTAATAGAAAGTTCAAAAACAGGCTTAATTCAGCATTGAGTGCCTTTTTGTTACTTCATACTAACATGCAACCAAATTGCACAAATATCTGCACAAACTAATAAAAGTTACTTGAATATGAAGGAACTACTTGATTCCTGTTGATTTTCTGCTGGGATTGGCTGATTTCACTACTTTTAATACAGAGTTCAAAAACAGGCTTAATTCAGCATTGAGTGCCTTTTTGTTACTTCATACTAACATGCAACCAAACTGCACAAATATCTGCACAAACTAATAAAAGCTACTTGAATATGAAGGAAGTACATGATTCTTGTTGATTTTCTGCTGGGATTTGCTGATTTCACTACTTTTAATACAGAGTTCAAAAACAGGCTCAATTCCGCATTGAGTGCGTTTATGACTAATCAACTTGAAATGAAATCAAACTGCACAAATCTCTGCACAAACTACTCAGAACTACTTGAATATGAAGGAACTACATGATTCCCATTGATTTTCTGCTGGGATTTAATGATTTCACTACATTTAATACAAAGTTCAAAAACAGGCTCAATTCAGCGTTGAGTACCTTTATGACACATCAACTTGAAGTGCAGTCAAACTGCACAAATCTCTTCAAAACCTACATAAATCTCTGCACAAACTAATAAAAGCTACTTGAATATGAAGGAAGTACCTGATTCCTGTTGATTTTCTGCTGGGATTTGCTGATTTCACTCATTTTAATACAGAGTTCAAAAACAGGCTCAATTCAGCGTTCAGTGCGTTTTTGACTAATCAATTTGAAATGAAATCAAACTGCACAAATCTGTGCACAAACTACTCAGAACTACTTGAATATGAAGTAACTACATGATTCCTGTTGATTTTCTGCCCGGATTTAATTATTTCACTACATTTAATACAGAGTTCAAAAACAGGCTCAATTCAGCGTTCAGTGCGTTTTTGATACTTCATGCTAACATGCAATCAAACTGCAAAAATCTCTTCAAAAACTACACACATCTCTGCACAAACTACTAAAAACTACTTGAATATGAAGGAACTACATGATTCCTGTTGATTTTCTACTGGGATTTGCTGTTTTCACTACTTTTAATACAGAGTTCAAAAACAGGCTCAATTCAGCGTTCAGTGCGTTTTTGATACTTCATGCGAACATGCAATCAAACTGCACAAATCTCATCAAAAACTGCAGAAATCTCTGCACAAACTACTCAGAACTACTTGAATATGAAGGGACTAAATGATTCCCGTTGATTTTCTGCTGGGATTTGCTGTTTTCACTACATTTAATACAAAGTTCAAAAACAGGCTCAATTCAGCATTGGGTGCGTTTGTGACTCATCAACTTGAAATGAAATCAAACTGCACAAATCTCATCAAAAACTACACAATTCTCTGCACAAACTACTAAAAGCTACTTGAATATGAAGGAAGTACCTGATTCCTGTTGATTTTCTGCTGGGATTTGCTGTTTTCACTACTTTTAATACAAAGTTCAAAAACAGGCTCAATTCAGCGTTCAGCGCGTTTTTGATACTTCATGCTAACATGCAATCATACTAAACAAATCTCTTCAAAAACTGCACAAATCTCTGCACAAACTACTCAGAACTACTTGAATATGAAGTAACTACATGATTCCTGTTGATTTTCTTCTGGGATTTAATGATTTCACTACATTTTATACAGAGTTCAAAAACAGGTTTATTTCAGCATTGAGTGCCCTTTTGTTACTTCATACTAACATGCAACCGAACTGCACAAATCTCTTCAAAAACTACACAAATTTCTGCAGAAACTACTAAAAACTACTTCAATATGAAGGAACTACATGATTCCTGTTGATTTTCTGCTTTGATTTGCTGTTTTCACTACTTTTAATACAGAGTTCAAAAACAGGCTCAATTCAGCATTGAATGCGTTTATGACTAATCAACTTGACATGAAATCAAACTGCAGAAATCTCTGCACAAACTACTCAGAACTACTTGAATATGAAGGAACTACATGATTCCCATTGATTTTCTGCTGGGATTTAATGATTTCACTACATTTAATACAAAGTTCAAAAACAGGCTCAATTCAGCGTTGAGTACCTTTATGACACATCAACTTGAAGTGCAGTCAAACTGCACAAATCTCTTCAAAACCTACATAAATCTCTGCACAAACTAATAAAAGCTACTTGAATATGAAGGAACTACATGATTCCTGTTGATTTTCTAATGAGATTTGCTTATTTCACTACTTTTAATACAAAGTTCAAAAACAGGCTCAATTCAGCGTTCAGTGCGTTTTTGATACTTCATCCTAACATGCAATCATACTAAACAAATCTCTTCAAAAACTGCACAAATCTCTGCACAAACTACTCAGAACTACTTGAATATGAAGGAACTACATTATTCCTGTTTATTTTCTTCTGGGATTTAATGATTTCACTACATTTAATACAGAGTTCAAAAACAGGCTCAATTCAGCGTTCAGTGCGTTTTTGATACTTCATGCTAACATGCAATCAAACTGTACAAATCTCTACAAAAACTACACAAATTTCTGCAGAAACTACTAAAAACTACTTGAATATGAAGGGACTACATGATTCCCGTTGATTTTCTGCTGGGATTTGCTGATTTCACTCATTTTAATACAGAGTTCAAAAACAGGCTCAATTCAGCGTTCAGTGCGTTTTTGACTAATCAACTTGAAATGAAATCAAACTGCACAAATCTGTGCACAAACTACTCAAAACTACTTGAATATGAAGGGACTACATGATTCCCGTTGATTTTCTGCTGGGATTTGCTGTTTTCACTACATTTAATACAAAGTTCAAAAACAGGCTCAATTCAGCGTTGAGTACCTTTATGACACATCAACTTGAAGTGCAGTCAAACTGCACAAATCTCTTCAAAAACTACATAAATCTCTGCACGAACTAATAAAAACTACTTGAATATGAAGGAACTACATGATTCCTGTTGATTTTCTAATGGGATTTGCTTATTTCAATACTTTTAATACAGAGTTCAAAAACAGGCTTAATTCAGCATTGAGTGCGTTTTTGTTACTTCATACTAACATGCAACCAAACTGCACAAATCTCTTCAAAACTAGACAAATCTCTGCACAAACTAATAAAAGCTACTTGAATATTAAGTAACTACATGATTCCTGTTGATTTTCTAATGGGATTTGCCTATTTCACTAGTTTTAATACAGAGTTCAAAAACAGGCTTATTTCAGCATTGAGTGCGTTTATGACTAATCAACTTGAAATGAAATCAAACTGCACAAATCTCTGCACAAACTACTCAGAAATACTTGAATATGAAGGAATTACATGATTCCTGTTGATTTTCTGCTGGGATTGGCTGATTTCACTAGTTTTAATACAGAGTTCAAAAACAGGCTTATTTCAGCATTGAGTGCCTTTTTGTTACTTCATACTAACATGCAACCAAACTGCATAAATCTCTTAAAAACTAGACAAATCTCTGCACAAACTAATAAAAGCTACTTGAATATGAAGGAACTACATAATTCCTGTTGATTTTCTGCTGGGATTTGCTAATTTCGCTGCTTTTAATAGAAAGTTCAAAAACAGGCTCAATTCAGCATTGAGTGCGTTTATGACTCATCAACTTGAAATGAAATCAAACTGCACAAATCTCTTTATAAACTACTCAGAACTACTTGAATATGAAGGAACTACATGATGCTTGTTGATTTTCTGCTGTGATTTGCTGATTTCACTACTTTTAATACAGAGTTCAAAAACAAGCTTAATTCAGCATTGAGTGCCTTTTTGTTACTTCATACTAACATGCAACCAAACTTGCAAACTCTGCACAAACTACTCAGAACTACTTGAATATGAAGGAACTACATGATTCCCATTGATTTTCTGCTGGGATTTAATGATTTCACTACATTTAATACAAAGTTCAAAAACAGGCTCAATTCAGCGTTGAGTACCTTTATGACACATCAACTTGAAGTGCAGTCAAACTGCACAAATCTCTTCAAAACCTACATAAATCTCTGCACAAACTAATAAAAGCTACTTGAATATGAAGGAAGTACCTGATTCCTGTTGATTTTCTGCTGGGATTTGCTGATTTCACTCATTTTAATACAGAGTTCAAAAACAGGCTCAATTCAGCGTTCAGTGCGTTTTTGACTAATCAATTTGAAATGAAATCAAACTGAACAAATCTGTGCACAAACTACTCAGAACTACTTGAATATGAAGTAACTACATGATTCCTGTTGATTTTCTGCCCGGATTTAATTATTTCACTACATTTAATACAGAGTTCAAAAACAGGCTCAATTCAGCGTTCAGTGCGTTTTTGATACTTCATGCTAACATGCAATCAAACTGCAAAAATCTCTTCAAAAACTACACACATCTCTGCACAAACTACTAAAAACTACTTGAATATGAAGGAACTACATGATTCCTGTTGATTTTCTACTGGGATTTGCTGTTTTCACTACTTTTAATACAGAGTTCAAAAACAGGCTCAATTCAGCGTTCAGTGCGTTTTTGATACTTCATGCTAACATGCAATCAAACTGCAAAAATCTCTTCAAAAACTACACACATCTCTGCACAAACTACTAAAAACTACTTGAATATGAAGGAACTACATGATTCCTGTTGATTTTCTACTGGGATTTGCTGTTTTCACTACTTTTAATACAGAGTTCAAAAACAGGCTCAATTCAGCGTTCAGTGCGTTTTTGATACTTCATGCGAACATGCAATCAAACTGCACAAATCTCATCAAAAACTGCAGAAATCTCTGCACAAACTACTCAGAACTACTTGAATATGAAGGGACTAAATGATTCCCGTTGATTTTCTGCTGGGATTTGCTGTTTTCACTACATTTAATACAAAGTTCAAAAACAGGCTCAATTCAGCATTGGGTGCGTTTGTGACTCATCAACTTGAAATGAAATCAAACTGCACAAATCTCATCAAAAACTACACAATTCTCTGCACAAACTACTAAAAGCTACTTGAATATGAAGGAAGTACCTGATTCCTGTTGATTTTCTGCTGGGATTTGCTGTTTTCACTACTTTTAATACAAAGTTCAAAAACAGGCTCAATTCAGCGTTCAGCGCGTTTTTGATACTTCATGCTAACATGCAATCATACTAAACAAATCTCTTCAAAAACTGCACAAATCTCTGCACAAACTACTCAGAACTACTTGAATATGAAGTAACTACATGATTCCTGTTGATTTTCTTCTGGGATTTAATGATTTCACTACATTTTATACAGAGTTCAAAAACAGGCTCAATTCAGCGTTCAGTGCGTTTTTGATACTTCATGCTAACATGCAATCAAACTGCACAAATCTCATCAAAAACTACACACATCTCTGCACAAACTACTAAAAACTACTTGAACATGAAGGAAGTACCTGATTCCTGTTGATTTTCTGCTGGGATTTGCTGTTTTCACTACTTTTAATACAGAGTTCAAAAACAGGTTTATTTCAGCATTGAGTGCCCTTTTGTTACTTCATACTAACATGCAACCGAACTGCACAAATCTCTTCAAAAACTACACAAATTTCTGCAGAAACTACTAAAAACTACTTCAATATGAAGGAACTACATGATTCCTGTTGATTTTCTGCTTTGATTTGCTGTTTTCACTACTTTTAATACAGAGTTCAAAAACAGGCTCAATTCAGCATTGAATGCGTTTATGACTAATCAACTTGACATGAAATCAAACTGCAGAAATCTCTGCACAAACTACTCAGAACTACTTGAATATGAAGGAACTACATGATTCCCATTGATTTTCTGCTGGGATTTAATTATTTCACTACATTTAATACAAAGTTCAAAAACAGGCTCAATTCAGCGTTGAGTACCTTTATGACACATCAACTTGAAGTGCAGTCAAACTGCACAAATCTCTTCAAAACCTACATAAATCTCTGCACAAACTAATAAAAGCTACTTGAATATGAAGGAACTACATGATTCCTGTTGATTTTCTAATGAGATTTGCTTATTTCACTACTTTTAATACAAAGTTCAAAAACAGGCTCAATTCAGCGTTCAGTGCGTTTTTGATACTTCATCCTAACATGCAATCATACTAAACAAATCTCTTCAAAAACTGCACAAATCTCTGCACAAACTACTCAGAACTACTTGAATATGAAGGAACTACATTATTCCTGTTTATTTTCTTCTGGGATTTAATGATTTCACTACATTTAATACAGAGTTCAAAAACAGGCTCAATTCAGCGTTCAGTGCGTTTTTGATACTTCATGCTAACATGCAATCAAACTGTACAAATCTCTACAAAAACTACACAAATTTCTGCAGAAACTACTAAAAACTACTTGAATATGAAGGGACTACATGATTCCCGTTGATTTTCTGCTGGGATTTGCTGTTTTCACTACATTTAATACAAAGTTCAAAAACAGGCTCAATTCAGCGTTGAGTACCTTTATGACACATCAACTTGAAGTGCAGTCAAACTGCACAAATCTCTTCAAAAACTACATAAATCTCTGCACAAACTACTAAAAACTACTTGAATATGAAGGAACTACATGATTCCTGTTGATTTTCTGCTTGGATTTGCTGTTTTCACTACTTTTAATACAAAGTTCAAAAACAGGCTCAATTCAGCGTTCAGTGCGTTTTTGATACTTCATGTTAAAATGGAATCATACTAAACAAATCTCTTCAAAAACTGCACAAATCTCTGCACAAACTACTGAGAACTACTTGAATATGAAGGAACTACATTATTCCTGTTTATTTTCTTCTGGGATATAATGATTTCACTACATTTAATACAGAGTTCAAAAACAGGCTCAATTCAGCGTTCAGTGCGTTTTTGATACTTCATGCTAAAATGCAATCAAACTGCAAAAATCTCTTCAAAAACTACACACATCTCTGCATAAACTACTAAAAACTACTTGAATGTGAAGGAACTACATGATTCCTTTTTTGTCTTCTGCTGGGATTTGCTGTTTTCACTACTTTTAATACAGAATTCAAAAACAGGCTCAATTCAGCGATCAGTGCGTTTTTGATACTTCATGCGAACATGCAATCAAACTGCACAAATCTCATCAAAAACTGCAGAAATCTCTGCACAAACTACTCAGAACTACTTGAATATGAAGGGACTAAATGATTCCCGTTGATTTTCTGCTGGGATTTGCTGTTTTCACTACATTTAATACAAAGTTCAAAAACAGGTCAATTCAGCGTTGAGTACCTTTATGACACATCAACTTGAAGTGCAGTCAAACTGCACAAATCTCTTCAAAGACTACATAAATCTCTGCACAAACTACTAAAAACTACTTGAATATGAAGGAACTACATGATTCCTGCTGATTTTCTGCTTGGATTTGCTGTTTTCACTACTTTTAATACAGAGTTCAAAAACAGGCTCAATTCAGCGTTGAGTGCCTTTAAGACACATCAACTTGAAGTGCAGTCAAACTGCACAAATCTCTGCACAAACTACTCAGAACTACTTGAATATGAAGGAACTACATGATTCCTGTTGATTTTCTGCCCGGATTTAATGATTTCACTACATTTAATACAGAGTTCAAAAACAGGCTTATTTCAGCAGTGAGTGCCTTTTTGTTACTTCATACTAACATGCAACCAAACTGCACAAATCTCTTTACAAACTACTCAGAACTACTTCAATATGAAGGAACTACATGATTCCTGTTGATTTTCTAATGGGATTTGCTTATTTCACTACTTTTAATACAGAGTTCAAAAACAGGCTCAATTCAGCGTTCAGTGCGTTTTTGACTAATCCACTTGAAATGAAATCAAACTGCACAAATCTGTGCACAAACTACTCAAAACTACTTGAATATGAAGGGACTACATGATTCCCGTTGATTTTCTGCTGGGATTTGCTGTTTTCACTACATTTAATACAAAGTTCAAAAACAGGCTCAATTCAGCGTTGAGTACCTTTATGACACATCAACTTGAAGTGCAGTCAAACTGCACAAATCTCTTCAAAAACTACATAAATCTCTGCACAAACTACTAAAAACTACTTGAATATGAAGGAACTACATGATTCCTGTTGATTTTCTGCTGGGATTTGCTGTTTTCACTACTTTTAATACAGAGTTCAAAAACAGGCTCATTTCAGCGTTCAGTGCGTTTTTGATACTTCATGCTAACATGGAATCATACTAAACAAATCTCTTCAAAAACTGCACAAATCTCTGCACAAACTACTCAGAACTACTTGAATATGAAGGAAGTACCTGATTCCTGTTGATTTTCTGCTGGGATTTGCTGATTTCACTCATTTTAATACAGAGTTCAAAAACAGGCTCAATTCAGCGTTGAGTGCCTTTAAGACACATCAACTTGAAGTGCAGTCAAACTGCACAAATCTCTGCACAAACTACTCAGAACTACTTGAATATGAAGGAACTACATGATTCCTGTTGATTTTCTGCCCGGATTTAATGATTTCACTACATTTAATACAGAGTTCAAAAACAGGCTTATTTCAGCAGTGAGTGCCTTTTTGTTACTTCATACTAACATGCAACCAAACTGCACAAATCTCTTTACAAACTACTCAGAACTACTTCAATATGAAGGAACTACATGATTCTTGTTGATTTTCTGCTGGGATTTGCTGATTTCGCTGCTTTTAATAGAAAGTTCAAAAACACGCTCAATTCAGCATTGAGTGCGTTTATTACTAATCAACTTGAAATGAAATCAAACTGCACAAATCTCTTCAAAACCTACATAAATCTCTGCACAAACTAATAAAAGCTACTAGAATATGAAGGAACTACATGATTCCTGTTGATTTTCTGCTGGGATTTGCTTATTTCACTACTTTTAATACAGAGTTCAAAAACAGGCTCAATTCAGCGTTCAGTGCGTTTTTGATACTTCATGCTAACATGGAATCATACTAAACAAATCTCTTCAAAAACTGCACAAATCTCTGCACAAACTACTCAGAACTACTTGAATATGAAGGAAGTACCTGATTCCTGTTGATTTTCTGCTGGGATTTGCTGATTTCACTCATTTTAATACAGAGTTCAAAAACAGGCTCAATTCAGCGTTGAGTGCCTTTAAGACACATCAACTTGAAGTGCAGTCAAACTGCACAAATCTCTGCACAAACTACTCAGAACTACTTGAATATGAAGGAACTACATGATTCCTGTTGATTTTCTGCCCGGATTTAATGATTTCACTACATTTAATACAGAGTTCAAAAACAGGCTTATTTCAGCAGTGAGTGCCTTTTTGTTACTTCATACTAACATGCAACCAAACTGCACAAATCTCTTTACAAACTACTCAGAACTACTTCAATATGAAGGAACTACATGATTCTTGTTGATTTTCTGCTGGGATTTGCTGATTTCGCTGCTTTTAATAGAAAGTTCAAAAACACGCTCAATTCAGCATTGAGTGCGTTTATTACTAATCAACTTGAAATGAAATCAAACTGCACAAATCTCTTCAAAACCTACATAAATCTCTGCACAAACTAATAAAAGCTACTAGAATATGAAGGAACTACATGATTCCTGCTGATTTTCTGCTTGGATTTGCTGTTTTCACTACTTTTAATACAGAGTTCAAAAACAGGCTCAATTCAGCGTTGAGTGCCTTTAAGACACATCAACTTGAAGTGCAGTCAAACTGCACAAATCTCTGCACAAACTACTCAGAACTACTTGAATATGAAGGAACTACATGATTCCTGTTGATTTTCTGCCCGGATTTAATGATTTCACTACATTTAATACAGAGTTCAAAAACAGGCTTATTTCAGCAGTGAGTGCCTTTTTGTTACTTCATACTAACATGCAACCAAACTGCACAAATCTCTTTACAAACTACTCAGAACTACTTCAATATGAAGGAACTACATGATTCCTGTTGATTTTCTAATGGGATTTGCTTATTTCACTACTTTTAATACAGAGTTCAAAAACAGGCTCAATTCAGCGTTCAGTGCGTTTTTGACTAATCCACTTGAAATGAAATCAAACTGCACAAATCTGTGCACAAACTACTCAAAACTACTTGAATATGAAGGGACTACATGATTCCCGTTGATTTTCTGCTGGGATTTGCTGTTTTCACTACATTTAATACAAAGTTCAAAAACAGGCTCAATTCAGCGTTGAGTACCTTTATGACACATCAACTTGAAGTGCAGTCAAACTGCACAAATCTCTTCAAAAACTACATAAATCTCTGCACAAACTACTAAAAACTACTTGAATATGAAGGAACTACATGATTCCTGTTGATTTTCTGCTGGGATTTGCTGTTTTCACTACTTTTAATACAGAGTTCAAAAACAGGCTCATTTCAGCGTTCAGTGCGTTTTTGATACTTCATGCTAACATGGAATCATACTAAACAAATCTCTTCAAAAACTGCACAAATCTCTGCACAAACTACTCAGAACTACTTGAATATGAAGGAAGTACCTGATTCCTGTTGATTTTCTGCTGGGATTTGCTGATTTCACTCATTTTAATACAGAGTTCAAAAACAGGCTCAATTCAGCGTTGAGTGCCTTTAAGACACATCAACTTGAAGTGCAGTCAAACTGCACAAATCTCTGCACAAACTACTCAGAACTACTTGAATATGAAGGAACTACATGATTCCTGTTGATTTTCTGCCCGGATTTAATGATTTCACTACATTTAATACAGAGTTCAAAAACAGGCTTATTTCAGCAGTGAGTGCCTTTTTGTTACTTCATACTAACATGCAACCAAACTGCACAAATCTCTTTACAAACTACTCAGAACTACTTCAATATGAAGGAACTACATGATTCTTGTTGATTTTCTGCTGGGATTTGCTGATTTCGCTGCTTTTAATAGAAAGTTCAAAAACACGCTCAATTCAGCATTGAGTGCGTTTATTACTAATCAACTTGAAATGAAATCAAACTGCACAAATCTCTTCAAAACCTACATAAATCTCTGCACAAACTAATAAAAGCTACTAGAATATGAAGGAACTACATGATTCCTGTTGATTTTCTGCTGGGATTTGCTTATTTCACTACTTTTAATACAGAGTTCAAAAACAGGCTCAATTCAGCGTTCAGTGCGTTTTTGATACTTCATGCTAACATGCAATCAAACTGCACAAATCTCATCAAAAACTACACACATCTCTGCACAAACTACTAAAAACTACTTGAACATGAAGGAAGTACCTGATTCCTGTTGATTTTCTGCTGGGATTTGCTGTTTTCACTACTTTTAATACAGAGTTCAAAAACAGGTTTATTTCAGCATTGAGTGCCCTTTTGTTACTTCATACTAACATGCAACCGAACTGCACAAATCTCTTCAAAAACTACACAAATTTCTGCAGAAACTACTAAAAACTACTTCAATATGAAGGAACTACATGATTCCTGTTGATTTTCTGCTTTGATTTGCTGTTTTCACTACTTTTAATACAGAGTTCAAAAACAGGCTCAATTCAGCATTGAATGCGTTTATGACTAATCAACTTGACATGAAATCAAACTGCAGAAATCTCTGCACAAACTACTCAGAACTACTTGAATATGAAGGAACTACATGATTCCCATTGATTTTCTGCTGGGATTTAATGATTTCACTACATTTAATACAAAGTTCAAAAACAGGCTCAATTCAGCGTTGAGTACCTTTATGACACATCAACTTGAAGTGCAGTCAAACTGCACAAATCTCTTCAAAACCTACATAAATCTCTGCACAAACTAATAAAAGCTACTTGAATATGAAGGAACTACATGATTCCTGTTGATTTTCTAATGAGATTTGCTTATTTCACTACTTTTAATACAAAGTTCAAAAACAGGCTCAATTCAGCGTTCAGTGCGTTTTTGATACTTCATCCTAACATGCAATCATACTAAACAAATCTCTTCTAAAACTGCACAAATCTCTGCACAAACTACTCAGAACTACTTGAATATGAAGGAACTACATTATTCCTGTTTATTTTCTTCTGGGATTTAATGATTTCACTACATTTAATACAGAGTTCAAAAACAGGCTCAATTCAGCGTTCAGTGCGTTTTTGACTAATCAACTTGAAATGAAATCAAACTGCACAAATCTGTGCACAAACTACTCAAAACTACTTGAATATGAAGGGACTACATGATTCCCGTTGATTTTCTGCTGGGATTTGCTGTTTTCACTACATTTAATACAAAGTTCAAAAACAGGCTCAATTCAGCGTTGAGTACCTTTATGACACATCAACTTGAAGTGCAGTCAAACTGCACAAATCTCTTCAAAAACTACATAAATCTCTGCACGAACTAATAAAAACTACTTGAATATGAAGGAACTACATGATTCCTGTTGATTTTCTAATGGGATTTGCTTATTTCAATACTTTTAATACAGAGTTCAAAAACAGGCTTAATTCAGCATTGAGTGCGTTTTTGTTACTTCATACTAACATGCAACCAAACTGCACAAATCTCTTCAAAACTAGACAAATCTCTGCACAAACTAATAAAAGCTACTTGAATATTAAGTAACTACATGATTCCTGTTGATTTTCTAATGGGATTTGCCTATTTCACTAGTTTTAATACAGAGTTCAAAAACAGGCTTATTTCAGCATTGAGTGCGTTTATGACTAATCAACTTGAAATGAAATCAAACTGCACAAATCTCTGCACAAACTACTCAGAAATACTTGAATATGAAGGAATTACATGATTCCTGTTGATTTTCTGCTGGGATTGGCTGATTTCACTAGTTTTAATACAGAGTTCAAAAACAGGCTTATTTCAGCATTGAGTGCCTTTTTGTTACTTCATACTAACATGCAACCAAACTGCATAAATCTCTTAAAAACTAGACAAATCTCTGCACAAACTAATAAAAGCTACTTGAATATGAAGGAACTACATAATTCCTGTTGATTTTCTGCTGGGATTTGCTAATTTCGCTGCTTTTAATAGAAAGTTCAAAAACAGGCTCAATTCAGCATTGAGTGCGTTTATGACTCATCAACTTGAAATGAAATCAAACTGCACAAATCTCTTTATAAACTACTCAGAACTACTTGAATATGAAGGAACTACATGATGCTTGTTGATTTTCTGCTGTGATTTGCTGATTTCACTACTTTTAATACAGAGTTCAAAAACAAGCTTAATTCAGCATTGAGTGCCTTTTTGTTACTTCATACTAACATGCAACCAAACTTGCAAACTCTGCACAAACTACTCAGAACTACTTGAATATGAAGGAACTACATGATTCCCATTGATTTTCTGCTGGGATTTAATGATTTCACTACATTTAATACAAAGTTCAAAAACAGGCTCAATTCAGCGTTGAGTACCTTTATGACACATCAACTTGAAGTGCAGTCAAACTGCACAAATCTCTTCAAAACCTACATAAATCTCTGCACAAACTAATAAAAGCTACTTGAATATGAAGGAAGTACCTGATTCCTGTTGATTTTCTGCTGGGATTTGCTGATTTCACTCATTTTAATACAGAGTTCAAAAACAGGCTCAATTCAGCGTTCAGTGCGTTTTTGACTAATCAATTTGAAATGAAATCAAACTGCACAAATCTGTGCACAAACTACTCAGAACTACTTGAATATGAAGTAACTACATGATTCCTGTTGATTTTCTGCCCGGATTTAATTATTTCACTACATTTAATACAGAGTTCAAAAACAGGCTCAATTCAGCGTTCAGTGCGTTTTTGATACTTCATGCTAACATGCAATCAAACTGCAAAAATCTCTTCAAAAACTACACACATCTCTGCACAAACTACTAAAAACTACTTGAATATGAAGGAACTACATGATTCCTGTTGATTTTCTACTGGGATTTGCTGTTTTCACTACTTTTAATACAGAGTTCAAAAACAGGCTCAATTCAGCGTTCAGTGCGTTTTTGATACTTCATGCGAACATGCAATCAAACTGCACAAATCTCATCAAAAACTGCAGAAATCTCTGCACAAACTACTCAGAACTACTTGAATATGAAGGGACTAAATGATTCCCGTTGATTTTCTGCTGGGATTTGCTGTTTTCACTACATTTAATACAAAGTTCAAAAACAGGCTCAATTCAGCATTGGGTGCGTTTGTGACTCATCAACTTGAAATGAAATCAAACTGCACAAATCTCATCAAAAACTACACAATTCTCTGCACAAACTACTAAAAGCTACTTGAATATGAAGGAAGTACCTGATTCCTGTTGATTTTCTGCTGGGATTTGCTGTTTTCACTACTTTTAATACAAAGTTCAAAAACAGGCTCAATTCAGCGTTCAGCGCGTTTTTGATACTTCATGCTAACATGCAATCATACTAAACAAATCTCTTCAAAAACTGCACAAATCTCTGCACAAACTACTCAGAACTACTTGAATATGAAGTAACTACATGATTCCTGTTGATTTTCTTCTGGGATTTAATGATTTCACTACATTTTATACAGAGTTCAAAAACAGGCTCAATTCAGCGTTCAGTGCGTTTTTGATACTTCATGCTAACATGCAATCAAACTGCACAAATCTCATCAAAAACTACACACATCTCTGCACAAACTACTAAAAACTACTTGAACATGAAGGAAGTACCTGATTCCTGTTGATTTTCTTCTGGGATTTAATGATTTCACTACATTTAATACAGAGTTCAAAAACAGGCTCAATTCAGCGTTCAGTGCGTTTTTGATACTTCATGCTAACATGCAATCAAACTGTACAAATCTCTACAAAAACTACACAAATTTCTGCAGAAACTACTAAAAACTACTTGAATATGAAGGGACTACATGATTCCCGTTGATTTTCTGCTGGGATTTGCTGTTTTCACTACATTTAATACAAAGTTCAAAAACAGGCTCAATTCAGCGTTGAGTACCTTTATGACACATCAACTTGAAGTGCAGTCAAACTGCACAAATCTCTTCAAAAACTACATAAATCTCTGCACAAACTACTAATAACTACTTGAATATGAAGGAACTACATGATTCCTGTTGATTTTCTGCTTGGATTTGCTGTTTTCACTACTTTTAATACAAAGTTCAAAAACAGGCTCAATTCAGCGTTCAGTGCGTTTTTGATACTTCATGTTAAAATGGAATCATACTAAACAAATCTCTTCAAAAACTGCACAAATCTCTGCACAAACTACTGAGAACTACTTGAATATGAAGGAACTACATTATTCCTGTTTATTTTCTTCTGGGATATAATGATTTCACTACATTTAATACAGAGTTCAAAAACAGGCTCAATTCAGCGTTCAGTGCGTTTTTGATACTTCATGCTAAAATGCAATCAAACTGCAAAAATCTCTTCAAAAACTACACACATCTCTGCATAAACTACTAAAAACTACTTGAATGTGAAGGAACTACATGATTCCTTTTTTGTCTTCTGCTGGGATTTGCTGTTTTCACTACTTTTAATACAGAATTCAAAAACAGGCTCAATTCAGCGATCAGTGCGTTTTTGATACTTCATGCGAACATGCAATCAAACTGCACAAATCTCATCAAAAACTGCAGAAATCTCTGCACAAACTACTCAGAACTACTTGAATATGAAGGGACTAAATGATTCCCGTTGATTTTCTGCTGGGATTTGCTGTTTTCACTACATTTAATACAAAGTTCAAAAACAGGTCAATTCAGCGTTGAGTACCTTTATGACACATCAACTTGAAGTGCAGTCAAACTGCACAAATCTCTTCAAAGACTACATAAATCTCTGCACAAACTACTAAAAACTACTTGAATATGAAGGAACTACATGATTCCTGCTGATTTTCTGCTTGGATTTGCTGTTTTCACTACTTTTAATACAGAGTTCAAAAACAGGCTCATTTCAGCGTTCAGTGCGTTTTTGATACTTCATGCTAACATGGAATCATACTAAACAAATCTCTTCAAAAACTGCACACATCTCTGCACAAACTACTCAGAACTACTTGAATATGAAGGAAGTACCTGATTCCTGTTGATTTTCTGCTGGGATTTGCTGATTTCACTCATTTTAATACAGAGTTCAAAAACAGGCTCAATTCAGCGTTGAGTGCCTTTAAGACACATCAACTTGAAGTGCAGTCAAACTGCACAAATCTCTGCACAAACTACTCAGAACTACTTGAATATGAAGGAACTACATGATTCCTGTTGATTTTCTGCCCGGATTTAATGATTTCACTACATTTAATACAGAGTTCAAAAACAGGCTTATTTCAGCAGTGAGTGCCTTTTTGTTACTTCATACTAACATGCAACCAAACTGCACAAATCTCTTTACAAACTACTCAGAACTACTTCAATATGAAGGAACTACATGATTCTTGTTGATTTTCTGCTGGGATTTGCTGATTTCGCTGCTTTTAATAGAAAGTTCAAAAACACGCTCAATTCAGCATTGAGTGCGTTTATTACTAATCAACTTGAAATGAAATCAAACTGCACAAATCTCTTCAAAACCTACATAAATCTCTGCACAAACTAATAAAAGCTACTAGAATATGAAGGAACTACATGATTCCTGTTGATTTTCTGCTGGGATTTGCTTATTTCACTACTTTTAATACAGAGTTCAAAAACAGGCTCAATTCAGCGTTCAGTGCGTTTTTGATACTTCATGCTAACATGGAATCATACTAAACAAATCTCTTCAAAAACTGCACAAATCTCTGCACAAACTACTCAGAACTACTTGAATATGAAGGAAGTACCTGATTCCTGTTGATTTTCTGCTGGGATTTGCTGATTTCACTCATTTTAATACAGAGTTCAAAAACAGGCTCAATTCAGCGTTGAGTGCCTTTAAGACACATCAACTTGAAGTGCAGTCAAACTGCACAAATCTCTGCACAAACTACTCAGAACTACTTGAATATGAAGGAACTACATGATTCCTGTTGATTTTCTGCCCGGATTTAATGATTTCACTACATTTAATACAGAGTTCAAAAACAGGCTTATTTCAGCAGTGAGTGCCTTTTTGTTACTTCATACTAACATGCAACCAAACTGCACAAATCTCTTTACAAACTACTCAGAACTACTTCAATATGAAGGAACTACATGATTCTTGTTGATTTTCTGCTGGGATTTGCTGATTTCGCTGCTTTTAATAGAAAGTTCAAAAACACGCTCAATTCAGCATTGAGTGCGTTTATTACTAATCAACTTGAAATGAAATCAAACTGCACAAATCTCTTCAAAACCTACATAAATCTCTGCACAAACTAATAAAAGCTACTAGAATATGAAGGAACTACATGATTCCTGTTGATTTTCTGCTGGGATTTGCTTATTTCACTACTTTTAATACAGAGTTCAAAAACAGGCTCAATTCAGCATTGAGTGCGTTTATAACTAGTAAACTTGAAATGAAATCAAACTGCACAAATCTCTGCACAAACTTATCAGAACTACTTGAATATGAAGGAACTACATGATTCTTGTTGATTTTCTGCTGGGATTTGCTGTTTTCACTACTTTTAATACAGAGTTCAAAAACAGGTTTATTTCAGCATTGAGTGCCTTTTTGTTACTTCAAACTAACATGCAACCAAACTGCACAAATCTCTTCAAAACTAGACAAATCTCTGCACAAACTAATAAAAACTACTTAAATATGAAGGAACTACATGATTCCTGTTGATTTTCTAATGGGATTTGCTTATTTCAATACTTTTAATACAGAGTTCAAAAACAGGCTTAATTCAGCATTGAGTGCGTTTTTGTTACTTCATACTAACATGCAACCAAACTGCACAAATCTCTTCAAAACTAGACAAATCTCTGCACAAACTAATAAAAGCTACTTGAATATTAAGTAACTACATGATTCCTGTTGATTTTCTAATGGGATTTGCCTATTTCACTAGTTTTAATACAGAGTTCAAAAACAGGCTTATTTCAGCATTGAGTGCGTTTATGACTAATCAACTTGAAATGAAATCAAACTGCACAAATCTCTGCACAAACTACTCAGAAATACTTGAATATGAAGGAATTACATGATTCCTGTTGATTTTCTGCTGGGATTGGCTGATTTCACTAGTTTTAATACAGAGTTCAAAAACAGGCTTATTTCAGCATTGAGTGCCTTTTTGTTACTTCATACTAACATGCAACCAAACTTGCAAACTCTGCACAAACTACTCAGAACTACTTGAATATGAAGGAACTACATGATTCCCATTGATTTTCTGCTGGGATTTAATGATTTCACTACATTTAATACAAAGTTCAAAAACAGGCTCAATTCAGCGTTGAGTACCTTTATGACACATCAACTTGAAGTGCAGTCAAACTGCACAAATCTCTTCAAAACCTACATAAATCTCTGCACAAACTAATAAAAGCTACTTGAATATGAAGGAAGTACCTGATTCCTGTTGATTTTCTGCTGGGATTTGCTGATTTCACTCATTTTAATACAGAGTTCAAAAACAGGCTCAATTCAGCGTTCAGTGCGTTTTTGACTAATCAATTTGAAATGAAATCAAACTGCACAAATCTGTGCACAAACTACTCAAAACTACTTGAATATGAAGGAACTACATTATTCCTGTTGATTTTCTTCTGGGATTTAATGATTTCACTACATTTAATACAGAGTTCAAAAACAGGCTCAATTCAGCGTTCAGTGCGTTTTTGATACTTCATGCTAACATGCAATCAAACTGCAAAAATCTCTTCAAAAACTACACACATCTCTGCACAAACTACTAAAAACTACTTGAATATGAAGGAACTACATGATTCCTGTTGATTTTCTGCTGGGATTTGCTGTTTTCACTACTTTTAATACAGAGTTCAAAAACAGGCTCAATTCAGCGTTCAGTGCGTTTTTGATACTTCATGCTGACATGCAATCAAACTGCACAAATCTCATCAAAAACTACACAAATCTCTGCACAAACTACTCAGAACAACTTGAATATGAAGGAACTACATGATTCCTGTTGATTTTCTGCTGGGATTTGCTGTTTTCACTACTTTTAATACAGAGTTCAAAAACAGGCTCAATTCAGCGTTCAGTGCGTTTTTGACACTTCATGCTAACATGCAACCAAACTGCACAAATCTCTTTACAAACTACTCAGAACTACTTCAATATGAAGGAACTACATGATTCTTGTTGATTTTCTGCTGGGATTTGCTGTTTTCACTACATTTAATACAAAGTTCAAAAACAGGCTCAATTCAGCATTGGGTGCGTTTGTGACTCATCAACTTGAAATGAAGTCAAACTGCACAAATCTCTTCAAAACCTACATAAATCTCTGCACAAACTAAAAAAGCTACTTGAATATGAAGGAAGTACTTGATTACTGTTGATTTTCTGCTGGGATTTGCTGTTTTCACTACTTTTAATACAGAGTTCAAAAACAGGTTTATTTCAGCATTGAGTGCCCTTTTGTTACGTCATACTAACATGCAACCGAACTGCACAAATATCTTCAAAAACTAGACAAATCTCTGCACAAACTAATAAAAGCTACTTGAATATGAAGGAACTACATGATTCCTGTTGATTTTCTAATGAGATTTGCTGATTTCACTAATTTTAATACAGAGTTCAAAAACAGGCTTAATTCAGCATTGAGTGCTTTTTTGTTACTTCATACTAACATGCAACCAAACTGCACAAATCTCTGCACAAACTACTCAGAACTACTTGAATATGAAGGAACTACATGATTCCCATTGATTTTCTGCTGGGATTTAATGATTTCACTACATTTAATACAAAGTTCAAAAACAGGCTCAATTCAGCGTTCAGTGCGTTTTTGATACTTCATGCTAACATGGAATCATACTAAACAAATCTCTTCAAAAACTGCACAAATCTCTGCACAAACTACTGAGAACTACTTGAATATGAAGGAACTACATTATTCCTGTTTATTTTCTTCCCGGATTTAATTATTTCACTACATTTTATACAGAGTTGAAAAACAGGCTCAATTCAGCGTTCAGTGCGTTTTTGACTAATCAACTTGAAATGAAATCAAACTGCACAAATCTCTGCACAAACTACTCAGAACTACTTGAATATGAAGTAACTACATGATTCCTGTTGATTTTCTTCCCGGATTTAATTATTTCACTACATTTTATACAGAGTTGAAAAACAGGCTCAATTCAGCGTTCAGTGCGTTTTTGATACTTCATGCTAACATGCAATCAAACTGCACAAATCTCTTCAAAACCTACATAAATCTCTGCACAAACTAATAAAAGCTACTTGAATATGAAGGAAGTACCTGATTCCTGTTGATTTTCTGCTGGGATTTGCTGTTTTCACTACATTTAATACAAAGTTCAAAAACAGGCTCAATTCAGCATTGGGTGCGTTTGTGACTCATCAACTTGAAATGAAATCAAACTGCACAAATCTCTTCAAAAACTACACAAATTTCTGCAGAAACTGCTAAAAACTACTTCAATATGAAGGAACTACATGATTCCTGTTGATTTTCTGCTGGGATTTGCTGTTTTCACTACTTTTAATACAGAGTTCAAAAACAGGCTCAATTCAGCGTTCAGTGCGTTTTTGACTAATCAACTTGAAATGAAATCAAACTGCACAAATCTCTGCACAAACTACTCAGAACTACTTGAATATGAAGGAACTACATGATTCCTGCTGATTTTCTGCTGGGATTTTCTGTTTTCACTACTTTTAATACAGAGTTCAAAAACAGGCTCAATTCAGCGTTCAGTGCGTTTTTGATACTTCATGCTAACATGCAATCAAACTGCACAAATCTCATCAAAAACTGCAGAAATCTCTGCACAAACTACTCAGAACTACTTGAATATGAAGGGACTACATGATTCCCGTTGATTTTCTGCTGGGAATTGGTGTTTTCACTAAATTTAATAGAAAGTTCAAAAACAGGCTCAATTCAGCATTGGGTGCGTTTGTGACTCATCAACTTGAAATGAAATCAAACTGCACAAATCTCTTCGAAACCTACATAAATCTTTGCACAAACTAAGAAAAGCTACTTGAATATGAAGGAAGTACCTGATTCCTGTTGATTTTGTGCTGGGATTTGCTGTTTTCACTACTTTTAATACAGAGTTCAAAAACAGGTTTATTTCAGCATTGAGTGCCCTTTTGTTACTTCATACTAACATGCAACCGAAATGCACAAATCTCTTCAAAAACTAGACAAATATCTGCACAAACTTATAAAAACTACTTGAATATGAAGGAACTACATGATTCCTGTTGATTTTCTGCTGGGATTTAATGATTTCACTACATTTAATACAAAGTTCAAAAACAGGCTCAATTCAGCGTTCAGTGCGTTTTTGATACTTCATGCTAACATGGAATCATACTAAACAAATCTCTTCAAAAGCTGCACAAATCTCTGCACAAACTACTCAGAACAACTTGAATATGAAGGAACTACATGATTCCTGTTGATTTTCTTCTGGGATTTAATGATTTCACTACATCTAATACAGAGTTCAAAAACAGGCTCAATTCAGCGTTGAGTACCTTTATGACACATCAACTTGAAGTGCAGTCAAACTGCACAAATCTCTTCAAAACCTACATAAATCTCTGCACAAACTAATAAAAGCTACTTGAATATGAAGGAAGTACCTGATTCCTGTTGATTTTCTGCTGGGATTTGCTAATTTCACTCATTTTAATATAGAGTTCAAAAACAGGCTCAATTCAGCGTTCAGTGCGTTTTTGATACTTCATGCTAACATGGAATCATACTAAACAAATCTCATCAAAAACTGCACAATTCTCTGCACAAACTACTCAGAACTACTTGAATATGAAGGGACTACATGATTCCCGTTGATTTTCTGCTGGGATTTGCTGTTTTCACTACATTTAATACAGAGTTCAAAAACAGGCTCAATTCAGCGATCAGTGCGTTTTTGATACTTCATGCTAACATGCAGTCAAACTGCACAAATCTCATCAAAAACTGCAGAAATCTCTGCACAAACTACTCAGAACTACTTGAATATGAAGGGACTAAATGATTCCCGTTGATTTTCTGCTGGGATTTGCTGTTTTCACTACATTTAATACAAAGTTCAAAAACAGGCTCAATTCAGCATTGGGTGCGTTTGTGACTCATCAACTTGAAATGAAATCAAACTGCACAAATCTCTTCAAAAACTACACAAATTTCTGCAGAAACTGCTAAAAACTACTTGAATATGAAGGAACTACATGATTCCTGTTGATTTTCTGCTGGGATTTGCTGTTTTCACTACTTTTAATACAGAGTTCAAAAACAGGCTCAATTCAGCGTTCAGTGCGTTTTTGATACTTCATGCTAACATGCAATCAAACTGCACAAATCTCATCAAAAACTACACAATTCTCTGCACAAACTACTAAAAGCTACTTGAATATGAAGGAAGTACCTGATTCCTGTTGATTTTCTGCTGGGATTTGCTGTTTTCACTACTTTTAATACAGAGTTCAAAAACAGGTTTATTTCAGCATTGAGTGCCCTTTTGTTACTTCATACTAACATGCAACCGAACTGCACAAATCTCTTCAAAAACTAGACAAACATCTGCACAAACTTATAAAAACTACTTGAATATGAAGGAACTACATGATTCCTGTTGATTTTCTTCTGGGATTTAATGATTTCACTACATCTAATACAGAGTTCAAAAACAGGCTTAATTCAGCATTGAGTGCGTTTTTGTTACTTCATACTAACATGCAACCAAACTGCACAAATCTCTGCACAAACTACTCAGAACTACTTGAATATGAAGGAACTACATGATTCCCATTGATTTTCTGCTGGGATTTAATGATTTCACTACATTTAATACAGAGTTCAAAAACAGGCTCAATTCAGCGATCAGTGCGTTTTTGATACTTCATGCTAACATTGAATCATGCTAAACAAATCTCTTCATAAACTGCACAAATCTCTGAACAAACTACTCAGAACTACTTGAATATGAAGGAACTACATTATTCCTGTTTATTTTCTTCTGGGATTTAATAATTTCACTACATTTAATACAGAGTTCAAAAACAGGCTCAATTCAGCATTGAGTGCGTTTATGACTAATCAACTTGAAATGAAATCAAACTGCAGAAATCTCTGCACAAACTACTCAGAACTACTTGAATATGAAGGAACTACATGATTCCTGTTGATTTTCTGCTGGGATTTAATGATTTCACTACATTTAATACAAAGTTCAAAAACAGGCTCAATTCAGCGTTCAGTGCGTTTTTGATACTTCATGCTAACATGGAATCATACTAAACAAATCTCTTCAAAAACTGCACACATCTCTGCACAAACTACTAAAAACTACTTGAATATGAAGGAACTACATGATTCCTGTTGATTTTCTGCTGGGATTTGCTGTTTTCACTACTTTTAATACAGAGTTCAAAAACAGGCTTAATTCAGCATTGAGTGCGTTTTTGTTACTTCATACTAACATGCAACCAAACTGCACAAATCTCTGCACAAACTACTCAGAACTACTTGAATATGAAGGAACTACATGATTCCTGTTGATTTTCTGCTTGGATTTGCTGTTTTCACTACTTTTTATGCAGAGTTGAAAAACAGGCTCAATTCAGCGTTCAGTGCGTTTTTGACTAATCAACTTGAAATGAAATCAAACTGCACAAATCTCTGCACAAACTACTCAGAACTACTTGAATATGAAGGGACTACATGATTCCTGTTGATTTTCTTCTGGGATTTAATGATTTCACTACATTTAATACAAAGTTCAAAAACAGGCTCAATTCAGCGTTCAGTGCGTTTTTGATACTTCATGCTAACATGCAATCAAACTGCAAAAATCTCTTCAAAAACTACACACATCTCTGCACAAACTAATAAAAGCTACTTGAATATGAAGGAAGTACCTGATTCCTGTTGATTTTGTGCTGGGATTTGCTGTTTTCACTACTTTTAATACAGAGTTCAAAAACAGGTTTATTTCAGCATTGAGTGCCCTTTTGTTACTTCATACTAACATGCAACCAAACTGCACAAATCTCTGCACAAACTACTCAGAACTACTTGAATATGAAGGAACTACATGATTCCCATTGATTTTCTGCTGGGATTTAATGATTTCACTACATTTAATACAAAGTTCAAAAACAGGCTCAATTCAGCATTGGGTGCGTTTGTGACTCATCAACTTGAAATGAAATCAAACTGCACAAATCTCTTCAAAACCTACATAAATCTTTGCACAAACTAAGAAAAGCTACTTGAATATGAAGGAAGTACCTGATTCCTGTTGATTTTCTGCTGGGATTTGCTGTTTTCACTACTTTTAATACAGAGTTCAAAAACAGGTTTATTTCAGCATTGAGTGCCCTTTTGTTACTTCATACTAACATGCAACCGAAATGCACAAATCTCATCAAAAACGACACAAATCTCTGCACAAACTACTCAGAACTACTTGAATATGAAGTAACTACATGATTCCTGTTGATTTTCTTCCCGGATTTAATTATTTCACTACATTTTATACAGAGTTGAAAAACAGGTTTATTTCAGCATTGAGTGCCCTTTTGTTACTTCATGCTAACATGCAATCAAACTGCACAAATCTCATCAAAAACTACACAATTCTCTGCACAAACTACTAAAAGCTACTTGAATATGAAGGAAGTACCTGATTCCTGTTGATTTTCTGCTGGGATTTGCTGTTTTCACTACTTTTAATACAGAGTTCAAAAACAGGCTCAATTCAGCGATCAGTGCGTTTTTGATACTTCATGCTAACAAGCAGTCAAACTGCACAAATCTCTTCAAAAACTACACAAATCTCTGCACAAACTACTAAAAACTGCTTGAATATGAAGAAACTACATTATTCCTGTTGATTTTCTTCTGGGATTTAATGATTTCACTACATTTTATGCAGAGTTGAAAAACAGGCTCAATTCAGCGTTCAGTGCGTTTTTGACTAATCAACTTGAAATGAAATCAAACTGCACAAATCTCTGCACAAACTACTCAGAACAACTTGAATATGAAGGAACTACATGATTCCTGTTGATTTTCTGCTGGGATTTAATGATTTCACTACATTTAATACAAAGTTCAAAAACAGGCTCAATTCAGCGTTCAGTGCGTTTTTGATACTTCATGCTAACATGGAATCATACTAAACAAATCTCTTCAAAAACTGCACAAATCTCTGCACAAACTACTCAGAACAACTTGAATATGAAGGAACTAGATGATTCCTGTTGATTTTCTGCTGGTATTTGCTGTTTCCACTACATTTAATACAGAGTTCAAAAACAGGCTCAATTCAGCGTTCAGTGCGTTTTTGATACTTCATGCTAACATGCAATCAAACTGCAAAAATCTCTTCAAAAACTACACACATCTCTGCACAAACTACTAAAATCTACTTGAATATGAAGGAAGTACCTGATTCCTGTTGATTTTCTGCTGGGATTTGCTGTTTTCACTACTTTTAATACAGAGTTCAAAAACAGGTTTTTTCAGCATTGAGTGCCCTTTTGTTACTTCATACTAACATGCAACCGAACTGCACAAATCTCTTCAAAAACTACACAAATCTCTGCACAAACTACTCAGAACTACTTGAATATGAAGGAACTACATTATTCCTGTTTATTTTCTTCTGGGATTTAATGATTTCACTACATTTAATACAGAGTTAAAAAACAGGCTCAATTCAGCGTTCAGTGCGTTTTTGATACTTCATGCTAACATGCAATCAAACTGTACAAATCTCTTCAAAAACTACACAAATTTCTGCAGAAACTACTAAAAACTACTTCAATATGAAGGAACTACATGATTCCTGTTGATTTTCTGCTGGCATTTGCTGTTTTCACTACTTTTAATACAGAGTTCAAAAACAGGCTCAATTCAGCGATCAGTGCCCTTTTGTTACTTCATACTAACATGCAACCAAACTGCACAATTCTCTGCACAAACTACTCAGAACTACTTGAATATGAAGGGACTACATGATTCCCGTTGATTTTCTGCTTTGATTTGCTGTTTTCACCACATTTAATACAAAGTTCAAAAACAGGCTCAATTCAGCGTTGAGTACCTTTATGACTCATCAACTTGAAATGAAATCAAACTGCACAAATCTCTTCAAAACCTACATAAATCTTTGCACAAACTAAGAAAAGCTACTTGAATATGAAGGAAGTACCTGATTCCTGTTGATTTTCTGCTGGGATTTGCTGTTTTCACTACTTTTAATACAGAGTTCAAAAACAGGTTTATTTCAGCATTGAGTGCCCTTTTGTTACTTCATCCTAACATGCAACCGAACTGCACAAATCTCATCAAAAACGACACAAATCTCTGCACAAACTACTCAGAACTACTTGAATATGAAGGAACTACATTATTCCTGTTTATTTTCTTCTGGGATTTAATGATTTCACTACATTTTATGCAGAGTTGAAAAACAGGCTCAATTCAGCGTTCAGTGCGTTTTTGACTAATCAACTTGAAATGAAATCAAACTGCACAAATCTGTGCACAAACTACTCAAAACTACTTCAATATGAAGGAACTACATGATTCCTGTTGATTTTCTGCTGGGATTTGCTGTTTTCACTACTTTTAATACAGAGTTCAAAAACAGGCTCAATTCAGCGTTCAGTGCGTTTTTGATACTTCATGCTAACATGCAATCAAACTGCACAAATCTCATCAAAAACTACACAATTCTCTGCACAAACTACTAAAAGCTACTTGAATATGAAGGAAGTACCTGATTCCTGTTGATTTTCTGCTGGGATTTGCTGTTTTCACTACTTTTAATACAGAGTTCAAAAACAGGCTCAATTCAGCGTTCAGTGCGTTTTTGATACTTCATGCTAACATGCAATCAAACTGCACAAATCTCATCAAAAACTACACAATTCTCTGCACAAACTACTAAAAGCTACTTGAATATGAAGGAAGTACCTGATTCCTGTTGATTTTCTGCTGGGATTTGCTGTTTTCACTACTTTTAATACAGAGTTCAAAAACAGGCTCAATTCAGCGTTCAGTGCGTTTTTGACTAATCAACTTGAAATGAAATCAAACTGCACAAATCTCTGCACAAAGTACTCAGAACTACTTGAATATGAAGGAACTACATGATTCCTGCTGATTTTCTGCTTGGATTTTCTGTTTTCACTACTTTTAATACAGAGTTCAAAAACAGGCTCAATTCAGCGTTCAGTGTGTTTTTGATACTTCATGCTAACATGCAATCAAACTGCAAAAATCTCTTCAAAAACTACACACATCTCTGCACAAACTACTAAAAACTACTTGAATATGAAGGAACTACATGATTCCTGTTGATTTTCTGCTGGGAATTGGTGTTTTCACTACATTTAATAGAAAGTTCAAAAACAGGCTCAATTCAGCATTGGGTGCGTTTGTGACTCATCAACTTGAAATGAAGTCAAACTGCACAAATCTCTTCAAAACCTACATAAATCTCTGCACAAACTAAGAAAAGCTACTTGAATATAAAGGAAGTACCTGATTCCTGTTGATTTTCTGCTGGGATTTGCTGTTTTCACTACTTTTAATACAGAGTTCAAAAACAGGTTTATTTCAGCATTGAGTGCCCTTTTGTTACGTCATACTAACATGCAACCGAACTGCACAAATATCTTCAAAAACTAGACAAATCTCTGCACAAACTAATAAAAGCTACTTGAATATGAAGGAACTACATGATTCCTGTTGATTTTCTAATGAGATTTGCTGATTTCACTACTTTTAATACAGAGTTCAAAAACAGGCTTAATTCAGCATTGAGTGCTTTTTTGTTACTTCATACTAACATGCAACCAAACTGCACAAATCTCTGCACAAACTACTCAGAACTACTTGAATATGAAGGAACTACATGATTCCCATTCATTTACTGCTGGGATTTAATGATTTCACTACATTTAATACAAAGTTCAAAAACAGGCTCAATTCAGCGTTCAGTGCGTTTTTGATACTTCATGCTAACATGGAATCATACTAAACAAATCTCTTCAAAAACTGCACAAATCTCTGCACAAACTACTGAGAACTACTTGAATATGAAGGAACTACATTATTCCTGTTTATTTTCTTCTGGGATTTAATGATTTCACTACATTTAATACAGAGTTCAAAAACAGGCTCAATTCAGCGTTCAGCGCGTTTTTGATACTTCATGCTAACATGCAACCGAACTGCACAAATCTCTTCAAAAACTAGACAAATCTCTGCACAAACTTATAAAAGCTACTTGAATATGAAGGAACTACATGATTCCTGTTGATTTTCTAATGAGATTTGCTTATTTCACTACTTTTAATACAAAGTTCAAAAACAGGCTCAATTCAGCGTTCAGTGCGTTTTTGATACTTCATGCTAACATGCAATCATACTAAACAAATCTCTTCAAAAACTGCACAAATCTCTGCACAAACTACTCAGAACTACTTGAATATGAAGTAACTACATGATTCCTGTTGATTTTCTTCTGGGATTTCATGATTTCACTACATTTTATACAGAGTTGAAAAACAGGCTCAATTCAGCGTTCAGTGCGTTTTTGATACTTCATGCTAACATGCAATCAAACTGCACAAATCTCATCAAAAACTACACACATCTCTGCACAAACTACTAAAAACTACTTGAATATGAAGGAAATACCTGATTCCTGTTGATTTTCTGCTGGGATTTGCTGTTTTCACTACTTTTAATACAGAGTTCAAAAACAGGTTTATTTCAGCATTGAGTGCCCTTTTGTTACTTCATACTAACATGCAACCAAACTGCACAAATCTCTGCACAAACTACTCAGAACTACTTGAATATGAAGGAACTACATAATTCCTGTTGATTTTCTGCTTGGATTTGCTGTTTTCACTACATTCTATACAGAGTTGAAAAACAGGCTCAATTCAGAGTTCAGTGCGTTTTTGACTAATCAACTTGAAATGAAATCAAACTGCACAAATCTCTGCACAAACTAATCAGAACTACTTGAATATGAAGTAACTACATGATTCCTGTTGATTTTCTTCCCGGATTTAATTATTTCACTACATTTTATACAGAGTTGAAAAACAGGCTCAATTCAGCGTTCAGTGCGTTTTTGATACTTCATGCTAACATGCAATCAAACTGCACAAATGTCATCAAAAACTACACACATCTCTGCACAAACTACTAAAAACTACTTGAATATGAAGGAAGTACCTGATTCCTGTTGATTTTCTGCTGGGATTTGCTGTTTTCACTACTTTTAATACAGAGTTCAAAAACAGGTTTATTTCAGCATTGAGTGCCCTTTTGTTACTTCATACTAACATGCAACCAAACTGCACAAATCTCTGCACAAACTACTCAAAACTACTTGAATATGAAGGAACTACATGATTCCTGTTGATTTTCTGCTTGGATTTGCTGTTTTCACTGCTTTTAATACAGAGTTCAAAAACAGGCTCAATTCAGCGTTCAGTGCTTCTTTGATACTTCATGCTAACATGGAATCATACTAAACAAATCTCTTCAAAAACTGCACAAATCTCTGCACAAACTACTGAGAACTACTTGAATATGAAGGAACTACATTATTCCTGTTTATTTTCTTCTGGGATTTAATGATTTCACTACATTTAATACAGAGTTCAAAAACAGGCTCAATTCAGCGTTCAGCGCGTTTTTGATACTTCATGCTAACATGCAACCGAACTGCACAAATCTCTTCAAAAACTAGACAAATCTCTGCACAAACTTATAAAAGCTACTTGAATATGAAGGAACTACATGATTCCTGTTGATTTTCTAATGAGATTTGCTTATTTCACTACTTTTAATACAAAGTTCAAAAACAGGCTCAATTCAGCGTTCAGTGCGTTTTTGATACTTCATGCTAACATGCAATCATACTAAACAAATCTCTTCAAAAACTGCACAAATCTCTGCACAAACTACTCAGAACTACTTGAATATGAAGTAACTACATGATTCCTGTTGATTTTCTTCTGGGATTTCATGATTTCACTACATTTTATACAGAGTTGAAAAACAGGCTCAATTCAGCGTTCAGTGCGTTTTTGATACTTCATGCTAACATGCAATCAAACTGCACAAATCTCATCAAAAACTACACACATCTCTGCACAAACTACTAAAAACTACTTGAATATGAAGGAAATACCTGATTCCTGTTGATTTTCTGCTGGGATTTGCTGTTTTCACTACTTTTAATACAGAGTTCAAAAACAGGTTTATTTCAGCATTGAGTGCCCTTTTGTTACTTCATACTAACATGCAACCAAACTGCACAAATCTCTGCACAAACTACTCAGAACTACTTGAATATGAAGGAACTACATAATTCCTGTTGATTTTCTGCTTGGATTTGCTGTTTTCACTACATTCTATACAGAGTTGAAAAACAGGCTCAATTCAGAGTTCAGTGCGTTTTTGACTAATCAACTTGAAATGAAATCAAACTGCACAAATCTCTGCACAAACTAATCAGAACTACTTGAATATGAAGTAACTACATGATTCCTGTTGATTTTCTTCCCGGATTTAATTATTTCACTACATTTTATACAGAGTTGAAAAACAGGCTCAATTCAGCGTTCAGTGCGTTTTTGATACTTCATGCTAACATGCAATCAAACTGCACAAATGTCATCAAAACCTACACACATCTCTGCACAAACTACTAAAAACTACTTGAATATGAAGGAAGTACCTGATTCCTGTTGATTTTCTGCTGGGATTTGCTGTTTTCACTACTTTTAATACAGAGTTCAAAAACAGGTTTATTTCAGCATTGAGTGCCCTTTTGTTACTTCATACTAACATGCAACCAAACTGCACAAATCTCTGCACAAACTACTCAAAACTACTTGAATATGAAGGAACTACATGATTCCTGTTGATTTTCTGCTTGGATTTGCTGTTTTCACTGCTTTTAATACAGAGTTCAAAAACAGGCTCAATTCAGCGTTCAGTGCTTCTTTGATACTTCATCCTAACATGGAATCATACTAAACAAATCTCTTCAAAAACTGCACAAATCTCTGCACAAACTACTCAGAACTACTTGAATATGAAGGAACTACATTATTCCTGTTTATTTTCTTCTGGGATTTAATGATTTCACTACATTTAATACAGAGTTCAAAAACAGGCTCAATTCAGCGTTCAGTGCGTTTGTGACTCATCAACTTGAAATGAAATCAAACTGCACAAATCTGTTCAAAAACTACACAAATTTCTGCAGAAACTGCTAAAAACTACTTCAATATGAAGGAACTACATGATTCCTGTTGATTTTCTGCTGGGATTTGCTGTTTTCACTACTTTTAATACAGAGTTCAAAAACAGGCTCAATTCAGCGTTCAGTGCGTTTTTGATACTTCATGCTAACATGCAATCAAACTGCACAAATCTCATCAAAAACTACACAATTCTCTGCACAAACTACTAAAAGCTACTTGAATATGAAGGAAGTACCTGATTCCTGTTGATTTTCTGCTGGGATTTGCTGTTTTCACTACTTTTAATACAGAGTTCAAAAACAGGCTCAATTCAGCGTTCAGTGCGTTTTTGACTAATCAACTTGAAATGAAATCAAACTGCACAAATCTCTTCGAAACCTACATAAATCTTTGCACAAACTAAGAAAAGCTACTTGAATATGAAGGAAGTACCTGATTCCTGTTGATTTTCTGCTGGGATTTAATGATTTCACTACATTTAATACAAAGTTCAAAAACAGGTCAATTCAGCGTTCAGTACCTTTATGACACATCAACTTGAAGTGCAGTCAAACTGCACAAATCTCTTCAAAAACTACATAAATCTCTGCACAAACTACTAAAAGCTACTTGAATATGAAGGAACTACATGATTCCTGTTGATTTTCTAATGAGATTTGCTGATTTCACTACTTTTAATACAGAGTTCAAAAACAGGCTTAATTCAGCATTGAGTGCTTTTTTGTTACTTCATACTAACATGCAACCAAACTGCACAAATCTCTGCACAAACTACTCAGAACTACTTGAATATGAAGGAACTACATGATTCCCATTGATTTTCTGCTGGGATTTAATGATTTCACTACATTTAATACAAAGTTCAAAAACAGGCTCAATTCAGCGTTCAGTGCGTTTTTGATACTTCATGCTAACATGGAATCATACTAAACAAATCTCTTCAAAAACTGCACAAATCTCTGCACAAACTACTCAGAACTACTTGAATATGAAGGGACTAAATGATTCCCGTTGATTTTCTGCTGGGATTTGCTGTTTTCACTACATTTAATACAAAGTTCAAAAACAGGCTCAATTCAGCATTGGGTGCGTTTGTGACTCATCAACTTGAAATGAAATCAAACTGCACAAATCTCTTCAAAAACTACACAAATTTCTGCAGAAACTGCTAAAAACTACTTCAATATGAAGGAACTACATGATTCCTGTTGATTTTCTGCTGGGATTTGTTGATTTCGCTACTTTTAATAGAAAGTTCAAAAACAGGCTTAATTCAGCATTGAGTGCCTTTTTGTTACTTCATACTAACATGCAACCAAATTGCACAAATATCTGCACAAACTAATAAAAGTTACTTGAATATGAAGGAACTACTTGATTCCTGTTGATTTTCTGCTGGGATTGGCTGATTTCACTACTTTTAATACAGAGTTCAAAAACAGGCTTAATTCAGCATTGAGTGCCTTTTTGTTACTTCATACTAACATGCAACCAAACTGCACAAATATCTGCACAAACTAATAAAAGCTACTTGAATATGAAGGAAGTACATGATTCTTGTTGATTTTCTGCTGGGATTTGCTGATTTCACTACTTTTAATACAGAGTTCAAAAACAGGCTCAATTCCGCATTGAGTGCGTTTATGACTAATCAACTTGAAATGAAATCAAACTGCACAAATCTCTGCACAAACTACTCAGAACTACTTGAATATGAAGGAACTACATGATTCCCATTGATTTTCTGCTGGGATTTAATGATTTCACTACATTTAATACAAAGTTCAAAAACAGGCTCAATTCAGCGTTGAGTACCTTTATGACACATCAACTTGAAGTGCAGTCAAACTGCACAAATCTCTTCAAAACCTACATAAATCTCTGCACAAACTAATAAAAGCTACTTGAATATGAAGGAAGTACCTGATTCCTGTTGATTTTCTGCTGGGATTTGCTGATTTCACTCATTTTAATACAGAGTTCAAAAACAGGCTCAATTCAGCGTTCAGTGCGTTTTTGACTAATCAACTTGAAATGAAATCAAACTGCACAAATCTGTGCACAAACTACTCAAAACTACTTGAATATGAAGGGACTACATGATTCCCGTTGATTTTCTGCTGGGATTTGCTGTTTTCACTACATTTAATACAAAGTTCAAAAACAGGCTCAATTCAGCGTTGAGTACCTTTATGACACATCAACTTGAAGTGCAGTCAAACTGCACAAATCTCTTCAAAAACTACATAAATCTCTGCACGAACTAATAAAAACTACTTGAATATGAAGGAACTACATGATTCCTGTTGATTTTCTAATGGGATTTGCTTATTTCAATACTTTTAATACAGAGTTCAAAAACAGGCTTAATTCAGCATTGAGTGCGTTTATGACTCATCAACTTGAAATGAAATCAAACTGCACAAATCTCTTTATAAACTACTCAGAACTACTTGAATATGAAGGAACTACATGATGCTTGTTGATTTTCTGCTGTGATTTGCTGATTTCACTACTTTTAATACAGAGTTCAAAAACAAGCTTAATTCAGCATTGAGTGCCTTTTTGTTACTTCATACTAACATGCAACCAAACTTGCAAACTCTGCACAAACTACTCAGAACTACTTGAATATGAAGGAACTACATGATTCCCATTGATTTTCTGCTGGGATTTAATGATTTCACTACATTTAATACAAAGTTCAAAAACAGGCTCAATTCAGCGTTGAGTACCTTTATGACACATCAACTTGAAGTGCAGTCAAACTGCACAAATCTCTTCAAAACCTACATAAATCTCTGCACAAACTAATAAAAGCTACTTGAATATGAAGGAAGTACCTGATTCCTGTTGATTTTCTGCTGGGATTTGCTGATTTCACTCATTTTAATACAGAGTTCAAAAACAGGCTCAATTCAGCGTTCAGTGCGTTTTTGACTAATCAATTTGAAATGAAATCAAACTGCACAAATCTGTGCACAAACTACTCAGAACTACTTGAATATGAAGTAACTACATGATTCCTGTTGATTTTCTGCCCGGATTTAATTATTTCACTACATTTAATACAGAGTTCAAAAACAGGCTCAATTCAGCGTTCAGTGCGTTTTTGATACTTCATGCTAACATGCAATCAAACTGCAAAAATCTCTTCAAAAACTACACACATCTCTGCACAAACTACTAAAAACTACTTGAATATGAAGGAACTACATGATTCCTGTTGATTTTCTACTGGGATTTGCTGTTTTCACTACTTTTAATACAGAGTTCAAAAACAGGCTCAATTCAGCGTTCAGTGCGTTTTTGATACTTCATGCGAACATGCAATCAAACTGCACAAATCTCATCAAAAACTGCAGAAATCTCTGCACAAACTACTCAGAACTACTTGAATATGAAGGGACTAAATGATTCCCGTTGATTTTCTGCTGGGATTTGCTGTTTTCACTACATTTAATACAAAGTTCAAAAACAGGCTCAATTCAGCATTGGGTGCGTTTGTGACTCATCAACTTGAAATGAAATCAAACTGCACAAATCTCATCAAAAACTACACAATTCTCTGCACAAACTACTAAAAGCTACTTGAATATGAAGGAAGTACCTGATTCCTGTTGATTTTCTGCTGGGATTTGCTGTTTTCACTACTTTTAATACAAAGTTCAAAAACAGGCTCAATTCAGCGTTCAGCGCGTTTTTGATACTTCATGCTAACATGCAATCATACTAAACAAATCTCTTCAAAAACTGCACAAATCTCTGCACAAACTACTCAGAACTACTTGAATATGAAGTAACTACATGATTCCTGTTGATTTTCTTCTGGGATTTAATGATTTCACTACATTTTATACAGAGTTCAAAAACAGGCTCAATTCAGCGTTCAGTGCGTTTTTGATACTTCATGCTAACATGCAATCAAACTGCACAAATCTCATCAAAAACTACACACATCTCTGCACAAACTACTAAAAACTACTTGAACATGAAGGAAGTACCTGATTCCTGTTGATTTTCTGCTGGGATTTGCTGTTTTCACTACTTTTAATACAGAGTTCAAAAACAGGTTTATTTCAGCATTGAGTGCCCTTTTGTTACTTCATACTAACATGCAACCGAACTGCACAAATCTCTTCAAAAACTACACAAATTTCTGCAGAAACTACTAAAAACTACTTCAATATGAAGGAACTACATGATTCCTGTTGATTTTCTGCTTTGATTTGCTGTTTTCACTACTTTTAATACAGAGTTCAAAAACAGGCTCAATTCAGCATTGAATGCGTTTATGACTAATCAACTTGACATGAAATCAAACTGCAGAAATCTCTGCACAAACTACTCAGAACTACTTGAATATGAAGGAACTACATGATTCCCATTGATTTTCTGCTGGGATTTAATGATTTCACTACATTTAATACAAAGTTCAAAAACAGGCTCAATTCAGCGTTGAGTACCTTTATGACACATCAACTTGAAGTGCAGTCAAACTGCACAAATCTCTTCAAAACCTACATAAATCTCTGCACAAACTAATAAAAGCTACTTGAATATGAAGGAACTACATGATTCCTGTTGATTTTCTAATGAGATTTGCTTATTTCACTACTTTTAATACAAAGTTCAAAAACAGGCTCAATTCAGCGTTCAGTGCGTTTTTGATACTTCATCCTAACATGCAATCATACTAAACAAATCTCTTCAAAAACTGCACAAATCTCTGCACAAACTACTCAGAACTACTTGAATATGAAGGAACTACATTATTCCTGTTTATTTTCTTCTGGGATTTAATGATTTCACTACATTTAATACAGAGTTCAAAAACAGGCTCAATTCAGCGTTCAGTGCGTTTTTGATACTTCATGCTAACATGCAATCAAACTGTACAAATCTCTACAAAAACTACACAAATTTCTGCAGAAACTACTAAAAACTACTTGAATATGAAGGGACTACATGATTCCCGTTGATTTTCTGCTGGGATTTGCTGATTTCACTCATTTTAATACAGAGTTCAAAAACAGGCTCAATTCAGCGTTCAGTGCGTTTTTGACTAATCAACTTGAAATGAAATCAAACTGCACAAATCTGTGCACAAACTACTCAAAACTACTTGAATATGAAGGGACTACATGATTCCCGTTGATTTTCTGCTGGGATTTGCTGTTTTCACTACATTTAATACAAAGTTCAAAAACAGGCTCAATTCAGCGTTGAGTACCTTTATGACACATCAACTTGAAGTGCAGTCAAACTGCACAAATCTCTTCAAAAACTACATAAATCTCTGCACGAACTAATAAAAACTACTTGAATATGAAGGAACTACATGATTCCTGTTGATTTTCTAATGGGATTTGCTTATTTCAATACTTTTAATACAGAGTTCAAAAACAGGCTTAATTCAGCATTGAGTGCGTTTTTGTTACTTCATACTAACATGCAACCAAACTGCACAAATCTCTTCAAAACTAGACAAATCTCTGCACAAACTAATAAAAGCTACTTGAATATTAAGTAACTACATGATTCCTGTTGATTTTCTAATGGGATTTGCCTATTTCACTAGTTTTAATACAGAGTTCAAAAACAGGCTTATTTCAGCATTGAGTGCGTTTATGACTAATCAACTTGAAATGAAATCAAACTGCACAAATCTCTGCACAAACTACTCAGAAATACTTGAATATGAAGGAATTACATGATTCCTGTTGATTTTCTGCTGGGATTGGCTGATTTCACTAGTTTTAATACAGAGTTCAAAAACAGGCTTATTTCAGCATTGAGTGCCTTTTTGTTACTTCATACTAACATGCAACCAAACTGCATAAATCTCTTAAAAACTAGACAAATCTCTGCACAAACTAATAAAAGCTACTTGAATATGAAGGAACTACATAATTCCTGTTGATTTTCTGCTGGGATTTGCTAATTTCGCTGCTTTTAATAGAAAGTTCAAAAACAGGCTCAATTCAGCATTGAGTGCGTTTATGACTCATCAACTTGAAATGAAATCAAACTGCACAAATCTCTTTATAAACTACTCAGAACTACTTGAATATGAAGGAACTACATGATGCTTGTTGATTTTCTGCTGTGATTTGCTGATTTCACTACTTTTAATACAGAGTTCAAAAACAAGCTTAATTCAGCATTGAGTGCCTTTTTGTTACTTCATACTAACATGCAACCAAACTTGCAAACTCTGCACAAACTACTCAGAACTACTTGAATATGAAGGAACTACATGATTCCCATTGATTTTCTGCTGGGATTTAATGATTTCACTACATTTAATACAAAGTTCAAAAACAGGCTCAATTCAGCGTTGAGTACCTTTATGACACATCAACTTGAAGTGCAGTCAAACTGCACAAATCTCTTCAAAACCTACATAAATCTCTGCACAAACTAATAAAAGCTACTTGAATATGAAGGAAGTACCTGATTCCTGTTGATTTTCTGCTGGGATTTGCTGATTTCACTCATTTTAATACAGAGTTCAAAAACAGGCTCAATTCAGCGTTCAGTGCGTTTTTGACTAATCAATTTGAAATGAAATCAAACTGCACAAATCTGTGCACAAACTACTCAGAACTACTTGAATATGAAGTAACTACATGATTCCTGTTGATTTTCTGCCCGGATTTAATTATTTCACTACATTTAATACAGAGTTCAAAAACAGGCTCAATTCAGCGTTCAGTGCGTTTTTGATACTTCATGCTAACATGCAATCAAACTGCAAAAATCTCTTCAAAAACTACACACATCTCTGCACAAACTACTAAAAACTACTTGAATATGAAGGAACTACATGATTCCTGTTGATTTTCTACTGGGATTTGCTGTTTTCACTACTTTTAATACAGAGTTCAAAAACAGGCTCAATTCAGCGTTCAGTGCGTTTTTGATACTTCATGCGAACATGCAATCAAACTGCACAAATCTCATCAAAAACTGCAGAAATCTCTGCACAAACTACTCAGAACTACTTGAATATGAAGGGACTAAATGATTCCCGTTGATTTTCTGCTGGGATTTGCTGTTTTCACTACATTTAATACAAAGTTCAAAAACAGGCTCAATTCAGCATTGGGTGCGTTTGTGACTCATCAACTTGAAATGAAATCAAACTGCACAAATCTCATCAAAAACTACACAATTCTCTGCACAAACTACTAAAAGCTACTTGAATATGAAGGAAGTACCTGATTCCTGTTGATTTTCTGCTGGGATTTGCTGTTTTCACTACTTTTAATACAAAGTTCAAAAACAGGCTCAATTCAGCGTTCAGCGCGTTTTTGATACTTCATGCTAACATGCAATCATACTAAACAAATCTCTTCAAAAACTGCACAAATCTCTGCACAAACTACTCAGAACTACTTGAATATGAAGTAACTACATGATTCCTGTTGATTTTCTTCTGGGATTTAATGATTTCACTACATTTTATACAGAGTTCAAAAACAGGCTCAATTCAGCGTTCAGTGCGTTTTTGATACTTCATGCTAACATGCAATCAAACTGCACAAATCTCATCAAAAACTACACACATCTCTGCACAAACTACTAAAAACTACTTGAACATGAAGGAAGTACCTGATTCCTGTTGATTTTCTGCTGGGATTTGCTGTTTTCACTACTTTTAATACAGAGTTCAAAAACAGGTTTATTTCAGCATTGAGTGCCCTTTTGTTACTTCATACTAACATGCAACCGAACTGCACAAATCTCTTCAAAAACTACACAAATTTCTGCAGAAACTACTAAAAACTACTTCAATATGAAGGAACTACATGATTCCTGTTGATTTTCTGCTTTGATTTGCTGTTTTCACTACTTTTAATACAGAGTTCAAAAACAGGCTCAATTCAGCATTGAATGCGTTTATGACTAATCAACTTGACATGAAATCAAACTGCAGAAATCTCTGCACAAACTACTCAGAACTACTTGAATATGAAGGAACTACATGATTCCCATTGATTTTCTGCTGGGATTTAATGATTTCACTACATTTAATACAAAGTTCAAAAACAGGCTCAATTCAGCGTTGAGTACCTTTATGACACATCAACTTGAAGTGCAGTCAAACTGCACAAATCTCTTCAAAACCTACATAAATCTCTGCACAAACTAATAAAAGCTACTTGAATATGAAGGAACTACATGATTCCTGTTGATTTTCTAATGAGATTTGCTTATTTCACTACTTTTAATACAAAGTTCAAAAACAGGCTCAATTCAGCGTTCAGTGCGTTTTTGATACTTCATCCTAACATGCAATCATACTAAACAAATCTCTTCAAAAACTGCACAAATCTCTGCACAAACTACTCAGAACTACTTGAATATGAAGGAACTACATTATTCCTGTTTATTTTCTTCTGGGATTTAATGATTTCACTACATTTAATACAGAGTTCAAAAACAGGCTCAATTCAGCGTTCAGTGCGTTTTTGATACTTCATGCTAACATGCAATCAAACTGTACAAATCTCTACAAAAACTACACAAATTTCTGCAGAAACTACTAAAAACTACTTGAATATGAAGGGACTACATGATTCCCGTTGATTTTCTGCTGGGATTTGCTGTTTTCACTACATTTAATACAAAGTTCAAAAACAGGCTCAATTCAGCGTTGAGTACCTTTATGACACATCAACTTGAAGTGCAGTCAAACTGCACAAATCTCTTCAAAAACTACATAAATCTCTGCACAAACTACTAAAAACTACTTGAATATGAAGGAACTACATGATTCCTGTTGATTTTCTGCTTGGATTTGCTGTTTTCACTACTTTTAATACAAAGTTCAAAAACAGGCTCAATTCAGCGTTCAGTGCGTTTTTGATACTTCATGTTAAAATGGAATCATACTAAACAAATCTCTTCAAAAACTGCACAAATCTCTGCACAAACTACTGAGAACTACTTGAATATGAAGGAACTACATTATTCCTGTTTATTTTCTTCTGGGATATAATGATTTCACTACATTTAATACAGAGTTCAAAAACAGGCTCAATTCAGCGTTCAGTGCGTTTTTGATACTTCATGCTAAAATGCAATCAAACTGCAAAAATCTCTTCAAAAACTACACACATCTCTGCATAAACTACTAAAAACTACTTGAATGTGAAGGAACTACATGATTCCTTTTTTGTCTTCTGCTGGGATTTGCTGTTTTCACTACTTTTAATACAGAATTCAAAAACAGGCTCAATTCAGCGATCAGTGCGTTTTTGATACTTCATGCGAACATGCAATCAAACTGCACAAATCTCATCAAAAACTGCAGAAATCTCTGCACAAACTACTCAGAACTACTTGAATATGAAGGGACTAAATGATTCCCGTTGATTTTCTGCTGGGATTTGCTGTTTTCACTACATTTAATACAAAGTTCAAAAACAGGTCAATTCAGCGTTGAGTACCTTTATGACACATCAACTTGAAGTGCAGTCAAACTGCACAAATCTCTTCAAAGACTACATAAATCTCTGCACAAACTACTAAAAACTACTTGAATATGAAGGAACTACATGATTCCTGCTGATTTTCTGCTTGGATTTGCTGTTTTCACTACTTTTAATACAGAGTTCAAAAACAGGCTCAATTCAGCGTTGAGTGCCTTTAAGACACATCAACTTGAAGTGCAGTCAAACTGCACAAATCTCTGCACAAACTACTCAGAACTACTTGAATATGAAGGAACTACATGATTCCTGTTGATTTTCTGCCCGGATTTAATGATTTCACTACATTTAATACAGAGTTCAAAAACAGGCTTATTTCAGCAGTGAGTGCCTTTTTGTTACTTCATACTAACATGCAACCAAACTGCACAAATCTCTTTACAAACTACTCAGAACTACTTCAATATGAAGGAACTACATGATTCCTGTTGATTTTCTAATGGGATTTGCTTATTTCACTACTTTTAATACAGAGTTCAAAAACAGGCTCAATTCAGCGTTCAGTGCGTTTTTGACTAATCCACTTGAAATGAAATCAAACTGCACAAATCTGTGCACAAACTACTCAAAACTACTTGAATATGAAGGGACTACATGATTCCCGTTGATTTTCTGCTGGGATTTGCTGTTTTCACTACATTTAATACAAAGTTCAAAAACAGGCTCAATTCAGCGTTGAGTACCTTTATGACACATCAACTTGAAGTGCAGTCAAACTGCACAAATCTCTTCAAAAACTACATAAATCTCTGCACAAACTACTAAAAACTACTTGAATATGAAGGAACTACATGATTCCTGTTGATTTTCTGCTGGGATTTGCTGTTTTCACTACTTTTAATACAGAGTTCAAAAACAGGCTCATTTCAGCGTTCAGTGCGTTTTTGATACTTCATGCTAACATGGAATCATACTAAACAAATCTCTTCAAAAACTGCACAAATCTCTGCACAAACTACTCAGAACTACTTGAATATGAAGGAAGTACCTGATTCCTGTTGATTTTCTGCTGGGATTTGCTGATTTCACTCATTTTAATACAGAGTTCAAAAACAGGCTCAATTCAGCGTTGAGTGCCTTTAAGACACATCAACTTGAAGTGCAGTCAAACTGCACAAATCTCTGCACAAACTACTCAGAACTACTTGAATATGAAGGAACTACATGATTCCTGTTGATTTTCTGCCCGGATTTAATGATTTCACTACATTTAATACAGAGTTCAAAAACAGGCTTATTTCAGCAGTGAGTGCCTTTTTGTTACTTCATACTAACATGCAACCAAACTGCACAAATCTCTTTACAAACTACTCAGAACTACTTCAATATGAAGGAACTACATGATTCTTGTTGATTTTCTGCTGGGATTTGCTGATTTCGCTGCTTTTAATAGAAAGTTCAAAAACACGCTCAATTCAGCATTGAGTGCGTTTATTACTAATCAACTTGAAATGAAATCAAACTGCACAAATCTCTTCAAAACCTACATAAATCTCTGCACAAACTAATAAAAGCTACTAGAATATGAAGGAACTACATGATTCCTGCTGATTTTCTGCTTGGATTTGCTGTTTTCACTACTTTTAATACAGAGTTCAAAAACAGGCTCAATTCAGCGTTGAGTGCCTTTAAGACACATCAACTTGAAGTGCAGTCAAACTGCACAAATCTCTGCACAAACTACTCAGAACTACTTGAATATGAAGGAACTACATGATTCCTGTTGATTTTCTGCCCGGATTTAATGATTTCACTACATTTAATACAGAGTTCAAAAACAGGCTTATTTCAGCAGTGAGTGCCTTTTTGTTACTTCATACTAACATGCAACCAAACTGCACAAATCTCTTTACAAACTACTCAGAACTACTTCAATATGAAGGAACTACATGATTCCTGTTGATTTTCTAATGGGATTTGCTTATTTCACTACTTTTAATACAGAGTTCAAAAACAGGCTCAATTCAGCGTTCAGTGCGTTTTTGACTAATCCACTTGAAATGAAATCAAACTGCACAAATCTGTGCACAAACTACTCAAAACTACTTGAATATGAAGGGACTACATGATTCCCGTTGATTTTCTGCTGGGATTTGCTGTTTTCACTACATTTAATACAAAGTTCAAAAACAGGCTCAATTCAGCGTTGAGTACCTTTATGACACATCAACTTGAAGTGCAGTCAAACTGCACAAATCTCTTCAAAAACTACATAAATCTCTGCACAAACTACTAAAAACTACTTGAATATGAAGGAACTACATGATTCCTGTTGATTTTCTGCTGGGATTTGCTGTTTTCACTACTTTTAATACAGAGTTCAAAAACAGGCTCATTTCAGCGTTCAGTGCGTTTTTGATACTTCATGCTAACATGGAATCATACTAAACAAATCTCTTCAAAAACTGCACAAATCTCTGCACAAACTACTCAGAACTACTTGAATATGAAGGAAGTACCTGATTCCTGTTGATTTTCTGCTGGGATTTGCTGATTTCACTCATTTTAATACAGAGTTCAAAAACAGGCTCAATTCAGCGTTGAGTGCCTTTAAGACACATCAACTTGAAGTGCAGTCAAACTGCACAAATCTCTGCACAAACTACTCAGAACTACTTGAATATGAAGGAACTACATGATTCCTGTTGATTTTCTGCCCGGATTTAATGATTTCACTACATTTAATACAGAGTTCAAAAACAGGCTTATTTCAGCAGTGAGTGCCTTTTTGTTACTTCATACTAACATGCAACCAAACTGCACAAATCTCTTTACAAACTACTCAGAACTACTTCAATATGAAGGAACTACATGATTCTTGTTGATTTTCTGCTGGGATTTGCTGATTTCGCTGCTTTTAATAGAAAGTTCAAAAACACGCTCAATTCAGCATTGAGTGCGTTTATTACTAATCAACTTGAAATGAAATCAAACTGCACAAATCTCTTCAAAACCTACATAAATCTCTGCACAAACTAATAAAAGCTACTAGAATATGAAGGAACTACATGATTCCTGTTGATTTTCTGCTGGGATTTGCTTATTTCACTACTTTTAATACAGAGTTCAAAAACAGGCTCAATTCAGCGTTCAGTGCGTTTTTGATACTTCATGCTAACATGGAATCATACTAAACAAATCTCTTCAAAAACTGCACAAATCTCTGCACAAACTACTCAGAACTACTTGAATATGAAGGAAGTACCTGATTCCTGTTGATTTTCTGCTGGGATTTGCTGATTTCACTCATTTTAATACAGAGTTCAAAAACAGGCTCAATTCAGCGTTGAGTGCCTTTAAGACACATCAACTTGAAGTGCAGTCAAACTGCACAAATCTCTGCACAAACTACTCAGAACTACTTGAATATGAAGGAACTACATGATTCCTGTTGATTTTCTGCCCGGATTTAATGATTTCACTACATTTAATACAGAGTTCAAAAACAGGCTTATTTCAGCAGTGAGTGCCTTTTTGTTACTTCATACTAACATGCAACCAAACTGCACAAATCTCTTTACAAACTACTCAGAACTACTTCAATATGAAGGAACTACATGATTCTTGTTGATTTTCTGCTGGGATTTGCTGATTTCGCTGCTTTTAATAGAAAGTTCAAAAACACGCTCAATTCAGCATTGAGTGCGTTTATTACTAATCAACTTGAAATGAAATCAAACTGCACAAATCTCTTCAAAACCTACATAAATCTCTGCACAAACTAATAAAAGCTACTAGAATATGAAGGAACTACATGATTCCTGTTGATTTTCTGCTGGGATTTGCTTATTTCACTACTTTTAATACAGAGTTCAAAAACAGGCTCAATTCAGCATTGAGTGCGTTTATAACTAGTAAACTTGAAATGAAATCAAACTGCACAAATCTCTGCACAAACTTATCAGAACTACTTGAATATGAAGGAACTACATGATTCTTGTTGATTTTCTGCTGGGATTTGCTGTTTTCACTACTTTTAATACAGAGTTCAAAAACAGGTTTATTTCAGCATTGAGTGCCTTTTTGTTACTTCAAACTAACATGCAACCAAACTGCACAAATCTCTTCAAAACTAGACAAATCTCTGCACAAACTAATAAAAACTACTTGAATATGAAGGAACTACATGATTCCTGTTGATTTTCTAATGGGATTTGCTTATTTCAATACTTTTAATACAGAGTTCAAAAACAGGCTTAATTCAGCATTGAGTGCGTTTTTGTTACTTCATACTAACATGCAACCAAACTGCACAAATCTCTTCAAAACTAGACAAATCTCTGCACAAACTAATAAAAGCTACTTGAATATTAAGTAACTACATGATTCCTGTTGATTTTCTAATGGGATTTGCCTATTTCACTAGTTTTAATACAGAGTTCAAAAACAGGCTTATTTCAGCATTGAGTGCGTTTATGACTAATCAACTTGAAATGAAATCAAACTGCACAAATCTCTGCACAAACTACTCAGAAATACTTGAATATGAAGGAATTACATGATTCCTGTTGATTTTCTGCTGGGATTGGCTGATTTCACTAGTTTTAATACAGAGTTCAAAAACAGGCTTATTTCAGCATTGAGTGCCTTTTTGTTACTTCATACTAACATGCAACCAAACTGCATAAATATCTTAAAAACTAGACAAATCTCTGCACAAACTAATAAAAGCTACTTGAATATGAAGGAACTACATAATTCCTGTTGATTTTCTGCTGGGATTTGCTAATTTCGCTGCTTTTAATAGAAAGTTCAAAAACAGGCTCAATTCAGCATTGAGTGCGTTTATGACTCATCAACTTGAAATGAAATCAAACTGCACAAATCTCTTTATAAACTACTCAGAACTACTTCAATATGAAGGAACTACATGATGCTTGTTGATTTTCTGCTGTGATTTGCTGATTTCACTACTTTTAATACAGAGTTCAAAAACAAGCTTAATTCAGCATTGAGTGCCTTTTTGTTACTTCATACTAACATGCAACCAAACTTGCAAACTCTGCACAAACTACTCAGAACTACTTGAATATGAAGGAACTACATGATTCCCATTGATTTTCTGCTGGGATTTAATGATTTCACTACATTTAATACAAAGTTCAAAAACAGGCTCAATTCAGCGTTGAGTACCTTTATGACACATCAACTTGAAGTGCAGTCAAACTGCACAAATCTCTTCAAAACCTACATAAATCTCTGCACAAACTAATAAAAGCTACTAGAATATGAAGGAACTACATGATTCCTGTTGATTTTCTGCTGGGATTTGCTTATTTCACTACTTTTAATACAGAGTTCAAAAACAGGCTCAATTCAGCGTTCAGTGCGTTTTTGATACTTCATGCTAACATGCAATCAAACTGCAAAAATCTCTTCAAAAACTACACACATCTCTGCACAAACTACTAAAAACTACTTGAATATGAAGGAACTACATGATTCCTGTTGATTTTCTGCTGGGATTTGCTGTTTTCACTACTTTTAATACAGAGTTCAAAAACAGGCTCAATTCAGCGTTCAGTGCGTTTTTGATACTTCATACTGACATGCAATCAAACTGCACAAATCTCATCAAAAACTACACAAATCTCTGCACAAACTACTCAGAACAACTTGAATATGAAGGAACTACATGATTCCTGTTGATTTTCTGCTGGGATTTGCTGTTTTCACTACTTTTAATACAGAGTTCAAAAACAGGCTCAATTCAGCGTTCAGTGCGTTTTTGACACTTCATGCTAACATGCAACCAAACTGCACAAATCTCTTTACAAACTACTCAGAACTACTTCAATATGAAGGAACTACATGATTCTTGTTGATTTTCTGCTGGGATTTGCTGTTTTCACTACATTTAATACAAAGTTCAAAAACAGGCTCAATTCAGCATTGGGTGCGTTTGTGACTCATCAACTTGAAATGAAGTCAAACTGCACAAATCTCTTCAAAACCTACATAAATCTCTGCACAAACTAAAAAAGCTACTTGAATATGAAGGAAGTACTTGATTACTGTTGATTTTCTGCTGGGATTTGCTGTTTTCACTACTTTTAATACAGAGTTCAAAAACAGGTTTATTTCAGCATTGAGTGCCCTTTTGTTACGTCATACTAACATGCAACCGAACTGCACAAATATCTTCAAAAACTAGACAAATCTCTGCACAAACTAATAAAAGCTACTTGAATATGAAGGAACTACATGATTCCTGTTGATTTTCTAATGAGATTTGCTGATTTCACTAATTTTAATACAGAGTTCAAAAACAGGCTTAATTCAGCATTGAGTGCTTTTTTGTTACTTCATACTAACATGCAACCAAACTGCACAAATCTCTGCACAAACTACTCAGAACTACTTGAATATGAAGGAACTACATGATTCCCATTGATTTTCTGCTGGGATTTAATGATTTCACTACATTTAATACAAAGTTCAAAAACAGGCTCAATTCAGCGTTCAGTGCGTTTTTGATACTTCATGCTAACATGGAATCATACTAAACAAATCTCTTCAAAAACTGCACAAATCTCTGCACAAACTACTGAGAACTACTTGAATATGAAGGAACTACATTATTCCTGTTTATTTTCTTCCCGGATTTAATTATTTCACTACATTTTATACAGAGTTGAAAAACAGGCTCAATTCAGCGTTCAGTGCGTTTTTGACTAATCAACTTGAAATGAAATCAAACTGCACAAATCTCTGCACAAACTACTCAGAACTACTTGAATATGAAGTAACTACATGATTCCTGTTGATTTTCTTCCCGGATTTAATTATTTCACTACATTTTATACAGAGTTGAAAAACAGGCTCAATTCAGCGTTCAGTGCGTTTTTGATACTTCATGCTAACATGCAATCAAACTGCACAAATCTCTTCAAAACCTACATAAATCTCTGCACAAACTAATAAAAGCTACTTGAATATGAAGGAAGTACCTGATTCCTGTTGATTTTCTGCTGGGATTTGCTGTTTTCACTACATTTAATACAAAGTTCAAAAACAGGCTCAATTCAGCATTGGGTGCGTTTGTGACTCATCAACTTGAAATGAAATCAAACTGCACAAATCTCTTCAAAAACTACACAAATTTCTGCAGAAACTGCTAAAAACTACTTCAATATGAAGGAACTACATGATTCCTGTTGATTTTCTGCTGGGATTTGCTGTTTTCACTACTTTTAATACAGAGTTCAAAAACAGGCTCAATTCAGCGTTCAGTGCGTTTTTGATACTTCATGCTAACATGCAATCAAACTGCACAAATCTCATCAAAAACTACACAATTCTCTGCACAAACTACTAAAAGCTACTTGAATATGAAGGAAGTACCTGATTCCTGTTGATTTTCTGCTGGGATTTGCTGTTTTCACTACTTTTAATACAGAGTTCAAAAACAGGCTCAATTCAGCGTTCAGTGCGTTTTTGACTAATCAACTTGAAATGAAATCAAACTGCACAAATCTCTGCACAAACTACTCAGAACTACTTGAATATGAAGGAACTACATGATTCCTGCTGATTTTCTGCTGGGATTTTCTGTTTTCACTACTTTTAATACAGAGTTCAAAAACAGGCTCAATTCAGCGTTCAGTGCGTTTTTGATACTTCATGCTAACATGCAATCAAACTGCAAAAATCTCTTCAAAAACTACACACATCTCTGCACAAACTACTAAAAACTACTTGAATATGAAGGAACTACATGATTCCTGTTGATTTTCTGCTGGGATTTGCTGTTTTCACTACTTTTAATACAGAGTTCAAAAACAGGCTCAATTCAGCGTTCAGTGCGTTTTTGATACTTCATGCTAACATGCAATCAAACTGCACAAATCTCATCAAAAACTGCAGAAATCTCTGCACAAACTACTCAGAACTACTTGAATATGAAGGGACTACATGATTCCCGTTGATTTTCTGCTGGGAATTGGTGTTTTCACTAAATTTAATAGAAAGTTCAAAAACAGGCTCAATTCAGCATTGGGTGCGTTTGTGACTCATCAACTTGAAATGAAATCAAACTGCACAAATCTCTTCGAAACCTACATAAATCTTTGCACAAACTAAGAAAAGCTACTTGAATATGAAGGAAGTACCTGATTCCTGTTGATTTTGTGCTGGGATTTGCTGTTTTCACTACTTTTAATACAGAGTTCAAAAACAGGTTTATTTCAGCATTGAGTGCCCTTTTGTTACTTCATACTAACATGCAACCGAAATGCACAAATCTCTTCAAAAACTAGACAAATATCTGCACAAACTTATAAAAACTACTTGAATATGAAGGAACTACATGATTCCTGTTGATTTTCTGCTGGGATTTAATGATTTCACTACATTTAATACAAAGTTCAAAAACAGGCTCAATTCAGCGTTCAGTGCGTTTTTGATACTTCATGCTAACATGGAATCATACTAAACAAATCTCTTCAAAAGCTGCACAAATCTCTGCACAAACTACTCAGAACAACTTGAATATGAAGGAACTACATGATTCCTGTTGATTTTCTTCTGGGATTTAATGATTTCACTACATCTAATACAGAGTTCAAAAACAGGCTCAATTCAGCGTTGAGTACCTTTATGACACATCAACTTGAAGTGCAGTCAAACTGCACAAATCTCTTCAAAACCTACATAAATCTCTGCACAAACTAATAAAAGCTACTTGAATATGAAGGAAGTACCTGATTCCTGTTGATTTTCTGCTGGGATTTGCTAATTTCACTCATTTTAATATAGAGTTCAAAAACAGGCTCAATTCAGCGTTCAGTGCGTTTTTGATACTTCATGCTAACATGGAATCATACTAAACAAATCTCATCAAAAACTGCACAATTCTCTGCACAAACTACTCAGAACTACTTGAATATGAAGGGACTACATGATTCCCGTTGATTTTCTGCTGGGATTTGCTGTTTTCACTACATTTAATACAGAGTTCAAAAACAGGCTCAATTCAGCGATCAGTGCGTTTTTGATACTTCATGCTAACATGCAGTCAAACTGCACAAATCTCATCAAAAACTGCAGAAATCTCTGCACAAACTACTCAGAACTACTTGAATATGAAGGGACTAAATGATTCCCGTTGATTTTCTGCTGGGATTTGCTGTTTTCACTACATTTAATACAAAGTTCAAAAACAGGCTCAATTCAGCATTGGGTGCGTTTGTGACTCATCAACTTGAAATGAAATCAAACTGCACAAATCTCTTCAAAAACTACACAAATTTCTGCAGAAACTGCTAAAAACTACTTGAATATGAAGGAACTACATGATTCCTGTTGATTTTCTGCTGGGATTTGCTGTTTTCACTACTTTTAATACAGAGTTCAAAAACAGGCTCAATTCAGCGTTCAGTGCGTTTTTGATACTTCATGCTAACATGCAATCAAACTGCACAAATCTCATCAAAAACTACACAATTCTCTGCACAAACTACTAAAAGCTACTTGAATATGAAGGAAGTACCTGATTCCTGTTGATTTTCTGCTGGGATTTGCTGTTTTCACTACTTTTAATACAGAGTTCAAAAACAGGTTTATTTCAGCATTGAGTGCCCTTTTGTTACTTCATACTAACATGCAACCGAACTGCACAAATCTCTTCAAAAACTAGACAAACATCTGCACAAACTTATAAAAACTACTTGAATATGAAGGAACTACATGATTCCTGTTGATTTTCTTCTGGGATTTAATGATTTCACTACATCTAATACAGAGTTCAAAAACAGGCTTAATTCAGCATTGAGTGCGTTTTTGTTACTTCATACTAACATGCAACCAAACTGCACAAATCTCTGCACAAACTACTCAGAACTACTTGAATATGAAGGAACTACATGATTCCCATTGATTTTCTGCTGGGATTTAATGATTTCACTACATTTAATACAGAGTTCAAAAACAGGCTCAATTCAGCGATCAGTGCGTTTTTGATACTTCATGCTAACATTGAATCATGCTAAACAAATCTCTTCATAAACTGCACAAATCTCTGAACAAACTACTCAGAACTACTTGAATATGAAGGAACTACATTATTCCTGTTTATTTTCTTCTGGGATTTAATAATTTCACTACATTTAATACAGAGTTCAAAAACAGGCTCAATTCAGCATTGAGTGCGTTTATGACTAATCAACTTGAAATGAAATCAAACTGCAGAAATCTCTGCACAAACTACTCAGAACTACTTGAATATGAAGGAACTACATGATTCCTGTTGATTTTCTGCTGGGATTTAATGATTTCACTACATTTAATACAAAGTTCAAAAACAGGCTCAATTCAGCGTTCAGTGCGTTTTTGATACTTCATGCTAACATGGAATCATACTAAACAAATCTCTTCAAAAACTGCACACATCTCTGCACAAACTACTAAAAACTACTTGAATATGAAGGAACTACATGATTCCTGTTGATTTTCTGCTGGGATTTGCTGTTTTCACTACTTTTAATACAGAGTTCAAAAACAGGCTTAATTCAGCATTGAGTGCGTTTTTGTTACTTCATACTAACATGCAACCAAACTGCACAAATCTCTGCACAAACTACTCAGAACTACTTGAATATGAAGGAACTACATGATTCCTGTTGATTTTCTGCTTGGATTTGCTGTTTTCACTACTTTTTATGCAGAGTTGAAAAACAGGCTCAATTCAGCGTTCAGTGCGTTTTTGACTAATCAACTTGAAATGAAATCAAACTGCACAAATCTCTGCACAAACTACTCAGAACTACTTGAATATGAAGGGACTACATGATTCCTGTTGATTTTCTTCTGGGATTTAATGATTTCACTACATTTAATACAAAGTTCAAAAACAGGCTCAATTCAGCGTTCAGTGCGTTTTTGATACTTCATGCTAACATGCAATCAAACTGCAAAAATCTCTTCAAAAACTACACACATCTCTGCACAAACCACTAAAAACTACTTGAATATGAAGGAAGTACCTGATTCCTGTTGATTTTCTGCTGGGATTTGCTGTTTTCACTACTTTTAATACAGAGTTCAAAAACAGGTTTATTTCAGCATTGAGTGCCCTTTTGTTACGTCATACTAACATGCAACCGAACTGCACAAATATCTTCAAAAACTAGACAAATCTCTGCACAAACTAATAAAAGCTACTTGAATATGAAGGAAGTACCTGATTCCTGTTGATTTTCTGCTGGGATTTGCTGTTTTCACTACTTTTAATACAGAGTTCAAAAACAGGTTTATTTCAGCATTGAGTGCCCTTTTGTTACTTCATACTAACATGCAACCAAACTGCACAAATCTCTGCACAAACTACTCAGAACTACTTGAATATGAAGGAACTACATGATTCCCATTGATTTTCTGCTGGGATTTAATGATTTCACTACATTTAATACAAAGTTCAAAAACAGGCTCAATTCAGCATTGGGTGCGTTTGTGACTCATCAACTTGAAATGAAATCAAACTGCACAAATCTCTTCAAAACCTACATAAATCTTTGCACAAACTAAGAAAAGCTACTTGAATATGAAGGAAGTACCTGATTCCTGTTGATTTTCTGCTGGGATTTGCTGTTTTCACTACTTTTAATACAGAGTTCAAAAACAGGTTTATTTCAGCATTGAGTGCCCTTTTGTTACTTCATACTAACATGCAACCGAAATGCACAAATCTCATCAAAAACGACACAAATCTCTGCACAAACTACTCAGAACTACTTGAATATGAAGTAACTACATGATTCCTGTTGATTTTCTTCCCGGATTTAATTATTTCACTACATTTTATACAGAGTTGAAAAACAGGTTTATTTCAGCATTGAGTGCCCTTTTGTTACTTCATGCTAACATGCAATCAAACTGCACAAATCTCTGCACAAACTACTCAGAACAACTTGAATATGAAGGAACTACATGATTCCTGTTGATTTTCTAATGAGATTTGCTGATTTCACTACTTTTAATACAGAGTTCAAAAACAGGCTTAATTCAGCATTGAGTGCTTTTTTGTTACTTCATACTAACATGCAACCAAACTGTAAAAATCTCTGCACAAACTACTCAGAACTACTTGAATATGAAGGAACTACATGATTCCCATTCATTTACTGCTGGGATTTAATGATTTCACTATATTTAATACAAAGTTCAAAAACAGGCTCAATTCAGCGTTCAGTGCGTTTTTGATACTTCATGCTAACATGGAATCATACTAAACAAATCTCTTCAAAAACTGCACAAATCTCTGCACAAACTACTGAGAACTACTTGAATATGAAGGAACTACATTATTCCTGTTTATTTTCTTCTGGGATTTAATGATTTCACTACATTTAATACAGAGTTCAAAAACAGGCTCAATTCAGCGTTCAGCGCGTTTTTGATACTTCATGCTAACATGCAACCGAACTGCACAAATCTCTTCAAAAACTAGACAAATCTCTGCACAAACTTATAAAAGCTACTTGAATATGAAGGAACTACATGATTCCCGTTGATTTTCTGCTGGGAATTGGTGTTTTCACTACATTTAATAGAAAGTTCAAAAACAGGCTAAATTCAGCATTGGGTGCGTTTGTGACTCATCAACTTGAAATGAAATCAAACTGCACAAATCTCTTCAAAACCTACATAAATCTTTGCACAAACTAAGAAAAGCTACTTGAATATGAAGGAACTACATGATTCCTGTTGATTTTCTAATGAGATTTGCTTATTTCACTACTTTTAATACAAAGTTCAAAAACAGGCTCAATTCAGCGTTCAGTGCGTTTTTGATACTTCATGCTAACATGCAATCATACTAAACAAATCTCTTCAAAAACTGCACAAATCTCTGCACAAACTACTCAGAACTACTTGAATATGAAGTAACTACATGATTCCTGTTGATTTTCTTCTGGGATTTCATGATTTCACTACATTTTATACAGAGTTGAAAAACAGGCTCAATTCAGCGTTCAGTGCGTTTTTGATACTTCATGCTAACATGCAATCAAACTGCACAAATCTCATCAAAAACTACACACATCTCTGCACAAACTACTAAAAACTACTTGAATATGAAGGAAATACCTGATTCCTGTTGATTTTCTGCTGGGATTTGCTGTTTTCACTACTTTTAATACAGAGTTCAAAAACAGGTTTATTTCAGCATTGAGTGCCCTTTTGTTACTTCATACTAACATGCAACCAAACTGCACAAATCTCTGCACAAACTACTCAGAACTACTTGAATATGAAGGAACTACATAATTCCTGTTGATTTTCTGCTTGGATTTGCTGTTTTCACTACATTCTATACAGAGTTGAAAAACAGGCTCAATTCAGAGTTCAGTGCGTTTTTGACTAATCAACTTGAAATGAAATCAAACTGCACAAATCTCTGCACAAACTACTCAGAACTACTTGAATATGAAGGGACTACATGATTCCCATTGATTTTCGGCTGGGATTTGCTGTTTTCACTACTTTTAATACAGAGTTCAAAAACAGGCTCAATTCAGCGTTCAGTGCGTTTTTGATACTTCATGCTAACATGCAATCAAACTGCACAAATCTCATCAAAAACTGCCGAAATCTCTGCACTAACTACTCAGAACAACTTGAATATGAAGGAACTACATGATTCCTGTTGATTTTCTGCTGGGAATTGGTGTTTTCACTACATTTAATAGAAAGTTCAAAAACAGGCTCAATTCAGCATTGGGTGCGTTTGTGACTCATCAACTTGAAATGAAATCAAACTGCACAAATCTGTTCAAAAACTACACAAATTTCTGCAGAAACTGCTAAAAACTACTTCAATATGAAGGAACTACATGATTCCTGTTGATTTTCTGCTGGGATTTGCTGTTTTCACTACTTTTAATACAGAGTTCAAAAACAGGCTCAATTCAGCGTTCAGTGCGTTTTTGATACTTCATGCTAACATGCAATCAAACTGCACAAATCTCATCAAAAACTACACAATTCTCTGCACAAACTACTAAAAGCTACTTGAATATGAAGGAAGTACCTGATTCCTGTTGATTTTCTGCTGGGATTTGCTGTTTTCACTACTTTTAATACAGAGTTCAAAAACAGGCTCAATTCAGCGATCAGTGCGTTTTTGATACTTCATGCTAACAAGCAGTCAAACTGCACAAATCTCTTCAAAAACTACACAAATCTCTGCACAAACTACTAAAAACTGCTTGAATATGAAGAAACTACATTATTCCTGTTGATTTTCTTCTGGGATTTAATGATTTCACTACATTTTATGCAGAGTTGAAAAACAGGCTCAATTCAGCGTTCAGTGCGTTTTTGACTAATCAACTTGAAATGAAATCAAACTGCACAAATCTCTGCACAAACTACTCAGAACAACTTGAATATGAAGGAACTACATGATTCCTGTTGATTTTCTGCTGGGATTTAATGATTTCACTACATTTAATACAAAGTTCAAAAACAGGCTCAATTCAGCGTTCAGTGCGTTTTTGATACTTCATGCTAACATGGAATCATACTAAACAAATCTCTTCAAAAACTGCACAAATCTCTGCACAAACTACTCAGAACAACTTGAATATGAAGGAACTAGATGATTCCTGTTGATTTTCTGCTGGTATTTGCTGTTTCCACTACATTTAATACAGAGTTCAAAAACAGGCTCAATTCAGCGTTCAGTGCGTTTTTGATACTTCATGCTAACATGCAATCAAACTGCAAAAATCTCTTCAAAAACTACACACATCTCTGCACAAACTACTAAAATCTACTTGAATATGAAGGAAGTACCTGATTCCTGTTGATTTTCTGCTGGGATTTGCTGTTTTCACTACTTTTAATACAGAGTTCAAAAACAGGTTTTTTCAGCATTGAGTGCCCTTTTGTTACTTCATACTAACATGCAACCGAACTGCACAAATCTCTTCAAAAACTACACAAATCTCTGCACAAACTACTCAGAACTACTTGAATATGAAGGAACTACATTATTCCTGTTTATTTTCTTCTGGGATTTAATGATTTCACTACATTTAATACAGAGTTAAAAAACAGGCTCAATTCAGCGTTCAGTGCGTTTTTGATACTTCATGCTAACATGCAATCAAACTGTACAAATCTCTTCAAAAACTACACAAATTTCTGCAGAAACTACTAAAAACTACTTCAATATGAAGGAACTACATGATTCCTGTTGATTTTCTGCTGGCATTTGCTGTTTTCACTACTTTTAATACAGAGTTCAAAAACAGGCTCAATTCAGCGATCAGTGCCCTTTTGTTACTTCATACTAACATGCAACCAAACTGCACAATTCTCTGCACAAACTACTCAGAACTACTTGAATATGAAGGGACTACATGATTCCCGTTGATTTTCTGCTTTGATTTGCTGTTTTCACTACATTTAATACAAAGTTCAAAAACAGGCTCAATTCAGCGTTGAGTACCTTTATGACTCATCAACTTGAAATGAAATCAAACTGCACAAATCTCTTCAAAACCTACATAAATCTTTGCACAAACTAAGAAAAGCTACTTGAATATGAAGGAAGTACCTGATTCCTGTTGATTTTCTGCTGGGATTTGCTGTTTTCACTACTTTTAATACAGAGTTCAAAAACAGGTTTATTTCAGCATTGAGTGCCCTTTTGTTACTTCATCCTAACATGCAACCGAACTGCACAAATCTCATCAAAAACGACACAAATCTCTGCACAAACTACTCAGAACTACTTGAATATGAAGGAACTACATTATTCCTGTTTATTTTCTTCTGGGATTTAATGATTTCACTACATTTTATGCAGAGTTGAAAAACAGGCTCAATTCAGCGTTCAGTGCGTTTTTGACTAATCAACTTGAAATGAAATCAAACTGCACAAATCTGTGCACAAACTACTCAAAACTACTTCAATATGAAGGAACTACATGATTCCTGTTGATTTTCTGCTGGGATTTGCTGTTTTCACTACTTTTAATACAGAGTTCAAAAACAGGCTCAATTCAGCGTTCAGTGCGTTTTTGATACTTCATGCTAACATGCAATCAAACTGCACAAATCTCATCAAAAACTACACAATTCTCTGCACAAACTACTAAAAGCTACTTGAATATGAAGGAAGTACCTGATTCCTGTTGATTTTCTGCTGGGATTTGCTGTTTTCACTACTTTTAATACAGAGTTCAAAAACAGGCTCAATTCAGCGTTCAGTGCGTTTTTGACTAATCAACTTGAAATGAAATCAAACTGCACAAATCTCTGCACAAAGTACTCAGAACTACTTGAATATGAAGGAACTACATGATTCCTGCTGATTTTCTGCTTGGATTTTCTGTTTTCACTACTTTTAATACAGAGTTCAAAAACAGGCTCAATTCAGCGTTCAGTGTGTTTTTGATACTTCATGCTAACATGCAATCAAACTGCAAAAATCTCTTCAAAAACTACACACATCTCTGCACAAACTACTAAAAACTACTTGAATATGAAGGAACTACATGATTCCTGTTGATTTTCTGCTGGGAATTGGTGTTTTCACTACATTTAATAGAAAGTTCAAAAACAGGCTCAATTCAGCATTGGGTGCGTTTGTGACTCATCAACTTGAAATGAAGTCAAACTGCACAAATCTCTTCAAAACCTACATAAATCTCTGCACAAACTAAGAAAAGCTACTTGAATATAAAGGAAGTACCTGATTCCTGTTGATTTTCTGCTGGGATTTGCTGTTTTCACTACTTTTAATACAGAGTTCAAAAACAGGTTTATTTCAGCATTGAGTGCCCTTTTGTTACGTCATACTAACATGCAACCGAACTGCACAAATATCTTCAAAAACTAGACAAATCTCTGCACAAACTAATAAAAGCTACTTGAATATGAAGGAACTACATGATTCCTGTTGATTTTCTAATGAGATTTGCTGATTTCACTACTTTTAATACAGAGTTCAAAAACAGGCTTAATTCAGCATTGAGTGCTTTTTTGTTACTTCATACTAACATGCAACCAAACTGCACAAATCTCTGCACAAACTACTCAGAACTACTTGAATATGAAGGAACTACATGATTCCCATTCATTTACTGCTGGGATTTAATGATTTCACTACATTTAATACAAAGTTCAAAAACAGGCTCAATTCAGCGTTCAGTGCGTTTTTGATACTTCATGCTAACATGGAATCATACTAAACAAATCTCTTCAAAAACTGCACAAATCTCTGCACAAACTACTGAGAACTACTTGAATATGAAGGAACTACATTATTCCTGTTTATTTTCTTCTGGGATTTAATGATTTCACTACATTTAATACAGAGTTCAAAAACAGGCTCAATTCAGCGTTCAGCGCGTTTTTGATACTTCATGCTAACATGCAACCGAACTGCACAAATCTCTTCAAAAACTAGACAAATCTCTGCACAAACTTATAAAAGCTACTTGAATATGAAGGAACTACATGATTCCTGTTGATTTTCTAATGAGATTTGCTTATTTCACTACTTTTAATACAAAGTTCAAAAACAGGCTCAATTCAGCGTTCAGTGCGTTTTTGATACTTCATGCTAACATGCAATCATACTAAACAAATCTCTTCAAAAACTGCACAAATCTCTGCACAAACTACTCAGAACTACTTGAATATGAAGTAACTACATGATTCCTGTTGATTTTCTTCTGGGATTTCATGATTTCACTACATTTTATACAGAGTTGAAAAACAGGCTCAATTCAGCGTTCAGTGCGTTTTTGATACTTCATGCTAACATGCAATCAAACTGCACAAATCTCATCAAAAACTACACACATCTCTGCACAAACTACTAAAAACTACTTGAATATGAAGGAAATACCTGATTCCTGTTGATTTTCTGCTGGGATTTGCTGTTTTCACTACTTTTAATACAGAGTTCAAAAACAGGTTTATTTCAGCATTGAGTGCCCTTTTGTTACTTCATACTAACATGCAACCAAACTGCACAAATCTCTGCACAAACTACTCAGAACTACTTGAATATGAAGGAACTACATAATTCCTGTTGATTTTCTGCTTGGATTTGCTGTTTTCACTACATTCTATACAGAGTTGAAAAACAGGCTCAATTCAGAGTTCAGTGCGTTTTTGACTAATCAACTTGAAATGAAATCAAACTGCACAAATCTCTGCACAAACTAATCAGAACTACTTGAATATGAAGTAACTACATGATTCCTGTTGATTTTCTTCCCGGATTTAATTATTTCACTACATTTTATACAGAGTTGAAAAACAGGCTCAATTCAGCGTTCAGTGCGTTTTTGATACTTCATGCTAACATGCAATCAAACTGCACAAATGTCATCAAAAACTACACACATCTCTGCACAAACTACTAAAAACTACTTGAATATGAAGGAAGTACCTGATTCCTGTTGATTTTCTGCTGGGATTTGCTGTTTTCACTACTTTTAATACAGAGTTCAAAAACAGGTTTATTTCAGCATTGAGTGCCCTTTTGTTACTTCATACTAACATGCAACCAAACTGCACAAATCTCTGCACAAACTACTCAAAACTACTTGAATATGAAGGAACTACATGATTCCTGTTGATTTTCTGCTTGGATTTGCTGTTTTCACTGCTTTTAATACAGAGTTCAAAAACAGGCTCAATTCAGCGTTCAGTGCTTCTTTGATACTTCATCCTAACATGGAATCATACTAAACAAATCTCTTCAAAAACTGCACAAATCTCTGCACAAACTACTCAGAACTACTTGAATATGAAGGAACTACATTATTCCTGTTTATTTTCTTCTGGGATTTAATGATTTCACTACATTTAATACAGAGTTCAAAAACAGGCTCAATTCAGCGTTCAGTGCGTTTGTGACTCATCAACTTGAAATGAAATCAAACTGCACAAATCTGTTCAAAAACTACACAAATTTCTGCAGAAACTGCTAAAAACTACTTCAATATGAAGGAACTACATGATTCCTGTTGATTTTCTGCTGGGATTTGCTGTTTTCACTACTTTTAATACAGAGTTCAAAAACAGGCTCAATTCAGCGTTCAGTGCGTTTTTGATACTTCATGCTAACATGCAATCAAACTGCACAAATCTCATCAAAAACTACACAATTCTCTGCACAAACTACTAAAAGCTACTTGAATATGAAGGAAGTACCTGATTCCTGTTGATTTTCTGCTGGGATTTGCTGTTTTCACTACTTTTAATACAGAGTTCAAAAACAGGCTCAATTCAGCGTTCAGTGCGTTTTTGACTAATCAACTTGAAATGAAATCAAACTGCACAAATCTCTTCGAAACCTACATAAATCTTTGCACAAACTAAGAAAAGCTACTTGAATATGAAGGAAGTACCTGATTCCTGTTGATTTTCTACTGGGATTTGCTGTTTTCACTACATTTAATACAAAGTTCAAAAACAGGTCAATTCAGCGTTCAGTACCTTTATGACACATCAACTTGAAGTGCAGTCAAACTGCACAAATCTCTTCAAAAACTACATAAATCTCTGCACAAACTACTAAAAGCTACTTGAATATGAAGGAACTACATGATTCCTGTTGATTTTCTAATGAGATTTGCTGATTTCACTACTTTTAATACAGAGTTCAAAAACAGGCTTAATTCAGCATTGAGTGCTTTTTTGTTACTTCATACTAACATGCAACCAAACTGCACAAATCTCTGCACAAACTACTCAGAACTACTTGAATATGAAGGAACTACATGATTCCCATTGATTTTCTGCTGGGATTTAATGATTTCACTACATTTAATACAAAGTTCAAAAACAGGCTCAATTCAGCGTTCAGTGCGTTTTTGATACTTCATGCTAACATGGAATCATACTAAACAAATCTCTTCAAAAACTGCACAAATCTCTGCACAAACTACTCAGAACTACTTGAATATGAAGGGACTAAATGATTCCCGTTGATTTTCTGCTGGGATTTGCTGTTTTCACTACATTTAATACAAAGTTCAAAAACAGGCTCAATTCAGCATTGGGTGCGTTTGTGACTCATCAACTTGAAATGAAATCAAACTGCACAAATCTCTTCAAAAACTACACAAATTTCTGCAGAAACTGCTAAAAACTACTTCAATATGAAGGAACTACATGATTCCTGTTGATTTTCTGCTGGGATTTGTTGATTTCGCTACTTTTAATAGAAAGTTCAAAAACAGGCTTAATTCAGCATTGAGTGCCTTTTTGTTACTTCATACTAACATGCAACCAAATTGCACAAATATCTGCACAAACTAATAAAAGTTACTTGAATATGAAGGAACTACTTGATTCCTGTTGATTTTCTGCTGGGATTGGCTGATTTCACTACTTTTAATACAGAGTTCAAAAACAGGCTTAATTCAGCATTGAGTGCCTTTTTGTTACTTCATACTAACATGCAACCAAACTGCACAAATATCTGCACAAACTAATAAAAGCTACTTGAATATGAAGGAAGTACATGATTCTTGTTGATTTTCTGCTGGGATTTGCTGATTTCACTACTTTTAATACAGAGTTCAAAAACAGGCTCAATTCCGCATTGAGTGCGTTTATGACTAATCAACTTGAAATGAAATCAAACTGCACAAATCTCTGCACAAACTACTCAGAACTACTTGAAAATGAAGAGACTACATGATTCCTCTTGATTTTCTGCTGGGATTTGCTGATTTCGCTACTTTTAATAGAAAGTTCAAAAACAGGCTCAATTCAGCTTTGGGTGCGTTTTTGTTACTTCATACTAACATGCAACCAAACTGCACAAATCTCTGCACAAACTAATAAAAGCTACTTGAATATGAAGGAACTACATGATTCCTGTTGATTTTCTGCTGGGATTTGCTGATTTCGCTACTTTTAATAGAAAGTTGAAAAACAGGCTCAATTCAGCATTGGGTGCGTTTGTGACTCATCAACTTGAAATGAAATCAAACTGCACAAATCTCTTCAAAACCTACATAAATCTCTGCACAAACTAATAAAAGCTACTTGAATATAAAGGAAGTACATGATTCTTGTTGATTTTCTACTGGGATTTGCTGATTTCACTACTTTTAATACAGAGTTCAAAAACAGGCTCAATTCCGCATTGAGTGCGTTTATGACTAATCAACTTGAAATGAAATCAAACTGCACAAATCTCTGCACAAACTTTTCAGAACTACTTGAATATGAAGGGACTACATGATTCCTGTTGATTTTCTGCTGGGATTTGCTGATTTCGCTACTTTTAATAGAAAGTTCAAAAACAGGCTTAATTCAGCATTGAGTGCCTTTTTGTTACTTCATACTAACATGCAACCAAACTGCACAAATCTCTTCAAAAACTGCACAAATCTCTACACAAACTAATAAAAGTTACTTGAATATGAAGGAACTACATGATTCCTGTTGATTTTCTGCTGGGATTTGCTGATTTCAGCTACTTTTAATACAGAGTTCAAAAACAGGCTTAATTCAGCATTGAGTGCCTTTTTGTTATTTCATACTAACATGCAACCAAACTGCACAAATCTCTGCACAAACTAATAAAAGCTACTTTAATATGAAGGAACTACATGATTCCTGTTGATTTTCTGCTGGGATTTGCTGATTTCGCTACTTTTAATACAGAGTTCAAAAACAGGCTCAATTCAGCATTGAGTGCGCTTGTGAGTCATCAACTTGAAATGAAATCAAACTGCACAAATCTCTGCACAAACTACTCAGAACTACTTGAATATGAAGGAACTACATGATTCCTGTTGATTTTCTGCTGCGATTTGCTGATTTCACTACTTTTAATACAGCGTTCAAAAACAGGCTTAATTCAGCATTGAGTACGTTTTTGTTACTTCATACTAACATGCAACCAAACTGCACAAATCTCTGCACAAACTAATAAAAGTTACTTGAATATGAAGAAACTACATGATTCCTGTTGATTTTCTGCTGGGATTTGCTGATTTCACTACTTTTAATAGAAAGTTCAAAAACAGGCTCAATTCAGCATTGGCTGCATTTGTGACTCATCAACTTCAAATGAAATCAAACTGCACAAATCTCTGCACAAATTACTCAGAACTACTTCAATATGAAGGAACTACATGATTCCTGTTGATTTTCTGCTGGGATTTGCTGATTTCACTACTTTTAATACAGAGTTCAAAAACAGGCTCAATTCAGCATTGACTACGTTTATGACTAATCAACTTGAAATGAAATCAAACTGCACAAATCTCTTCAAAACCTACATAAATCTCTGCACAAACTAATAAAAGCTACTTGAATATGAAGGAAGTAAATGATTCTTGTTGATTTTCTGCTGGGATTTGCTGATTTCAGCTACTTTTAAAACAGAGTTCAAAAACAGGCTTAATTCAGCATTGAGTGCCTTTTTGTTACTTCATACTAACATGCAACCAAACTGCACAAATATCTGCACAAACTAATAAAAGCTACTTGAATATGAAGGAACTACATAGTTCCTGTTGATTTTCTAATGGGATTTGCTTATTTCACTACTTTTAATAAAGAGTTCAAAAACAGGCTCAATTCAGCATTGAGTGCGCTTGTGAGTCATCAACTTGAAATGAAATCAAACTGCACAAATCTCTTCAAAACCTACATAAATCTCTGCACAAACTAATAAAAGCTACTTGAATATGAAGGAAGTACCTGATTCCTGTTGATTTTCTGCTGGGATTTGCTGATTTCACTACTTTTAATACAGAGTTCAAAAACAGGCTAAATTCAGCATTGAGTTCGTTTATGACTAATCAACTTGAAATGAAATCAAACTGCACAAATCTCTGCACAAACTAATAAAAGCTACTTGAATATGAAGGAACTACATGATTCCTGTTGATTTTCTGCTGGGATTTGCTGATTTCACTACTTTTAATAGAAAGTTCAAAAACAGGCTCAATTCAGCATTGGCTGCATTTGTGACTCATCAACTTCAAATGAAATCAAACTGCACAAATCTCTGCACAAACTACTCAGAACTACTTGAATATGAAGGAACTACATGATTCCTGTTGATTTTCTGCTGGGATTTCCTGATTTCACTACTTTTAATACAGCGTTCAAAAACAGGCTTAATTCAGCATTGAGTGCGTTTTTGTTACTTCATACTAACATGCAACCAAACTGCACAAATCTCTGCACAAACTAATAAAAGCTACTTGAATATGAAGGAACTACATAATTCCTGTTGATTTTCTGCTGGGATTTGCTGATTTCGCTACTTTTAATAGAAAGTTGAAAAACAGGCTCAATTCAGCATTGGGTGCGTTTGTGACTCATCAACTTGAAATGAAATCAAACTGCACAAATCTCTTCAAAACCTACATAAATCTCTGCACAAACTAATAAAAGCTACTTGAATATGAAGTAAGTACCTGATTCCTGTTGATTTTCTGCTGGGATTTGCTGATTTCACTACTTTTAATACAGAGTTCAAAAACAGGCTCAATTCAGCATTGAGTACGTTTATGACTAATCAACTTGAAATGAAATCAAACTGCACAAATCTCTGCACAAACTACTCAGAACTACTTGAAAATGAAGGGACTACATGATTCCTGTTGATTTTCTGCTGGGATTTGCTGATTTCGCTACTTTTAATAGAAAGTTGAAAAACAGGCTCAATTCAGCATTGGGTGCGTTTGTGACTCATCAACTTGAAATGAAATCAAACTGCACAAATCTCTTCAAAACCTACATAAATCTCTGCACAAACTAATAAAAGCTACTTGAATATGAAGTAAGTACCTGATTCCTGTTGATTTTCTGCTGGGATTTGCTGATTTCACTACTTTTAATACAGAGTTCAAAAACAGGCTTAATTCAGCATTGAGTGCCTTTTTGTTACTTCATACTAACATGCAACCAAACTGCACAAATCTCTTCAAAACTAGACAAATCTCTGCACAAACTAATAAAAGCTACTTGAATATGAAGGAACTACATGATTCCCGTTGATTTTCTGCTGGGAATTGGTGTTTTCACTACATTTAATCGAAAGTTCAAAAACAGGCTCAATTCAGCATTGAGTGCGTTTATGACTAATCAACTTGAAATGAAATCAAACTGCACAAATCTCTGCACAAACTACTCAGAACTACTTGAATATGAAGGAACTACATGATTCCTGTTGATTTTCTGCTGGGATTTGCTGATTTCACTACTTTTAATACAGAGTTCAAAAACAGGCTCAATTCAGCATTGGGTGCGTTTGTGACTCATCAACTTGAAATGAAATCAAACTGCACAAATCTCTGCACAAACTACTCAGAACTACTTGAATATGAAGGAACTAAATGATTCCTGTTGATTTTCTAATGGGATTTGCTTGTTTCACTCATTTTAATACAAAGTTCAAAAACAGGCTTATTTCAGCATTGAGTGCCTTTTTGTTACTTCATACTAACATGCAATCAAACTGCAAAAATCTCTTCAAAAACTACACAAATCTCTGCACAAACTAATAAATGCTACTTGAATATGAAGGAACTACATGATTCCTGTTGATTTCTAATGGGATTTGCTTATTTCACTACTTTTAATACAGAGTTCAAACACAGGCTTAATTCAGCATTGAGAGCGTTTTTGTTACTTCATACTAACATGCAACCAAACTGCAAAAATCTCTTCAAAACTGCACAAATCTCTGCACAAACTACTCAGAACTACTTGAATATAAAGGAACTACATAATTCCTGTTGATTTTCTGCTGGGATTTGCTGATTTCGCTGCTTTTAATAGAAAGTTCAAAAACAGGTTCAATTCAGCATTGGGTGCGTTTGTGACTCATCAACTTGAAATGAAATCAAACTGCACAAATCTCTTAAAAACCTACATAAATCTCTGCACAAAACTAATAAAAGCTACTTGAATATGAAGGAACTACATGATTCCTGTTGATTTTCTAATGGGATTTGCTTATTTCACTACTTTTAATACAGAGTTCAAAAACAGGCTCAATTCAGCATTGAGTGCGTTTATCACTAATCAACTTGAAATGAAATCAAACTGCACAAATCTCTGCACAAACTACTCAGAACTACTTGAATATGAAGGAACTACATAATTCCTGTTGATTTTCTGCTGGGATTTGCTGATTTCGCTGCTTTTAATAGAAAGTTCAAAAACAGGCTCAATTCAGCATTGAGTGCGTTTTTGACTCATCAACTTGAAATGAAATCAAACTGCACAAATCTCTGCACAAACTACTAAAAACTAGTTGAATATGAAGGAACTACATGATTCCTGTTGATTTTCTGCTGGGATTTGCTGATTTCACTACTTTTAATACAGAGTTCAAAAACAGGCCTATTTCAGCATTGTTACGTCATACTAACATGCAACCAAACTGCACAAATCTCTTCAAAACTAGACAAATCTCTGCACAAACTAATAAAAGCTACTTGAATATGAAGGAACTAAATGATTCCTGTTGATTTTCTAATGGGATTTGCTTGTTTCACTCATTTTAATACAGAGTTCAAAAACAGGCTTATTTCAGCATTGAGTGCCTTTTTGTTGCTTCATACTAACGTGCAATCAAACTGCAAAAATCTCTTCAAAAACTACACAAATCTCTGCACAAACTAATAAATGCTACTTGAATATGAAGGAACTACATGATTCCTGTTGATTTTCTAATGGGATTTGCTTATTTCACTACTTTTAATATAGAGTTCAAACACATGCAACCAAACTGCAAAAATCTCTTCAAAACTGCACAAATCTCTGCACAAACTACTCAGAACTACTTGAATATAAAGGAACTACATAATTCCTGTTGATCTTCTGCTGGGATTTGCTGATTTCACTACATTTAATACAAAGTTCAAAAACAGGCTCAATTCAGCGTTGTGTACCTTTATGACACATCAACTTGAAGTGCAGTCAAACTGCACAAATCTCTTCAAAAACTACATAAATCTCTGCACAAACTACTAAAAACTACTTGAATATGAAGGAACTACATGATTCCTGTTGATTTTCTGCTGGGATTTGCTGTTTTCACTACTTTTAATACAGAGTTCAAAAACAGGCTCAATTCAGCGTTCAGTGCGTTTTTGATACATCATGCTAACATGGAATCATACTAAACAAATCTCTTCAAAAACTGCACAAATCTCTGCACAAACTACTCAGAACTACTGGAATATGAAGTAACTACATGATTCCTGTTGATTTTCTGCCCGGATTTAATGATTTCACTACATTTAATACAGAGTTGAAAAACAGGCTCAATTCAGCGTTGAGTGCCTTTATGACACATCGACTTGAAGTGCAGTCAAACTGCACAAATCTCTTCAAAAACTACACAAATCTCTGCACAAACTACTAAAAACTAGTTGAATATGAAGGAACTACATGATTCCTGTTGATTTTCTGCTGGGATTTGCATTTTCCACTACTTTTAATACAGAGTTGAAAAACAGGCTCAATTCAGCGTTCAGTGCGTTTTTGATACTTCATGCTAACATGCAATCAAATTGCACAAATCTCATCAAAAACTACACTATTCTCTGCACAAACTACTCAGAACTACTTGAATATGAAGGAACTACATAATTCCTGTTGATTTTCTGCTGGGATTTGCTGATTTCGCTGCTTTTAATAGAAAGTTCAAAAACAGGCTCAATTCAGCATTGAGTGCGTTTTTGACTCATCAACTTGAAATGAAATCAAACTGCACAAATCTCTGCACAAACTACTAAAAACTAGTTGAATATGAAGGAACTACATGATTCCTGTTGATTTTCTGCTGGGATTTGCTGATTTCACTACTTTTAATACAGAGTTCAAAAACAGGCCTATTTCAGCATTGTTACGTCATACTAACATGCAACCAAACTGCACAAATCTCTTCAAAAACTACATAAATCTCTGCACAAACTACTAAAAACCACTTGAATATGAAGGAACTACATGATTCCTGTTGATTTTCTGCTGGGATTTGCTGATTTCACTACATTTAATACAAAGTTCAAAAACAGGCTCAATTCAGCGTTCAGTGCGTTTTTGATACTTCATGCTAACATGGAATCATACTAAACAAATCTCTTCAAAAACTGCACAAATCTCTGCAAAAACTACTCAGAACTACTTGAATATGAAGGAAGTACCTGATTCCTGTTGATTTTCTGCTGGGATTTGCTGATTTCACTCATTTTAATACAGAGTTCAAAAACAGGCTCAATTCAGCATTGAGTGCGTTTATGACTAATCAACTTGAAATGAAATCAAACTGCACAAATCTCTGCACAAACTACTCAGAACTACTTCAATATGAAGGAACTACATGATTCTTGTTGATTTTCTGCTGGGATTTGCTGATTTCGCTGCTTTTAATAGAAAGTTCAAAAACACGCTCAATTCAGCATTGAGTGCGTTTATTACTAATCAACTTGAAATGAAATCAAATTGCACAAATCTCTTCAAAACCTACATAAATCTCTGCACAAACTAATAAAAGCTACTAGAATATGAAGGAACTACATGATTCCTGTTGATTTTCTAATGGGATTTGCTTATTTCACTACTTTCAATACAGAGTTCAAAAACAGGCTCAATTCAGCATTGAGTGCGTTTATAACTAGTAAACTTGAAATGAAATCAAACTGCACAAATCTCTGCACAAACTTCTCAGAACTACTTGAATATGAAGGAACTACATGATTCTTGTTGATTTTCTGCTGGGATTTGCTATTTTCACTACTTTTAATACAGAGTTCAAAAACAGGTTTATTTCAGCATTGAGTGCCTTTTTGTTACTTCAAACTAACATGCAACCAAACTGCACAAGTCTCTTCAAAACTAGACAAATCTCTGCACAAACTAATAAAAGCTACTTGAATATGAAGGAACTACATGATTCCTGTTGATTTTCTAATGGGATTTGCTTATTTCAATACTTTTAATACAGAGTTCAAAAACAGGCTTAATTCAGCATTGAGTGCGTTTTTGTTACTTCATACTAACATGCAACCAAACTGCACAAATCTCTTCAAAACTAGACAAATCTCTGCACAAACTAATAAAAGCTACTTGAATATAAAGGAACTACATGATTCCTGTTGATTTTCTAATGGGATTTGCCTATTTCACTAGTTTTAATACAGAGTTCAAAAACAGGCTTATTTCAGCATTGAGTGCGTTTATGACTAATCAACTTGAAATGAAATCAAACTGCACAAATCTCTGCACAAACTACTCAGAAATACTTGAATATGAAGGAATTACATGATTCCTGTTGATTTTCTGCTGGGATTGGCTGATTTCACTAGTTTTAATACAGAGTTCAAAAACAGGCTTATTTCAGCATTGAGTGCCTTTTTGTTACTTCATACTAACATGCAACCAAACTGCATAAATCTCTTAAAAACTAGACAAATCTCTGCACAAACTAATAAAAGCTACTTGAATATGAAGGAACTACATAATTCCTGTTGATTTTCTACTGGGATTTGCTAATTTCGCTGCTTTTAATAGAAAGTTCAAAAACAGGCTCAATTCAGCATTGAGTGCGTTTATGACTCATCAACTTGAAATGAAATCAAACTGCACAAATCTCTTCAAAACCTACATAAATCTCTGTACAAACTAATAAAAGCTACTTGAATATGAAGGAAGAACCTGATTCCTGTTTATTTTCTGCTGGAATTTGCTGATTTCACTCATTTTACTCAGAGTTCAAAATCAGGCTCAATACAGCATTGAGTGCGTTTATGACTCATCAACTTGAAATGAAATCAAACTGCACAAATCTCTTTATAAACTACTCAGAACTACTTGAATATGAAGGAATTACATTATTCCTGTTTATTTTCTTCTGGAATTTAATGATTTCACTACATTTAATACAGAGTTCAAAAACAGGCTCAATTCAGCGTTCAATGCTTTTTTGATACTTCATGCTAACATGCAATCAAACTGCAAAAATCTCTTCAAAAACTACACACATCTCTGCACAAACTACTAAAAACTACTTGAATATGAAGGGACTACAGGATTCCAGTTGATTTTCTGCTGGGAATTGGTGTTTTCACTACATTTAATAGAAAGTTCAAATACAGGCTCAATTCAGCATTGGGTGCGTTTGTGACTCATCAACTTGAAATGAAATCAAACTGCACAAATCTCTTCAAAACCTACATAAATCTTTGCACAAACTAAGAAAAGCTACTTGAATATGAAGGAAGTACCTGATTCCTGTTGATTTTCTGCTGGGATTTGCTGTTTTCACTACATTTAATAGAAAGTTCAAAAACAGGCTCAATTCAGCATTGGGTGCGTTTTTGTTACTTCATACTAACATGCAACCAAACTGCACAAATCTCTTCAAAACTAGACAAATCTCTGCACAAACTAATAAAAGCTACTTGAATATTAAGTAACTACTTGATTCCTGTTGATTTTCTGCTGGGATTTGCTATTTTCACTACATTTAATACAAAGTTCAAAAACAGGCTCAATTCAGCGTTGAGTACCTTTATGACACATCAACTTGAAGTGCAGTCAAACTGTACAAATCTCTTCAAAAACTACATAAATCTCTGCACAAACTACTCAGAACTACTTGAATATGAAGGGACTACATGATTCCCGTTGATTTTCTGCTGGGAATTGGTGTTTTCACTACATTTAATAGAAAGTTCAAAAACAGGCTCAATTCAGCATTGGGTGCGTTTGTAACTCATCAACTTGAAATGAAATCAAACTGCACAAATCTCTTCAAAACCTACATAAATCTTTGCACAAACTAAGAAAAGCTACTTGAATATGAAGGAAGTACCTGATTCCTGTTGATTTTCTGCTGGGATTTGCTGTTTTCACTACTTTTAATACAGAGTTCAAAAACAGGTTTATTTCAGCATTGAGTGCCCTTTTGTTACTTCATACTAACATGCAACCGAACTGCACAAATCTCTTCAAAAACTAGACAAATCTCTGCACAAACTACTCAGAACTACTTGAATATGAAGTAACTACATGATTCCTGTTGATTTTCTGCTGGGATTTAATGATTTCACTACATTTAATACAAAGTTCAAAAACAGGCTCAATTCAGCGTTGAGTACCTTTATGACACATCAACTTGAAGTGCAGTCAAACTGCACAAATCTCTTCAAAAACTACATAAATCTCTGCACAAACTACTAAAAACTACTTGAATATGAAGGAACTACATGATTCCTGTTGATTTTCTGCTTGGATTTGCTGTTTTCACTACTTTTAATACAGAGTTCAAAAACAGGCTCAATTCAGCGTTCAGTGCGTTTTTGACACTTCATGCTAACATGCAATCAAACTGCACAAATCTCATCAAAAACTACACAATTCTCTGCACAAACTACTAAAAGCTACTTGAATATGAAGGAAGTACCTGATTCCTGTTGATTTTCTGCTAGGATTTGCTGTTTTCACTACTTTTAATACAGAGTTCAAAAACAGGCTCAATTCAGCGATCAGTACGTTTTTGATACTTCATGCTAACATGGAATCATACTAAACAAATCTCTTCAAAAACTGCACAAATCTCTGCACAAACTACTCAGAACAACTTGAATATGAAGGAACTACATGATTCCTGTTGATTTTCTGCTGGTATTTGCTGTTTCCGCTACTTTTAATACAGAGTTGAAAAACAGGCTCAATTCAGCGTTCAGTGCGTTTTTGATACTTCATGCTGACATGCAATCAAACTGCACAAATCTCATCAAAAACTACACAAATCTCTGCACAAACTACTCAGAACAACTTGAATATGAAGGAACTACATGATTCCTGTTGATTTTCTGCTGGGATTTGCTGTTTTCACTACTTTTAATACAGAGTTCAAAAACAGGCTCAATTCAGCGTTCATTGCGTTTTTCACTAATCAACTTGAAATGAAATCAAACTGCACAAATCTGTGCACAAACTACTCAAAACTACTTGAATATGAAGGAACTACATTATTCCTGTTTATTTTCTTCTGGGATTTAATAATTTCACTACATTTAATACAGAGTTCAAAAACAGGCTCAATTCAGCGTTCAGTGCGTTTTTGATACTTCATGCTAACATGCAATCAAACTGCAAAAATCTCTTCAAAAACTACACACATCTCTGCACAAACTACTAAAAACTACTTGAATATGAAGGAACTACATGATTCCTGTTGATTTTCTGCTGGGATTTGCTGTTTTCACTACCTTTAATACAAAGTTCAAAAGCAGGCTCAATTCAGCATTGGGTGCGTTTGTGACTCATCAACTTGAAATGAAATCAAACTGTACAAATCTCTTCAAAACCTACATAAATCTTTGCACAAACTAAGAAAAGCTACTTGAATATGAAGGAAGTACCTGATTCCTGTTGATTTTCTGCTGGGATTTGCAGTTTTCACTACTTTTAATACAGAGTTCAAAAACAGGTTTATTTCAGCATTGAGTGCCCTTTTGTTACTTCATACTAACATGCAACAGAACTGCACAAATCTCTTCAAAAACTAGACAAATCTCTGCACAAACTAATAAAAGCTACTTGAATATGAAGGAACTACATGATTCCTGTTGATTTTCTAATGAGATTTGTTTATTTCACTACTTTTAATACAGAGTTCAAAAACAGGCTCAATTCAGCATTGAGTGCGTTTATGACTAATCAACTTGAAATGAAATCAAACTGCAGAAATCTCTGCACAAACTACTCAGAACTACTTGAATATGAAGGGACTACATGATTTCCATTGATTTTCGGCTGGGATTTGCTGTTTTCACTACTTTTAATACAGAGTTCAAAAACAGGCTCAATTCAGCGTTCAGTGCATTTTTGATACTTCATGCTGACATGCAATCAAACTGCACAAATCTCATCAAAAACTACACAAATCTCTGCACAAACTACTCAGAACAACTTGAATATGAAGGAACTACATGATTCCTGTTGATTTTCTGCTGGGATTTGCTGTTTTCACTACTTTTAATACAGAGTTCAAAAACAGGCTCAATTCAGCGTTCAGTGCGTTTTTGACACTTCATGCTAACATGCAATCAAACGGCACAAATCTCATCAAAAACGACACAAATCTCTGCACAAACGACTCAGAACAACTTGAATATGAAGGAACTACATGATTCCTGTTGATTTTCTGCTGGGATTTGCTGTTTTCACTACCTTTAATACAGAGATCAAAAACAGGCTTAATTCAGCATTGAGTGCGTTTTTGTTACTCCATACTAACATGCAACCAAACTGCACAAATCTCTGCACAAACTACTCAGAACTACTTGAATATGAAGGAACTACATGATTCCCATTGATTTTCTGCTGGGATTTAATGATTTCACTACATTTAATACAAAGTTCAAAAACAGGCTCAATTCAGCGTTGAGTACCTTTATGACACATCAACTTGAAGTGCAGTCAAACTGCACAAATCTCTTCAAAACCTACATAAATCTCTGCACAAACTAATAAAAGCTACTTGAATATGAAGGAAGTACCTGATTCCTGTTGATTTTCTGCTGGGATTTGCTGATTTCACTCATTTTAATACAGAGTTCAAAAACAGGCTCAATTCAGCGTTCAGTGCGTTTTTGACTAATCAACTTGAAATGAAATCAAACTGCACAAATCTGTGCACAAACTACTCAAAACTACTTGAATATGAAGGGACTACATGATTCCCGTTGATTTTCTGCTGGGATTTGCTGTTTTCACTACATTTAATACAAAGTTCAAAAACAGGCTCAATTCAGCGTTGAGTACCTTTATGACACATCAACTTGAAGTGCAGTCAAACTGCACAAATCTCTTCAAAAACTACATAAATCTCTGCACGAACTAATAAAAACTACTTGAATATGAAGGAACTACATGATTCCTGTTGATTTTCTAATGGGATTTGCTTATTTCAATACTTTTAATACAGAGTTCAAAAACAGGCTTAATTCAGCATTGAGTGCGTTTTTGTTACTTCATACTAACATGCAACCAAACTGCACAAATCTCTTCAAAACTAGACAAATCTCTGCACAAACTAATAAAAGCTACTTGAATATTAAGTAACTACATGATTCCTGTTGATTTTCTAATGGGATTTGCCTATTTCACTAGTTTTAATACAGAGTTCAAAAACAGGCTTATTTCAGCATTGAGTGCGTTTATGACTAATCAACTTGAAATGAAATCAAACTGCACAAATCTCTGCACAAACTACTCAGAAATACTTGAATATGAAGGAATTACATGATTCCTGTTGATTTTCTGCTGGGATTGGCTGATTTCACTAGTTTTAATACAGAGTTCAAAAACAGGCTTATTTCAGCATTGAGTGCCTTTTTGTTACTTCATACTAACATGCAACCAAACTGCATAAATCTCTTAAAAACTAGACAAATCTCTGCACAAACTAATAAAAGCTACTTGAATATGAAGGAACTACATAATTCCTGTTGATTTTCTGCTGGGATTTGCTAATTTCGCTGCTTTTAATAGAAAGTTCAAAAACAGGCTCAATTCAGCATTGAGTGCGTTTATGACTCATCAACTTGAAATGAAATCAAACTGCACAAATCTCTTTATAAACTACTCAGAACTACTTGAATATGAAGGAACTACATGATGCTTGTTGATTTTCTGCTGTGATTTGCTGATTTCACTACTTTTAATACAGAGTTCAAAAACAAGCTTAATTCAGCATTGAGTGCCTTTTTGTTACTTCATACTAACATGCAACCAAACTTGCAAACTCTGCACAAACTACTCAGAACTACTTGAATATGAAGGAACTACATGATTCCCATTGATTTTCTGCTGGGATTTAATGATTTCACTACATTTAATACAAAGTTCAAAAACAGGCTCAATTCAGCGTTGAGTACCTTTATGACACATCAACTTGAAGTGCAGTCAAACTGCACAAATCTCTTCAAAACCTACATAAATCTCTGCACAAACTAATAAAAGCTACTTGAATATGAAGGAAGTACCTGATTCCTGTTGATTTTCTGCTGGGATTTGCTGATTTCACTCATTTTAATACAGAGTTCAAAAACAGGCTCAATTCAGCGTTCAGTGCGTTTTTGACTAATCAATTTGAAATGAAATCAAACTGCACAAATCTGTGCACAAACTACTCAGAACTACTTGAATATGAAGTAACTACATGATTCCTGTTGATTTTCTGCCCGGATTTAATTATTTCACTACATTTAATACAGAGTTCAAAAACAGGCTCAATTCAGCGTTCAGTGCGTTTTTGATACTTCATGCTAACATGCAATCAAACTGCAAAAATCTCTTCAAAAACTACACACATCTCTGCACAAACTACTAAAAACTACTTGAATATGAAGGAACTACATGATTCCTGTTGATTTTCTACTGGGATTTGCTGTTTTCACTACTTTTAATACAGAGTTCAAAAACAGGCTCAATTCAGCGTTCAGTGCGTTTTTGATACTTCATGCGAACATGCAATCAAACTGCACAAATCTCATCAAAAACTGCAGAAATCTCTGCACAAACTACTCAGAACTACTTGAATATGAAGGGACTAAATGATTCCCGTTGATTTTCTGCTGGGATTTGCTGTTTTCACTACATTTAATACAAAGTTCAAAAACAGGCTCAATTCAGCATTGGGTGCGTTTGTGACTCATCAACTTGAAATGAAATCAAACTGCACAAATCTCATCAAAAACTACACAATTCTCTGCACAAACTACTAAAAGCTACTTGAATATGAAGGAAGTACCTGATTCCTGTTGATTTTCTGCTGGGATTTGCTGTTTTCACTACTTTTAATACAAAGTTCAAAAACAGGCTCAATTCAGCGTTCAGCGCGTTTTTGATACTTCATGCTAACATGCAATCATACTAAACAAATCTCTTCAAAAACTGCACAAATCTCTGCACAAACTACTCAGAACAACTTGAATATGAAGTAACTACATGATTCCTGTTGATTTTCTTCTGGGATTTAATGATTTCACTACATTTTATACAGAGTTCAAAAACAGGCTCAATTCAGCGTTCAGTGCGTTTTTGATACTTCATGCTAACATGCAATCAAACTGCACAAATCTCATCAAAAACTACACACATCTCTGCACAAACTACTAAAAACTACTTGAACATGAAGGAAGTACCTGATTCCTGTTGATTTTCTGCTGGGATTTGCTGTTTTCACTACTTTTAATACAGAGTTCAAAAACAGGTTTATTTCAGCATTGAGTGCCCTTTTGTTACTTCATACTAACATGCAACCGAACTGCACAAATCTCTTCAAAAACTACACAAATTTCTGCAGAAACTACTAAAAACTACTTCAATATGAAGGAACTACATGATTCCTGTTGATTTTCTGCTTTGATTTGCTGTTTTCACTACTTTTAATACAGAGTTCAAAAACAGGCTCAATTCAGCATTGAATGCGTTTATGACTAATCAACTTGACATGAAATCAAACTGCAGAAATCTCTGCACAAACTACTCAGAACTACTTGAATATGAAGGAACTACATGATTCCCATTGATTTTCTGCTGGGATTTAATGATTTCACTACATTTAATACAAAGTTCAAAAACAGGCTCAATTCAGCGTTGAGTACCTTTATGACACATCAACTTGAAGTGCAGTCAAACTGCACAAATCTCTTCAAAACCTACATAAATCTCTGCACAAACTAATAAAAGCTACTTGAATATGAAGGAACTACATGATTCCTGTTGATTTTCTAATGAGATTTGCTTATTTCACTACTTTTAATACAAAGTTCAAAAACAGGCTCAATTCAGCGTTCAGTGCGTTTTTGATACTTCATCCTAACATGCAATCATACTAAACAAATATCTTCAAAAACTGCACAAATCTCTGCACAAACTACTCAGAACTACTTGAATATGAAGGAACTACATTATTCCTGTTTATTTTCTTCTGGGATTTAATGATTTCACTACATTTAATACAGAGTTCAAAAACAGGCTCAATTCAGCGTTCAGTGCGTTTTTGATACTTCATGCTAACATGCAATCAAACTGTACAAATCTCTACAAAAACTACACAAATTTCTGCAGAAACTACTAAAAACTACTTGAATATGAAGGGACTACATGATTCCCGTTGATTTTCTGCTGGGATTTGCTGTTTTCACTACATTTAATACAAAGTTCAAAAACAGGCTCAATTCAGCGTTGAGTACCTTTATGACACATCAACTTGAAGTGCAGTCAAACTGCACAAATCTCTTCAAAAACTACATAAATCTCTGCACAAACTACTAAAAACTACTTGAATATGAAGGAACTACATGATTCCTGTTGATTTTCTGCTTGGATTTGCTGTTTTCACTACTTTTAATACAAAGTTCAAAAACAGGCTCAATTCAGCGTTCAGTGCGTTTTTGATACTTCATGCTAAAATGGAATCATACTAAACAAATCTCTTCAAAAACTGCACAAATCTCTGCACAAACTACTGAGAACTACTTGAATATGAAGGAACTACATTATTCCTGTTTATTTTCTTCTGGGATATAATGATTTCACTACATTTAATACAGAGTTCAAAAACAGGCTCAATTCAGCGTTCAGTGCGTTTTTGATACTTCATGCTAAAATGCAATCAAACTGCAAAAATCTCTTCAAAAACTACACACATCTCTGCATAAACTACTAAAAACTACTTGAATGTGAAGGAACTACATGATTCCTTTTTTGTCTTCTGCTGGGATTTGCTGTTTTCACTACTTTTAATACAGAATTCAAAAACAGGCTCAATTCAGCGATCAGTGCGTTTTTGATACTTCATGCGAACATGCAATCAAACTGCACAAATCTCATCAAAAACTGCAGAAATCTCTGCACAAACTACTCAGAACTACTTGAATATGAAGGGACTAAATGATTCCCGTTGATTTTCTGCTGGGATTTGCTGTTTTCACTACATTTAATACAAAGTTCAAAAACAGGTCAATTCAGCGTTGAGTACCTTTATGACACATCAACTTGAAGTGCAGTCAAACTGCACAAATCTCTTCAAAGACTACATAAATCTCTGCACAAACTACTAAAAACTACTTGAATATGAAGGAACTACATGATTCCTGCTGATTTTCTGCTTGGATTTGCTGTTTTCACTACTTTTAATACAGAGTTCAAAAACAGGCTCAATTCAGCGTTGAGTGCCTTTAAGACACATCAACTTGAAGTGCAGTCAAACTGCACAAATCTCTGCACAAACTACTCAGAACTACTTGAATATGAAGGAACTACATGATTCCTGTTGATTTTCTGCCCGGATTTAATGATTTCACTACATTTAATACAGAGTTCAAAAACAGGCTTATTTCAGCAGTGAGTGCCTTTTTGTTACTTCATACTAACATGCAACCAAACTGCACAAATCTCTTTACAAACTACTCAGAACTACTTCAATATGAAGGAACTACATGATTCCTGTTGATTTTCTAATGGGATTTGCTTATTTCACTACTTTTAATACAGAGTTCAAAAACAGGCTCAATTCAGCGTTCAGTGCGTTTTTGACTAATCCACTTGAAATGAAATCAAACTGCACAAATCTGTGCACAAACTACTCAAAACTACTTGAATATGAAGGGACTACATGATTCCCGTTGATTTTCTGCTGGGATTTGCTGATTTCACTCATTTTAATACAGAGTTCAAAAACAGGCTCAATTCAGCATTGAGTGCGTTTATGACTAATCAACTTGAAATGAAATCAAACTGCACAAATCTCTGCACAAACTACTCAGAACTACTTCAATATGAAGGAACTACATGATTCTTGTTGATTTTCTGCTGGGATTTGCTGATTTCGCTGCTTTTAATAGAAAGTTCAAAAACACGCTCAATTCAGCATTGAGTGCGTTTATTACTAATCAACTTGAAATGAAATCAAATTGCACAAATCTCTTCAAAACCTACATAAATCTCTGCACAAACTAATAAAAGCTACTAGAATATGAAGGAACTACATGATTCCTGTTGATTTTCTAATGGGATTTGCTTATTTCACTACTTTCAATACAGAGTTCAAAAACAGGCTCAATTCAGCATTGAGTGCGTTTATAACTAGTAAACTTGAAATGAAATCAAACTGCACAAATCTCTGCACAAACTTCTCAGAACTACTTGAATATGAAGGAACTACATGATTCTTGTTGATTTTCTGCTGGGATTTGCTATTTTCACTACTTTTAATACAGAGTTCAAAAACAGGTTTATTTCAGCATTGAGTGCCTTTTTGTTACTTCAAACTAACATGCGACCAAACTGCACAAGTCTCTTCAAAACTAGACAAATCTCTGCACAAACTAATAAAAGCTACTTGAATATGAAGGAACTACATGATTCCTGTTGATTTTCTAATGGGATTTGCTTATTTCAATACTTTTAATACAGAGTTCAAAAACAGGCTTAATTCAGCATTGAGTGCGTTTTTGTTACTTCATACTAACATGCAACCAAACTGCACAAATCTCTTCAAAACTAGACAAATCTCTGCACAAACTAATAAAAGCTACTTGAATATAAAGGAACTACATGATTCCTGTTGATTTTCTAATGGGATTTGCCTATTTCACTAGTTTTAATACAGAGTTCAAAAACAGGCTTATTTCAGCATTGAGTGCGTTTATGACTAATCAACTTGAAATGAAATCAAACTGCACAAATCTCTGCACAAACTACTCAGAAATACTTGAATATGAAGGAATTACATGATTCCTGTTGATTTTCTGCTGGGATTGGCTGATTTCACTAGTTTTAATACAGAGTTCAAAAACAGGCTTATTTCAGCATTGAGTGCCTTTTTGTTACTTCATACTAACATGCAACCAAACTGCATAAATCTCTTAAAAACTAGACAAATCTCTGCACAAACTAATAAAAGCTACTTGAATATGAAGGAACTACATAATTCCTGTTGATTTTCTACTGGGATTTGCTAATTTCGCTGCTTTTAATAGAAAGTTCAAAAACAGGCTCAATTCAGCATTGAGTGCGTTTATGACTCATCAACTTGAAATGAAATCAAACTGCACAAATCTCTTCAAAACCTACATAAATCTCTGTACAAACTAATAAAAGCTACTTGAATATGAAGGAAGAACCTGATTCCTGTTTATTTTCTGCTGGAATTTGCTGATTTCACTCATTTTACTCAGAGTTCAAAATCAGGCTCAATACAGCATTGAGTGCGTTTATGACTCATCAACTTGAAATGAAATCAAACTGCACAAATCTCTTTATAAACTACTCAGAACTACTTGAATATGAAGGAATTACATTATTCCTGTTTATTTTCTTCTGGAATTTAATGATTTCACTACATTTAATACAGAGTTCAAAAACAGGCTCAATTCAGCGTTCAATGCTTTTTTGATACTTCATGCTAACATGCAATCAAACTGCAAAAATCTCTTCAAAAACTACACACATCTCTGCACAAACTACTAAAAACTACTTGAATATGAAGGGACTACAGGATTCCAGTTGATTTTCTGCTGGGAATTGGTGTTTTCACTACATTTAATAGAAAGTTCAAATACAGGCTCAATTCAGCATTGGGTGCGTTTGTGACTCATCAACTTGAAATGAAATCAAACTGCACAAATCTCTTCAAAACCTACATAAATCTTTGCACAAACTAAGAAAAGCTACTTGAATATGAAGGAAGTACCTGATTCCTGTTGATTTTCTGCTGGGATTTGCTGTTTTCACTACATTTAATAGAAAGTTCAAAAACAGGCTCAATTCAGCATTGGGTGCGTTTTTGTTACTTCATACTAACATGCAACCAAACTGCACAAATCTCTTCAAAACTAGACAAATCTCTGCACAAACTAATAAAAGCTACTTGAATATTAAGTAACTACTTGATTCCTGTTGATTTTCTGCTGGGATTTGCTATTTTCACTACATTTAATACAAAGTTCAAAAACAGGCTCAATTCAGCGTTGAGTACCTTTATGACACATCAACTTGAAGTGCAGTCAAACTGTACAAATCTCTTCAAAAACTACATAAATCTCTGCACAAACTACTCAGAACTACTTGAATATGAAGGGACTACATGATTCCCGTTGATTTTCTGCTGGGAATTGGTGTTTTCACTACATTTAATAGAAAGTTCAAAAACAGGCTCAATTCAGCATTGGGTGCGTTTGTAACTCATCAACTTGAAATGAAATCAAACTGCACAAATCTCTTCAAAACCTACATAAATCTTTGCACAAACTAAGAAAAGCTACTTGAATATGAAGGAAGTACCTGATTCCTGTTGATTTTCTGCTGGGATTTGCTGTTTTCACTACTTTTAATACAGAGTTCAAAAACAGGTTTATTTCAGCATTGAGTGCCCTTTTGTTACTTCATACTAACATGCAACCGAACTGCACAAATCTCTTCAAAAACTAGACAAATCTCTGCACAAACTACTCAGAACTACTTGAATATGAAGTAACTACATGATTCCTGTTGATTTTCTGCTGGGATTTAATGATTTCACTACATTTAATACAAAGTTCAAAAACAGGCTCAATTCAGCGTTGAGTACCTTTATGACACATCAACTTGAAGTGCAGTCAAACTGCACAAATCTCTTCAAAAACTACATAAATCTCTGCACAAACTACTAAAAACTACTTGAATATGAAGGAACTACATGATTCCTGTTGATTTTCTGCTTGGATTTGCTGTTTTCACTACTTTTAATACAGAGTTCAAAAACAGGCTCAATTCAGCGTTCAGTGCGTTTTTGACACTTCATGCTAACATGCAATCAAACTGCACAAATCTCATCAAAAACTACACAATTCTCTGCACAAACTACTAAAAGCTACTTGAATATGAAGGAAGTACCTGATTCCTGTTGATTTTCTGCTAGGATTTGCTGTTTTCACTACTTTTAATACAGAGTTCAAAAACAGGCTCAATTCAGCGATCAGTACGTTTTTGATACTTCATGCTAACATGGAATCATACTAAACAAATCTCTTCAAAAACTGCACAAATCTCTGCACAAACTACTCAGAACAACTTGAATATGAAGGAACTACATGATTCCTGTTGATTTTCTGCTGGTATTTGCTGTTTCCGCTACTTTTAATACAGAGTTGAAAAACAGGCTCAATTCAGCGTTCAGTGCGTTTTTGATACTTCATGCTGACATGCAATCAAACTGCACAAATCTCATCAAAAACTACACAAATCTCTGCACAAACTACTCAGAACAACTTGAATATGAAGGAACTACATGATTCCTGTTGATTTTCTGCTGGGATTTGCTGTTTTCACTACTTTTAATACAGAGTTCAAAAACAGGCTCAATTCAGCGTTCATTGCGTTTTTCACTAATCAACTTGAAATGAAATCAAACTGCACAAATCTGTGCACAAACTACTCAAAACTACTTGAATATGAAGGAACTACATTATTCCTGTTTATTTTCTTCTGGGATTTAATAATTTCACTACATTTAATACAGAGTTCAAAAACAGGCTCAATTCAGCGTTCAGTGCGTTTTTGATACTTCATGCTAACATGCAATCAAACTGCAAAAATCTCTTCAAAAACTACACACATCTCTGCACAAACTACTAAAAACTACTTGAATATGAAGGAACTACATGATTCCTGTTGATTTTCTGCTGGGATTTGCTGTTTTCACTACCTTTAATACAAAGTTCAAAAGCAGGCTCAATTCAGCATTGGGTGCGTTTGTGACTCATCAACTTGAAATGAAATCAAACTGTACAAATCTCTTCAAAACCTACATAAATCTTTGCACAAACTAAGAAAAGCTACTTGAATATGAAGGAAGTACCTGATTCCTGTTGATTTTCTGCTGGGATTTGCAGTTTTCACTACTTTTAATACAGAGTTCAAAAACAGGTTTATTTCAGCATTGAGTGCCCTTTTGTTACTTCATACTAACATGCAACAGAACTGCACAAATCTCTTCAAAAACTAGACAAATCTCTGCACAAACTAATAAAAGCTACTTGAATATGAAGGAACTACATGATTCCTGTTGATTTTCTAATGAGATTTGTTTATTTCACTACTTTTAATACAGAGTTCAAAAACAGGCTCAATTCAGCATTGAGTGCGTTTATGACTAATCAACTTGAAATGAAATCAAACTGCAGAAATCTCTGCACAAACTACTCAGAACTACTTGAATATGAAGGGACTACATGATTTCCATTGATTTTCGGCTGGGATTTGCTGTTTTCACTACTTTTAATACAGAGTTCAAAAACAGGCTCAATTCAGCGTTCAGTGCATTTTTGATACTTCATGCTGACATGCAATCAAACTGCACAAATCTCATCAAAAACTACACAAATCTCTGCACAAACTACTCAGAACAACTTGAATATGAAGGAACTACATGATTCCTGTTGATTTTCTGCTGGGATTTGCTGTTTTCACTACTTTTAATACAGAGTTCAAAAACAGGCTCAATTCAGCGTTCAGTGCGTTTTTGACACTTCATGCTAACATGCAATCAAACGGCACAAATCTCATCAAAAACGACACAAATCTCTGCACAAACGACTCAGAACAACTTGAATATGAAGGAACTACATGATTCCTGTTGATTTTCTGCTGGGATTTGCTGTTTTCACTACCTTTAATACAGAGATCAAAAACAGGCTTAATTCAGCATTGAGTGCGTTTTTGTTACTCCATACTAACATGCAACCAAACTGCACAAATCTCTGCACAAACTACTCAGAACTACTTGAATATGAAGGAACTACATGATTCCCATTGATTTTCTGCTGGGATTTAATGATTTCACTACATTTAATACAAAGTTCAAAAACAGGCTCAATTCAGCGTTGAGTACCTTTATGACACATCAACTTGAAGTGCAGTCAAACTGCACAAATCTCTTCAAAACCTACATAAATCTCTGCACAAACTAATAAAAGCTACTTGAATATGAAGGAAGTACCTGATTCCTGTTGATTTTCTGCTGGGATTTGCTGATTTCACTCATTTTAATACAGAGTTCAAAAACAGGCTCAATTCAGCGTTCAGTGCGTTTTTGACTAATCAACTTGAAATGAAATCAAACTGCACAAATCTGTGCACAAACTACTCAAAACTACTTGAATATGAAGGGACTACATGATTCCCGTTGATTTTCTGCTGGGATTTGCTGTTTTCACTACATTTAATACAAAGTTCAAAAACAGGCTCAATTCAGCGTTGAGTACCTTTATGACACATCAACTTGAAGTGCAGTCAAACTGCACAAATCTCTTCAAAAACTACATAAATCTCTGCACGAACTAATAAAAACTACTTGAATATGAAGGAACTACATGATTCCTGTTGATTTTCTAATGGGATTTGCTTATTTCAATACTTTTAATACAGAGTTCAAAAACAGGCTTAATTCAGCATTGAGTGCGTTTTTGTTACTTCATACTAACATGCAACCAAACTGCACAAATCTCTTCAAAACTAGACAAATCTCTGCACAAACTAATAAAAGCTACTTGAATATTAAGTAACTACATGATTCCTGTTGATTTTCTAATGGGATTTGCCTATTTCACTAGTTTTAATACAGAGTTCAAAAACAGGCTTATTTCAGCATTGAGTGCGTTTATGACTAATCAACTTGAAATGAAATCAAACTGCACAAATCTCTGCACAAACTACTCAGAAATACTTGAATATGAAGGAATTACATGATTCCTGTTGATTTTCTGCTGGGATTGGCTGATTTCACTAGTTTTAATACAGAGTTCAAAAACAGGCTTATTTCAGCATTGAGTGCCTTTTTGTTACTTCATACTAACATGCAACCAAACTGCATAAATCTCTTAAAAACTAGACAAATCTCTGCACAAACTAATAAAAGCTACTTGAATATGAAGGAACTACATAATTCCTGTTGATTTTCTGCTGGGATTTGCTAATTTCGCTGCTTTTAATAGAAAGTTCAAAAACAGGCTCAATTCAGCATTGAGTGCGTTTATGACTCATCAACTTGAAATGAAATCAAACTGCACAAATCTCTTTATAAACTACTCAGAACTACTTGAATATGAAGGAACTACATGATGCTTGTTGATTTTCTGCTGTGATTTGCTGATTTCACTACTTTTAATACAGAGTTCAAAAACAAGCTTAATTCAGCATTGAGTGCCTTTTTGTTACTTCATACTAACATGCAACCAAACTTGCAAACTCTGCACAAACTACTCAGAACTACTTGAATATGAAGGAACTACATGATTCCCATTGATTTTCTGCTGGGATTTAATGATTTCACTACATTTAATACAAAGTTCAAAAACAGGCTCAATTCAGCGTTGAGTACCTTTATGACACATCAACTTGAAGTGCAGTCAAACTGCACAAATCTCTTCAAAACCTACATAAATCTCTGCACAAACTAATAAAAGCTACTTGAATATGAAGGAAGTACCTGATTCCTGTTGATTTTCTGCTGGGATTTGCTGATTTCACTCATTTTAATACAGAGTTCAAAAACAGGCTCAATTCAGCGTTCAGTGCGTTTTTGACTAATCAATTTGAAATGAAATCAAACTGCACAAATCTGTGCACAAACTACTCAGAACTACTTGAATATGAAGTAACTACATGATTCCTGTTGATTTTCTGCCCGGATTTAATTATTTCACTACATTTAATACAGAGTTCAAAAACAGGCTCAATTCAGCGTTCAGTGCGTTTTTGATACTTCATGCTAACATGCAATCAAACTGCAAAAATCTCTTCAAAAACTACACACATCTCTGCACAAACTACTAAAAACTACTTGAATATGAAGGAACTACATGATTCCTGTTGATTTTCTACTGGGATTTGCTGTTTTCACTACTTTTAATACAGAGTTCAAAAACAGGCTCAATTCAGCGTTCAGTGCGTTTTTGATACTTCATGCGAACATGCAATCAAACTGCACAAATCTCATCAAAAACTGCAGAAATCTCTGCACAAACTACTCAGAACTACTTGAATATGAAGGGACTAAATGATTCCCGTTGATTTTCTGCTGGGATTTGCTGTTTTCACTACATTTAATACAAAGTTCAAAAACAGGCTCAATTCAGCATTGGGTGCGTTTGTGACTCATCAACTTGAAATGAAATCAAACTGCACAAATCTCATCAAAAACTACACAATTCTCTGCACAAACTACTAAAAGCTACTTGAATATGAAGGAAGTACCTGATTCCTGTTGATTTTCTGCTGGGATTTGCTGTTTTCACTACTTTTAATACAAAGTTCAAAAACAGGCTCAATTCAGCGTTCAGCGCGTTTTTGATACTTCATGCTAACATGCAATCATACTAAACAAATCTCTTCAAAAACTGCACAAATCTCTGCACAAACTACTCAGAACTACTTGAATATGAAGTAACTACATGATTCCTGTTGATTTTCTTCTGGGATTTAATGATTTCACTACTTTTAATACAGAGTTCAAAAACAGGCTCAATTCAGCGTTCAGTGCGTTTTTGATACTTCATGCTAACATGCAATCAAACTGCACAAATCTCATCAAAAACTACACACATCTCTGCACAAACTACTAAAAACTACTTGAACATGAAGGAAGTACCTGATTCCTGTTGATTTTCTGCTGGGATTTGCTGTTTTCACTACTTTTAATACAGAGTTCAAAAACAGGTTTATTTCAGCATTGAGTGCCCTTTTGTTACTTCATACTAACATGCAACCGAACTGCACAAATCTCTTCAAAAACTACACAAATTTCTGCAGAAACTACTAAAAACTACTTCAATATGAAGGAACTACATGATTCCTGTTGATTTTCTGCTTTGATTTGCTGTTTTCACTACTTTTAATACAGAGTTCAAAAACAGGCTCAATTCAGCATTGAATGCGTTTATGACTAATCAACTTGACATGAAATCAAACTGCAGAAATCTCTGCACAAACTACTCAGAACTACTTGAATATGAAGGAACTACATGATTCCCATTGATTTTCTGCTGGGATTTAATGATTTCACTACATTTAATACAAAGTTCAAAAACAGGCTCAATTCAGCGTTGAGTACCTTTATGACACATCAACTTGAAGTGCAGTCAAACTGCACAAATCTCTTCAAAACCTACATAAATCTCTGCACAAACTAATAAAAGCTACTTGAATATGAAGGAACTACATGATTCCTGTTGATTTTCTAATGAGATTTGCTTATTTCACTACTTTTAATACAAAGTTCAAAAACAGGCTCAATTCAGCGTTCAGTGCGTTTTTGATACTTCATCCTAACATGCAATCATACTAAACAAATCTCTTCAAAAACTGCACAAATCTCTGCACAAACTACTCAGAACTACTTGAATATGAAGGAACTACATTATTCCTGTTTATTTTCTTCTGGGATTTAATGATTTCACTACATTTAATACAGAGTTCAAAAACAGGCTCAATTCAGCGTTCAGTGCGTTTTTGATACTTCATGCTAACATGCAATCAAACTGTACAAATCTCTACAAAAACTACACAAATTTCTGCAGAAACTACTAAAAACTACTTGAATATGAAGGGACTACATGATTCCCGTTGATTTTCTGCTGGGATTTGCTGATTTCACTCATTTTAATACAGAGTTCAAAAACAGGCTCAATTCAGCGTTCAGTGCGTTTTTGACTAATCAACTTGAAATGAAATCAAACTGCACAAATCTGTGCACAAACTACTCAAAACTACTTGAATATGAAGGGACTACATGATTCCCGTTGATTTTCTGCTGGGATTTGCTGTTTTCACTACATTTAATACAAAGTTCAAAAACAGGCTCAATTCAGCGTTGAGTACCTTTATGACACATCAACTTGAAGTGCAGTCAAACTGCACAAATCTCTTCAAAAACTACATAAATCTCTGCACGAACTAATAAAAACTACTTGAATATGAAGGAACTACATGATTCCTGTTGATTTTCTAATGGGATTTGCTTATTTCAATACTTTTAATACAGAGTTCAAAAACAGGCTTAATTCAGCATTGAGTGCGTTTTTGTTACTTCATACTAACATGCAACCAAACTGCACAAATCTCTTCAAAACTAGACAAATCTCTGCACAAACTAATAAAAGCTACTTGAATATTAAGTAACTACATGATTCCTGTTGATTTTCTAATGGGATTTGCCTATTTCACTAGTTTTAATACAGAGTTCAAAAACAGGCTTATTTCAGCATTGAGTGCGTTTATGACTAATCAACTTGAAATGAAATCAAACTGCACAAATCTCTGCACAAACTACTCAGAAATACTTGAATATGAAGGAATTACATGATTCCTGTTGATTTTCTGCTGGGATTGGCTGATTTCACTAGTTTTAATACAGAGTTCAAAAACAGGCTTATTTCAGCATTGAGTGCCTTTTTGTTACTTCATACTAACATGCAACCAAACTGCATAAATCTCTTAAAAACTAGACAAATCTCTGCACAAACTAATAAAAGCTACTTGAATATGAAGGAACTACATAATTCCTGTTGATTTTCTGCTGGGATTTGCTAATTTCGCTGCTTTTAATAGAAAGTTCAAAAACAGGCTCAATTCAGCATTGAGTGCGTTTATGACTCATCAACTTGAAATGAAATCAAACTGCACAAATCTCTTTATAAACTACTCAGAACTACTTGAATATGAAGGAACTACATGATGCTTGTTGATTTTCTGCTGTGATTTGCTGATTTCACTACTTTTAATACAGAGTTCAAAAACAAGCTTAATTCAGCATTGAGTGCCTTTTTGTTACTTCATACTAACATGCAACCAAACTTGCAAACTCTGCACAAACTACTCAGAACTACTTGAATATGAAGGAACTACATGATTCCCATTGATTTTCTGCTGGGATTTAATGATTTCACTACATTTAATACAAAGTTCAAAAACAGGCTCAATTCAGCGTTGAGTACCTTTATGACACATCAACTTGAAGTGCAGTCAAACTGCACAAATCTCTTCAAAACCTACATAAATCTCTGCACAAACTAATAAAAGCTACTTGAATATGAAGGAAGTACCTGATTCCTGTTGATTTTCTGCTGGGATTTGCTGATTTCACTCATTTTAATACAGAGTTCAAAAACAGGCTCAATTCAGCGTTCAGTGCGTTTTTGACTAATCAATTTGAAATGAAATCAAACTGCACAAATCTGTGCACAAACTACTCAGAACTACTTGAATATGAAGTAACTACATGATTCCTGTTGATTTTCTGCCCGGATTTAATTATTTCACTACATTTAATACAGAGTTCAAAAACAGGCTCAATTCAGCGTTCAGTGCGTTTTTGATACTTCATGCTAACATGCAATCAAACTGCAAAAATCTCTTCAAAAACTACACACATCTCTGCACAAACTACTAAAAACTACTTGAATATGAAGGAACTACATGATTCCTGTTGATTTTCTACTGGGATTTGCTGTTTTCACTACTTTTAATACAGAGTTCAAAAACAGGCTCAATTCAGCGTTCAGTGCGTTTTTGATACTTCATGCGAACATGCAATCAAACTGCACAAATCTCATCAAAAACTGCAGAAATCTCTGCACAAACTACTCAGAACTACTTGAATATGAAGGGACTAAATGATTCCCGTTGATTTTCTGCTGGGATTTGCTGTTTTCACTACATTTAATACAAAGTTCAAAAACAGGCTCAATTCAGCATTGGGTGCGTTTGTGACTCATCAACTTGAAATGAAATCAAACTGCACAAATCTCATCAAAAACTACACAATTCTCTGCACAAACTACTAAAAGCTACTTGAATATGAAGGAAGTACCTGATTCCTGTTGATTTTCTGCTGGGATTTGCTGTTTTCACTACTTTTAATACAAAGTTCAAAAACAGGCTCAATTCAGCGTTCAGCGCGTTTTTGATACTTCATGCTAACATGCAATCATACTAAACAAATCTCTTCAAAAACTGCACAAATCTCTGCACAAACTACTCAGAACTACTTGAATATGAAGTAACTACATGATTCCTGTTGATTTTCTTCTGGGATTTAATGATTTCACTACATTTTATACAGAGTTCAAAAACAGGCTCAATTCAGCGTTCAGTGCGTTTTTGATACTTCATGCTAACATGCAATCAAACTGCACAAATCTCATCAAAAACTACACACATCTCTGCACAAACTACTAAAAACTACTTGAACATGAAGGAAGTACCTGATTCCTGTTGATTTTCTGCTGGGATTTGCTGTTTTCACTACTTTTAATACAGAGTTCAAAAACAGGTTTATTTCAGCATTGAGTGCCCTTTTGTTACTTCATACTAACATGCAACCGAACTGCACAAATCTCTTCAAAAACTACACAAATTTCTGCAGAAACTACTAAAAACTACTTCAATATGAAGGAACTACATGATTCCTGTTGATTTTCTGCTTTGATTTGCTGTTTTCACTACTTTTAATACAGAGTTCAAAAACAGGCTCAATTCAGCATTGAATGCGTTTATGACTAATCAACTTGACATGAAATCAAACTGCAGAAATCTCTGCACAAACTACTCAGAACTACTTGAATATGAAGGAACTACATGATTCCCATTGATTTTCTGCTGGGATTTGCTGTTTTCACTACTTTTAATACAGAGTTCAAAAACAGGTTTATTTCAGCATTGAGTGCCTTTTTGTTACTTCAAACTAACATGCAACCAAACTGCACAAATCTCTTCAAAACTAGACAAATCTCTGCACAAACTAATAAAAACTACTTGATTATGAAGGAACTACATGATTCCTGTTGATTTTCTAATGGGATTTGCTTATTTCAATACTTTTAATACAGAGTTCAAAAACAGGCTTAATTCAGCATTGAGTGCGTTTTTGTTACTTCATACTAACATGCAACCAAACTGCACAAATCTCTTCAAAACTAGACAAATCTCTGCACAAACTAATAAAAGCTACTTGAATATTAAGTAACTACATGATTCCTGTTGATTTTCTAATGGGATTTGCCTATTTCACTAGTTTTAATACAGAGTTCAAAAACAGGCTTATTTCAGCATTGAGTGCGTTTATGACTAATCAACTTGAAATGAAATCAAACTGCACAAATCTCTGCACAAACTACTCAGAAATACTTGAATATGAAGGAATTACATGATTCCTGTTGATTTTCTGCTGGGATTGGCTGATTTCACTAGTTTTAATACAGAGTTCAAAAACAGGCTTATTTCAGCATTGAGTGCCTTTTTGTTACTTCATACTAACATGCAACCAAACTGCATAAATATCTTAAAAACTAGACAAATCTCTGCACAAACTAATAAAAGCTACTTGAATATGAAGGAACTACATAATTCCTGTTGATTTTCTGCTGGGATTTGCTAATTTCGCTGCTTTTAATAGAAAGTTCAAAAACAGGCTCAATTCAGCATTGAGTGCGTTTATGACTCATCAACTTGAAATGAAATCAAACTGCACAAATCTCTTTATAAACTACTCAGAACTACTTCAATATGAAGGAACTACATGATGCTTGTTGATTTTCTGCTGTGATTTGCTGATTTCACTACTTTTAATACAGAGTTCAAAAACAAGCTTAATTCAGCATTGAGTGCCTTTTTGTTACTTCATACTAACATGCAACCAAACTTGCAAACTCTGCACAAACTACTCAGAACTACTTGAATATGAAGGAACTACATGATTCCTGTTGATTTTCTGCTGGTATTTGCTGTTTCCGCTACTTTTAATACAGAGTTGAAAAACAGGCTCAATTCAGCGTTCAGTGCGTTTCTGATACTTCATGCTGACATGCAATCAAACTGCACAAATCTCATCAAAAACTACACAAATCTCTGCACAAACTACTCAGAACAACTTCAATATGAAGGAACTACATGATTCCTGTTGATTTTCTTCTGGGATTTAATGATTTCACTACATCTAATACAGAGTTCAAAAACAGGCTCAATTCAGCGTTGAGTACCTTTATGACACATCAACTTGAAGTGCAGTCAAACTGCACAAATCTCTTCAAAACCTACATAAATCTCTGCACAAACTAATAAAAGCTACTTGAATATGAAGGAAGTACCTGATTCCTGTTGATTTTCTGCTGGGATTTGCTAATTTCACTCATTTTAATATAGAGTTCAAAAACAGGCTCAATTCAGCGTTCAGTGCGTTTTTGATACTTCATGCTAACATGGAATCATACTAAACAAATCTCATCAAAAACTGCACAATTCTCTGCACAAACTACTCAGAACTACTTGAATATGAAGGGACTACATGATTCCCGTTGATTTTCTGCTGGGATTTGCTGTTTTCACTACATTTAATACAGAGTTCAAAAACAGGCTCAATTCAGCGATCAGTGCGTTTTTGATACTTCATGCTAACATGCAGTCAAACTGCACAAATCTCATCAAAAACTGCAGAAATCTCTGCACAAACTACTCAGAACTACTTGAATATGAAGGGACTAAATGATTCCCGTTGATTTTCTGCTGGGATTTGCTGTTTTCACTACATTTAATACAAAGTTCAAAAACAGGCTCAATTCAGCATTGGGTGCGTTTGTGACTCATCAACTTGAAATGAAATCAAACTGCACAAATCTCTTCAAAAACTACACAAATTTCTGCAGAAACTGCTAAAAACTACTTCAATATGAAGGAACTACATGATTCCTGTTGATTTTCTGCTGGGATTTGCTGTTTTCACTACTTTTAATACAGAGTTCAAAAACAGGCTCAATTCAGCGTTCAGTGCGTTTTTGATACTTCATGCTAACATGCAATCAAACTGCACAAATCTCATCAAAAACTACACAATTCTCTGCACAAACTACTAAAAGCTACTTGAATATGAAGGAAGTACCTGATTCCTGTTGATTTTCTGCTGGGATTTGCTGTTTTCACTACTTTTAATACAGAGTTCAAAAACAGGTTTATTTCAGCATTGAGTGCCCTTTTGTTACTTCATACTAACATGCAACCGAACTGCACAAATCTCTTCAAAAACTAGACAAACATCTGCACAAACTTATAAAAACTACTTGAATATGAAGGAACTACATGATTCCTGTTGATTTTCTTCTGGGATTTAATGATTTCACTACATCTAATACAGAGTTCAAAAACAGGCTTAATTCAGCATTGAGTGCGTTTTTGTTACTTCATACTAACATGCAACCAAACTGCACAAATCTCTGCACAAACTACTCAGAACTACTTGAATATGAAGGAACTACATGATTCCCATTGATTTTCTGCTGGGATTTAATGATTTCACTACATTTAATACAGAGTTCAAAAACAGGCTCAATTCAGCGATCAGTGCGTTTTTGATACTTCATGCTAACATTGAATCATGCTAAACAAATCTCTTCATAAACTGCACAAATCTCTGAACAAACTACTCAGAACTACTTGAATATGAAGGAACTACATTATTCCTGTTTATTTTCTTCTGGGATTTAATAATTTCACTACATTTAATACAGAGTTCAAAAACAGGCTCAATTCAGCATTGAGTGCGTTTATGACTAATCAACTTGAAATGAAATCAAACTGCAGAAATCTCTGCACAAACTACTCAGAACTACTTGAATATGAAGGAACTACATGATTCCTGTTGATTTTCTGCTGGGATTTAATGATTTCACTACATTTAATACAAAGTTCAAAAACAGGCTCAATTCAGCGTTCAGTGCGTTTTTGATACTTCATGCTAACATGGAATCATACTAAACAAATCTCTTCAAAAACTGCACACATCTCTGCACAAACTACTAAAAACTACTTGAATATGAAGGAACTACATGATTCCTGTTGATTTTCTGCTGGGATTTGCTGTTTTCACTACTTTTAATACAGAGTTCAAAAACAGGCTTAATTCAGCATTGAGTGCGTTTTTGTTACTTCATACTAACATGCAACCAAACTGCACAAATCTCTGCACAAACTACTCAGAACTACTTGAATATGAAGGAACTACATGATTCCTGTTGATTTTCTGCTTGGATTTGCTGTTTTCACTACTTTTTATGCAGAGTTGAAAAACAGGCTCAATTCAGCGTTCAGTGCGTTTTTGACTAATCAACTTGAAATGAAATCAAACTGCACAAATCTCTGCACAAACTACTCAGAACTACTTGAATATGAAGGGACTACATGATTCCTGTTGATTTTCTTCTGGGATTTAATGATTTCACTACATTTAATACAAAGTTCAAAAACAGGCTCAATTCAGCGTTCAGTGCGTTTTTGATACTTCATGCTAACATGCAATCAAACTGCAAAAATCTCTTCAAAAACTACACACATCTCTGCACAAACCACTAAAAACTACTTGAATATGAAGGAAGTACCTGATTCCTGTTGATTTTCTGCTGGGATTTGCTGTTTTCACTACTTTTAATACAGAGTTCAAAAACAGGTTTATTTCAGCATTGAGTGCCCTTTTGTTACGTCATACTAACATGCAACCGAACTGCACAAATATCTTCAAAAACTAGACAAATCTCTGCACAAACTAATAAAAGCTACTTGAATATGAAGGAAGTACCTGATTCCTGTTGATTTTCTGCTGGGATTTGCTGTTTTCACTACTTTTAATACAGAGTTCAAAAACAGGTTTATTTCAGCATTGAGTGCCCTTTTGTTACTTCATACTAACATGCAACCAAACTGCACAAATCTCTGCACAAACTACTCAGAACTACTTGAATATGAAGGAACTACATGATTCCCATTGATTTTCTGCTGGGATTTAATGATTTCACTACATTTAATACAAAGTTCAAAAACAGGCTCAATTCAGCATTGGGTGCGTTTGTGACTCATCAACTTGAAATGAAATCAAACTGCACAAATCTCTTCAAAACCTACATAAATCTTTGCACAAACTAAGAAAAGCTACTTGAATATGAAGGAAGTACCTGATTCCTGTTGATTTTCTGCTGGGATTTGCTGTTTTCACTACTTTTAATACAGAGTTCAAAAACAGGTTTATTTCAGCATTGAGTGCCCTTTTGTTACTTCATACTAACATGCAACCGAAATGCACAAATCTCATCAAAAACGACACAAATCTCTGCACAAACTACTCAGAACTACTTGAATATGAAGTAACTACATGATTCCTGTTGATTTTCTTCCCGGATTTAATTATTTCACTACATTTTATACAGAGTTGAAAAACAGGTTTATTTCAGCATTGAGTGCCCTTTTGTTACTTCATGCTAACATGCAATCAAACTGCACAAATCTCATCAAAAACTACACAATTCTCTGCACAAACTACTCAGAACTACTTGAATATGAAGGAACTACATGATTCCTGTTGATTTTCTGCTGGGATTTGCTGTTTTCACTACATTTAATACAGAGTTCAAAAACAGGCTCAATTCAGCGTTCAGTGCGTTTTTGACTAATCAACTTGAAATGAAATCAAACTGCACAAATCTCTGCACAAACTACTCAGAACTACTTGAATATGAAGGAACTACATGATTCCTGTTGATTTTCTGCCCGGATTTAATGATTTCACTACATTTAATACAGAGTTCAAAAACAGGCTTATTTCAGCAGTGAGTGCCTTTTTGTTACTTCATACTAACATGCAACCAAACTGCACAAATCTCTTTACAAACTACTCAGAACTACTTCAATATGAAGGAACTACATGATTCCTGTTGATTTTCTAATGGGATTTGCTTATTTCACTACTTTTAATACAGAGTTCAAAAACAGGCTCAATTCAGCGTTCAGTGCGTTTTTGACTAATCCACTTGAAATGAAATCAAACTGCACAAATCTGTGCACAAACTACTCAAAACTACTTGAATATGAAGGGACTACATGATTCCCGTTGATTTTCTGCTGGGATTTGCTGTTTTCACTACATTTAATACAAAGTTCAAAAACAGGCTCAATTCAGCGTTGAGTACCTTTATGACACATCAACTTGAAGTGCAGTCAAACTGCACAAATCTCTTCAAAAACTACATAAATCTCTGCACAAACTACTAAAAACTACTTGAATATGAAGGAACTACATGATTCCTGTTGATTTTCTGCTGGGATTTGCTGTTTTCACTACTTTTAATACAGAGTTCAAAAACAGGCTCATTTCAGCGTTCAGTGCGTTTTTGATACTTCATGCTAACATGGAATCATACTAAACAAATCTCTTCAAAAACTGCACAAATCTCTGCACAAACTACTCAGAACTACTTGAATATGAAGGAACTACATGATTCCTGTTGATTTTCTGCTTGGATTTGCTGTTTTCACTACTTTTTATGCAGAGTTGAAAAACAGGCTCAATTCAGCGTTCAGTGCGTTTTTGACTAATCAACTTGAAATGAAATCAAACTGCACAAATCTCTGCACAAACTACTCAGAACTACTTGAATATGAAGGGACTACATGATTCCTGTTGATTTTCTTCTGGGATTTAATGATTTCACTACATTTAATACAAAGTTCAAAAACAGGCTCAATTCAGCGTTCAGTGCGTTTTTGATACTTCATGCTAACATGCAATCAAACTGCAAAAATCTCTTCAAAAACTACACACATCTCTGCACAAACCACTAAAAACTACTTGAATATGAAGGAAGTACCTGATTCCTGTTGATTTTCTGCTGGGATTTGCTGTTTTCACTACTTTTAATACAGAGTTCAAAAACAGGTTTATTTCAGCATTGAGTGCCCTTTTGTTACGTCATACTAACATGCAACCGAACTGCACAAATATCTTCAAAAACTAGACAAATCTCTGCACAAACTAATAAAAGCTACTTGAATATGAAGGAAGTACCTGATTCCTGTTGATTTTCTGCTGGGATTTGCTGTTTTCACTACTTTTAATACAGAGTTCAAAAACAGGTTTATTTCAGCATTGAGTGCCCTTTTGTTACTTCATACTAACATGCAACCAAACTGCACAAATCTCTGCACAAACTACTCAGAACTACTTGAATATGAAGGAACTACATGATTCCCATTGATTTTCTGCTGGGATTTAATGATTTCACTACATTTAATACAAAGTTCAAAAACAGGCTCAATTCAGCATTGGGTGCGTTTGTGACTCATCAACTTGAAATGAAATCAAACTGCACAAATCTCTTCAAAACCTACATAAATCTTTGCACAAACTAAGAAAAGCTACTTGAATATGAAGGAAGTACCTGATTCCTGTTGATTTTCTGCTGGGATTTGCTGTTTTCACTACTTTTAATACAGAGTTCAAAAACAGGTTTATTTCAGCATTGAGTGCCCTTTTGTCACTTCATACTAACATGCAACCGAAATGCACAAATCTCATCAAAAACGACACAAATCTCTGCACAAACTACTCAGAACTACTTGAATATGAAGTAACTACATGATTCCTGTTGATTTTCTTCCCGGATTTAATTATTTCACTACATTTTATACAGAGTTGAAAAACAGGTTTATTTCAGCATTGAGTGCCCTTTTGTTACTTCATGCTAACATGCAATCAAACTGCACAAATCTCATCAAAAACTACACAATTCTCTGCACAAACTACTCAGAACTACTTGAATATGAAGGAACTACATGATTCCTGTTGATTTTCTGCTGGGATTTGCTGTTTTCACTACATTTAATACAGAGTTCAAAAACAGGCTCAATTCAGCGTTCAGTGCGTTTTTGACTAATCAACTTGAAATGAAATCAAACTGCACAAATCTCTGCACAAACTACTCAGAACTACTTGAATATGAAGGAACTACATGATTCCTGTTGATTTTCTGCCCGGATTTAATGATTTCACTACATTTAATACAGAGTTCAAAAACAGGCTTATTTCAGCAGTGAGTGCCTTTTTGTTACTTCATACTAACATGCAACCAAACTGCACAAATCTCTTTACAAACTACTCAGAACTACTTCAATATGAAGGAACTACATGATTCCTGTTGATTTTCTAATGGGATTTGCTTATTTCACTACTTTTAATACAGAGTTCAAAAACAGGCTCAATTCAGCGTTCAGTGCGTTTTTGACTAATCCACTTGAAATGAAATCAAACTGCACAAATCTGTGCACAAACTACTCAAAACTACTTGAATATGAAGGGACTACATGATTCCCGTTGATTTTCTGCTGGGATTTGCTGTTTTCACTACATTTAATACAAAGTTCAAAAACAGGCTCAATTCAGCGTTGAGTACCTTTATGACACATCAACTTGAAGTGCAGTCAAACTGCACAAATCTCTTCAAAAACTACATAAATCTCTGCACAAACTACTAAAAACTACTTGAATATGAAGGAACTACATGATTCCTGTTGATTTTCTGCTGGGATTTGCTGTTTTCACTACTTTTAATACAGAGTTCAAAAACAGGCTCATTTCAGCGTTCAGTGCGTTTTTGATACTTCATGCTAACATGGAATCATACTAAACAAATCTCTTCAAAAACTGCACAAATCTCTGCACAAACTACTCAGAACTACTTGAATATGAAGGAAGTACCTGATTCCTGTTGATTTTCTGCTGGGATTTGCTGATTTCACTCATTTTAATACAGAGTTCAAAAACAGGCTCAATTCAGCGTTGAGTGCCTTTAAGACACATCAACTTGAAGTGCAGTCAAACTGCACAAATCTCTGCACAAACTACTCAGAACTACTTGAATATGAAGGAACTACATGATTCCTGTTGATTTTCTGCCCGGATTTAATGATTTCACTACATTTAATACAGAGTTCAAAAACAGGCTTATTTCAGCAGTGAGTGCCTTTTTGTTACTTCATACTAACATGCAACCAAACTGCACAAATCTCTTTACAAACTACTCAGAACTACTTCAATATGAAGGAACTACATGATTCTTGTTGATTTTCTGCTGGGATTTGCTGATTTCGCTGCTTTTAATAGAAAGTTCAAAAACACGCTCAATTCAGCATTGAGTGCGTTTATTACTAATCAACTTGAAATGAAATCAAACTGCACAAATCTCTTCAAAACCTACATAAATCTCTGCACAAACTAATAAAAGCTACTAGAATATGAAGGAACTACATGATTCCTGTTGATTTTCTGCTGGGATTTGCTTATTTCACTACTTTTAATACAGAGTTCAAAAACAGGCTCAATTCAGCATTGAGTGCGTTTATAACTAGTAAACTTGAAATGAAATCAAACTGCACAAATCTCTGCACAAACTTATCAGAACTACTTGAATATGAAGGAACTACATGATTCTTGTTGATTTTCTGCTGGGATTTGCTGTTTTCACTACTTTTAATACAGAGTTCAAAAACAGGTTTATTTCAGCATTGAGTGCCTTTTTGTTACTTCAAACTAACATGCAACCAAACTGCACAAATCTCTTCAAAACTAGACAAATCTCTGCACAAACTAATAAAAACTACTTGAATATGAAGGAACTACATGATTCCTGTTGATTTTCTAATGGGATTTGCTTATTTCAATACTTTTAATACAGAGTTCAAAAACAGGCTTAATTCAGCATTGAGTGCGTTTTTGTTACTTCATACTAACATGCAACCAAACTGCACAAATCTCTTCAAAACTAGACAAATCTCTGCACAAACTAATAAAAGCTACTTGAATATTAAGTAACTACATGATTCCTGTTGATTTTCTAATGGGATTTGCCTATTTCACTAGTTTTAATACAGAGTTCAAAAACAGGCTTATTTCAGCATTGAGTGCGTTTATGACTAATCAACTTGAAATGAAATCAAACTGCACAAATCTCTGCACAAACTACTCAGAAATACTTGAATATGAAGGAATTACATGATTCCTGTTGATTTTCTGCTGGGATTGGCTGATTTCACTAGTTTTAATACAGAGTTCAAAAACAGGCTTATTTCAGCATTGAGTGCCTTTTTGTTACTTCATACTAACATGCAACCAAACTGCATAAATATCTTAAAAACTAGACAAATCTCTGCACAAACTAATAAAAGCTACTTGAATATGAAGGAACTACATAATTCCTGTTGATTTTCTGCTGGGATTTGCTAATTTCGCTGCTTTTAATAGAAAGTTCAAAAACAGGCTCAATTCAGCATTGAGTGCGTTTATGACTCATCAACTTGAAATGAAATCAAACTGCACAAATCTCTTTATAAACTACTCAGAACTACTTCAATATGAAGGAACTACATGATGCTTGTTGATTTTCTGCTGTGATTTGCTGATTTCACTACTTTTAATACAGAGTTCAAAAACAAGCTTAATTCAGCATTGAGTGCCTTTTTGTTACTTCATACTAACATGCAACCAAACTTGCAAACTCTGCACAAACTACTCAGAACTACTTGAATATGAAGGAACTACATGATTCCCATTGATTTTCTGCTGGGATTTAATGATTTCACTACATTTAATACAAAGTTCAAAAACAGGCTCAATTCAGCGTTGAGTACCTTTATGACACATCAACTTGAAGTGCAGTCAAACTGCACAAATCTCTTCAAAACCTACATAAATCTCTGCACAAACTAATAAAAGCTACTTGAATATGAAGGAAGTACCTGATTCCTGTTGATTTTCTGCTGGGATTTGCTGATTTCACTCATTTTAATACAGAGTTCAAAAACAGGCTCAATTCAGCGTTCAGTGCGTTTTTGACTAATCAATTTGAAATGAAATCAAACTGCACAAATCTGTGCACAAACTACTCAAAACTACTTGAATATGAAGGAACTACATTATTCCTGTTGATTTTCTTCTGGGATTTAATGATTTCACTACATTTAATACAGAGTTCAAAAACAGGCTCAATTCAGCGTTCAGTGCGTTTTTGATACTTCATGCTAACATGCAATCAAACTGCAAAAATCTCTTCAAAAACTACACACATCTCTGCACAAACTACTAAAAACTACTTGAATATGAAGGAACTACATGATTCCTGTTGATTTTCTGCTGGGATTTGCTGTTTTCACTACTTTTAATACAGAGTTCAAAAACAGGCTCAATTCAGCGTTCAGTGCGTTTTTGATACTTCATGCTGACATGCAATCAAACTGCACAAATCTCATCAAAAACTACACAAATCTCTGCACAAACTACTCAGAACAACTTGAATATGAAGGAACTACATGATTCCTGTTGATTTTCTGCTGGGATTTGCTGTTTTCACTACTTTTAATACAGAGTTCAAAAACAGGCTCAATTCAGCGTTCAGTGCGTTTTTGACACTTCATGCTAACATGCAACCAAACTGCACAAATCTCTTTACAAACTACTCAGAACTACTTCAATATGAAGGAACTACATGATTCTTGTTGATTTTCTGCTGGGATTTGCTGTTTTCACTACATTTAATACAAAGTTCAAAAACAGGCTCAATTCAGCATTGGGTGCGTTTGTGACTCATCAACTTGAAATGAAGTCAAACTGCACAAATCTCTTCAAAACCTACATAAATCTCTGCACAAACTAAAAAAGCTACTTGAATATGAAGGAAGTACTTGATTACTGTTGATTTTCTGCTGGGATTTGCTGTTTTCACTACTTTTAATACAGAGTTCAAAAACAGGTTTATTTCAGCATTGAGTGCCCTTTTGTTACGTCATACTAACATGCAACCGAACTGCACAAATATCTTCAAAAACTAGACAAATCTCTGCACAAACTAATAAAAGCTACTTGAATATGAAGGAACTACATGATTCCTGTTTATTTTCTAATGAGATTTGCTGATTTCACTACTTTTAATACAGAGTTCAAAAACAGGCTTAATTCAGCATTGAGTGCTTTTTTGTTACTTCATACTAACATGCAACCAAACTGCACAAATCTCTGCACAAACTACTCAGAACTACTTGAATATGAAGGAACTACATGATTCCCATTGATTTTCTGCTGGGATTTAATGATTTCACTACATTTAATACAAAGTTCAAAAACAGGCTCAATTCAGCGTTCAGTGCGTTTTTGATACTTCATGCTAACATGGAATCATACTAAACAAATCTCTTCAAAAACTGCACAAATCTCTGCACAAACTACTGAGAACTACTTGAATATGAAGGAACTACATTATTCCTGTTTATTTTCTTCCCGGATTTAATTATTTCACTACATTTTATACAGAGTTGAAAAACAGGCTCAATTCAGCGTTCAGTGCGTTTTTGACTAATCAACTTGAAATGAAATCAAACTGCACAAATCTCTGCACAAACTACTCAGAACTACTTGAATATGAAGTAACTACATGATTCCTGTTGATTTTCTTCCCGGATTTAATTATTTCACTACATTTTATACAGAGTTGAAAAACAGGCTCAATTCAGCGTTCAGTGCGTTTTTGATACTTCATGCTAACATGCAATCAAACTGCACAAATCTCTTCAAAACCTACATAAATCTCTGCACAAACTAATAAAAGCTACTTGAATATGAAGGAAGTACCTGATTCCTGTTGATTTTCTGCTGGGATTTGCTGTTTTCACTACATTTAATACAAAGTTCAAAAACAGGCTCAATTCAGCATTGGGTGCGTTTGTGACTCATCAACTTGAAATGAAATCAAACTGCACAAATCTCTTCAAAAACTACACAAATTTCTGCAGAAACTGCTAAAAACTACTTCAATATGAAGGAACTACATGATTCCTGTTGATTTTCTGCTGGGATTTGCTGTTTTCACTACTTTTAATACAGAGTTCAAAAACAGGCTCAATTCAGCGTTCAGTGCGTTTTTGATACTTCATGCTAACATGCAATCAAACTGCACAAATCTCATCAAAAACTACACAATTCTCTGCACAAACTACTAAAAGCTACTTGAATATGAAGGAAGTACCTGATTCCTGTTGATTTTCTGCTGGGATTTGCTGTTTTCACTACTTTTAATACAGAGTTCAAAAACAGGCTCAATTCAGCGTTCAGTGCGTTTTTGACTAATCAACTTGAAATGAAATCAAACTGCACAAATCTCTGCACAAACTACTCAGAACTACTTGAATATGAAGGAACTACATGATTCCTGCTGATTTTCTGCTGGGATTTTCTGTTTTCACTACTTTTAATACAAAGTTCAAAAACAGGCTCAATTCAGCGTTCAGTGCGTTTTTGATACTTCATGCTAACATGCAATCAAACTGCAAAAATCTCTTCAAAAACTACACACATCTCTGCACAAACTACTAAAAACTACTTGAATATGAAGGAACTACATGATTCCTGTTGATTTTCTGCTGGGATTTGCTGTTTTCACTACTTTTAATACAGAGTTCAAAAACAGGCTCAATTCAGCGTTCAGTGCGTTTTTGATACTTCATGCTAACATGCAATCAAACTGCACAAATCTCATCAAAAACTGCAGAAATCTCTGCACAAACTACTCAGAACTACTTGAATATGAAGGGACTACATGATTCCCGTTGATTTTCTGCTGGGAATTGGTGTTTTCACTAAATTTAATAGAAAGTTCAAAAACAGGCTCAATTCAGCATTGGGTGCGTTTGTGACTCATCAACTTGAAATGAAATCAAACTGCACAAATCTCTTCGAAACCTACATAAATCTTTGCACAAACTAAGAAAAGCTACTTGAATATGAAGGAAGTACCTGATTCCTGTTGATTTTGTGCTGGGATTTGCTGTTTTCACTACTTTTAATACAGAGTTCAAAAACAGGTTTATTTCAGCATTGAGTGCCCTTTTGTTACTTCATACTAACATGCAACCGAAATGCACAAATCTCTTCAAAAACTAGACAAATATCTGCACAAACTTATAAAAACTACTTGAATATGAAGGAACTACATGATTCCTGTTGATTTTCTGCTGGGATTTGCTGTTTTCACTACTTTTAATACAGAGTTCAAAAACAGGCTCAATTCAGCGTTGAGTACCTTTATGACACATCAACTTGAAGTGCAGTCAAACTGCACAAATCTCTTCAAAACCTACATAAATCTCTGCACAAACTAATAAAAGCTACTTGAATATGAAGGAAGTACCTGATTCCTGTTGATTTTCTGCTGGGATTTGCTAATTTCACTCATTTTAATATAGAGTTCAAAAACAGGCTCAATTCAGCGTTCAGTGCGTTTTTGATACTTCATGCTAACATGGAATCATACTAAACAAATCTCATCAAAAACTGCACAATTCTCTGCACAAACTACTCAGAACTACTTGAATATGAAGGGACTACATGATTCCCGTTGATTTTCTGCTGGGATTTGCTGTTTTCACTACATTTAATACAGAGTTCAAAAACAGGCTCAATTCAGCGATCAGTGCGTTTTTGATACTTCATGCTAACATGCAATCATACTAAACAAATCTCTTCAAAAACTGCAGAAATCTCTGCACAAACTACTGAGAACTACTTGAATATGAAGGAACTACATTATTCCTGTTTATTTTCTTCTGGGATTTAATGATTTCACTACATTTAATACAGAGTTCAAAAACAGGCTCAATTCAGCGTTCAGTGCGTTTTTGATACTTCATGCTAAAATGCAATCAAACTGCAAAAATCTCTTCAAAAACTACACACATCTCTGCATAAACTACTAAAAACTACTTGAATGTGAAGGAACTACATGATTCCTGTTGATCTTCTGCTGGGATTTGCTGTTTTCACAACTTTTAATACAGAATTCAAAAACAGGTCAATTCAGCGTTGAGTACCTTTATGACACATCAACTTGAAGTGCAGTCAAACTGCACAAATCTCTTCAAAAACTACATAAATCTCTACACAAACTAAAAAAGCTACTTGAATATGAAGGAAGTACCTGATTACTGTTGATTTTCTGCTGGGATTTGCTGTTTTCACTACTTTTAATACAGAGTTAAAAAACAGGTTTATTTCAGCATTGAGTGCCCTTTTGTTACGTCATACTAACATGCAACCGAACTGCACAAATATCTTCAAAAACTAGACAAATCTCTGCACAAACTAATAAAAGCTACTTGAATATGAAGGAACTACATGATTCCTGTTGATTTTCTAATGAGATTTGCTGATTTCACTACTTTTAATACAGAGTTCAAAAACAGGCTCAATTCAGCGATCAGTGCGTTTTTGATACTTCATGCTAACAAGCAGTCAAACTGCACAAATCTCTTCAAAAACTACACAAATCTCTGCACAAACTACTAAAAACTGCTTGAATATGAAGGAACTACATGATTCCTGTTGATTTTCTTCTGGGATTTAATGATTTCACTACATTTTATGCAGAGTTGAAAAACAGGCTCAATTCAGCGTTCAGTGCGTTTTTGACTAATCAACTTGAAATGAAATCAAACTGCACAAATCTCTGCACAAACTACTCAGAACTACTTGAATATGAAGGGACTACATGATTCCTGTTGATTTTCTTCTGGGATTTAATGATTTCACTACATTTAATACAAAGTTCAAAAACAGGCTCAATTCAGCGTTCAGTGCGTTTTTGATACTTCATGCTAACATGGAATCATACTAAACAAATCTCTTCAAAAACTGCACAAATCTCTGCACAAACTACTCAGAACAACTTGAATATGAAGGAACTACATGATTCCTGTTGATTTTCTGCTGGGAATTGGTGTTTTCACTACATTTAATAGAAAGTTCAAAAACAGGCTCAATTCAGCATTGGGTGCGTTTGTGACTCATCAACTTGAAATGAAGTCAAACTGCACAAATCTCTTCAAAACCTACATAAATCTCTGCACAAACTAAAAAAGCTACTTGAATATGAAGGAAGTACTTGATTACTGTTGATTTTCTGCTGGGATTTGCTGTTTTCACTACTTTTAATACAGAGTTCAAAAACAGGTTTATTTCAGCATTGAGTGCCCTTTTGTTACGTCATACTAACATGCAACCGAACTGCACAAATATCTTCAAAAACTAGACAAATCTCTGCACAAACTAATAAAAGCTACTTGAATATGAAGGAACTACATGATTCCTGTTGATTTTCTAATGAGATTTGCTGATTTCACTACTTTTAATACAGAGTTCAAAAACAGGCTTAATTCAGCATTGAGTGCTTTTTTGTTACTTCATACTAACATGCAACCAAACTGCACAAATCTCTGCACAAACTACTCAGAACTACTTGAATATGAAGGAACTACATGATTCCCATTGATTTTCTGCTGGGATTTAATGATTTCACTACATTTAATACAAAGTTCAAAAACAGGCTCAATTCAGCGTTCAGTGCGTTTTTGATACTTCATGCTAACATGGAATCATACTAAACAAATCTCTTCAAAAACTGCACAAATCTCTGCACAAACTACTGAGAACTACTTGAATATGAAGGAACTACATTATTCCTGTTTATTTTCTTCCCGGATTTAATTATTTCACTACATTTTATACAGAGTTGAAAAACAGGCTCAATTCAGCGTTCAGTGCGTTTTTGACTAATCAACTTGAAATGAAATCAAACTGCACAAATCTCTGCACAAACTACTCAGAACTACTTGAATATGAAGTAACTACATGATTCCTGTTGATTTTCTTCCCGGATTTAATTATTTCACTACATTTTATACAGAGTTGAAAAACAGGCTCAATTCAGCGTTCAGTGCGTTTTTGATACTTCATGCTAACATGCAATCAAACTGCACAAATCTCTTCAAAACCTACATAAATCTCTGCACAAACTAATAAAAGCTACTTGAATATGAAGGAAGTACCTGATTCCTGTTGATTTTCTGCTGGGATTTGCTGATTTCACTCATTTTAATACAGAGTTCAAAAACAGGCTCAATTCAGCGTTCAGTGCGTTTTTGACTAATCAACTTGAAATGAAATCAAACTGCACAAATCTGTGCACAAACTACTCAAAACTACTTGAATATGAAGGAACTACATGATTCCTGTTGATTTTCTGCTTGGATTTGCTGTTTTCACTACTTTTAATACAGAGTTCAAAAACAGGCTCAATTCAGTGTTCAGTGCTTCTTTGATACTTCATCCTAACATGGAATCATACTAAACAAATCTCTTCAAAAACTGCACAAATCTCTGCACAAACTACTCAGAACTACTTGAATATGAAGGAACTACATTATTCCTGTTTATTTTCTTCTGGGATTTAATGATTTCACTACATTTAATACAGAGTTCAAAAACAGGCTCAATTCAGCGTTCAGTGCGTTTTTGATACTTCATGCTAACATGCAATCAAACTGCAAAAATCTCTTCAAAAACTACACACATCTCTGCACAAACTACTAAAAACTACTTGAATATGAAGGAACTACATGATTCCTGTTGATTTTCTGCTGGGATTTGCTGTTTTCACTACTTTTAATACAGAGTTCAAAAACAGGCTCAATTCAGCGTTCAGTGCGTTTTTGATACTTCATGCGAACATGCAATCAAACTGCACAAATCTCATCAAAAACTGCAGAAATCTCTGCACAAACTACTCAGAACTACTTGAATATGAAGGGACTAAATGATTCCCGTTGATTTTCTGCTGGGATTTGCTGTTTTCACTACTTTTAATACAGAGTTCAAAAACAGGCTCAATTCAGCGTTCAGTGCGTTTTTGACTAATCAACTTGAAATGAAATCAAACTGCACAAATCTCTGCACAAACTACTCAGAACTACTTGAATATGAAGTAACTACATGATTCCTGTTGATTTTCTGCCCGGATTTAATGATTTCACTACATTTTATACAGAGTTGAAAAACAGGCTCAATTCAGCGTTCAGTGCGTTTTTGATACTTCATGCTAACATGCAATCATACTAAACAAATCTCTTCAAAAACTGCACAGATCTCTGCACAAACTACTCAGAACTACTTGAATATGAAGGAACTACATTATTCCTGTTTATTTTCTTCTGGGATTTAATGATTTCACTACATTTAATACAGAGTTCAAAAACAGGCTCAATTCAGCGTTCACTGCGTTTTTGATACTTCATGCTAACATGCAATCAAACTGCACAAATCTCATGAAAAACTACACAATTCTCTTCACAAACTACTCAGAACTACTTGAATATGAAGGGACTACATGATTCCCGTTGATTTTCTGCTGGGATTTGCTGTTTTCACTACATTTAATACAAAGTTCAAAAACAGGTCAATTCAGCGTTGAGTACCTTTATGACATATCAACTTGAAGTGCAGTCAAACTGCACAAATCTCTTCAAAAACTACATAAATCTCTGCACAAACTACTAAAAACTACTTGAATATGAAGGAACTACATGATTCCTGCTGATTTTCTGCTTGGATTTGCTGTTTTCACTACTTTTAATACAGAGTTCAAAAACAGGCTCAATTCAGCGTTCAGTGCGTTTTTGATACTTCATGCTAACATGCAATCAAACTGCACAAATCTCATCAAAAACGACACAAATCTCTGCACAAACGACTCAGAACAACTTGAATATGAAGGAACTACATGATTCCTGTTGATTTTCTGCTGGGATTTGCTGTTTTCACTACTTTTAATACAGAGATCAAAAACAGGCTCAATTCAGCGTTGAGTACCTTTATGACACATCAACTTGAAGTGCAGTCAAACTGCACAAATCTCATCAAAAACTACACAATTCTCTGCACAAACTACTCAGAACTACTTGAATATGAAGGAACTACATGATTCCTGTTGATTTTCTGCTGGGATTTGCTGTTTTCACTACATTTAATACAGAGTTCAAAAACAGGCTCAATTCAGCGTTCAGTGCGTTTTTGACTAATCAACTTGAAATGAAATCAAACTGCACAAATCTCTGCACAAACTACTCAGAACTACTTGAATATGAAGTAACTACATGATTCCTGTTGATTTTCTTCCCGGATTTAATTATTTCACTACATTTTATACAGAGTTGAAAAACAGGCTCAATTCAGCGTTCAGTGCGTTTTTGATACTTCATGCTAACATGCAATCAAACTGCACAAATCTCTTCAAAACCTACATAAATCTCTGCACAAACTAATAAAAGCTACTTGAATATGAAGGAAGTACCTGATTCCTGTTGATTTTCTGCTGGGATTTGCTGATTTCAGTACTTTTAATACAGAGTTCAAAAACAGGCTCAATTCAGCGTTCAGTGCGTTTTTGATACTTCATGCTAACATGCAATCAAACTGCAAAAATCTCTTCAAAAACTACACACATCTCTGCACAAACTACTAAAAACTACTTGAATATGAAGGAACTACATGATTCCTGTTGATTTTCTAATGAGATTTGCTTATTTCACTACTTTTAATACAGAGTTCAAAAACAGGCTCAATTCAGCATTGAATGCGTTTATGACTAATCAACTTGACATGAAATCAAACTGCACAAATCTCTACACAAACTACTCAGAACTACTTGAATATGAAAAAACTACATGATTCCCATTGATTTTCTTCTGGGATTTAATGATTTCACTACATTTAATACAGAGTTCAAAAACAGGCTCAATTTAGCGTTCAGTGCGTTTTTGACTCATCAACTTGAAGTGCAGTCAAACTGCACAAATCTCTTCAAAACCTACATAAATCTCTGCACAAACTAATAAAAGCTACTTGAATATGAAGGAACTACATGATTCCTGTTGATTTTCTGCTTGGATTTGCTGTTTTCACTACTTTTAATACAAAGTTCAAAAACAGGCTCAATTCAGCGTTCAGTGCGTTTTTGATACTTCATGCTAAAATGGAATCATACTAAACAAATCTCTTCAAAAACTGCACAAATCTCTGCACAAACTACTCAGAACAACTTGAATATGAAGGAACTACATTATTCCTGTTTATTTTCTTCTGGGATTTAATGATTTCACTACATTTAATACAGAGTTCAAAAACAGGCTCAATTCAGCGTTCAGTGCGTTTTTGATACTTCATGCTAAAATGCAATCAAACTGCAAAAATCTCTTCAAAAACTACACACATCTCTGCATAAACTACTAAAAACTACTTGAATGTGAAGGAACTACATGATTCCTGTTGATCTTCTGCTGGGATTTGCTGTTTTCACAACTTTTAATACAGAATTCAAAAACAGGTCAATTCAGCGTTGAGTACCTTTATGACACATCAACTTGAAGTGCAGTCAAACTGCACAAATCTCTTCAAAAACTACATAAATCTCTACACAAACTAAAAAAGCTACTTGAATATGAAGGAAGTACCTGATTACTGTTGATTTTCTGCTGGGATTTGCTGTTTTCACTACTTTTAATACAGAGTTAAAAAACAGGTTTATTTCAGCATTGAGTGCCCTTTTGTTACGTCATACTAACATGCAACCGAACTGCACAAATATCTTCAAAAACTAGACAAATCTCTGCACAAACTAATAAAAGCTACTTGAATATGAAGGAACTACATGATTCCTGTTGATTTTCTAATGAGATTTGCTGATTTCACTACTTTTAATACAGAGTTCAAAAACAGGCTCAATTCAGCGATCAGTGCGTTTTTGATACTTCATGCTAACAAGCAGTCAAACTGCACAAATCTCTTCAAAAACTACACAAATCTCTGCACAAACTACTAAAAACTGCTTGAATATGAAGGAACTACATGATTCCTGTTGATTTTCTTCTGGGATTTAATGATTTCACTACATTTTATGCAGAGTTGAAAAACAGGCTCAATTCAGCGTTCAGTGCGTTTTTGACTAATCAACTTGAAATGAAATCAAACTGCACAAATCTCTGCACAAACTACTCAGAACTACTTGAATATGAAGGGACTACATGATTCCTGTTGATTTTCTTCTGGGATTTAATGATTTCACTACATTTAATACAAAGTTCAAAAACAGGCTCAATTCAGCGTTCAGTGCGTTTTTGATACTTCATGCTAACATGGAATCATACTAAACAAATCTCTTCAAAAACTGCACAAATCTCTGCACAAACTACTCAGAACAACTTGAATATGAAGGAACTACATGATTCCTGTTGATTTTCTGCTGGGAATTGGTGTTTTCACTACATTTAATAGAAAGTTCAAAAACAGGCTCAATTCAGCATTGGGTGCGTTTGTGACTCATCAACTTGAAATGAAGTCAAACTGCACAAATCTCTTCAAAACCTACATAAATCTCTGCACAAACTAAAAAAGCTACTTGAATATGAAGGAAGTACTTGATTACTGTTGATTTTCTGCTGGGATTTGCTGTTTTCACTACTTTTAATACAGAGTTCAAAAACAGGTTTATTTCAGCATTGAGTGCCCTTTTGTTACGTCATACTAACATGCAACCGAACTGCACAAATATCTTCAAAAACTAGACAAATCTCTGCACAAACTAATAAAAGCTACTTGAATATGAAGGAACTACATGATTCCTGTTGATTTTCTAATGAGATTTGCTGATTTCACTACTTTTAATACAGAGTTCAAAAACAGGCTTAATTCAGCATTGAGTGCTTTTTTGTTACTTCATACTAACATGCAACCAAACTGCACAAATCTCTGCACAAACTACTCAGAACTACTTGAATATGAAGGAACTACATGATTCCCATTGATTTTCTGCTGGGATTTAATGATTTCACTACATTTAATACAAAGTTCAAAAACAGGCTCAATTCAGCGTTCAGTGCGTTTTTGATACTTCATGCTAACATGGAATCATACTAAACAAATCTCTTCAAAAACTGCACAAATCTCTGCACAAACTACTGAGAACTACTTGAATATGAAGGAACTACATTATTCCTGTTTATTTTCTTCCCGGATTTAATTATTTCACTACATTTTATACAGAGTTGAAAAACAGGCTCAATTCAGCGTTCAGTGCGTTTTTGACTAATCAACTTGAAATGAAATCAAACTGCACAAATCTCTGCACAAACTACTCAGAACTACTTGAATATGAAGTAACTACATGATTCCTGTTGATTTTCTTCCCGGATTTAATTATTTCACTACATTTTATACAGAGTTGAAAAACAGGCTCAATTCAGCGTTCAGTGCGTTTTTGATACTTCATGCTAACATGCAATCAAACTGCACAAATCTCTTCAAAACCTACATAAATCTCTGCACAAACTAATAAAAGCTACTTGAATATGAAGGAAGTACCTGATTCCTGTTGATTTTCTGCTGGGATTTGCTGATTTCACTCATTTTAATACAGAGTTCAAAAACAGGCTCAATTCAGCGTTCAGTGCGTTTTTGACTAATCAACTTGAAATGAAATCAAACTGCACAAATCTGTGCACAAACTACTCAAAACTACTTGAATATGAAGGAACTACATGATTCCTGTTGATTTTCTGCTTGGATTTGCTGTTTTCACTACTTTTAATACAGAGTTCAAAAACAGGCTCAATTCAGTGTTCAGTGCTTCTTTGATACTTCATCCTAACATGGAATCATACTAAACAAATCTCTTCAAAAACTGCACAAATCTCTGCACAAACTACTCAGAACTACTTGAATATGAAGGAACTACATTATTCCTGTTTATTTTCTTCTGGGATTTAATGATTTCACTACATTTAATACAGAGTTCAAAAACAGGCTCAATTCAGCGTTCAGTGCGTTTTTGATACTTCATGCTAACATGCAATCAAACTGCAAAAATCTCTTCAAAAACTACACACATCTCTGCACAAACTACTAAAAACTACTTGAATATGAAGGAACTACATGATTCCTGTTGATTTTCTGCTGGGATTTGCTGTTTTCACTACTTTTAATACAGAGTTCAAAAACAGGCTCAATTCAGCGTTCAGTGCGTTTTTGATACTTCATGCGAACATGCAATCAAACTGCACAAATCTCATCAAAAACTGCAGAAATCTCTGCACAAACTACTCAGAACTACTTGAATATGAAGGGACTAAATGATTCCCGTTGATTTTCTGCTGGGATTTGCTGTTTTCACTACTTTTAATACAGAGTTCAAAAACAGGCTCAATTCAGCGTTCAGTGCGTTTTTGACTAATCAACTTGAAATGAAATCAAACTGCACAAATCTCTGCACAAACTACTCAGAACTACTTGAATATGAAGTAACTACATGATTCCTGTTGATTTTCTGCCCGGATTTAATGATTTCACTACATTTTATACAGAGTTGAAAAACAGGCTCAATTCAGCGTTCAGTGCGTTTTTGATACTTCATGCTAACATGCAATCATACTAAACAAATCTCTTCAAAAACTGCACAGATCTCTGCACAAACTACTCAGAACTACTTGAATATGAAGGAACTACATTATTCCTGTTTATTTTCTTCTGGGATTTAATGATTTCACTACATTTAATACAGAGTTCAAAAACAGGCTCAATTCAGCGTTCACTGCGTTTTTGATACTTCATGCTAACATGCAATCAAACTGCACAAATCTCATGAAAAACTACACAATTCTCTTCACAAACTACTCAGAACTACTTGAATATGAAGGGACTACATGATTCCCGTTGATTTTCTGCTGGGATTTGCTGTTTTCACTACATTTAATACAAAGTTCAAAAACAGGTCAATTCAGCGTTGAGTACCTTTATGACATATCAACTTGAAGTGCAGTCAAACTGCACAAATCTCTTCAAAAACTACATAAATCTCTGCACAAACTACTAAAAACTACTTGAATATGAAGGAACTACATGATTCCTGCTGATTTTCTGCTTGGATTTGCTGTTTTCACTACTTTTAATACAGAGTTCAAAAACAGGCTCAATTCAGCGTTCAGTGCGTTTTTGATACTTCATGCTAACATGCAATCAAACTGCACAAATCTCATCAAAAACGACACAAATCTCTGCACAAACGACTCAGAACAACTTGAATATGAAGGAACTACATGATTCCTGTTGATTTTCTGCTGGGATTTGCTGTTTTCACTACTTTTAATACAGAGATCAAAAACAGGCTCAATTCAGCGTTGAGTGCTTTTTTGTTACTTCATACTAACATGCAACCAAACTGCACAAATCTCTGCACAAACTACTCAGAACTACTTGAATATGAAGGAACTACATGATTCCCATTGATTTTCTGCTGGGATTTAATGATTTCACTACATTTAATACAAAGTTCAAAAACAGGCTCAATTCAGCGTTCAGTGCGTTTTTGATACTTCATGCTAACATGGAATCATACTAAACAAATCTCTTCAAAAACTGCACAAATCTCTGCACAAACTACTGAGAACTACTTGAATATGAAGGAACTACATTATTCCTGTTTATTTTCTTCCCGGATTTAATTATTTCACTACATTTTATACAGAGTTGAAAAACAGGCTCAATTCAGCGTTCAGTGCGTTTTTGACTAATCAACTTGAAATGAAATCAAACTGCACAAATCTCTGCACAAACTACTCAGAACTACTTGAATATGAAGTAACTACATGATTCCTGTTGATTTTCTTCCCGGATTTAATTATTTCACTACATTTTATACAGAGTTGAAAAACAGGCTCAATTCAGCGTTCAGTGCGTTTTTGATACTTCATGCTAACATGCAATCAAACTGCACAAATCTCTTCAAAACCTACATAAATCTCTGCACAAACTAATAAAAGCTACTTGAATATGAAGGAAGTACCTGATTCCTGTTGATTTTCTGCTGGGATTTGCTGATTTCACTCATTTTAATACAGAGTTCAAAAACAGGCTCAATTCAGCGTTCAGTGCGTTTTTGACTAATCAACTTGAAATGAAATCAAACTGCACAAATCTGTGCACAAACTACTCAAAACTACTTGAATATGAAGGAACTACATGATTCCTGTTGATTTTCTGCTTGGATTTGCTGTTTTCACTACTTTTAATACAGAGTTCAAAAACAGGCTCAATTCAGTGTTCAGTGCTTCTTTGATACTTCATCCTAACATGGAATCATACTAAACAAATCTCTTCAAAAACTGCACAAATCTCTGCACAAACTACTCAGAACTACTTGAATATGAAGGAACTACATTATTCCTGTTTATTTTCTTCTGGGATTTAATGATTTCACTACATTTAATACAGAGTTCAAAAACAGGCTCAATTCAGCGTTCAGTGCGTTTTTGATACTTCATGCTAACATGCAATCAAACTGCAAAAATCTCTTCAAAAACTACACACATCTCTGCACAAACTACTAAAAACTACTTGAATATGAAGGAACTACATGATTCCTGTTGATTTTCTGCTGGGATTTGCTGTTTTCACTACTTTTAATACAGAGTTCAAAAACAGGCTCAATTCAGCGTTCAGTGCGTTTTTGATACTTCATGCGAACATGCAATCAAACTGCACAAATCTCATCAAAAACTGCAGAAATCTCTGCACAAACTACTCAGAACTACTTGAATATGAAGGGACTAAATGATTCCCGTTGATTTTCTGCTGGGATTTGCTGTTTTCACTACTTTTAATACAGAGTTCAAAAACAGGCTCAATTCAGCGTTCAGTGCGTTTTTGACTAATCAACTTGAAATGAAATCAAACTGCACAAATCTCTGCACAAACTACTCAGAACTACTTGAATATGAAGTAACTACATGATTCCTGTTGATTTTCTGCCCGGATTTAATGATTTCACTACATTTTATACAGAGTTGAAAAACAGGCTCAATTCAGCGTTCAGTGCGTTTTTGATACTTCATGCTAACATGCAATCATACTAAACAAATCTCTTCAAAAACTGCACAGATCTCTGCACAAACTACTCAGAACTACTTGAATATGAAGGAACTACATTATTCCTGTTTATTTTCTTCTGGGATTTAATGATTTCACTACATTTAATACAGAGTTCAAAAACAGGCTCAATTCAGCGTTCACTGCGTTTTTGATACTTCATGCTAACATGCAATCAAACTGCACAAATCTCATGAAAAACTACACAATTCTCTTCACAAACTACTCAGAACTACTTGAATATGAAGGGACTACATGATTCCCGTTGATTTTCTGCTGGGATTTGCTGTTTTCACTACATTTAATACAAAGTTCAAAAACAGGTCAATTCAGCGTTGAGTACCTTTATGACATATCAACTTGAAGTGCAGTCAAACTGCACAAATCTCTTCAAAAACTACATAAATCTCTGCACAAACTACTAAAAACTACTTGAATATGAAGGAACTACATGATTCCTGCTGATTTTCTGCTTGGATTTGCTGTTTTCACTACTTTTAATACAGAGTTCAAAAACAGGCTCAATTCAGCGTTCAGTGCGTTTTTGATACTTCATGCTAACATGCAATCAAACTGCACAAATCTCATCAAAAACGACACAAATCTCTGCACAAACGACTCAGAACAACTTGAATATGAAGGAACTACATGATTCCTGTTGATTTTCTGCTGGGATTTGCTGTTTTCACTACTTTTAATACAGAGATCAAAAACAGGCTCAATTCAGCGTTGAGTACCTTTATGACACATCAACTTGAAGTGCAGTCAAACTGCACAAATCTCATCAAAAACTACACAATTCTCTGCACAAACTACTCAGAACTACTTGAATATGAAGGAACTACATGATTCCTGTTGATTTTCTGCTGGGATTTGCTGTTTTCACTACATTTAATACAGAGTTCAAAAACAGGCTCAATTCAGCGTTCAGTGCGTTTTTGACTAATCAACTTGAAATGAAATCAAACTGCACAAATCTCTGCACAAACTACTCAGAACTACTTGAATATGAAGTAACTACATGATTCCTGTTGATTTTCTTCCCGGATTTAATTATTTCACTACATTTTATACAGAGTTGAAAAACAGGCTCAATTCAGCGTTCAGTGCGTTTTTGATACTTCATGCTAACATGCAATCAAACTGCACAAATCTCTTCAAAACCTACATAAATCTCTGCACAAACTAATAAAAGCTACTTGAATATGAAGGAAGTACCTGATTCCTGTTGATTTTCTGCTGGGATTTGCTGATTTCAGTACTTTTAATACAGAGTTCAAAAACAGGCTCAATTCAGCGTTCAGTGCGTTTTTGATACTTCATGCTAACATGCAATCAAACTGCAAAAATCTCTTCAAAAACTACACACATCTCTGCACAAACTACTAAAAACTACTTGAATATGAAGGAACTACATGATTCCTGTTGATTTTCTAATGAGATTTGCTTATTTCACTACTTTTAATACAGAGTTCAAAAACAGGCTCAATTCAGCATTGAATGCGTTTATGACTAATCAACTTGACATGAAATCAAACTGCACAAATCTCTACACAAACTACTCAGAACTACTTGAATATGAAAAAACTACATGATTCCCATTGATTTTCTTCTGGGATTTAATGATTTCACTACATTTAATACAGAGTTCAAAAACAGGCTCAATTTAGCGTTCAGTGCGTTTTTGACTCATCAACTTGAAGTGCAGTCAAACTGCACAAATCTCTTCAAAACCTACATAAATCTCTGCACAAACTAATAAAAGCTACTTGAATATGAAGGAACTACATGATTCCTGTTGATTTTCTGCTTGGATTTGCTGTTTTCACTACTTTTAATACAAAGTTCAAAAACAGGCTCAATTCAGCGTTCAGTGCGTTTTTGATACTTCATGCTAAAATGGAATCATACTAAACAAATCTCTTCAAAAACTGCACAAATCTCTGCACAAACTACTCAGAACAACTTGAATATGAAGGAACTACATTATTCCTGTTTATTTTCTTCTGGGATTTAATGATTTCACTACATTTAATACAGAGTTCAAAAACAGGCTCAATTCAGCGTTCAGTGCGTTTTTGATACTTCATGCTAAAATGCAATCAAACTGCAAAAATCTCTTCAAAAACTACACACATCTCTGCATAAACTACTAAAAACTACTTGAATGTGAAGGAACTACATGATTCCTGTTGATCTTCTGCTGGGATTTGCTGTTTTCACAACTTTTAATACAGAATTCAAAAACAGGTCAATTCAGCGTTGAGTACCTTTATGACACATCAACTTGAAGTGCAGTCAAACTGCACAAATCTCTTCAAAAACTACATAAATCTCTACACAAACTAAAAAAGCTACTTGAATATGAAGGAAGTACCTGATTACTGTTGATTTTCTGCTGGGATTTGCTGTTTTCACTACTTTTAATACAGAGTTAAAAAACAGGTTTATTTCAGCATTGAGTGCCCTTTTGTTACGTCATACTAACATGCAACCGAACTGCACAAATATCTTCAAAAACTAGACAAATCTCTGCACAAACTAATAAAAGCTACTTGAATATGAAGGAACTACATGATTCCTGTTGATTTTCTAATGAGATTTGCTGATTTCACTACTTTTAATACAGAGTTCAAAAACAGGCTCAATTCAGCGTTGAGTACCTTTATGACACATCAACTTGAAGTGCAGTCAAACTGCACAAATCTCTTCAAAAACTACATAAATCTCTACACAAACTAAAAAAGCTACTTGAATATGAAGGAACTACATGATTCCTGTTGATTTTCTGCTGGGATTTGCTGTTTTCACTACTTTTAATACAGAGATCAAAAACAGGCTCAATTCAGCGTTGAGTACCTTTATGACACATCAACTTGAAGTGCAGTCAAACTGCACAAATCTCTTCAAAAACTACATAAATCTCTGCACAAACTACTAAAAACTACTTGAATATGAAGAAACTACATGATTCCTGCTGATTTTCTGCTTGGATTTGCTGTTTTCACTACTTTTAATACAGAGTTCAAAAACAGGCTCAATTCAGCGTTCAGTGCGTTTTTGATACTTCATGCTAACATGCAATCAAACTGCACAAATCTCATCAAAAACTGCCGAAATCTCTGCACTAACTACTCAGAACTACTTGAATATGAAGGAACTACATTATTCCTGTTTATTTTCTTCTGGGATTTAATGATTTCACTACATTTAATACAGAGTTCAAAAACAGGCTCAATTCAGCGTTCAGTGCGTTTTTGATACTTCATGCTAACATGCAATCAAACTGCACAAATCTCATCAAAAACTGCAGAAATCTCTGCACTAACTACTCAGAACAACTTGAATATGAAGGAACTACATGATTCCTGTTGATTTTCTGCTGGGAATTGGTGTTTTCACTACATTTAATAGAAAGTTCAAAAACAGGCTCAATTCAGCATTGGGTGCGTTTGTGACTCATCAACTTGAAATGAAGTCAAACTGCACAAATCTCTTCAAAACCTACATAAATCTCTGCACAAACTAAAAAAGCTACTTGAATATGAAGGAAGTACCTGATTACTGTTTATTTTCTGCTGGGATTTGCTGTTTTCACTACTTTTAATACAGAGTTAAAAAACAGGTTTATTTCAGCATTGAGTGCCCTTTTGTTACGTCATACTAACATGCAACCGAACTGCACAAATATCTTCAAAAACTAGACAAATCTCTGCACAAACTAATAAAAGCTACTTGAATATGAAGGAACTACATGATTCCTGTTGATTTTCTAATGAGATTTGCTGATTTCACTACTTTTAATACAGAGTTCAAAAACAGGCTTAATTCAGCATTGAGTGCTTTTTTGTTACTTCATACTAACATGCAACCAAACTGCACAAATCTCTGCACAAACTACTCAGAACTACTTGAATATGAAGGAACTACATGATTCCCATTGATTTTCTGCTGGGATTTAATGATTTCACTACATTTAATACAAAGTTCAAAAACAGGCTCAATTCAGCGTTCAGTGCGTTTTTGATACTTCATGCTAACATGGAATCATACTAAACAAATCTCTTCAAAAACTGCACAAATCTCTGCACAAACTACTGAGAACTACTTGAATATGAAGGAACTACATTATTCCTGTTTATTATCTTCCCGGATTTAATTATTTCACTACATTTTATACAGAGTTGAAAAACAGGCTCAATTCAGCGTTCAGTGCGTTTTTGACTAATCAACTTGAAATGAAATCAAACTGCACAAATCTCTGCACAAACTACTCAGAACTACTTGAATATGAAGTAACTACATGATTCCTGTTGATTTTCTGCCCGGATTTAATGATTTCACTACATTTAATACAGAGTTCAAAAACAGGCTCAATTCAGCGTTCAGTGCGTTTTTGATACTTCATGCTAACATGCAATCAAACTGCAAAAATCTCTTCAAAAACTACACACATCTCTGCACAAACTACTAAAAACTACTTGAATATGAAGGGACTACATGATTCCCGTTGATTTTCTGCTGGGAATTGGTGTTTTCACTACATTTAATAGAAAGTTCAAAAACAGGCTCAATTCAGCATTGGGTGCGTTTGTGACTCATCAACTTGAAATGAAATCAAACTGCACAAATCTCTTCAAAACCTACATAAATCTTTGCACAAACTAAGAAAAGCTACTTGAATATGAAGGAAGTACCTGATTCCTGTTGATTTTCTGCTGGGATTTGCTGTTTTCACTACTTTTAATACAGAGATCAAAAACAGGTTTATTTCAGCATTGAGTGCCCTTTTGTTACTTCATACTAACATGCAATCAAACTGCACAAATCTCATCAAAAACTACACAATTCTCTGCACAAACTACTCAGAACTACTTGAATATGAAGGGACTACATGATTCCTGTTGATTTTCTTCTGGGATTTAATGATTTCACTACATCTAATACAGAGTTCAAAAACAGGCTTAATTCAGCATTGAGTGCGTTTTTGTTACTTCATACTAACATGCAACCAAACTGCACAATTCTCTGCACAAACTACTCAGAACTACTTGAATATGAAGGAACTACATGATTCCTGTTGATTTTCTGCTGGGATTTGCTGTTTTCACTACTTTTAATACAGAGTTCAAAAACAGGCTCAATTCAGCGATCAGTGCGTTTTTGATACTTCATGCTAACAAGCAGTCAAACTGCACAAATCTCTTCAAAAACTACAGAAATCTCTGCACAAACTACTAAAAACTGCTTGAATATGAAGGAACTACATGATTCCTGTTGATTTTCTTCTGGGATTTAATGATTTCACTACATTTTATGCAGAGTTGAAAAACAGGCTCAATTCAGCGTTCAGTGCGTTTTTGACTAATCAACTTGAAATGAAATCAAACTGCACAAATCTCTGCACAAACTACTCAGAACTACTTGAATATGAAGGGACTACATGATTCCTGTTGATTTTCTTCTGGGATTTAATGATTTCACTACATTTAATACAAAGTTCAAAAACAGGCTCAATTCAGCGTTCAGTGCGTTTTTGATACTTCATGCTAACATGGAATCATACTAAACAAATCTCTTCAAAAATTGCACAAATCTCTGCACAAACTACTCAGAACAACTTGAATATGAAGGAACTACATGATTCCTGTTGATTTTCTGCTGGGATTTAATGATTTCACTACATTTAATACAAAGTTCAAAAACAGGCTCAATTCAGTGTTCAGTGCGTTTTTGATACTTCATGCTAACATGGAATCATACTAAACAAATCTCTTCAAAAACTGCACAAATCTCTGCACAAACTACTCAGAACAACTTGAATATGAAGGAACTAGATGATTCCTGTTGATTTTCTGCTGGTATTTGCTGTTTCCACTACATTTAATACAGAGTTCAAAAACAGGCTCAATTCAGCGTTCAGTGCGTTTTTGATACTTCATGCTAACATGCAATCAAACTGCAAAAATCTCTTCAAAAACTATACACATCTCTGCACAAACTACTAAAATCTACTTGAATATGAAGGAAGTACCTGATTCCTGTTGATTTTCTGCTGGGATTTGCTGTTTTCACTACTTTTAATACAGAGTTCAAAAACAGGTTTTTTCAGCATTGAGTGCCCTTTTGTTACTTCATACTAACATGCAACCGAACTGCACAAATCTCTTCAAAAACTACATAAATCTCTGCACAAACTACTAAAAACTACTTGAATATGAAGGAACTACATGATTCCTGTTGATTTTCTGCTTGGATTTGCTGTTTTCACTACTTTTAATACAGAGTTCAAAAACAGGCTCAATTCAGCGTTCAGTGCTTTTTTGATACTTCATCCTAACATGGAATCATACTAAACAAATCTCTTCATAAACTGCACAAATCTCTGCACAAACTACTCAGAACTACTTGAATATGAAGGGACTACATGATTCCCGTTGATTTTCTGCTTTGATTTGCTGTTTTCACTACATTTAATACAAAGTTCAAAAACAGGCTCAATTCAGCGTTGAGTACCTTTATGACACATCAACTTGAAGTGCAGTCAAACTGCACAAATCTCTTCAAAAACTACATAAATCTCTGCACAAACTACTAAAAACTACTTGAATATGAAGGAACTACATTATTCCTGTTGATTTTCTGCTTGGATTTGCTGTTTTCACTACTTTTAATACAGAGTTCAAAAACAGGCTCAATTCAGCGTTCAGTGCTTTTTTGATACTTCATCCTAACATGGAATCATACTAAACAAATCTCTTCATAAACTGCACAAATCTCTGCACAAACTACTCAGAACTACTTGAATATGAAGGAACTACATTATTCCTGTTTATTTTCTTCTGGGATTTAATGATTTCACTACATTTTATACAGAGTTGAAAAACAGGCTCAATTCAGCGTTCAGTGCGTTTTTGATACTTCATGCTAACATGCAATCAAACTGCAAAAATCTCTTCAAAAACTACACACATCTCTGCACAAACTACTAAAAACTACTTGAATATGAAGGAACTACATGATTCCTGTTGATTTTCTGCTGGGATTTGCTGTTTTCACTACTTTTAATACAGAGTTCAAAAACAGGCTCAATTCAGCGTTCAGTGCGTTTTTGATACTTTATGCAAACATGCAATCAAACTGCACAAATCTCATCAAAAACTGCAGAAATCTCTGCACAAACTACTCAGAACTACTTGAATATGAAGGGACTAAATGATTCCCGTTGATTTTCTGCTGGGATTTGATGTTTTCACTACATTTAATACAGAGTTCAAAAACAGGCTCAATTCAGCGTTCAGTGCGTTTTTGACTAATCAACTTGAAATGAAATCAAACTGCACAAATCTCTGCACAAAGTACTCAGAACTACTTGAATATGAAGGAACTACATGATTCCTGCTGATTTTCTGCTTGGATTTTCTGTTTTCACTACTTTTAATACAGAGTTCAAAAACAGGCTCAATTCACCGTTCAGTGCGTTTTTGATACTTCATGCTAACATGCAATCAAACTGCACAAATCTCATCAAAAACTGCAGAAATCTCTGCACTAACTACTCAGAACAACTTGAATATGAAGGAACTACATGATTCCTGTTGATTTTCTGCTGGGAATTGGTGTTTTCACTACATTTAATAGAAAGTTCAAAAACAGGCTCAATTCAGCATTGGGTGCGTTTGTGACTCATCAACTTGAAATGAAGTCAAACTGCACAAATCTCTTCAAAACCTACATAAATCTCTGCACAAACTAAGAAAAGCTACTTGAATATAAAGGAAGTACCTGATTCCTGTTGATTTTCTGCTGGGATTTGCTGTTTTCACTACTTTTAATACAGAGTTCAAAAACAGGCTCAATTCAGCGTTCAGTGCGTTTTTGAGACTTCATGCTAACATGCAATCATACTAAACAAATCTCTTCAAAAACTGCAGAAATCTCTGCACAAACTACTGAGAACTACTTGAATATGAAGGAACTACATTATTCCTGTTTATTTTCTTCTGGGATTTAATGATTTCACTACATTTAATACAGAGTTCAAAAACAGGCTCAATTCAGCGTTCAGTGCGTTTTTGATACTTCATGCTAAAATGCAATCAAACTGCAAAAATCTCTTCAAAAACTACACACATCTCTGCATAAACTACTAAAAACTACTTGAATGTGAAGGAACTACATGATTCCTGTTGATCTTCTGCTGGGATTTGCTGTTTTCACTACTTTTAATACAGAATTCAAAAACAGGCTCAATTCAGCGATCAGTGCGTTTTTGATACTTCATGCTAACATGCAATCAAACTGCACAAATCTCATGAAAAACTACACAATTCTCTTCACAAACTACTCAGAACTACTTGAATATGAAGGGACTACATGATTCCCGTTGATTTTCTGATGGGATTTGCTGTTTTCACTACATTTAATACAAAGTTCAAAAACAGGTCAATTCAGCGTTGAGTACCTTTATGACACATCAACTTGAAGTGCAGTCAAACTGCACAAATCTCTTCAAAAACTACATAAATCTCTGCACAAACTACTAAAAACTACTTGAATATGAAGGAACTACATGATTCCTGTTGATTTTCTGCTGGCATTTGCTGTTTTCACTACTTTTAATACAGAGTTCAAAAACAGGCTCAATTCAGCGATCAGTGCGTTTTTGATACTTCATGCTAACATGCAATCAAACTGCACAAATCTCATCAAAAACTACACAATTCTCTGCACAAACTACTCAGAACTACTTGAATATGAAGGGACTACATGATTCCCGTTGATTTTCTGCTTTGATTTGCTGTTTTCACTACATTTAATACAAAGTTCAAAAACAGGCTCAATTCAGCGTTGAGTACCTTTATGACACATCAACTTGAAGTGCAGTCAAACTGCACAAATCTCTTCAAAAACTACATAAATCTCTGCACAAACTACTAAAAACTACTTGAATATGAAGGAACTACATTATTCCTGTTTATTTTCTTCTGGGATTTAATGATTTCACTACATTTAATACAGAGTTGAAAAACAGGCTCAATTCAGCGTTCAGTGCATTTTTGATACTTCATGCTAACATGCAATCAAACTGCACAAATCTCATCAAAAACTGCAGAAATCTCTGCACAAACTACTCAGAACTACTTGAATATGAAGGGACTACATGATTCCCATTGATTTTCTGCTGGGAATTGGTGTTTTCACTACATTTAATAGAAAGTTCAAAAACAGGCTCAATTCAGCATTGGGTGCGTTTGTGACTCATCAACTTGAAATGAAATCAAACTGCACAAATCTCTTCAAAACCTACATAAATCTTTGCACAAACTAAGAAAAGCTACTTGAATATGAAGGAAGTACCTGATTCCTGTTGATTTTCTGCTGGGATTTGCTGTTTTCACTACTTTTAATACAGAGTTCAAAAACAGGTTTATTTCAGCATTGAGTGCCCTTTTGTTACTTCATACTAACATGCAACCGAAATGCACAAATCTCATCAAAAACGACACAAATCTCTGCACAAACTACTCAGAACTGCTTGAATATGAAGGAACTACATGATTCCTGTTGATTTTCTTCTGGGATTTAATGATTTCACTACATTTTATGCAGAGTTGAAAAACAGGCTCAATTCAGCGTTCAGTGCGTTTTTGACTAATCAACTTGACATGAAATCAAACTGCACAAATCTCTGCACAAACTACTCAGAACTACTTGAATATGAAGGGACTACATGATTCCTGTTGATTTTCTTCTGGGATTTGCTGATTTCGCTACTTTTAATAGAAAGTTCAAAAACAGGCTCAATTCAGCATTGGGTGCGTTTGTGACTCATCAACTTGAAATGAAATCAAACTGCACAAATATCTTCAAAACCTACACAAATCTCTGCACAAACTACTCAGAACAACTTGAATATGACGGAACTACATGATTCCTGTTGATTTTCTGCTGGGATTTGCTGTTTTCACTACTTTTAATACAGAGTTCAAAAACAGGCTCAATTCAGCGTTCAGTGCGTTTTTGATACTTCATGCTAACATGGAATAATACTAAAAAATCTCTTCAAAAACTGCACAAATCTCTGCACAAACTACTCAGAAGTACTTGAATATGAAGGAACTACATTATTCTTGTTGATTTTCTGCTGGGATTTGCTGATTTCGCCACTTTTAATACAGAGTTCAAAAACAGGCTCAATTCAGCATTAAGTGCATTTATGACTAATCAACTTGAAATGAAATCAAACTGCACAAATCTCTGCACAAACTACTAAAAGCTACTTGAATATGAAGGAACTACATGATTCCTGTTGATTTTCTAATGGGATTTGCTTATTTCACTACTTTTAATACAGAGTTCAAAAACAGGCTCAATTCAGCATTGAGTGCGTTTATGACTAATCAACTTAAAATGAAATCAAACTGCACAATTCTCTGCACAAACTACTAAAAACTACTTGAATATGAAGGAACTACATGATTCCTGTTGATTTTCTAATGGGATTTGCTTATTTCACTACTTTTAATACAGAGTTGAAAAACAGGCTCAAATCAGCGTTGAGTACCTTTATGACACATAAACTTGAAGTGCAGTCAAACTGCACAAATCTCTTCAAAAAATACACAAATCTCTGCACAAACTCCTCAGAACAACTTGAATATGAAGGAACTACATGATTCCTATTGATTTTCTGCTGGGATTTACTGTTTTCACTACTTTTAATACAGAGTTCAAAAATAGGCTCAATGCAGCGTTCAGTGCTTTTTTGATACTTCATGCTAACATGGAATCATACTAAACAAATCTCTTCAAAAACTGCACAAATCTCTGCACAAACTACTCAGAACTACTTGAATATGAAGGACGTACCTGATTCTTGTTGTTTTCTGCTGGGATTTGCTGATTTCACTACTTTTAATACAGAGTTCAAAAACAGGCTCAATTCAGCATTGAGTGCGTTTATGACTAACCAACTTGAAATGAAATCAAACTGCACAAATCTCTGCACAAACTACTCAGAACTACTTGAATATGAAGGAACTACATGATTCTTGTTGATTTTCTGCAGGGATTTGCTGATTTCGCTACTTTTAATAGAAAGTTCAAAAACAGGCTCAATTCAGCATTGGGTGCGTTTATGACTAATCAACTTGAAATGAAATCAAACTGCACAAATCTCTTTAAGACCTACATAAATGTCTGCACAAACTAATAAAAGCTACTTGAATTTGAAGGAAGTACATGATTCTTGCTGATTTTTCTGCTGGGATTTGCTGATTTCACTACTTTTAATACAGAGTTCAAAAACAGGCTTAATTCAGCATTGAGTGCGTTTTTGTTACTCATACTAACATTGCAACCAAACTGCACAGATCTCTTCAAAAACTAGAAAATCTCTGCACAAACTAATAAAAGCTACTTGAATATGAAGGAACTACATGATTCCTATTGATTTTCTAATGGGATTTGCTTATTTCACTACTTTTCATACAGAGTTCAAAAACAGGCTCAATTCAGCATTGGGTGCGTTTGTGACTGTTCAACTTGAAATTAAATCAAACTGCACAAATCTCTTCAAAACCTATATAAATCTCTGCACAAACTAATAAAAGCTACTTGAATATGAAGGAAGTACCTGATTCCTGTTGATTTTCTGCTGGGATTTACTGTTTTCACTACTTTTAATACAGAGTTCAAAAACAGGCTCAATTCAACGTTCAGTGCTTTTTTGATACTTCATGCTAACATGGAATCATACTAAACAAATCTCTTCAAAAACTACACAAATCTCTTCACAAACTACTCAGAACTACTTGAATATGAGGGGACTACATGATTCCCGTTGATTTTCTGCTGGGATTTGCTGTTTTCACTACATTTAATACAAAGTTCAAAAACAGGCTCAATTCAGCGTTGAGTGCCTTTATGACACATCAACTTGAATTGCAGTCAAACTGCACAAATCTCTTCAAAAACTACACAAATCTCTGCACAAACTACTCAGAACTACTTGAATATGAAGGGACTACATGATTCCCGTTGATTTTCTGCTGGGAATTGGTGTTTTCACTACATTTAATACAAATTTCAAAAACAGGCTCAATTCAGCATTGAGTGCGTTTATGACTAACCAACTTGAAATGAAATCAAACTGCACAAATCTCTGCACAAACTACTCAGAACTACTTGAATATAAAGGAACTACATGATTCTTGTTGATTTTCTTCAGGGATTTGCTCATTTCGCTACTTTTAATAGAAAGTTCAAAAACAGGCTCAATTCAGCATTAGGTGCGTTTGTGACTCATCAACTTGAAATGAAATCAAACTGCACAAATCTCTTCAAAACCTACATAAATCTCTGCACAAACTACTCAGAACTACTTGAATATGAAGGAACTACATGATTCCTGTTGATTTTCTGCTGGGATTTGCTGTTTTCACTACTTTTAATACAGAGTTCAAAAACAGGCTCAATTCAGCGTTCAGTGCGTTTTTGACACTTCATGCTAACATGCAATCAAACTGCACAAATCTCATCAAAAACTACACAAATCTCTGCACAAACTACTCAGAACAACTTGAATATGGAGGAACTACATGATTCCTGTTGACTTTCTTCTGGGATTTGCTGTTTTCACTACTTTTAATACAGAGTTCAAAAACAAGCTCAATTCAGCATTGAGTAGGCTTGTGACTCATCAACTTGAAATGAAATCAAAGTGCACAAATCTCTTCAAAACCTACATAAATCTCTTTACAAACTAATAAAAGCTACTTGAATATGAAGGAAGTACCTTTTTCCTGTTTATTTTCTGCTGGGATTTGGTGATTTCACTCATTTTAATACAGAGTTCAAAAACAGGTTCAATGCAGCATTGGGTGCGTTTGTGACTCATCAACTTGAAATGAAATCAAACTGCACAAATCTCTTCAAAACCTATATAAATCTCTGCACAAACTAATAAAAGCTACTTGAATATGAAGGAACTACATGATTCTTGTTGATTTTCTGCTGGGATTAGCTGATTTCGCTACTTTTAATAGAAAGTTCAAAAACAGGCTCAATTCAGCATTGGGTGCGTTTGTGACTCATCAACTTGAAATGATATCAAACTGCACAAATCTTTGCACAAACTACTCAGAACTACTTGAATATGAAGGAACTACATGATACTTGTTGATTTTCTGCTGGGATTTGCTGATTTCACTACTTTTAATACAGAGTTCAAAAACAGGCTCAATTCAGCATTGAGTGCGTTTTTGTTACTTCATACTAACATGCAACCAAACTGCACAAATCTCTGCACAAACTAATAAAAGCTACTTGAATATGAAGGAACTACATGATTCCTGTTGATTTTCTAATGGGATTTGCTTATTTCACTACTTTTAATACAGAGTTCAAAAACAGGCTTATTTCAGCATTGAGTGCCTTTTTGTTACTTCATACTAACATGCAACCAAACTGCACAAATCTCTTCAAAACTAGACAAATCTCTGCACAAACTAATAAAAGCTACTTGAATATGAAGGAACTACATGATTCCTGTTGATTTTCTAATGGGATTTGCTTATTTCACTACTTTTACTACAGAGTTCAAAAACAGGCTCATTTCAGCATTGAGTGCCTTTTTGTTACGTCATACTAACATGCAACCGAACTGCACAAATCTCTTTAAAAACTAGACAAATCTCTGCACAAACTAATAAAATTACTTGAATATGAAAGAACTACATGATTTCTGTTGATTTTCTAATGAGATTTGCTTATTTCACTACATTTAATACAGAGTTGAAAAACAGGCTCAATTCAGCGTTGAGTGCCTTTATGACACATCAACTTGAAGTGCAGTCAAACTGCACAAATCTCATCAAAAACAGGCTCAATTCAGCGTTCAATGCGTTTTTGATACTTCATGCTAACATGGAATCATACTAAACAAATCTCTTCGAAATCTACACAAATCTCTGTAGAAACTACTCAGAACTACTTGAATATGAAGGAACTACATGATTCATGTTGATTTTCTGCTGGGATTTGCTGTTTTCACTACTTTTAATACAGAGTTCAAAAACAGACTCAATTCAGCGTTCAGTGCCTTTATGACACATAAACTTGAAGTGCAGTCAAACTGCACAAATCTCTTCAAAAACTACACAAATTTCTGCAGAAACTACTAAAAACTACTTGAATATGAAGGAACTACATGATTCCTGTTGATTTTCTGCCCGGATTTAATGATTTCACTACATTTAATACAGAGTTCAAAAACAGGCTTAATTCAGCATTGAGTGCGTTTATGACTAATCAACTTGAAATGTAATCAAACTGCACAAATCTCTTTAAGACCTACATAAATGTCTGCACAAACTAATAAAAGCTACTTGAATTTGAAGGAAGTACATGATTCTTGCTGATTTTTCTGCTGGGATTTGCTGATTTCACTACTTTTAATACAGAGTTCAAAAACAGGCTTAATTCAGCATTGAGTGCGTTTTTGTTACTCATACTAACATTGCAACCAAACTGCACAGATCTCTTCAAAAACTAGAAAATCTCTGCACAAACTAATAAAAGCTACTTGAATATGAAGGAACTACATGATTCCTATTGATTTTCTAATGGGATTTGCTTATTTCACTACTTTTCATACAGAGTTCAAAAACAGGCTCAATTCAGCATTGGGTGCGTTTGTGACTGTTCAACTTGAAATTAAATCAAACTGCACAAATCTCTTCAAAACCTATATAAATCTCTGCACAAACTAATAAAAGCTACTTGAATATGAAGGAAGTACCTGATTCCTGTTGATTTTCTGCTGGGATTTACTGTTTTCACTACTTTTAATACAGAGTTCAAAAACAGGCTCAATTCAACGTTCAGTGCTTTTTTGATACTTCATGCTAACATGGAATCATACTAAACAAATCTCTTCAAAAACTACACAAATCTCTTCACAAACTACTCAGAACTACTTGAATATGAGGGGACTACATGATTCCCGTTGATTTTCTGCTGGGATTTGCTGTTTTCACTACATTTAATACAAAGTTCAAAAACAGGCTCAATTCAGCGTTGAGTGCCTTTATGACACATCAACTTGAATTGCAGTCAAACTGCACAAATCTCTTCAAAAACTACACAAATCTCTGCACAAACTACTCAGAACTACTTGAATATGAAGGGACTACATGATTCCCGTTGATTTTCTGCTGGGAATTGGTGTTTTCACTACATTTAATACAAATTTCAAAAACAGGCTCAATTCAGCATTGAGTGCGTTTATGACTAACCAACTTGAAATGAAATCAAACTGCACAAATCTCTGCACAAACTACTCAGAACTACTTGAATATAAAGGAACTACATGATTCTTGTTGATTTTCTTCAGGGATTTGCTCATTTCGCTACTTTTAATAGAAAGTTCAAAAAGAGGCTCAATTCAGCATTGGGTGCGTTTGTGACTCATCAACTTGAAATGAAATCAAACTGCACAAATCTCATCAAAAACTACACAAATCTCTGCACAAACTACTCAGAACTACTTGAATATGAAGGGAATACATGATTCTCGTTGATTTTCTGCTGGGATTTGCTGTTTTCACTACTTTTAATAGAGAGTTCAAAAACAGGCTCAATTCAGCGTTCAGTGCGTTTTTGACACTTCATGCTAACATGCAATCAAACTGCACAAATCTCATCAAAAACTACACAAATCTCTGCACAAACTACTCAGAACCACTTGAATATGAAGGAACTACATGATTCCTGTTGATTTTCTGCTGGGATTTGCTGTTTTAACTACTTTTAATAGAGAGTTCAAAAACAGGCTCAATTCAGCATTGAGTGCGTTTATGACTAACCAACGTGAAATGAAATCAAACTGCACAAATCTCTGCACAAACTACTCAGAACTACTTGAATATGAAGGAACTATATGATTCTTGTTGATTTTCTGCAGGGATTTGCTGATTTCGCGACTTTTAATAGAAAGTTCAAAAACAGGCTCAATTCTGCATTGGGTGCGTTTGTGATTCATCAACTTGAAATGAAATCAAACTGCACAAATCTCATCAAAAACTACACAAATCTCTGCACAAACTACTCAGAACAACTTGAATACGACGGAACTACATCATTCCTGTTGATTTTCTGCTGGGATTTACTGTTTTCACTACTTTTAATACAGAGTTCAAAAACAGGCTCAATTCAGCGTTCAGTGCGTTTTTAACACTTCATGCTAATATGCAATCAAACTGCACAAATCTCATCAAAAACTACACAAATCTCTGCACAAACTACTGAGAACTACTTGAATATGAAGGAAGTACCTGATTCTTGTTGATTTTCTGCTGGGATTTGCGGATTTCACTACTTTTAATACAGAGTTCAAAAACAGGCTCAATTCAGCATTGAGTGCGTTTATGACTAACCAACTTGAAATGAAATCAAACTGCACAAATCTCTGCACAAACTACTCAAAACTACTTGAAAATGAAGGAACTACATGATTCTTGTTGATTTTCTGCAGCGATTTGCTGATTTCGCTACTTTTAATAGAAAGTTCAAAAACAGGCTCAATTCAGCATTGGGTGCGTTTGTGACTCATCAACTTGAAATGAAATCAAACTGCACAAATCTCATCAAAAACTACACAAATCTCTGCACAAACTACTCAGAACAACTTGAATATGACAGAACTACATGATTCCTGTTGATTTTCTACTGGGATTTGCTGTTTTCACTACTTTTAATACAGAGTTCAAAAACAGGATCAATTCAGCGCTCAGTGCGTTTTTAATACTTCATGCTAACATGCAATCACACTGCACAAATCTCATCAAAAAATACACAAATCTCTGCACAAACTACTCAGAACAACTTGAATATAAAGGAACTACATGATTCCTGTTGATTTTCTGCTGGGAATTGGTGTTTTCACTACATTTAATACAAAGTTCAAAAACAGGCTCAATTCAGCGTTGAGTGCCTATATGACACATCAAATTCAAGTGCAGTCAAACTGCACAAATCTCTTCAAAAACTACACAAATCTCTGCACAAACTACTAAAAACTACTTCAATATGAAGGAACTACATGATTCCTGTTGATTTTCTGCTGGGATTTGCTGTTTTCTCTACTTTTAATACAGAGTTCAAAAACAGGCTCAATTCAGCGTTCAGTACGTTTTTGATACTTCTTGCTAACATGGAATCATACTAAACAAATCTCATCAAAAACTGCACAAATCTCTGCACAAACTACTCAGAACTACTTGAATATGAAGGAAGTACCTGATTCTTGTTGATTTTCTGCTGGGATTTGCTGATTTCACTACTTTTAATACAGAGTTCAAAAACAGGCTCAATTCAGCATTGAGTGCGTTTATGACTAACCAACTTGAAATGAAATCAAACTGCACAAACTACTCAGAACTACTTGAATATGAAGGAACTACATGATTCTTGTTGATTTTCTGCAGCGATTTGCTGATTTCGCTACTTTTAATAGAAAGTTCAAAAACAGGCTCAATTCAGCATTGGGTGCGTTTGTGAGTCATCAACTTGAAATGAAATAAAACTGCACAAATCTCAACAAAAACTACACAAATCTCTGCACAAACTACTCAAAACTACTTGAATATGAAGGGAATACATGATTCTCGTTGATTTTCTGCTGGGATTTGCTGATTTCACTACTTTTAATACAGAGTTCAAAAACAGGCTCAATTCAGCATTGAGTGCGTTTATGACTAACCAACTTGAAATGAAATCAAACTGCACAAATCTCTGCACAAACTACTCAGAACTACTTGAATATGAAGGAACTACATTATTCCTGTTTATTTTCTTCTGGGATTTAATGATTTCACTACATTTAATACAGAGTTCAAAAACAGGCTCAATTCAGCGTTCAGTGCGTTTTTGATACTTCATGCTAACATGCAATCAAACTGCAAAAATCTCTTCAAAAACTACACAAATTTCTGCAGAAACTGCTAAAAACTACTTCAATATGAAGGAACTACATGATTCCTGTTGATTTTCTGCTGGGATTTGCTGTTTTCACTACTTTTAATACAGAGTTCAAAAAATGGCTCAATTCAGCGTTCAGTGCGTTTTTGATACTTCATGCTAACATGCAATCAAACTGCTCAAATCTCATCAAAAACTACACAATTCTCTGCACAAACTACTAAAAGCTACTTGAATATGAAGGAAGTACCTGATTCCTGTTGATTTTCTGCTGGGATTTGCTGTTTTCACTACTTTTAATACAGAGTTCAAAAACAGGCTCAATTCAGCGTTCAGTGCGTTTTTGATACTTCATGCTAACATGCAATCAAACTGCACAAATCTCATCAAAAACTACACAATTCTCTGCACAAACTACTCAGAACTACTTGAATATGAAGGGACTACATGATTCCCGTTGATTTTCTGCTTTGATTTGCTGTTTTCACTACATTTAATACAGAGTTCAAAAACAGGCTCAATTCAGCATTGAGTGCGTTTATGACTAATCAACTTGAAATGAAATCAAACTGCAGAAATCTCTGCACAAACTACTCAGAACTACTTGAATATGAAGGAACTACATGATTCCTGTTGATTTTCTGCTGGGATTTAATGATTTCACTACATTTAATACAAAGTTCAAAAACAGGCTCAATTCAGCGTTCAGTGCGTTTTTGATACTTCATGCTAACATGGAATCATACTAAACAAATCTTTTCAAAAACTGCACAAATCTCTGCACAAACTACTCAGAACTACTTGAATATGAAGGAACTACATGATTCCTGTTGATTTTCTCCCCGGATTTAATGATTTCACTACATTTCATACAGAGTTCAAAAACATGTTCAATTCAGCCTTGAGTGCGTTTCTGATACTTCATGGTAATATACAATCACACTGCAAAATCTTTTCGAAATCTACACAAATCTCTTCACAAACTACTCAGAACTACTTGAATATGAGGGGACTACATGATTCCCGTTGATTTTCTGCTGGGATTTGCTGTTTTCACTACATTTAATACAAAGTTCAAAAACAGGCTCAATTCAGCGTTGAGTGCCTTTATGACAAATCAACTTGAAGTGCAGTCAAACTGCACAAATCTCTTCAAAAACTACACAAATTTCTGCAGAAACTACTAAAAACTACTTCAATATGAAGGAACTACATGATTCCTGTTGATTTTCTGCTGGGATTTGCTGTTTTCACTACTTTTAATACAGAGATCAAAAACAGGCTCAATTCAGCGTTGAGTACCTTTATGACACATCAACTTGAAGTGCAGTCAAACTGCACAAATCTCATCAAAAACTACACAATTCTCTGCACAAACTACTCAGAACTACTTGAATATGAAGGAACTACATGATTCCTGTTGATTATCTGCTGGGATTTGCTGTTTTCACTACATTTAATACAGAGTTCAAAAACAGGCTCAATTCAGCGTTCAGTGCGTTTTTGACTAATCAACTTGAAATGAAATCAAACTGCACAAATCTCTGCACAAACTACTCAGAACTACTTGAATATGAAGTAACTACATGATTCCTGTTGATTTTCTTCCCGGATTTAATTATTTCACTACATTTTATACAGCGTTGAAAAACAGGCTCAATTCAGCGTTCAGTGCGTTTTTCATACTTCATGCTAACATGCAATCAAACTGCACAAATCTCTTCAAAACCTACATAAATCTCTGCACAAACTAATAAAAGCTTCTTGAATATGAAGGAAGTACCTGATTCCTGTTGATTTTCTGCTGGCATTTGCTGTTTTCACTACTTTTAATACAGAGTTCAAAAACAGGCTCAATTCAGCGATCAGTGCATTTTTGATACTTCATGCTAACATGCAATCAAACTGCACAAATCTCATCGAAAACTACACAATTCTCTGCACAAACTACTCAGAAGTACTTGAATATGAAGGGACTACATGATTCCCGTTGATTTTCTGCTGGGATTTAATGATTTCACTACATTTAATACAAAGTTCAAAAACAGGCTCAATTCAGCATTGGGTGCGTTTGTGACTCATCAACTTGAAATGAAATCAAACTGCACAAATCTCTTCAAAACCTACATAAATCTTTGCACAAACTAAGAAAAGCTACTTGAATATGAAGGAAGTACCTGATTCCTATTGATTTTCTGCTGGAATTTGCTGTTTTCACTACTTTTAATACAGAGTTCAAAAACAGGTTTATTTCAGCATTGAGTGCCCTTTTGTTACTTCATACTAACATGCAACCGAAATGCACAAATCTCATCAAAAACGACACAAATCTCTGCACAAACGACTCAGAACTACTTGAATATGAAGGAACTACATGATTCCTGTTGATTTTCTGCTGGGATTTGCTGTTTTCACTACTTTTAATACAGAGATCAAAAACAGGCTCAATTCAGCGTTGAGTACCTTTATGACACATCAACTTGAAGTGCAGTCAAACTGCACAAATCTCATCAAAAACTACACAATTCTCTGCACAAACTACTCAGAACTACTTGAATATGAAGGAACTACATGATTCCTGTTGATTTTCTGCTGGGATTTGCTGTTTTCACTACATTTAATACAGAGTTCAAAAACAGGCTCAATTCAGCGTTCAGTGCGTTTTTGACTAATCAACTTGAAATGCAGTCAAACTGCACAAATCTCATCAAAAACTACACAATTCTCTGCACAAACTACTCAGAACTACTTGAATATGAAGGAACTACATGATTCCTGTTGATTTTCTGCTGGGATTTGCTGTTTTCACTACATTTAATACAGAGTTCAAAAACAGGCTCAATTCAGCGTTCAGTGCGTTTTTGACTAATCAACTTGAAATGAAATCAAACTGCACAAATCTCTGCACAAACTACTCAGAACTACTTGAATATGAAGTAACTACATGATTCCTGTTGATTTTCTTCCCGGATTTAATTATTTCACTACATTTTATACAGAGTTGAAAAACAGGCTCAATTCAGCGTTCAGTGCGTTTTTGATACTTCATGCTAACATGCAATCAAACTGCACAAATCTCTTCAAAACCTACATAAATCTCTGCACAAACTACTAAAAACTACTTGAATATGAAGGAACTACATGATTCCTGTTGATTTTCTAATGAGATTTGCTTATTTCACTACTTTTAATACAGAGTTCAAAAACAGGCTCAATTCAGCATTGAATGCGTTTATGACTAATCAACTTGACATGAAATCAAACTGCACAAATCTCTACACAAACTACTCAGAACTACTTGAATATGAAAAAACTACATGATTCCCATTGATTTTCTTCTGGGATTTAATGATTTCACTACATTTAATACAGAGTTCAAAAACAGGCTCAATTTAGCGTTCAGTGCGTTTTTGACTCATCAACTTGAAGTGCAGTCAAACTGCACAAATCTCTTCAAAACCTACATAAATCTCTGCACAAACTAATAAAAGCTACTTGAATATGAAGGAACTACATGATTCCTGTTGATTTTCTGCTTGGATTTGCTGTTTTCACTACTTTTAATACAAAGTTCAAAAACAGGCTCAATTCAGCGTTCAGTGCGTTTTTGATACTTCATGCTAAAATGGAATCATACTAAACAAATCTCTTCAAAAACTGCACAAATCTCTGCACAAACTACTCAGAACAACTTGAATATGAAGGAACTACATTATTCCTGTTTATTTTCTTCTGGGATTTAATGATTTCACTACATTTAATACAGAGTTCAAAAACAGGCTCAATTCAGCGTTCAGTGCGTTTTTGATACTTCATGCTAAAATGCAATCAAACTGCAAAAATCTCTTCAAAAACTACACACATCTCTGCATAAACTACTAAAAACTACTTGAATGTGAAGGAACTACATGATTCCTGTTGATCTTCTGCTGGGATTTGCTGTTTTCACAACTTTTAATACAGAATTCAAAAACAGGTCAATTCAGCGTTGAGTACCTTTATGACACATCAACTTGAAGTGCAGTCAAACTGCACAAATCTCTTCAAAAACTACATAAATCTCTACACAAACTAAAAAAGCTACTTGAATATGAAGGAAGTACCTGATTACTGTTGATTTTCTGCTGGGATTTGCTGTTTTCACTACTTTTAATACAGAGTTAAAAAACAGGTTTATTTCAGCATTGAGTGCCCTTTTGTTACGTCATACTAACATGCAACCGAACTGCACAAATATCTTCAAAAACTAGACAAATCTCTGCACAAACTAATAAAAGCTACTTGAATATGAAGGAACTACATGATTCCTGTTGATTTTCTAATGAGATTTGCTGATTTCACTACTTTTAATACAGAGTTCAAAAACAGGCTCAATTCAGCGATCAGTGCGTTTTTGATACTTCATGCTAACAAGCAGTCAAACTGCACAAATCTCTTCAAAAACTACACAAATCTCTGCACAAACTACTAAAAACTGCTTGAATATGAAGGAACTACATGATTCCTGTTGATTTTCTTCTGGGATTTAATGATTTCACTACATTTTATGCAGAGTTGAAAAACAGGCTCAATTCAGCGTTCAGTGCGTTTTTGACTAATCAACTTGAAATGAAATCAAACTGCACAAATCTCTGCACAAACTACTCAGAACTACTTGAATATGAAGGGACTACATGATTCCTGTTGATTTTCTTCTGGGATTTAATGATTTCACTACATTTAATACAAAGTTCAAAAACAGGCTCAATTCAGCGTTCAGTGCGTTTTTGATACTTCATGCTAACATGGAATCATACTAAACAAATCTCTTCAAAAACTGCACAAATCTCTGCACAAACTACTCAGAACAACTTGAATATGAAGGAACTACATGATTCCTGTTGATTTTCTGCTGGGAATTGGTGTTTTCACTACATTTAATAGAAAGTTCAAAAACAGGCTCAATTCAGCATTGGGTGCGTTTGTGACTCATCAACTTGAAATGAAGTCAAACTGCACAAATCTCTTCAAAACCTACATAAATCTCTGCACAAACTAAAAAAGCTACTTGAATATGAAGGAAGTACTTGATTACTGTTGATTTTCTGCTGGGATTTGCTGTTTTCACTACTTTTAATACAGAGTTCAAAAACAGGTTTATTTCAGCATTGAGTGCCCTTTTGTTACGTCATACTAACATGCAACCGAACTGCACAAATATCTTCAAAAACTAGACAAATCTCTGCACAAACTAATAAAAGCTACTTGAATATGAAGGAACTACATGATTCCTGTTGATTTTCTAATGAGATTTGCTGATTTCACTACTTTTAATACAGAGTTCAAAAACAGGCTTAATTCAGCATTGAGTGCTTTTTTGTTACTTCATACTAACATGCAACCAAACTGCACAAATCTCTGCACAAACTACTCAGAACTACTTGAATATGAAGGAACTACATGATTCCCATTGATTTTCTGCTGGGATTTAATGATTTCACTACATTTAATACAAAGTTCAAAAACAGGCTCAATTCAGCGTTCAGTGCGTTTTTGATACTTCATGCTAACATGGAATCATACTAAACAAATCTCTTCAAAAACTGCACAAATCTCTGCACAAACTACTGAGAACTACTTGAATATGAAGGAACTACATTATTCCTGTTTATTTTCTTCCCGGATTTAATTATTTCACTACATTTTATACAGAGTTGAAAAACAGGCTCAATTCAGCGTTCAGTGCGTTTTTGACTAATCAACTTGAAATGAAATCAAACTGCACAAATCTCTGCACAAACTACTCAGAACTACTTGAATATGAAGTAACTACATGATTCCTGTTGATTTTCTTCCCGGATTTAATTATTTCACTACATTTTATACAGAGTTGAAAAACAGGCTCAATTCAGCGTTCAGTGCGTTTTTGATACTTCATGCTAACATGCAATCAAACTGCACAAATCTCTTCAAAACCTACATAAATCTCTGCACAAACTAATAAAAGCTACTTGAATATGAAGGAAGTACCTGATTCCTGTTGATTTTCTGCTGGGATTTGCTGATTTCACTCATTTTAATACAGAGTTCAAAAACAGGCTCAATTCAGCGTTCAGTGCGTTTTTGACTAATCAACTTGAAATGAAATCAAACTGCACAAATCTGTGCACAAACTACTCAAAACTACTTGAATATGAAGGAACTACATGATTCCTGTTGATTTTCTGCTTGGATTTGCTGTTTTCACTACTTTTAATACAGAGTTCAAAAACAGGCTCAATTCAGTGTTCAGTGCTTCTTTGATACTTCATCCTAACATGGAATCATACTAAACAAATCTCTTCAAAAACTGCACAAATCTCTGCACAAACTACTCAGAACTACTTGAATATGAAGGAACTACATTATTCCTGTTTATTTTCTTCTGGGATTTAATGATTTCACTACATTTAATACAGAGTTCAAAAACAGGCTCAATTCAGCGTTCAGTGCGTTTTTGATACTTCATGCTAACATGCAATCAAACTGCAAAAATCTCTTCAAAAACTACACACATCTCTGCACAAACTACTAAAAACTACTTGAATATGAAGGAACTACATGATTCCTGTTGATTTTCTGCTGGGATTTGCTGTTTTCACTACTTTTAATACAGAGTTCAAAAACAGGCTCAATTCAGCGTTCAGTGCGTTTTTGATACTTCATGCGAACATGCAATCAAACTGCACAAATCTCATCAAAAACTGCAGAAATCTCTGCACAAACTACTCAGAACTACTTGAATATGAAGGGACTAAATGATTCCCGTTGATTTTCTGCTGGGATTTGCTGTTTTCACTACTTTTAATACAGAGTTCAAAAACAGGCTCAATTCAGCGTTCAGTGCGTTTTTGACTAATCAACTTGAAATGAAATCAAACTGCACAAATCTCTGCACAAACTACTCAGAACTACTTGAATATGAAGTAACTACATGATTCCTGTTGATTTTCTGCCCGGATTTAATGATTTCACTACATTTTATACAGAGTTGAAAAACAGGCTCAATTCAGCGTTCAGTGCGTTTTTGATACTTCATGCTAACATGCAATCATACTAAACAAATCTCTTCAAAAACTGCACAGATCTCTGCACAAACTACTCAGAACTACTTGAATATGAAGGAACTACATTATTCCTGTTTATTTTCTTCTGGGATTTAATGATTTCACTACATTTAATACAGAGTTCAAAAACAGGCTCAATTCAGCGTTCACTGCGTTTTTGATACTTCATGCTAACATGCAATCAAACTGCACAAATCTCATGAAAAACTACACAATTCTCTTCACAAACTACTCAGAACTACTTGAATATGAAGGGACTACATGATTCCCGTTGATTTTCTGCTGGGATTTGCTGTTTTCACTACATTTAATACAAAGTTCAAAAACAGGTCAATTCAGCGTTGAGTACCTTTATGACATATCAACTTGAAGTGCAGTCAAACTGCACAAATCTCTTCAAAAACTACATAAATCTCTGCACAAACTACTAAAAACTACTTGAATATGAAGGAACTACATGATTCCTGCTGATTTTCTGCTTGGATTTGCTGTTTTCACTACTTTTAATACAGAGTTCAAAAACAGGCTCAATTCAGCGTTCAGTGCGTTTTTGATACTTCATGCTAACATGCAATCAAACTGCACAAATCTCATCAAAAACGACACAAATCTCTGCACAAACGACTCAGAACAACTTGAATATGAAGGAACTACATGATTCCTGTTGATTTTCTGCTGGGATTTGCTGTTTTCACTACTTTTAATACAGAGATCAAAAACAGGCTCAATTCAGCGTTGAGTACCTTTATGACACATCAACTTGAAGTGCAGTCAAACTGCACAAATCTCATCAAAAACTACACAATTCTCTGCACAAACTACTCAGAACTACTTGAATATGAAGGAACTACATGATTCCTGTTGATTTTCTGCTGGGATTTGCTGTTTTCACTACATTTAATACAGAGTTCAAAAACAGGCTCAATTCAGCGTTCAGTGCGTTTTTGACTAATCAACTTGAAATGAAATCAAACTGCACAAATCTCTGCACAAACTACTCAGAACTACTTGAATATGAAGTAACTACATGATTCCTGTTGATTTTCTTCCCGGATTTAATTATTTCACTACATTTTATACAGAGTTGAAAAACAGGCTCAATTCAGCGTTCAGTGCGTTTTTGATACTTCATGCTAACATGCAATCAAACTGCACAAATCTCTTCAAAACCTACATAAATCTCTGCACAAACTAATAAAAGCTACTTGAATATGAAGGAAGTACCTGATTCCTGTTGATTTTCTGCTGGGATTTGCTGATTTCAGTACTTTTAATACAGAGTTCAAAAACAGGCTCAATTCAGCGTTCAGTGCGTTTTTGATACTTCATGCTAACATGCAATCAAACTGCAAAAATCTCTTCAAAAACTACACACATCTCTGCACAAACTACTAAAAACTACTTGAATATGAAGGAACTACATGATTCCTGTTGATTTTCTAATGAGATTTGCTTATTTCACTACTTTTAATACAGAGTTCAAAAACAGGCTCAATTCAGCATTGAATGCGTTTATGACTAATCAACTTGACATGAAATCAAACTGCACAAATCTCTACACAAACTACTCAGAACTACTTGAATATGAAAAAACTACATGATTCCCATTGATTTTCTTCTGGGATTTAATGATTTCACTACATTTAATACAGAGTTCAAAAACAGGCTCAATTTAGCGTTCAGTGCGTTTTTGACTCATCAACTTGAAGTGCAGTCAAACTGCACAAATCTCTTCAAAACCTACATAAATCTCTGCACAAACTAATAAAAGCTACTTGAATATGAAGGAACTACATGATTCCTGTTGATTTTCTGCTTGGATTTGCTGTTTTCACTACTTTTAATACAAAGTTCAAAAACAGGCTCAATTCAGCGTTCAGTGCGTTTTTGATACTTCATGCTAAAATGGAATCATACTAAACAAATCTCTTCAAAAACTGCACAAATCTCTGCACAAACTACTCAGAACAACTTGAATATGAAGGAACTACATTATTCCTGTTTATTTTCTTCTGGGATTTAATGATTTCACTACATTTAATACAGAGTTCAAAAACAGGCTCAATTCAGCGTTCAGTGCGTTTTTGATACTTCATGCTAAAATGCAATCAAACTGCAAAAATCTCTTCAAAAACTACACACATCTCTGCATAAACTACTAAAAACTACTTGAATGTGAAGGAACTACATGATTCCTGTTGATCTTCTGCTGGGATTTGCTGTTTTCACAACTTTTAATACAGAATTCAAAAACAGGTCAATTCAGCGTTGAGTACCTTTATGACACATCAACTTGAAGTGCAGTCAAACTGCACAAATCTCTTCAAAAACTACATAAATCTCTACACAAACTAAAAAAGCTACTTGAATATGAAGGAAGTACCTGATTACTGTTGATTTTCTGCTGGGATTTGCTGTTTTCACTACTTTTAATACAGAGTTAAAAAACAGGTTTATTTCAGCATTGAGTGCCCTTTTGTTACGTCATACTAACATGCAACCGAACTGCACAAATATCTTCAAAAACTAGACAAATCTCTGCACAAACTAATAAAAGCTACTTGAATATGAAGGAACTACATGATTCCTGTTGATTTTCTAATGAGATTTGCTGATTTCACTACTTTTAATACAGAGTTCAAAAACAGGCTCAATTCAGCGATCAGTGCGTTTTTGATACTTCATGCTAACAAGCAGTCAAACTGCACAAATCTCTTCAAAAACTACACAAATCTCTGCACAAACTACTAAAAACTGCTTGAATATGAAGGAACTACATGATTCCTGTTGATTTTCTTCTGGGATTTAATGATTTCACTACATTTTATGCAGAGTTGAAAAACAGGCTCAATTCAGCGTTCAGTGCGTTTTTGACTAATCAACTTGAAATGAAATCAAACTGCACAAATCTCTGCACAAACTACTCAGAACTACTTGAATATGAAGGGACTACATGATTCCTGTTGATTTTCTTCTGGGATTTAATGATTTCACTACATTTAATACAAAGTTCAAAAACAGGCTCAATTCAGCGTTCAGTGCGTTTTTGATACTTCATGCTAACATGGAATCATACTAAACAAATCTCTTCAAAAACTGCACAAATCTCTGCACAAACTACTCAGAACAACTTGAATATGAAGGAACTACATGATTCCTGTTGATTTTCTGCTGGGAATTGGTGTTTTCACTACATTTAATAGAAAGTTCAAAAACAGGCTCAATTCAGCATTGGGTGCGTTTGTGACTCATCAACTTGAAATGAAGTCAAACTGCACAAATCTCTTCAAAACCTACATAAATCTCTGCACAAACTAAAAAAGCTACTTGAATATGAAGGAAGTACTTGATTACTGTTGATTTTCTGCTGGGATTTGCTGTTTTCACTACTTTTAATACAGAGTTCAAAAACAGGTTTATTTCAGCATTGAGTGCCCTTTTGTTACGTCATACTAACATGCAACCGAACTGCACAAATATCTTCAAAAACTAGACAAATCTCTGCACAAACTAATAAAAGCTACTTGAATATGAAGGAACTACATGATTCCTGTTGATTTTCTAATGAGATTTGCTGATTTCACTACTTTTAATACAGAGTTCAAAAACAGGCTTAATTCAGCATTGAGTGCTTTTTTGTTACTTCATACTAACATGCAACCAAACTGCACAAATCTCTGCACAAACTACTCAGAACTACTTGAATATGAAGGAACTACATGATTCCCATTGATTTTCTGCTGGGATTTAATGATTTCACTACATTTAATACAAAGTTCAAAAACAGGCTCAATTCAGCGTTCAGTGCGTTTTTGATACTTCATGCTAACATGGAATCATACTAAACAAATCTCTTCAAAAACTGCACAAATCTCTGCACAAACTACTGAGAACTACTTGAATATGAAGGAACTACATTATTCCTGTTTATTTTCTTCCCGGATTTAATTATTTCACTACATTTTATACAGAGTTGAAAAACAGGCTCAATTCAGCGTTCAGTGCGTTTTTGACTAATCAACTTGAAATGAAATCAAACTGCACAAATCTCTGCACAAACTACTCAGAACTACTTGAATATGAAGTAACTACATGATTCCTGTTGATTTTCTTCCCGGATTTAATTATTTCACTACATTTTATACAGAGTTGAAAAACAGGCTCAATTCAGCGTTCAGTGCGTTTTTGATACTTCATGCTAACATGCAATCAAACTGCACAAATCTCTTCAAAACCTACATAAATCTCTGCACAAACTAATAAAAGCTACTTGAATATGAAGGAAGTACCTGATTCCTGTTGATTTTCTGCTGGGATTTGCTGATTTCACTCATTTTAATACAGAGTTCAAAAACAGGCTCAATTCAGCGTTCAGTGCGTTTTTGACTAATCAACTTGAAATGAAATCAAACTGCACAAATCTGTGCACAAACTACTCAAAACTACTTGAATATGAAGGAACTACATGATTCCTGTTGATTTTCTGCTTGGATTTGCTGTTTTCACTACTTTTAATACAGAGTTCAAAAACAGGCTCAATTCAGTGTTCAGTGCTTCTTTGATACTTCATCCTAACATGGAATCATACTAAACAAATCTCTTCAAAAACTGCACAAATCTCTGCACAAACTACTCAGAACTACTTGAATATGAAGGAACTACATTATTCCTGTTTATTTTCTTCTGGGATTTAATGATTTCACTACATTTAATACAGAGTTCAAAAACAGGCTCAATTCAGCGTTCAGTGCGTTTTTGATACTTCATGCTAACATGCAATCAAACTGCAAAAATCTCTTCAAAAACTACACACATCTCTGCACAAACTACTAAAAACTACTTGAATATGAAGGAACTACATGATTCCTGTTGATTTTCTGCTGGGATTTGCTGTTTTCACTACTTTTAATACAGAGTTCAAAAACAGGCTCAATTCAGCGTTCAGTGCGTTTTTGATACTTCATGCGAACATGCAATCAAACTGCACAAATCTCATCAAAAACTGCAGAAATCTCTGCACAAACTACTCAGAACTACTTGAATATGAAGGGACTAAATGATTCCCGTTGATTTTCTGCTGGGATTTGCTGTTTTCACTACTTTTAATACAGAGTTCAAAAACAGGCTCAATTCAGCGTTCAGTGCGTTTTTGACTAATCAACTTGAAATGAAATCAAACTGCACAAATCTCTGCACAAACTACTCAGAACTACTTGAATATGAAGTAACTACATGATTCCTGTTGATTTTCTGCCCGGATTTAATGATTTCACTACATTTTATACAGAGTTGAAAAACAGGCTCAATTCAGCGTTCAGTGCGTTTTTGATACTTCATGCTAACATGCAATCATACTAAACAAATCTCTTCAAAAACTGCACAGATCTCTGCACAAACTACTCAGAACTACTTGAATATGAAGGAACTACATTATTCCTGTTTATTTTCTTCTGGGATTTAATGATTTCACTACATTTAATACAGAGTTCAAAAACAGGCTCAATTCAGCGTTCACTGCGTTTTTGATACTTCATGCTAACATGCAATCAAACTGCACAAATCTCATGAAAAACTACACAATTCTCTTCACAAACTACTCAGAACTACTTGAATATGAAGGGACTACATGATTCCCGTTGATTTTCTGCTGGGATTTGCTGTTTTCACTACATTTAATACAAAGTTCAAAAACAGGTCAATTCAGCGTTGAGTACCTTTATGACATATCAACTTGAAGTGCAGTCAAACTGCACAAATCTCTTCAAAAACTACATAAATCTCTGCACAAACTACTAAAAACTACTTGAATATGAAGGAACTACATGATTCCTGCTGATTTTCTGCTTGGATTTGCTGTTTTCACTACTTTTAATACAGAGTTCAAAAACAGGCTCAATTCAGCGTCCAGTGCGTTTTTGATACTTCATGCTAACATGCAATCAAACTGCACAAATCTCATCAAAAACGACACAAATCTCTGCACAAACGACTCAGAACAACTTGAATATGAAGGAACTACATGATTCCTGTTGATTTTCTGCTGGGATTTGCTGTTTTCACTACTTTTAATACAGAGATCAAAAACAGGCTCAATTCAGCGTTGAGTACCTTTATGACACATCAACTTGAAGTGCAGTCAAACTGCACAAATCTCATCAAAAACTACACAATTCTCTGCACAAACTACTCAGAACTACTTGAATATGAAGGAACTACATGATTCCTGTTGATTTTCTGCTGGGATTTGCTGTTTTCACTACATTTAATACAGAGTTCAAAAACAGGCTCAATTCAGCGTTCAGTGCGTTTTTGACTAATCAACTTGAAATGAAATCAAACTGCACAAATCTCTGCACAAACTACTCAGAACTACTTGAATATGAAGTAACTACATGATTCCTGTTGATTTTCTTCCCGGATTTAATTATTTCACTACATTTTATACAGAGTTGAAAAACAGGCTCAATTCAGCGTTCAGTGCGTTTTTGATACTTCATGCTAACATGCAATCAAACTGCACAAATCTCTTCAAAACCTACATAAATCTCTGCACAAACTAATAAAAGCTACTTGAATATGAAGGAAGTACCTGATTCCTGTTGATTTTCTGCTGGGATTTGCTGATTTCAGTACTTTTAATACAGAGTTCAAAAACAGGCTCAATTCAGCGTTCAGTGCGTTTTTGATACTTCATGCTAACATGCAATCAAACTGCAAAAATCTCTTCAAAAACTACACACATCTCTGCACAAACTACTAAAAACTACTTGAATATGAAGGAACTACATGATTCCTGTTGATTTTCTAATGAGATTTGCTTATTTCACTACTTTTAATACAGAGTTCAAAAACAGGCTCAATTCAGCATTGAATGCGTTTATGACTAATCAACTTGACATGAAATCAAACTGCACAAATCTCTACACAAACTACTCAGAACTACTTGAATATGAAAAAACTACATGATTCCCATTGATTTTCTTCTGGGATTTAATGATTTCACTACATTTAATACAGAGTTCAAAAACAGGCTCAATTTAGCGTTCAGTGCGTTTTTGACTCATCAACTTGAAGTGCAGTCAAACTGCACAAATCTCTTCAAAACCTACATAAATCTCTGCACAAACTAATAAAAGCTACTTGAATATGAAGGAACTACATGATTCCTGTTGATTTTCTGCTTGGATTTGCTGTTTTCACTACTTTTAATACAAAGTTCAAAAACAGGCTCAATTCAGCGTTCAGTGCGTTTTTGATACTTCATGCTAAAATGGAATCATACTAAACAAATCTCTTCAAAAACTGCACAAATCTCTGCACAAACTACTCAGAACAACTTGAATATGAAGGAACTACATTATTCCTGTTTATTTTCTTCTGGGATTTAATGATTTCACTACATTTAATACAGAGTTCAAAAACAGGCTCAATTCAGCGTTCAGTGCGTTTTTGATACTTCATGCTAAAATGCAATCAAACTGCAAAAATCTCTTCAAAAACTACACACATCTCTGCATAAACTACTAAAAACTACTTGAATGTGAAGGAACTACATGATTCCTGTTGATCTTCTGCTGGGATTTGCTGTTTTCACAACTTTTAATACAGAATTCAAAAACAGGTCAATTCAGCGTTGAGTACCTTTATGACACATCAACTTGAAGTGCAGTCAAACTGCACAAATCTCTTCAAAAACTACATAAATCTCTACACAAACTAAAAAAGCTACTTGAATATGAAGGAAGTACCTGATTACTGTTGATTTTCTGCTGGGATTTGCTGTTTTCACTACTTTTAATACAGAGTTAAAAAACAGGTTTATTTCAGCATTGAGTGCCCTTTTGTTACGTCATACTAACATGCAACCGAACTGCACAAATATCTTCAAAAACTAGACAAATCTCTGCACAAACTAATAAAAGCTACTTGAATATGAAGGAACTACATGATTCCTGTTGATTTTCTAATGAGATTTGCTGATTTCACTACTTTTAATACAGAGTTCAAAAACAGGCTCAATTCAGCGATCAGTGCGTTTTTGATACTTCATGCTAACAAGCAGTCAAACTGCACAAATCTCTTCAAAAACTACACAAATCTCTGCACAAACTACTAAAAACTGCTTGAATATGAAGGAACTACATGATTCCTGTTGATTTTCTTCTGGGATTTAATGATTTCACTACATTTTATGCAGAGTTGAAAAACAGGCTCAATTCAGCGTTCAGTGCGTTTTTGACTAATCAACTTGAAATGAAATCAAACTGCACAAATCTCTGCACAAACTACTCAGAACTACTTGAATATGAAGGGACTACATGATTCCTGTTGATTTTCTTCTGGGATTTAATGATTTCACTACATTTAATACAAAGTTCAAAAACAGGCTCAATTCAGCGTTCAGTGCGTTTTTGATACTTCATGCTAACATGGAATCATACTAAACAAATCTCTTCAAAAACTGCACAAATCTCTGCACAAACTACTCAGAACAACTTGAATATGAAGGAACTACATGATTCCTGTTGATTTTCTGCTGGGAATTGGTGTTTTCACTACATTTAATAGAAAGTTCAAAAACAGGCTCAATTCAGCATTGGGTGCGTTTGTGACTCATCAACTTGAAATGAAGTCAAACTGCACAAATCTCTTCAAAACCTACATAAATCTCTGCACAAACTAAAAAAGCTACTTGAATATGAAGGAAGTACTTGATTACTGTTGATTTTCTGCTGGGATTTGCTGTTTTCACTACTTTTAATACAGAGTTCAAAAACAGGTTTATTTCAGCATTGAGTGCCCTTTTGTTACGTCATACTAACATGCAACCGAACTGCACAAATATCTTCAAAAACTAGACAAATCTCTGCACAAACTAATAAAAGCTACTTGAATATGAAGGAACTACATGATTCCTGTTGATTTTCTAATGAGATTTGCTGATTTCACTACTTTTAATACAGAGTTCAAAAACAGGCTTAATTCAGCATTGAGTGCTTTTTTGTTACTTCATACTAACATGCAACCAAACTGCACAAATCTCTGCACAAACTACTCAGAACTACTTGAATATGAAGGAACTACATGATTCCCATTGATTTTCTGCTGGGATTTAATGATTTCACTACATTTAATACAAAGTTCAAAAACAGGCTCAATTCAGCGTTCAGTGCGTTTTTGATACTTCATGCTAACATGGAATCATACTAAACAAATCTCTTCAAAAACTGCACAAATCTCTGCACAAACTACTGAGAACTACTTGAATATGAAGGAACTACATTATTCCTGTTTATTTTCTTCCCGGATTTAATTATTTCACTACATTTTATACAGAGTTGAAAAACAGGCTCAATTCAGCGTTCAGTGCGTTTTTGACTAATCAACTTGAAATGAAATCAAACTGCACAAATCTCTGCACAAACTACTCAGAACTACTTGAATATGAAGTAACTACATGATTCCTGTTGATTTTCTTCCCGGATTTAATTATTTCACTACATTTTATACAGAGTTGAAAAACAGGCTCAATTCAGCGTTCAGTGCGTTTTTGATACTTCATGCTAACATGCAATCAAACTGCACAAATCTCTTCAAAACCTACATAAATCTCTGCACAAACTAATAAAAGCTACTTGAATATGAAGGGAGTACCTGATTCCTGTTGATTTTCTGCTGGGATTTGCTGATTTCACTCATTTTAATACAGAGTTCAAAAACAGGCTCAATTCAGCGTTCAGTGCGTTTTTGACTAATCAACTTGAAATGAAATCAAACTGCACAAATCTGTGCACAAACTACTCAAAACTACTTGAATATGAAGGAACTACATGATTCCTGTTGATTTTCTGCTTGGATTTGCTGTTTTCACTACTTTTAATACAGAGTTCAAAAACAGGCTCAATTCAGTGTTCAGTGCTTCTTTGATACTTCATCCTAACATGGAATCATACTAAACAAATCTCTTCAAAAACTGCACAAATCTCTGCACAAACTACTCAGAACTACTTGAATATGAAGGAACTACATTATTCCTGTTTATTTTCTTCTGGGATTTAATGATTTCACTACATTTAATACAGAGTTCAAAAACAGGCTCAATTCAGCGTTCAGTGCGTTTTTGATACTTCATGCTAACATGCAATCAAACTGCAAAAATCTCTTCAAAAACTACACACATCTCTGCACAAACTACTAAAAACTACTTGAATATGAAGGAACTACATGATTCCTGTTGATTTTCTGCTGGGATTTGCTGTTTTCACTACTTTTAATACAGAGTTCAAAAACAGGCTCAATTCAGCGTTCAGTGCGTTTTTGATACTTCATGCGAACATGCAATCAAACTGCACAAATCTCATCAAAAACTGCAGAAATCTCTGCACAAACTACTCAGAACTACTTGAATATGAAGGGACTAAATGATTCCCGTTGATTTTCTGCTGGGATTTGCTGTTTTCACTACTTTTAATACAGAGTTCAAAAACAGGCTCAATTCAGCGTTCAGTGCGTTTTTGACTAATCAACTTGAAATGAAATCAAACTGCACAAATCTCTGCACAAACTACTCAGAACTACTTGAATATGAAGTAACTACATGATTCCTGTTGATTTTCTGCCCGGATTTAATGATTTCACTACATTTTATACAGAGTTGAAAAACAGGCTCAATTCAGCGTTCAGTGCGTTTTTGATACTTCATGCTAACATGCAATCATACTAAACAAATCTCTTCAAAAACTGCACAGATCTCTGCACAAACTACTCAGAACTACTTGAATATGAAGGAACTACATTATTCCTGTTTATTTTCTTCTGGGATTTAATGATTTCACTACATTTAATACAGAGTTCAAAAACAGGCTCAATTCAGCGTTCACTGCGTTTTTGATACTTCATGCTAACATGCAATCAAACTGCACAAATCTCATGAAAAACTACACAATTCTCTTCACAAACTACTCAGAACTACTTGAATATGAAGGGACTACATGATTCCCGTTGATTTTCTGCTGGGATTTGCTGTTTTCACTACATTTAATACAAAGTTCAAAAACAGGTCAATTCAGCGTTGAGTACCTTTATGACATATCAACTTGAAGTGCAGTCAAACTGCACAAATCTCTTCAAAAACTACATAAATCTCTGCACAAACTACTAAAAACTACTTGAATATGAAGGAACTACATGATTCCTGCTGATTTTCTGCTTGGATTTGCTGTTTTCACTACTTTTAATACAGAGTTCAAAAACAGGCTCAATTCAGCGTTCAGTGCGTTTTTGATACTTCATGCTAACATGCAATCAAACTGCACAAATCTCATCAAAAACGACACAAATCTCTGCACAAACGACTCAGAACAACTTGAATATGAAGGAACTACATGATTCCTGTTGATTTTCTGCTGGGATTTGCTGTTTTCACTACTTTTAATACAGAGATCAAAAACAGGCTCAATTCAGCGTTGAGTACCTTTATGACACATCAACTTGAAGTGCAGTCAAACTGCACAAATCTCATCAAAAACTACACAATTCTCTGCACAAACTACTCAGAACTACTTGAATATGAAGGAACTACATGATTCCTGTTGATTTTCTGCTGGGATTTGCTGTTTTCACTACATTTAATACAGAGTTCAAAAACAGGCTCAATTCAGCGTTCAGTGCGTTTTTGACTAATCAACTTGAAATGAAATCAAACTGCACAAATCTCTGCACAAACTACTCAGAACTACTTGAATATGAAGTAACTACATGATTCCTGTTGATTTTCTTCCCGGATTTAATTATTTCACTACATTTTATACAGAGTTGAAAAACAGGCTCAATTCAGCGTTCAGTGCGTTTTTGATACTTCATGCTAACATGCAATCAAACTGCACAAATCTCTTCAAAACCTACATAAATCTCTGCACAAACTAATAAAAGCTACTTGAATATGAAGGAAGTACCTGATTCCTGTTGATTTTCTGCTGGGATTTGCTGATTTCAGTACTTTTAATACAGAGTTCAAAAACAGGCTCAATTCAGCGTTCAGTGCGTTTTTGATACTTCATGCTAACATGCAATCAAACTGCAAAAATCTCTTCAAAAACTACACACATCTCTGCACAAACTACTAAAAACTACTTGAATATGAAGGAACTACATGATTCCTGTTGATTTTCTAATGAGATTTGCTTATTTCACTACTTTTAATACAGAGTTCAAAAACAGGCTCAATTCAGCATTGAATGCGTTTATGACTAATCAACTTGACATGAAATCAAACTGCACAAATCTCTACACAAACTACTCAGAACTACTTGAATATGAAAAAACTACATGATTCCCATTGATTTTCTTCTGGGATTTAATGATTTCACTACATTTAATACAGAGTTCAAAAACAGGCTCAATTTAGCGTTCAGTGCGTTTTTGACTCATCAACTTGAAGTGCAGTCAAACTGCACAAATCTCTTCAAAACCTACATAAATCTCTGCACAAACTAATAAAAGCTACTTGAATATGAAGGAACTACATGATTCCTGTTGATTTTCTGCTTGGATTTGCTGTTTTCACTACTTTTAATACAAAGTTCAAAAACAGGCTCAATTCAGCGTTCAGTGCGTTTTTGATACTTCATGCTAAAATGGAATCATACTAAACAAATCTCTTCAAAAACTGCACAAATCTCTGCACAAACTACTCAGAACAACTTGAATATGAAGGAACTACATTATTCCTGTTTATTTTCTTCTGGGATTTAATGATTTCACTACATTTAATACAGAGTTCAAAAACAGGCTCAATTCAGCGTTCAGTGCGTTTTTGATACTTCATGCTAAAATGCAATCAAACTGCAAAAATCTCTTCAAAAACTACACACATCTCTGCATAAACTACTAAAAACTACTTGAATGTGAAGGAACTACATGATTCCTGTTGATCTTCTGCTGGGATTTGCTGTTTTCACAACTTTTAATACAGAATTCAAAAACAGGTCAATTCAGCGTTGAGTACCTTTATGACACATCAACTTGAAGTGCAGTCAAACTGCACAAATCTCTTCAAAAACTACATAAATCTCTACACAAACTAAAAAAGCTACTTGAATATGAAGGAAGTACCTGATTACTGTTGATTTTCTGCTGGGATTTGCTGTTTTCACTACTTTTAATACAGAGTTAAAAAACAGGTTTATTTCAGCATTGAGTGCCCTTTTGTTACGTCATACTAACATGCAACCGAACTGCACAAATATCTTCAAAAACTAGACAAATCTCTGCACAAACTAATAAAAGCTACTTGAATATGAAGGAACTACATGATTCCTGTTGATTTTCTAATGAGATTTGCTGATTTCACTACTTTTAATACAGAGTTCAAAAACAGGCTCAATTCAGCGTTGAGTACCTTTATGACACATCAACTTGAAGTGCAGTCAAACTGCACAAATCTCTTCAAAAACTACATAAATCTCTACACAAACTAAAAAAGCTACTTGAATATGAAGGAACTACATGATTCCTGTTGATTTTCTGCTGGGATTTGCTGTTTTCACTACTTTTAATACAGAGATCAAAAACAGGCTCAATTCAGCGTTGAGTACCTTTATGACACATCAACTTGAAGTGCAGTCAAACTGCACAAATCTCTTCAAAAACTACATAAATCTCTGCACAAACTACTAAAAACTACTTGAATATGAAGAAACTACATGATTCCTGCTGATTTTCTGCTTGGATTTGCTGTTTTCACTACTTTTAATACAGAGTTCAAAAACAGGCTCAATTCAGCGTTCAGTGCGTTTTTGATACTTCATGCTAACATGCAATCAAACTGCACAAATCTCATCAAAAACTGCCGAAATCTCTGCACTAACTACTCAGAACAACTTGAATATGAAGGAACTACATGATTCCTGTTGATTTTCTGCTGGGAATTGGTGTTTTCACTACATTTAATAGAAAGTTCAAAAACAGGCTCAATTCAGCATTGGGTGCGTTTGTGACTCATCAACTTGAAATGAAATCAAACTGCACAAATCTCTTCGAAACCTACATAAATCTTTGCACAAACTAAGAAAAGCTACTTGAATATGAAGGAAGTACCTGATTCCTGTTGATTTTCTGCTGGGATTTGCTGTTTTCACTACTTTTAATACAGAGTTCAAAAACAGGTTTATTTCAGCATTGAGTGCCCTTTTGTTACTTCATACTAACATGCAACCGAACTGCACAAATCTCTTCAAAAACTAGACAAATATCTGCACAAACTTATAAAAACTACTTGAATATGAAGGAACTACATGATTCCTGTTGATTTTCTGCTGGGATTTAATGAGTTCACTACATTTAATACAAAGTTCAAAAACAGGCTCAATTCAGCGTTCAGTGCGTTTTTGATACTTCATGCTAACATGGAATCATACTAAACAAATCTCTTCAAAAACTGCACAAATCTCTGCACAAACTACTCAGAACAACTTGAATATGAAGGAACTACATGATTCCTGTTGATTTTCTGCTGGTATTTGCTGTTTCCGCTACTTTTAATACAGAGTTGAAAAACAGGCTCAATTCAGCGTTCAGTGCGTTTTTGATACTTCATGCTGACATGCAATCAAACTGCACAAATCTCATCAAAAACTAAACAAATCTCTGCACAAACTACTCAGAACAACTTGAATATGAAGGAACTACATGATTCCTGTTGATTTTCTTCTGGGATTTAATGATTTCACTACATCTAATACAGAGTTCAAAAACAGGCTTAATTCAGCATTGAGTGCGTTTTTGTTACTTCATACTAACATGCAACCAAACTGCACAAATCTCTGCACAAACTACTCAGAACTACTTGAATATGAAGGAACTACATGATTCCCATTGATTTTCTGCTGGGATTTAATGATTTCACTACATTTAATACAAAGTTCAAAAACAGGCTCAATTCAGCGTTCAGTGCGTTTTTGATACTTCATGCTAACATGCAATCAAACTGTACAAATCTCTTCAAAAACTACACAAATTTCTGCAGAAACTACTAAAAACTACTTCAATATGAAGGAACTACATGATTCCTGTTGATTTTCTGCTGGCATTTGCTGTTTTCACTACTTTTAATACAAAGTTCAAAAACAGGCTCAATTCAGCGTTGAGTACCTTTATGACACATCAACTTGAAGTGCAGTCAAACTGCACAAATCTCTTCAAAACCTACATAAATCTCTGCACAAACTAATAAAAGCTACTTGAATATGAAGGAACTACATGATTCCTGTTGATTTTCTGCTGGGATTTGCTGATTTCACTCATTTTAATACATAGTTCAAAAACAGGCTTAATTCAGCATTGAGTGCGTTTTTGTTACTTCATACTAACATGCAACCAAACCGCACAAATCTCTGCACAAACTACTCAGAACTACTTGAATATGAAGGAACTACATGATTCCTGTTGATTTTCTTCCCGGATTTAATTATTTCACTACATTTTATACAGAGTTGAAAAACAGGCTCAATTCAGCGTTCAGTGCGTTTTTGATACTTCATGCTAACATGGAATCATACTAAACAAATCTCTTCAAAAACTGCACAAATCTCTGCACAAACTACTCAGAACTACTTGAATATGAAGGAACTACATTATTCCTGTTTATTTTCTTCTGGGATTTAATGATTTCACTACATTTAATACAGAGTTCAAAAACAGGCTCAATTCAGCGTTCAGTGCGTTTTTGATACTTCATGCTAACATGCAACCAAACTGCACAAATCTCTTCAAAACCTACATAAATCTCTGCACAAACTAATAAAAGCTACTTGAATATGAAGGAAGTACCTGATTCCTGTTGATTTTCTGCTGGGATTTGCTGATTTCACTCATTTTAATACAGAGTTCAAAAACAGGCTCAATTCAGCGTTCAGTGCGTTTTTGACTAATCAACTTGAAATGAAATCAAACTGCACAAATCTGTGCACAAACTACTCAAAACTACTTGAATATGAAGGAACTACATGATTCCTGTTGATTTTCTGCTTGGATTTGCTGTTTTCACTACTTTTAATACAGAGTTCAAAAACAGGCTCAATTCAGCGTTCAGTGCTTCTTTGATACTTCATCCTAACATGGAATCATACTAAACAAATCTCTTCAAAAACTGCACAAATCTCTGCACAAACTACTCAGAACTACTTGAATATGAAGGAACTACATTATTCCTGTTTATTTTCTTCTGGGATTTAATGATTTCACTACATTTAATACAGAGTTCAAAAACAGGCTCAATTCAGCGTTCAGTGCGTTTTTGATACTTCATGCTAACATGCAACCGAACTGCACAAATCTCTTCAAAAACTAGACAAATCTCTGCACAAACTAATAAAAGCTACTTGAATATGAAGGAACTACATGATTCCTGTTGATTTTCTAATGAGATTTGCTTATTTCACTACTTTTAATACAAAGTTCAAAAACAGGCTCAATTCAGCGATCAGTGCGTTTTTGATACTTCATGCTAACATGCAATCAAACTGCACAAATCTCATGAAAAACTACACAATTCTCTTCACAAACTACTCAGAACTACTTGAATATGAAGGGACTACATGATTCCCGTTGATTTTCTGCTGGGATTTGCTGTTTTCACTACATTTAATACAAAGTTCAAAAACAGGTCAATTCAGCGTTGAGTACCTTTATGACACATCAACTTGAAGTGCAGTCAAACTGCACAAATCTCTTCAAAAACTACATAAATCTCTGCACAAACTACTAAAAACTACTTGAATATGAAGGAACTACATGATTCCTGCTGATTTTCTGCTTGGATTTGCTGTTTTCACTACTTTTAATACAGAGTTCAAAAACAGGCTCAATTCAGCGTTCAGTGCGTTTTTGATACTTCATGCTAACATGCAACCGAACTGCACAAATCTCTTCAAAAACTAGACAAATCTCTGCACAAACTAATAAAAGCTACTTGAATATGAAGGAACTACATGATTCCTGTTGATTTTCTAATGAGATTTGCTTATTTCACTACTTTTAATACAAAGTTCAAAAACAGGCTCAATTCAGCGTTCAGTGCGTTTTTGATACCTCATGCTAACATGCAATCATACTAAACAAATCTCTTCAAAAACTGCACAGATCTCTGCACAAACTACTCAGAACTACTTGAATATGAAGGAACTACATTATTCCTGTTTATTTTCTTCTGGGATTTAATGATTTCACTACATTTAATACAGAGTTCAAAAACAGGCTCAATTCAGCGTTCAGTGCGTTTTTGATACTTCATGCTAACATGCAATCAAACTGCACAAATCTCATGAAAAACTACACAATTCTCTTCACAAACTACTCAGAACTACTTGAATATGAAGGGACTACATGATTCCCGTTGATTTTCTGCTGGGATTTGCTGTTTTCACTACATTTAATACAAAGTTCAAAAACAGGTCAATTCAGCGTTGAGTACCTTTATGACACATCAACTTGAAGTGCAGTCAAACTGCACAAATCTCTTCAAAAACTACATAAATCTCTGCACGAACTACTAAAAACTACTTGAATATGAAGGAACTACATGATTCCTGTTGATTTTCTGCTGGGATTTGCTGTTTTCACTACATTTAATACAAAGTTCAAAAACAGGCTCAATTCAGCATTGGGTGCGTTTGTGACTCATCAACTTGAAATGAAATCAAACTGCACAAATCTCTTCAAAAACTACACAAATTTCTGCAGAAACTGCTAAAAACTACTTCAATATGAAGGAACTACATGATTCCCGTTGATTTTCTGCTGGGATTTGCTGTTTTCACTACATTTAATACAAAGTTCAAAAACAGGTCAATTCAGCGTTCAGTACCTTTATGACACATCAACTTGAAGTGCAGTCAAACTGCACAAATCTCTTCAAAAACTACATAAATCTCTGCACAAACTACTAAAAGCTACTTGAATATGAAGGAGCTACATGATTCCTGTTGATTTTCTAATGAGATTTGCTGATTTCACTACTTTTAATACAGAGTTCAAAAACAGGCTTAATTCAGCATTGAGTGCTTTTTTGTTACTTCATACTAACATGCAACCAAACTGCACAAATCTCTGCACAAACTACTCAGAACTACTTGAATATGAAGGAACTACATGATTCCCATTGATTTTCTGCTGGGATTTAATGATTTCACTACATTTAATACAAAGTTCAAAAACAGGCTCAATTCAGCGTTCAGTGCGTTTTTGATACTTCATGCTAACATGGAATCATACTAAACAAATCTCTTCAAAAACTGCACAAATCTCTGCACAAACTACTGAGAACTACTTGAATATGAAGGAACTACATTATTCCTGTTTATTTTCTTCCCGGATTTAATTATTTCACTACATTTTATACAGAGTTGAAAAACAGGCTCAATTCAGCGTTCAGTGCGTTTTTGACTAATCAACTTGAAATGAAATCAAACTGCACAAATCTCTGCACAAACTACTCAGAACTACTTGAATATGAAGTAACTACATGATTCCTGTTGATTTTCTTCCCGGATTTAATTATTTCACTACATTTTATACAGAGTTGAAAAACAGGCTCAATTCAGCGTTCAGTGCGTTTTTGATACTTCATGCTAACATGCAATCAAACTGCACAAATCTCTTCAAAACCTACATAAATCTCTGCACAAACTAATAAAAGCTACTTGAATATGAAGGAAGTACCTGATTCCTGTTGATTTTCTGCTGGGATTTGCTGATTTCACTCATTTTAATACAGAGTTCAAAAACAGGCTCAATTCAGCGTTCAGTGCGTTTTTGACTAATCAACTTGAAATGAAATCAAACTGCACAAATCTGTGCACAAACTACTCAAAACTACTTGAATATGAAGGAACTACATGATTCCTGTTGATTTTCTGCTTGGATTTGCTGTTTTCACTGCTTTTAATACAGAGTTCAAAAACAGGCTCAATTCAGCGTTCAGTGCTTCTTTGATACTTCATCCTAACATGGAATCATACTAAACAAATCTCTTCAAAAACTGCACAAATCTCTGCACAAACTACTCAGAACTACTTGAATATGAAGGAACTACATTATTCCTGTTTATTTTCTTCTGGGATTTAATGATTTCACTACATTTAATACAGAGTTCAAAAACAGGCTCAATTCAGCGTTCAGTGCGTTTTTGATACTTCATGCGAACATGCAATCAAACTGCACAAATCTCATCAAAAACTGCAGAAATCTCTGCACAAACTACTCAGAACTACTTGAATATGAAGGGACTAAATGATTCCCGTTGATTTTCTGCTGGGATTTGCTGTTTTCACTACATTTAATACAAAGTTCAAAAACAGGCTCAATTCAGCATTGGGTGCGTTTGTGACTCATCAACTTGAAATGAAATCAAACTGCACAAATCTCTTCAAAAACTACACAAATTTCTGCAGAAACTGCTAAAAACTACTTCAATATGAAGGAACTACATGATTCCTGTTGATTTTCTGCTGGGATTTGCTGTTTCCGCTACTTTTAATACAGAGTTGAAAAACAGGCTCAATTCAGCGTTCAGTGCGTTTTTGATACTTCATGCTGACATGCAATCAAACTGCACAAATCTCATCAAAAACTACAAAAATCTCTGCACAAACTACTCAGAACAACTTGAATATGAAGGAACTACATGATTCCTGTTGATTTTCTTCTGGGATTTAATGATTTCACTACATCTAATACAGAGTTCAAAAACAGGCTCAATTCAGCGTTGAGTGCCTTTATGACACATCAACTTGAAGTGCAGTCAAACTGCACAAATCTCTTCAAAACCTACATAAATCTCTGCACAAACTAATAAAAGCTACTTGAATATGAAGGAAGTACCTGATTCCTGTTGATTTTCTGCTGGGATTTGCTAAATTCACTCATTTTAATACAGAGTTCAAAAACAGGCTCAATTCAGCGTTCAGTGCGTTTTTGATACTTCATGCTAACATGCAATCAAACTGCACAAATCTCATCAAAAACTACACAATTCTCTGCACAAACTACTCAGAACTACTTGAATATGAAGGGACTACATGATTCCCGTTGATTTTCTACTGGGATTTGCTGTTTTCACTACATTTAATACAAAGTTCAAAAACAGGCTCAATTCAGCGTTCAGTGCGTTTTTGACTAATCAACTTGAAATGAAATCAAACTGCACAAATCTCTGCACAAACTACTCAGAACTACTTGAATATGAAGAAACTACATGATTCCTGTTGATTTTCTGCTTGGATTTGCTGTTTTCACTACTTTTAATACAGAGTTCAAAAACAGGCTCAATTCAGCGTTCAGTGCTTTTTTGATACTTCATCCTAACATGGAATCATACTAAACAAATTTCTTCATAAACTGCACAAATCTCTGCACAAACTACTCAGAACTATTTGAATATGAAGGAACTACATTATTCCTGTTTATTTTCTTCTGGGATTTAATGATTTCACTACATTTAATACAGAGTTCAAAAACAGGCTCAATTCAGCGTTCAGTGCGTTTTTGATACTTCATGCTAACATGCAATCAAACTGCAAAAATCTCTTCAAAAACTACACACATCTCTGCACAAACTACTAAAAACTACTTGAATATGAAGGAACTACATGATTCCTGTTGATTTTCTGCTGGGATTTGCTGTTTTCACTACTTTTAATACAGAGTTCAAAAACAGGCTCAATTCAGCGTTCAGTGCATTTTTGATACTTCATGCGAACATGCAATCAAACTGCACAAATCTCATCAAAAACTGCAGAAATCTCTGCACAAACTACTCAGAACTACTTGAATATGAAGGGACTAAATGATTCCCGTTGATTTTCTGCTGGGATTTGCTGTTTTCACTACATTTAATACAAAGTTCAAAAACAGGCTCAATTCAGCATTGGGTGCGTTTGTGACTCATCAACTTGAAATGAAATCAAACTGCACAAATCTCTTCAAAAACTACACAAATTTCTGCAGAAACTGCTAAAAACTACTTCAATATGAAGGAACTACATGATTCCTGTTGATTTTCTGCTGGGATTTGCTGTTTTCACTACTTTTAATACAGAGTTCAAAAAATGGCTCAATTCAGCGTTCAGTGCGTTTTTGATACTTCATGCTAACATGCAATCAAACTGCTCAAATCTCATCAAAAACTACACAATTCTCTGCACAAACTACTAAAAGCTACTTGAATATGAAGGAAGTACCTGATTCCTGTTGATTTTCTGCTGGGATTTGCTGTTTTCACTACTTTTAATACAGAGTTCAAAAACAGGCTCAATTCAGCGTTCAGTGCGTTTTTGATACTTCATGCTAACATGCAATCAAACTGCACAAATCTCATCAAAAACTACACAATTCTCTGCACAAACTACTCAGAACTACTTGAATATGAAGGGACTACATGATTCCCGTTGATTTTCTGCTTTGATTTGCTGTTTTCACTACATTTAATACAGAGTTCAAAAACAGGCTCAATTCAGCATTGAGTGCGTTTATGACTAATCAACTTGAAATGAAATCAAACTGCAGAAATCTCTGCACAAACTACTCAGAACTACTTGAATATGAAGGAACTACATGATTCCTGTTGATTTTCTGCTGGGATTTAATGATTTCACTACATTTAATACAAAGTTCAAAAACAGGCTCAATTCAGCGTTCAGTGCGTTTTTGATACTTCATGCTAACATGGAATCATACTAAACAAATCTTTTCAAAAACTGCACAAATCTCTGCACAAACTACTCAGAACTACTTGAATATGAAGGAACTACATGATTCCTGTTGATTTTCTCCCCGGATTTAATGATTTCACTACATTTCATACAGAGTTCAAAAACATGTTCAATTCAGCCTTGAGTGCGTTTCTGATACTTCATGGTAATATACAATCACACTGCAAAATCTTTTCGAAATCTACACAAATCTCTGCACAAACTACTCAGAACTACTTGAATATGAGGGGACTACATGATTCCCGTTGATTTTCTGCTGGGATTTGCTGTTTTCACTACATTTAATACAAAGTTCAAAAACAGGCTCAATTCAGCGTTGAGTGCCTTTATGACAAATCAACTTGAAGTGCAGTCAAACTGCACAAATCTCTTCAAAAACTACACAAATTTCTGCAGAAACTACTAAAAACTACTTCAATATGAAGGAACTACATGATTCCTGTTGATTTTCTGCTGGGATTTGCTGTTTTCACTACTTTTAATACAGAGTTCAAAAACAGGCTCAATTCAGCGATCAGTGCGTTTTTGATACTTCATGCTAACATGCAATCAAACTGCACAAATCTCATCAAAAACTACACAATTCTCTGCACAAACTACTCAGAACTACTTGAATATGAAGGGACTACATGATTCCCGTTGATTTTCTGCTGGGAATTGGTGTTTTCACTACATTTAATAGAAAGTTCAAAAACAGGCTCAATTCAGCATTGGGTGCGTTTGTGACTCATCAACTTGAAATGAAATCAAACTGCACAAATCTCTTCAAAATCTACATAAATCTTTGCACAAACTAAGAAAAGCTACTTGAATATGAAGGAAGTACCTGATTCCTGTTGATTTTCTGCTGGGATTTGCTGTTTTCACTACTTTTAATACAGAGTTCAAAAACAGGTTTATTTCAGCATTGAGTGCCCTTTTGTTACTTCATACTAACATGCAACCGAAATGCACAAATCTCATCAAAAACGACACAAATCTCTGCACAAACGACTCAGAACTACTTGAATATGAAGTAACTACATGATTCCTGTTGATTATCTGCTGGGATTTGCTGTTTTCACTACATTTAATACAGAGTTCAAAAACAGGCTCAATTCAGCGTTCAGTGCGTTTTTGACTAATCAACTTGAAATGAAATCAAACTGCACAAATCTCTGCACAAACTACTCAGAACTACTTGAATATGAAGTAACTACATGATTCCTGTTGATTTTCTTCCCGGATTTAATTATTTCACTACATTTTATACAGCGTTGAAAAACAGGCTCAATTCAGCGTTCAGTGCGTTTTTCATACTTCATGCTAACATGCAATCAAACTGCACAAATCTCTTCAAAACCTACATAAATCTCTGCACAAACTAATAAAAGCTACTTGAATATGAAGGAAGTACCTGATTCCTGTTGATTTTCTGCTGGCATTTGCTGTTTTCACTACTTTTAATACAGAGTTCAAAAACAGGCTCAATTCAGCGATCAGTGCATTTTTGATACTTCATGCTAACATGCAATCAAACTGCACAAATCTCATCAAAAACTACACAATTCTCTGCACAAACTACTCAGAAGTACTTGAATATGAAGGGACTACATGATTCCCGTTGATTTTCTGCTGGGATTTAATGATTTCACTACATTTAATACAAAGTTCAAAAACAGGCTCAATTCAGCATTGGGTGCGTTTGTGACTCATCAACTTGAAATGAAATCAAACTGCACAAATCTCTTCAAAACCTACATAAATCTTTGCACAAACTAAGAAAAGCTACTTGAATATGAAGGAAGTACCTGATTCCTGTTGATTTTCTGCTGGAATTTGCTGTTTTCACTACTTTTAATACAGAGTTCAAAAACAGGTTTATTTCAGCATTGAGTGCCCTTTTGTTACTTCATACTAACATGCAACCGAAATGCACAAATCTCATCAAAAACGACACAAATCTCTGCACAAACGACTCAGAACTACTTGAATATGAAGTAACTACATGATTCCTGTTGATTTTCTTCCCGGATTTAATTATTTCACTACATTTTATACAGAGTTGAAAAACAGGCTCAATTCAGCGTTCAGTGCGTTTTTGATACTTCATGCTAACATGCAATCAAACTGCACAAATCTCATCAAAAACGACACAAATCTCTGCACAAACGACTCAGAACAACTTGAATATGAAGGAACTACATGATTCCTGTTGATTTTCTGCTGGGATTTGCTGTTTTCACTACTTTTAATACAGAGATCAAAAACAGGCTCAATTCAGCGTTGAGTACCTTTATGACACATCAACTTGAAGTGCAGTCAAACTGCACAAATCTCATCAAAAACTACACAATTCTCTGCACAAACTACTCAGAACTACTTGAATATGAAGGAACTACATGATTCCTGTTGATTTTCTGCTGGGATTTGCTGTTTTCACTACATTTAATACAGAGTTCAAAAACAGGCTCAATTCAGCGTTCAGTGCGTTTTTGACTAATCAACTTGAAATGAAATCAAACTGCACAAATCTCTGCACAAACTACTCAGAACTACTTGAATATGAAGTAACTACATGATTCCTGTTGATTTTCTTCCCGGATTTAATTATTTCACTACATTTTATACAGAGTTGAAAAACAGGCTCAATTCAGCGTTCAGTGCGTTTTTGATACTTCATGCTAACATGCAATCAAACTGCACAAATCTCTTCAAAACCTACATAAATCTCTGCACAAACTAATAAAAGCTACTTGAATATGAAGGAAGTACCTGATTCCTGTTGATTTTCTGCTGGGATTTGCTGATTTCAGTACTTTTAATACAGAGTTCAAAAACAGGCTCAATTCAGCGTTCAGTGCGTTTTTGATACTTCATGCTAACATGCAATCAAACTGCAAAAATCTCTTCAAAAACTACACACATCTCTGCACAAACTACTAAAAACTACTTGAATATGAAGGAACTACATGATTCCTGTTGATTTTCTAATGAGATTTGCTTATTTCACTACTTTTAATACAAAGTTCAAAAACAGGCTCAATTCAGCGTTCAGTGCGTTTTTGATACTTCATGCTAACATGGAATCATACTAAACAAATCTCTTCAAAAACTGCACAAATCTCTGCACAAACTACTCAGAACAACTTGAATATGAAGGAACTAGATGATTCCTGTTGATTTTCTGCTGGGATTTGCTGTTTTCACTACTTTTAATACAGAGTTCAAAAACAGGTTTATTTCAGCATTGAGTGCCCTTTTGTTACTTCATACTAACATGCAACCGAACTGCACAAATCTCTTCAAAAACTACACAAATCTCTGCACAAACTACTCAGAAGTACTTGAATATGAAGGGACTACATGATTCCCGTTGATTTTCTGTTTTAATTTGCTGTTTTCACTACATTTAATACAAAGTTCAAAAACAGGCTCAATTCAGCGTTGAGTACCTTTATGACACATCAACTTGAAGTGCAGTCAAACTGCACAAATCTCTTCAAAAACTACATAAATCTCTGCACAAACTACTAAAAACTACTTAAATATGAAGGAACTACATGATTCCTGTTGATTTTCTAATGAGATTTGCTTATTTCACTACTTTTAATACAGAGTTCAAAAACAGGCTCAATTCAGCATTGAATGCGTTTATGACTAATCAACTTGACATGAAATCAAACTGCACAAATCTCTACACAAACTACTCAGAACTACTTGAATATGAAAGAACTACATGATTCCCATTGATTTTCTTCTGGGATTTAATGATTTCACTACATTTAATACAGAGTTCAAAAACAGGCTCAATTTAGCGTTCAGTGCGTTTTTGACTCATCAACTTGAAGTGCAGTCAAACTGCACAAATCTCTTCAAAACCTACATAAATCTCTGCACAAACTAATAAAAGCTACTTGAATATGAAGGAACTACATGATTCCTGTTGATTTTCTGCTTGGATTTGCTGTTTTCACTACTTTTAATACAAATTTCAAAAACAGGCTCAATTCAGCGTTCAGTGCGTTTTTGATACTTCATGCTAAAATGGAATCATACTAAACAAATCTCTTCAAAAACTGCACAAATCTCTGCACAAACTACTCAGAACAACTTGAATATGAAGGAACTACATTATTCCTGTTTATTTTCTTCTGGGATTTAATGATTTCACTACATTTAATACAGAGTTCAAAAACAGGCTCAATTCAGCGTTCAGTGCGTTTTTGATACTTCATGCTAAAATGCAATCAAACTGCAAAAATCTCTTCAAAAACTACACACATCTCTGCATAAACTACTAAAAACTACTTGAATGTGAAGGAACTACATGATTCCTGTTGATCTTCTGCTGGGATTTGCTGTTTTCACAACTTTTAATACAGAATTCAAAAACAGGTCAATTCAGCGTTGAGTACCTTTATGACACATCAACTTGAAGTGCAGTCAAACTGCACAAATCTCTTCAAAAACTACATAAATCTCTACACAAACTAAAAAAGCTACTTGAATATGAACGAACTACATGATTCCTGTTGATTTTCTAATGAGATTTGCTGATTTCACTACTTTTAATACAGAGTTCAAAAACAGGCTCAATTCAGCGATCAGTGCGTTTTTGATACTTCATGCTAACAAGCAGTCAAACTGCACAAATCTCTTCAAAAACTACACAAATCTCTGCACAAACTACTAAAAACTGCTTGAATATGAAGGAACTACATGATTTCTGTTGATTTTCTTCTGGGATTTAATGATTTCACTACATTTTATGCAGAGTTGAAAAACAGGCTCAATTCAGCGTTCAGTGCGTTTTTGACTAATCAACTTGAAATGAAATCAAACTGCACAAATCTCTGCACAAACTACTCAGAACTACTTGAATATGAAGGGACTACATGATTCCTGTTGATTTTCTTCTGGGATTTAATGATTTCACTACATTTAATACAAAGTTCAAAAACAGGCTCAATTCAGCGTTCAGTGCGTTTTTGATACTTCATGCTAACATGGAATCATACTAAACAAATCTCTTCAAAAACTGCACAAATCTCTGCACAAACTACTCAGAACAACTTGAATATGAAGGAACTACATGATTCCTGTTGATTTTCTGCTGGGAATTGGTGTTTTCACTACATTTAATAGAAAGTTCAAAAACAGGCTCAATTCAGCATTGGGTGCGTTTGTGACTCATCAACTTGAAATGAAGTCAAACTGCACAAATCTCTTCAAAACCTACATAAATCTCTGCACAAACTAAAAAAGCTACTTGAATATGAAGGAAGTACTTGATTACTGTTGATTTTCTGCTGGGATTTGCTGTTTTCACTACTTTTAATACAGAGTTCAAAAACAGGTTTATTTCAGCATTGAGTGCCCTTTTGTTACGTCATACTAACATGCAACCGAACTGCACAAATATCTTCAAAAACTAGACAAATCTCTGCACAAACTAATAAAAGCTACTTGAATATGAAGGAACTACATGATTCCTGTTGATTTTCTAATGAGATTTGCTGATTTCACTACTTTTAATACAGAGTTCAAAAACAGGCTTAATTCAGCATTGAGTGCTTTTTTGTTACTTCATACTAACATGCAACCAAACTGCACAAATCTCTGCACAAACTACTCAGAACTACTTGAATATGAAGGAACTACATGATTCCCATTGATTTTCTGCTGGGATTTAATGATTTCACTACATTTAATACAAAGTTCAAAAACAGGCTCAATTCAGCGTTCAGTGCGTTTTTGATACTTCATGCTAACATGGAATCATACTAAACAAATCTCTTCAAAAACTGCACAAATCTCTGCACAAACTACTGAGAACTACTTGAATATGAAGTAACTACATGATTCCTGTTGATTTTCTTCCCGGATTTAATTATTTCACTACATTTTATACAGAATTGAAAAACAGGCTCAATTCAGCGTTCAGTGCGTTTTTGATACTTCATGCTAACATGCAATCAAACTGCACAAATCTCTTCAAAACCTACATAAATCTCTGCACAAACTAATAAAAGCTACTTGAATATGAAGGAAGTACCTGATTCCTGTTGATTTTCTGCTGGGATTTGCTGATTTCACTCATTTTAATACAGAGTTCAAAAACAGGCTCAATTCAGCGTTCAGTGCGTTTTTGACTAATCAACTTGAAATGAAATCAAACTGCACAAATCTGTGCACAAACTACTCAAAACTACTTGAATATGAAGGAACTACATGATTCCTGTTGATTTTCTGCTTGGATTTGCTGTTTTCACTACTTTTAATACAGAGTTCAAAAACAGGCTCAATTCAGTGTTCAGTGCTTCTTTGATACTTCATCCTAACATGGAATCATACTAAACAAATCTCTTCAAAAACTGCACAAATCTCTGCACAAACTACTCAGAACTACTTGAATATGAAGGAACTACATTATTCCTGTTTATTTTCTTCTGGGATTTAATGATTTCACTACATTTAATACAGAGTTCAAAAACAGGCTCAATTCAGCGTTCAGTGCGTTTTTGATACTTCATGCTAACATGCAATCAAACTGCAAAAATCTCTTCAAAAACTACACACATCTCTGCACAAACTACTAAAAACTACTTGAATATGAAGGAACTACATGATTCCTGTTGATTTTCTGCTGGGATTTGCTGTTTTCACTACTTTTAATACAGAGTTCAAAAACAGGCTCAATTCAGCGTTCAGTGCGTTTTTGATACTTCATGCGAACATGCAATCAAACTGCACAAATCTCATCAAAAACTGCAGAAATCTCTGCACAAACTACTCAGAACTACTTGAATATGAAGGGACTAAATGATTCCCGTTGATTTTCTGCTGGGATTTGCTGTTTTCACTACTTTTAATACAGAGTTCAAAAACAGGCTCAATTCAGCGTTCAGTGCGTTTTTGACTAATCAACTTGAAATGAAATCAAACTGCACAAATCTCTGCACAAACTACTCAGAACTACTTGAATATGAAGGAACTACATTATTCCTGTTTATTTTCTTCTGGGATTTAATGATTTCACTACATTTAATACAGAGTTCAAAAACAGGCTCAATTCAGCGTTCAGTGCGTTTTTGATACTTCATGCTAACATGCAATCAAACTGCACAAATCTCATCAAAAACTGCAGAAATCTCTGCACTAACTACTCAGAACAACTTGAATATGAAGGAACTACATGATTCCTGTTGATTTTCTGCTGGGAATTGGTGTTTTCACTACATTTAATAGAAAGTTCAAAAACAGGCTCAATTCAGCATTGGGTGCGTTTGTGACTCATCAACTTGAAATGAAGTCAAACTGCACAAATCTCTTCAAAACCTACATAAATCTCTGCACAAACTAAAAAAGCTACTTGAATATGAAGGAAGTACCTGATTACTGTTTATTTTCTGCTGGGATTTGCTGTTTTCACTACTTTTAATACAGAGTTAAAAAACAGGTTTATTTCAGCATTGAGTGCCCTTTTGTTACGTCATACTAACATGCAACCGAACTGCACAAATATCTTCAAAAACTAGACAAATCTCTGCACAAACTAATAAAAGCTACTTGAATATGAAGGAACTACATGATTCCTGTTGATTTTCTAATGAGATTTGCTGATTTCACTACTTTTAATACAGAGTTCAAAAACAGGCTTAATTCAGCATTGAGTGCTTTTTTGTTACTTCATACTAACATGCAACCAAACTGCACAAATCTCTGCACAAACTACTCAGAACTACTTGAATATGAAGGAACTACATGATTCCCATTGATTTTCTGCTGGGATTTAATGATTTCACTACATTTAATACAAAGTTCAAAAACAGGCTCAATTCAGCGTTCAGTGCGTTTTTGATACTTCATGCTAACATGGAATCATACTAAACAAATCTCTTCAAAAACTGCACAAATCTCTGCACAAACTACTGAGAACTACTTGAATATGAAGGAACTACATTATTCCTGTTTATTATCTTCCCGGATTTAATTATTTCACTACATTTTATACAGAGTTGAAAAACAGGCTCAATTCAGCGTTCAGTGCGTTTTTGACTAATCAACTTGAAATGAAATCAAACTGCACAAATCTCTGCACAAACTACTCAGAACTACTTGAATATGAAGTAACTACATGATTCCTGTTGATTTTCTGCCCGGATTTAATGATTTCACTACATTTAATACAGAGTTCAAAAACAGGCTCAATTCAGCATTGGGTGCGTTTGTGACTCATCAACTTGAAATGAAATCAAACTGCACAAATCTCTTCAAAACCTACATAAATCTTTGCACAAACTAAGAAAAGCTACTTGAATATGAAGGAAGTACCTGATTCCTGTTGATTTTCTGCTGGGATTTGCTGTTTTCACTACTTTTAATACAGAGATCAAAAACAGGTTTATTTCAGCATTGAGTGCCCTTTTGTTACTTCATACTAACATGCAATCAAACTGCACAAATCTCATCAAAAACTACACAATTCTCTGCACAAACTACTCAGAACTACTTGAATATGAAGGGACTACATGATTCCTGTTGATTTTCTTCTGGGATTTAATGATTTCACTACATCTAATACAGAGTTCAAAAACAGGCTTAATTCAGCATTGAGTGCGTTTTTGTTACTTCATACTAACATGCAACCAAACTGCACAATTCTCTGCACAAACTACTCAGAACTACTTGAATATGAAGGAACTACATGATTCCTGTTGATTTTCTGCTGGGATTTGCTGTTTTCACTACTTTTAATACAGAGTTCAAAAACAGGCTCAATTCAGCGATCAGTGCGTTTTTGATACTTCATGCTAACAAGCAGTCAAACTGCACAAATCTCTTCAAAAACTACAGAAATCTCTGCACAAACTACTAAAAACTGCTTGAATATGAAGGAACTACATGATTCCTGTTGATTTTCTTCTGGGATTTAATGATTTCACTACATTTTATGCAGAGTTGAAAAACAGGCTCAATTCAGCGTTCAGTGCGTTTTTGACTAATCAACTTGAAATGAAATCAAACTGCACAAATCTCTGCACAAACTACTCAGAACTACTTGAATATGAAGGGACTACATGATTCCTGTTGATTTTCTTCTGGGATTTAATGATTTCACTACATTTAATACAAAGTTCAAAAACAGGCTCAATTCAGCGTTCAGTGCGTTTTTGATACTTCATGCTAACATGGAATCATACTAAACAAATCTCTTCAAAAATTGCACAAATCTCTGCACAAACTACTCAGAACAACTTGAATATGAAGGAACTACATGATTCCTGTTGATTTTCTGCTGGGATTTAATGATTTCACTACATTTAATACAAAGTTCAAAAACAGGCTCAATTCAGTGTTTAGTGCGTTTTTGATACTTCATGCTAACATGGAATCATACTAAACAAATCTCTTCAAAAACTGCACAAATCTCTGCACAAACTACTCAGAACAACTTGAATATGAAGGAACTAGATGATTCCTGTTGATTTTCTGCTGGTATTTGCTGTTTCCACTACATTTAATACAGAGTTCAAAAACAGGCTCAATTCAGCGTTCAGTGCGTTTTTGATACTTCATGCTAACATGCAATCAAACTGCAAAAATCTCTTCAAAAACTATACACATCTCTGCACAAACTACTAAAATCTACTTGAATATGAAGGAAGTACCTGATTCCTGTTGATTTTCTGCTGGGATTTGCTGTTTTCACTACTTTTAATACAGAGTTCAAAAACAGGTTTTTTCAGCATTGAGTGCCCTTTTGTTACTTCATACTAACATGCAACCGAACTGCACAAATCTCTTCAAAAACTACATAAATCTCTGCACAAACTACTAAAAACTACTTGAATATGAAGGAACTACATGATTCCTGTTGATTTTCTGCTTGGATTTGCTGTTTTCACTACTTTTAATACAGAGTTCAAAAACAGGCTCAATTCAGCGTTCAGTGCTTTTTTGATACTTCATCCTAACATGGAATCATACTAAACAAATCTCTTCATAAACTGCACAAATCTCTGCACAAACTACTCAGAACTACTTGAATATGAAGGGACTACATGATTCCCGTTGATTTTCTGCTTTGATTTGCTGTTTTCACTACATTTAATACAAAGTTCAAAAACAGGCTCAATTCAGCGTTGAGTACCTTTATGACACATCAACTTGAAGTGCAGTCAAACTGCACAAATCTCTTCAAAAACTACATAAATCTCTGCACAAACTACTAAAAACTACTTGAATATGAAGGAACTACATTATTCCTGTTGATTTTCTGCTTGGATTTGCTGTTTTCACTACTTTTAATACAGAGTTCAAAAACAGGCTCAATTCAGCGTTCAGTGCTTTTTTGATACTTCATCCTAACATGGAATCATACTAAACAAATCTCTTCATAAACTGCACAAATCTCTGCACAAACTACTCAGAACTACTTGAATATGAAGGAACTACATTATTCCTGTTTATTTTCTTCTGGGATTTAATGATTTCACTACATTTTATACAGAGTTGAAAAACAGGCTCAATTCAGCGTTCAGTGCGTTTTTGATACTTCATGCTAACATGCAATCAAACTGCAAAAATCTCTTCAAAAACTACACACATCTCTGCACAAACTACTAAAAACTACTTGAATATGAAGGAACTACATGATTCCTGTTGATTTTCTGCTGGGATTTGCTGTTTTCACTACTTTTAATACAGAGTTCAAAAACAGGCTCAATTCAGCGTTCAGTGCGTTTTTGATACTTTATGCAAACATGCAATCAAACTGCACAAATCTCATCAAAAACTGCAGAAATCTCTGCACAAACTACTCAGAACTACTTGAATATGAAGGGACTAAATGATTCCCGTTGATTTTCTGCTGGGATTTGATGTTTTCACTACATTTAATACAGAGTTCAAAAACAGGCTCAATTCAGCGTTCAGTGCGTTTTTGACTAATCAACTTGAAATGAAATCAAACTGCACAAATCTCTGCACAAAGTACTCAGAACTACTTGAATATGAAGGAACTACATGATTCCTGCTGATTTTCTGCTTGGATTTTCTGTTTTCACTACTTTTAATACAGAGTTCAAAAACAGGCTCAATTCACCGTTCAGTGCGTTTTTGATACTTCATGCTAACATGCAATCAAACTGCACAAATCTCATCAAAAACTGCAGAAATCTCTGCACTAACTACTCAGAACAACTTGAATATGAAGGAACTACATGATTCCTGTTGATTTTCTGCTGGGAATTGGTGTTTTCACTACATTTAATAGAAAGTTCAAAAACAGGCTCAATTCAGCATTGGGTGCGTTTGTGACTCATCAACTTGAAATGAAGTCAAACTGCACAAATCTCTTCAAAACCTACATAAATCTCTGCACAAACTAAGAAAAGCTACTTGAATATAAAGGAAGTACCTGATTCCTGTTGATTTTCTGCTGGGATTTGCTGTTTTCACTACTTTTAATACAGAGTTCAAAAACAGGCTCAATTCAGCGTTCAGTGCGTTTTTGAGACTTCATGCTAACATGCAATCATACTAAACAAATCTCTTCAAAAACTGCAGAAATCTCTGCACAAACTACTGAGAACTACTTGAATATGAAGGAACTACATTATTCCTGTTTATTTTCTTCTGGGATTTAATGATTTCACTACATTTAATACAGAGTTCAAAAACAGGCTCAATTCAGCGTTCAGTGCGTTTTTGATACTTCATGCTAAAATGCAATCAAACTGCAAAAATCTCTTCAAAAACTACACACATCTCTGCATAAACTACTAAAAACTACTTGAATGTGAAGGAACTACATGATTCCTGTTGATCTTCTGCTGGGATTTGCTGTTTTCACTACTTTTAATACAGAATTCAAAAACAGGCTCAATTCAGCGATCAGTGCGTTTTTGATACTTCATGCTAACATGCAATCAAACTGCACAAATCTCATGAAAAACTACACAATTCTCTTCACAAACTACTCAGAACTACTTGAATATGAAGGGACTACATGATTCCCGTTGATTTTCTGATGGGATTTGCTGTTTTCACTACATTTAATACAAAGTTCAAAAACAGGTCAATTCAGCGTTGAGTACCTTTATGACACATCAACTTGAAGTGCAGTCAAACTGCACAAATCTCTTCAAAAACTACATAAATCTCTGCACAAACTACTAAAAACTACTTGAATATGAAGGAACTACATGATTCCTGTTGATTTTCTGCTGGCATTTGCTGTTTTCACTACTTTTAATACAGAGTTCAAAAACAGGCTCAATTCAGCGATCAGTGCGTTTTTGATACTTCATGCTAACATGCAATCAAACTGCACAAATCTCATCAAAAACTACACAATTCTCTGCACAAACTACTCAGAACTACTTGAATATGAAGGGACTACATGATTCCCGTTGATTTTCTGCTTTGATTTGCTGTTTTCACTACATTTAATACAAAGTTCAAAAACAGGCTCAATTCAGCGTTGAGTACCTTTATGACACATCAACTTGAAGTGCAGTCAAACTGCACAAATCTCTTCAAAAACTACATAAATCTCTGCACAAACTACTAAAAACTACTTGAATATGAAGGAACTACATTATTCCTGTTTATTTTCTTCTGGGATTTAATGATTTCACTACATTTAATACAGAGTTGAAAAACAGGCTCAATTCAGCGTTCAGTGCATTTTTGATACTTCATGCTAACATGCAATCAAACTGCACAAATCTCATCAAAAACTGCAGAAATCTCTGCACAAACTACTCAGAACTACTTGAATATGAAGGGACTACATGATTCCCATTGATTTTCTGCTGGGAATTGGTGTTTTCACTACATTTAATAGAAAGTTCAAAAACAGGCTCAATTCAGCATTGGGTGCGTTTGTGACTCATCAACTTGAAATGAAATCAAACTGCACAAATCTCTTCAAAACCTACATAAATCTTTGCACAAACTAAGAAAAGCTACTTGAATATGAAGGAAGTACCTGATTCCTGTTGATTTTCTGCTGGGATTTGCTGTTTTCACTACTTTTAATACAGAGTTCAAAAACAGGTTTATTTCAGCATTGAGTGCCCTTTTGTTACTTCATACTAACATGCAACCGAAATGCACAAATCTCATCAAAAACGACACAAATCTCTGCACAAACTACTCAGAACTGCTTGAATATGAAGGAACTACATGATTCCTGTTGATTTTCTTCTGGGATTTAATGATTTCACTACATTTTATGCAGAGTTGAAAAACAGGCTCAATTCAGCGTTCAGTGCGTTTTTGACTAATCAACTTGACATGAAATCAAACTGCACAAATCTCTGCACAAACTACTCAGAACTACTTGAATATGAAGGGACTACATGATTCCTGTTGATTTTCTTCTGGGATTTGCTGATTTCGCTACTTTTAATAGAAAGTTCAAAAACAGGCTCAATTCAGCATTGGGTGCGTTTGTGACTCATCAACTTGAAATGAAATCAAACTGCACAAATATCTTCAAAACCTACACAAATCTCTGCACAAACTACTCAGAACAACTTGAATATGACGGAACTACATGATTCCTGTTGATTTTCTGCTGGGATTTGCTGTTTTCACTACTTTTAATACAGAGTTCAAAAACAGGCTCAATTCAGCGTTCAGTGCGTTTTTGATACTTCATGCTAACATGGAATAATACTAAAAAATCTCTTCAAAAACTGCACAAATCTCTGCACAAACTACTCAGAAGTACTTGAATATGAAGGAACTACATTATTCTTGTTGATTTTCTGCTGGGATTTGCTGATTTCGCCACTTTTAATACAGAGTTCAAAAACAGGCTCAATTCAGCATTAAGTGCATTTATGACTAATCAACTTGAAATGAAATCAAACTGCACAAATCTCTGCACAAACTACTAAAAGCTACTTGAATATGAAGGAACTACATGATTCCTGTTGATTTTCTAATGGGATTTGCTTATTTCACTACTTTTAATACAGAGTTCAAAAACAGGCTCAATTCAGCATTGAGTGCGTTTATGACTAATCAACTTAAAATGAAATCAAACTGCACAATTCTCTGCACAAACTACTAAAAACTACTTGAATATGAAGGAACTACATGATTCCTGTTGATTTTCTAATGGGATTTGCTTATTTCACTACTTTTAATACAGAGTTGAAAAACAGGCTCAAATCAGCGTTGAGTACCTTTATGACACATAAACTTGAAGTGCAGTCAAACTGCACAAATCTCTTCAAAAAATACACAAATCTCTGCACAAACTCCTCAGAACAACTTGAATATGAAGGAACTACATGATTCCTATTGATTTTCTGCTGGGATTTACTGTTTTCACTACTTTTAATACAGAGTTCAAAAATAGGCTCAATGCAGCGTTCAGTGCTTTTTTGATACTTCATGCTAACATGGAATCATACTAAACAAATCTCTTCAAAAACTGCACAAATCTCTGCACAAACTACTCAGAACTACTTGAATATGAAGGACGTACCTGATTCTTGTTGTTTTCTGCTGGGATTTGCTGATTTCACTACTTTTAATACAGAGTTCAAAAACAGGCTCAATTCAGCATTGAGTGCGTTTATGACTAACCAACTTGAAATGAAATCAAACTGCACAAATCTCTGCACAAACTACTCAGAACTACTTGAATATGAAGGAACTACATGATTCTTGTTGATTTTCTGCAGGGATTTGCTGATTTCGCTACTTTTAATAGAAAGTTCAAAAACAGGCTCAATTCAGCATTGGGTGCGTTTATGACTAATCAACTTGAAATGAAATCAAACTGCACAAATCTCTTTAAGACCTACATAAATGTCTGCACAAACTAATAAAAGCTACTTGAATTTGAAGGAAGTACATGATTCTTGCTGATTTTTCTGCTGGGATTTGCTGATTTCACTACTTTTAATACAGAGTTCAAAAACAGGCTTAATTCAGCATTGAGTGCGTTTTTGTTACTCATACTAACATTGCAACCAAACTGCACAGATCTCTTCAAAAACTAGAAAATCTCTGCACAAACTAATAAAAGCTACTTGAATATGAAGGAACTACATGATTCCTATTGATTTTCTAATGGGATTTGCTTATTTCACTACTTTTCATACAGAGTTCAAAAACAGGCTCAATTCAGCATTGGGTGCGTTTGTGACTGTTCAACTTGAAATTAAATCAAACTGCACAAATCTCTTCAAAACCTATATAAATCTCTGCACAAACTAATAAAAGCTACTTGAATATGAAGGAAGTACCTGATTCCTGTTGATTTTCTGCTGGGATTTACTGTTTTCACTACTTTTAATACAGAGTTCAAAAACAGGCTCAATTCAACGTTCAGTGCTTTTTTGATACTTCATGCTAACATGGAATCATACTAAACAAATCTCTTCAAAAACTACACAAATCTCTTCACAAACTACTCAGAACTACTTGAATATGAGGGGACTACATGATTCCCGTTGATTTTCTGCTGGGATTTGCTGTTTTCACTACATTTAATACAAAGTTCAAAAACAGGCTCAATTCAGCGTTGAGTGCCTTTATGACACATCAACTTGAATTGCAGTCAAACTGCACAAATCTCTTCAAAAACTACACAAATCTCTGCACAAACTACTCAGAACTACTTGAATATGAAGGGACTACATGATTCCCGTTGATTTTCTGCTGGGAATTGGTGTTTTCACTACATTTAATACAAATTTCAAAAACAGGCTCAATTCAGCATTGAGTGCGTTTATGACTAACCAACTTGAAATGAAATCAAACTGCACAAATCTCTGCACAAACTACTCAGAACTACTTGAATATAAAGGAACTACATGATTCTTGTTGATTTTCTTCAGGGATTTGCTCATTTCGCTACTTTTAATAGAAAGTTCAAAAACAGGCTCAATTCAGCATTGGGTGCGTTTGTGACTCATCAACTTGAAATGAAATCAAACTGCACAAATCTCTTCAAAACCTACATAAATCTCTGCACAAACTACTCAGAACTACTTGAATATGAAGGAACTACATGATTCCTGTTGATTTTCTGCTGGGATTTGCTGTTTTCACTACTTTTAATACAGAGTTCAAAAACAGGCTCAATTCAGCGTTCAGTGCGTTTTTGACACTTCATGCTAACATGCAATCAAACTGCACAAATCTCATCAAAAACTACACAAATCTCTGCACAAACTACTCAGAACAACTTGAATATGGAGGAACTACATGATTCCTGTTGACTTTCTTCTGGGATTTGCTGTTTTCACTACTTTTAATACAGAGTTCAAAAACAAGCTCAATTCAGCATTGAGTAGGCTTGTGACTCATCAACTTGAAATGAAATCAAAGTGCACAAATCTCTTCAAAACCTACATAAATCTCTTTACAAACTAATAAAAGCTACTTGAATATGAAGGAAGTACCTTTTTCCTGTTTATTTTCTGCTGGGATTTGGTGATTTCACTCATTTTAATACAGAGTTCAAAAACAGGTTCAATGCAGCATTGGGTGCGTTTGTGACTCATCAACTTGAAATGAAATCAAACTGCACAAATCTCTTCAAAACCTATATAAATCTCTGCACAAACTAATAAAAGCTACTTGAATATGAAGGAACTACATGATTCTTGTTGATTTTCTGCTGGGATTAGCTGATTTCGCTACTTTTAATAGAAAGTTCAAAAACAGGCTCAATTCAGCATTGGGTGCGTTTGTGACTCATCAACTTGAAATGATATCAAACTGCACAAATCTTTGCACAAACTACTCAGAACTACTTGAATATGAAGGAACTACATGATACTTGTTGATTTTCTGCTGGGATTTGCTGATTTCACTACTTTTAATACAGAGTTCAAAAACAGGCTCAATTCAGCATTGAGTGCGTTTTTGTTACTTCATACTAACATGCAACCAAACTGCACAAATCTCTGCACAAACTAATAAAAGCTACTTGAATATGAAGGAACTACATGATTCCTGTTGATTTTCTAATGGGATTTGCTTATTTCACTACTTTTAATACAGAGTTCAAAAACAGGCTTATTTCAGCATTGAGTGCCTTTTTGTTACTTCATACTAACATGCAACCAAACTGCACAAATCTCTTCAAAACTAGACAAATCTCTGCACAAACTAATAAAAGCTACTTGAATATGAAGGAACTACATGATTCCTGTTGATTTTCTAATGGGATTTGCTTATTTCACTACTTTTACTACAGAGTTCAAAAACAGGCTCATTTCAGCATTGAGTGCCTTTTTGTTACGTCATACTAACATGCAACCGAACTGCACAAATCTCTTTAAAAACTAGACAAATCTCTGCACAAACTAATAAAATTACTTGAATATGAAAGAACTACATGATTTCTGTTGATTTTCTAATGAGATTTGCTTATTTCACTACATTTAATACAGAGTTGAAAAACAGGCTCAATTCAGCGTTGAGTGCCTTTATGACACATCAACTTGAAGTGCAGTCAAACTGCACAAATCTCATCAAAAACAGGCTCAATTCAGCGTTCAATGCGTTTTTGATACTTCATGCTAACATGGAATCATACTAAACAAATCTCTTCGAAATCTACACAAATCTCTGTAGAAACTACTCAGAACTACTTGAATATGAAGGAACTACATGATTCATGTTGATTTTCTGCTGGGATTTGCTGTTTTCACTACTTTTAATACAGAGTTCAAAAACAGACTCAATTCAGCGTTCAGTGCCTTTATGACACATAAACTTGAAGTGCAGTCAAACTGCACAAATCTCTTCAAAAACTACACAAATTTCTGCAGAAACTACTAAAAACTACTTGAATATGAAGGAACTACATGATTCCTGTTGATTTTCTGCCCGGATTTAATGATTTCACTACATTTAATACAGAGTTCAAAAACAGGCTTAATTCAGCATTGAGTGCGTTTATGACTAATCAACTTGAAATGTAATCAAACTGCACAAATCTCTTTAAGACCTACATAAATGTCTGCACAAACTAATAAAAGCTACTTGAATTTGAAGGAAGTACATGATTCTTGCTGATTTTTCTGCTGGGATTTGCTGATTTCACTACTTTTAATACAGAGTTCAAAAACAGGCTTAATTCAGCATTGAGTGCGTTTTTGTTACTCATACTAACATTGCAACCAAACTGCACAGATCTCTTCAAAAACTAGAAAATCTCTGCACAAACTAATAAAAGCTACTTGAATATGAAGGAACTACATGATTCCTATTGATTTTCTAATGGGATTTGCTTATTTCACTACTTTTCATACAGAGTTCAAAAACAGGCTCAATTCAGCATTGGGTGCGTTTGTGACTGTTCAACTTGAAATTAAATCAAACTGCACAAATCTCTTCAAAACCTATATAAATCTCTGCACAAACTAATAAAAGCTACTTGAATATGAAGGAAGTACCTGATTCCTGTTGATTTTCTGCTGGGATTTACTGTTTTCACTACTTTTAATACAGAGTTCAAAAACAGGCTCAATTCAACGTTCAGTGCTTTTTTGATACTTCATGCTAACATGGAATCATACTAAACAAATCTCTTCAAAAACTACACAAATCTCTTCACAAACTACTCAGAACTACTTGAATATGAGGGGACTACATGATTCCCGTTGATTTTCTGCTGGGATTTGCTGTTTTCACTACATTTAATACAAAGTTCAAAAACAGGCTCAATTCAGTGTTGAGTGCCTTTATGACACATCAACTTGAATTGCAGTCAAACTGCACAAATCTCTTCAAAAACTACACAAATCTCTGCACAAACTACTCAGAACTACTTGAATATGAAGGGACTACATGATTCCCGTTGATTTTCTGCTGGGAATTGGTGTTTTCACTACATTTAATACAAATTTCAAAAACAGGCTCAATTCAGCATTGAGTGCGTTTATGACTAACCAACTTGAAATGAAATCAAACTGCACAAATCTCTGCACAAACTACTCAGAACTACTTGAATATAAAGGAACTACATGATTCTTGTTGATTTTCTTCAGGGATTTGCTCATTTCGCTACTTTTAATAGAAAGTTCAAAAAGAGGCTCAATTCAGCATTGGGTGCGTTTGTGACTCATCAACTTGAAATGAAATCAAACTGCACAAATCTCATCAAAAACTACACAAATCTCTGCACAAACTACTCAGAACTACTTGAATATGAAGGGAATACATGATTCTCGTTGATTTTCTGCTGGGATTTGCTGTTTTCACTACTTTTAATAGAGAGTTCAAAAACAGGCTCAATTCAGCGTTCAGTGCGTTTTTGACACTTCATGCTAACATGCAATCAAACTGCACAAATCTCATCAAAAACTACACAAATCTCTGCACAAACTACTCAGAACCACTTGAATATGAAGGAACTACATGATTCCTGTTGATTTTCTGCTGGGATTTGCTGTTTTAACTACTTTTAATAGAGAGTTCAAAAACAGGCTCAATTCAGCATTGAGTGCGTTTATGACTAACCAACGTGAAATGAAATCAAACTGCACAAATCTCTGCACAAACTACTCAGAACTACTTGAATATGAAGGAACTATATGATTCTTGTTGATTTTCTGCAGGGATTTTCTGATTTCGCGACTTTTAATAGAAAGTTCAAAAACAGGCTCAATTCTGCATTGGGTGCGTTTGTGATTCATCAACTTGAAATGAAATCAAACTGCACAAATCTCATCAAAAACTACACAAATCTCTGCACAAACTACTCAGAACAACTTGAATACGACGGAACTACATCATTCCTGTTGATTTTCTGCTGGGATTTACTGTTTTCACTACTTTTAATACAGAGTTCAAAAACAGGCTCAATTCAGCGTTCAGTGCGTTTTTAACACTTCATGCTAACATGCAATCAAACTGCACAAATCTCATCAAAAACTACACAAATCTCTGCACAAACTACTGAGAACTACTTGAATATGAAGGAAGTACCTGATTCTTGTTGATTTTCTGCTGGGATTTGCGGATTTCACTACTTTTAATACAGAGTTCAAAAACAGGCTCAATTCAGCATTGAGTGCGTTTATGACTAACCAACTTGAAATGAAATCAAACTGCACAAATCTCTGCACAAACTACTCAAAACTACTTGAAAATGAAGGAACTACATGATTCTTGTTGATTTTCTGCAGCGATTTGCTGATTTCGCTACTTTTAATAGAAAGTTCAAAAACAGGCTCAATTCAGCATTGGGTGCGTTTGTGACTCATCAACTTGAAATGAAATCAAACTGCACAAATCTCATCAAAAACTACACAAATCTCTGCACAAACTACTCAGAACAACTTGAATATGACAGAACTACATGATTCCTGTTGATTTTCTACTGGGATTTGCTGTTTTCACTACTTTTAATACAGAGTTCAAAAACAGGATCAATTCAGCGCTCAGTGCGTTTTTAATACTTCATGCTAACATGCAATCACACTGCACAAATCTCATCAAAAAATACACAAATCTCTGCACAAACTACTCAGAACAACTTGAATATAAAGGAACTACATGATTCCTGTTGATTTTCTGCTGGGAATTGGTGTTTTCACTACATTTAATACAAAGTTCAAAAACAGGCTCAATTCAGCGTTGAGTGCCTATATGACACATCAAATTCAAGTGCAGTCAAACTGCACAAATCTCTTCAAAAACTACACAAATCTCTGCACAAACTACTAAAAACTACTTCAATATGAAGGAACTACATGATTCCTGTTGATTTTCTGCTGGGATTTGCTGTTTTCTCTACTTTTAATACAGAGTTCAAAAACAGGCTCAATTCAGCGTTCAGTACGTTTTTGATACTTCTTGCTAACATGGAATCATACTAAACAAATCTCATCAAAAACTGCACAAATCTCTGCACAAACTACTCAGAACTACTTGAATATGAAGGAAGTACCTGATTCTTGTTGATTTTCTGCTGGGATTTGCTGATTTCACTACTTTTAATACAGAGTTCAAAAACAGGCTCAATTCAGCATTGAGTGCGTTTATGACTAACCAACTTGAAATGAAATCAAACTGCACAAACTACTCAGAACTACTTGAATATGAAGGAACTACATGATTCTTGTTGATTTTCTGCAGCGATTTGCTGATTTCGCTACTTTTAATAGAAAGTTCAAAAACAGGCTCAATTCAGCATTGGGTGCGTTTGTGAGTCATCAACTTGAAATGAAATAAAACTGCACAAATCTCAACAAAAACTACACAAATCTCTGCACAAACTACTCAAAACTACTTGAATATGAAGGGAATACATGATTCTCGTTGATTTTCTGCTGGGATTTGCTGATTTCACTACTTTTAATACAGAGTTCAAAAACAGGCTCAATTCAGCATTGAGTGCGTTTATGACTAACCAACTTGAAATGAAATCAAACTGCACAAATCTCTGCACAAACTACTCAGAACTACTTGAATATGAAGGAACTACATGATTCATGTTGATTTTCTGCCCGGATTTAATGATTTCACTACATTTAATACAGAGTTGAAAAACAGGCTCAATTCAGCGTTGAGTGCCTTTATGACACATAAACTTGAAGTGCAGTCAAACTGCACAAATCTCTTCAAAAACTACAGAAATCTCTGCAGAAACTACTAAAAACTACTTGAATATGAAGGAAGTACCTGATTCTTGTTGATTTTCTGCTGGGATTTGCTGTTTTCACTACTTTTAATACAGAGTTCAAAAACAGGTTCAATTCAGCGTTCAGTGCGTTTTTGACACTTCATGCTAACATGCAATCAAACTGCACAAATCTCATCAAAAACTACACAAATCTCTGCACAAACTACTAAAAACTACTTGAATATGAAGGAACTACATGATGCTTGTTGATTTTCTGCAGGGATTTGCTGATTTCGCTAATTTTAATAGAAAGTTCAAAAACAGGCTCAATTTAGCATTGGGTGCGTTTGTGACTCATCAACTTGAAATGAAATCAAACTGCACAAATCTCTTCAAAACCTACATAAATCTCTGCACAAACTAATAAAAGCTACTTAAATATGAAGGAACTACATGATTCTTGCTGATTTTCTGCTGGGATTTAATGATTTCACTACTTTTAATACAGAGTTCAAAAACAGGCTTAATTCAGCATTGAGTGCGTTTTTGTTACTTCATACTAACATGCAACCGTACTGCACAAATCTCTTCAAAAACTTCACAAATCTCTGCACAAACTACTCAGAAGAACTTCAATATGAAGGAACTACATGATTCCTGTTGATTTTCTGCTGGGATTTGCTGTTTTCACTACTTTTAATACAGAGTTCAAAAACAGACTCAATTCAGCGTTCAGTGCCTTTATGACACATAAACTTGAAGTGCAGTCAAACTGCACAAATCTCTTCAAAAACTACACAAATCTCTGCAGAAACTACTAAAAACTACTTGAATATGAAGGAACTACATGATTCATGTTGATTTTCTGCTGGGATTTAAAGATTTCACTACATTTAATACAGAGTTCAAAAACAGGCTTAATTCAGCATTGAGTGCGTTTATGACTAATCAACTTGAAATGAAATCAAACTGCACAAATCTCTTTAAGACCTACATAAATGTCTGCACAAACTAATAAAAGCTACTTGAATTTGAAGGAAGTACATGATTCTTGCAGATTTTTCTGCTGGGATTTGCTGATTTCACTACTTTTAATACAGAGTTCAAAAACAGGCTTAATTCAACATTGAGTGCGTTTTTGTTACTCATACTAACATTGCAACCAAACTGCACAGATCTCTTCAAAAACTAGAAAATCTCTTCACAAACTACTCAGAACTACTTGAATATGAAGGACGTACCTGATTCTTGTTGTTTTCTGCTGGGATTTGCTGATTTCACTACTTTTAATACAGAGTTCAAAAACAGGCTCAATTCAGCATTGAGTGCGTTTATGACTAACCAACTTGAAATGAAATCAAACTGCACAAATCTCTGCACAAACTACTCAGAACTACTTGAATATGAAGGAACTACATGATTCCCGTTGATTTTTTGCTGGGATTTAATGATTTCACTACATTTAATGCAAAGTTTAAAAACAGGCTCAATTCAGCGTTGAGTGCCTTTATGACACATAAACTTGAAGTGCAGTCAAACTGCACAAATCTCTTCAAAAACTGCACAAATCTCTGCACAAACTAATAAAAGCTACTTGAATATGAAGGAACTACATGATTCCTGTTGATTTTCTAATGGGATTTGCTTATTTCACTACTTTTACTACAGAGTTCAAAAACAGGCTCAATTCAGCATTGAGTGCGTTTATGACTAGTAAACTTGAAAAGAAATCAAACTGCACAAATCTCTGCACAAACTACTCAGAACTACTTGAATATGAAGGAACTACATGATTTCTGTTGATTTTCTGCTGGGATTTAATGATTTCACTACATTTAATACAGAGTTCAAAAACATGTTCAATTCAGCGTTGAGTGCGTTTCTGATACTTCATGGTAACATACAATCACACTGCACAAATCTCTTCGATATCTACACAAATCTCTGCACAAACTACTCAGAACTACTTGAATATGAAGTAACTACATGATTCCTGTTGATTTTCTGCTCTGATTTGCTGTTTTCACTACTTTTAATAGAGAGTTCAAAAACAGGCTCAATTCAGCATTGAGTGCGTTTATGACTAACCAACTTGAAATGAAATCAAACTGCACAAATCTCTGCACAAACTACTCAGAACTACTTGAATATGAAGGAACTACATTATTCCTGTTTATTTTCTTCTGGGATTTAATGATTTCACTACATTTAATACAGAGTTCAAAAACAGGCTCAATTCAGCTTCAATGCGTTTTTGATACTTCATGCTAACTTGTAATCAAACTGCACAAATCTCATCAAAAACTACACAAATCTCTGCACAAACTACTCAGAACAACTTGAATATGAAGGAACTACATGATTCCTGTTGATTTTCTGCTGGGATTTGCTGTTTTCACTACTTTTAATACAGAGTTCAAAAACAGGCTCAATTCAGCGTTCAGCACGTTTTTGATACTTCATGCTAACATGGAATCATACTAAACAAATCTCTTCAAAAACTGCACAAATCTCTGCACAAACTACTCAGAACCACTTGAATATGAAGGAACTACATGATTCCTGTTGATTTTCTTCTGGGATTTAATGATTTCCTTACATTTAATACAGAGTTCAAAAACAGGCTCAATTCAGCCTTTAAATGCGTTTTTGATACTTCATGCTAACATGCAATCAAACTGCACAAATCTCATCAAAAACTACACAAATCTCTGCACAAACTACTCAGAACAACTTGAATATGAAGGAACTACATGATTCCTTTTGATTTTCTGCTGGGATTTGCTGTTTTCACTACTTTTAATACAGAGTTCAAAAACAGGCTCAATTCAGCGTTCAGTGCCTTTATGACACATAAACTTGAAGTGCAGTCAAACTGCACAAATATCTTCAAAAACTACAGAAATCTCTGCAGAAACTACTATAAACTACTTCAATATGAAGGAAATACATGATTCCTGTTGATTTTCTGCTGGGATTTGCTGTTTTCACTACTTTTAATACAGAGTTCAAAAACAGGCTCAATTCAGCGTTCAGTGCGTTTTTGATACTTCATGCTAACATGGAATCATACTAAACAAATCTCTTCAAAAACTGCACAAATCTCTGCACAAACTACTCAGAACTACCTGAATATGAAGGAACGACATTATTCCTGTTTATTTTCTTCTGGGATTTAATGATTTCACTACATTTAATACAGAGTTCAAAAACAGGATCAATTCAGCGTTGAGTGCCTATATGACACATCAACTTCAAGTGCAGTCAAACTGCACAAATCTCTTCAAAAACTACACAAATCTCTGCAGAAAGTACTAAAAACTACTTGAATATGAAGGAACTACATGATTCATGTTGATTTTCTGCTGGGATTTGCTGTTTTCATTACTTTTAATACAGAGTTCAAAAACAGGCTCAATTCAGCGTTCAGTGCGTTTTTGATACTTCATGCTAACATGGAATCATACTAAACAAATCTCTTCAAAAACTGCACAAATCTCTGCACAAACTACTCAGAACTACTTGAATATGAAGGAACTACATGATTCCTGTTGATTTTCTTCTGGGATTTAATGATTTCACTACATTTAATACAGAGTTCAAAAACATGTTCGATTCAGCGTTGAGTGCGTTTCTGATACTTCATGGTAACATACAATCACACTGCACAAATCTCTTCGAAATCTACACAAATCTCTGCACAAACTACTCAGAACTTCTTGAATATGAAGGGATTATATGATTCCTGTTGATTTTCTGCTGGGATTTGCTGTTTTCACTACATTTAATACAAAGTTCAAAAACAGGCTCAATTCAGCGTTGAGTGCCTTTATGACACATCAACTTGAAGTGCAGTCAAACTGCACAAATCTCTTCAAAAACTACACAAATCTCTACAGAAACTACTAAAAACTACTTGAATATGAAGGAACTACATGATTCATGTTGATTTTCTGCCCGGATTTAATGATTTCACTACATTTAATACAGAGTTGAAAAACAGGCTCAATTCAGCGTTGAGTGCCTTTATGACACATAAACTTGAAGTGCAGTCAAAGTGCACAAATATCTTCAAAAACTACACAATGCTCTGCACAAACTACTCAGAACTACTTGAATATGAAGGAACTACATGATTCCTGTTGATTTTCTACTGGGATTTGCTGTTTTCACTACTTTTAATACAGAGTTCAAAAACAGGCTCAATTCAGCGTTCAGTGCGTTTTTGACACTTCATGCTAACATGCAATCAAACTGCACAAATCTCATCAAAAACTACACAAATCTCTGCACAAACTACTCAGAACAACTTGAATATGAAGGAACTACATGATTCCTGTTGATTTTCTGCTGGGATTTACTGTTTTCACTACTTTTAATAAAGAGTTCAAAAACAGGCTCAATTCAGCATTGAGTGCGTTTATGACTAATCAACTTGAAATGAAATCAAACTGCACAAATCTCTGCACAAACTACTCAGAAATACTTGAATATGAAGGAACTACATGATCCTTGTTGATTTTCTGCTGGGTTTGCTGATTTCACTACTTTTAATACAGAGTTCAAAAACAGGCTTAATTCAGCATTGAGTGCCTTTTTGTTACTTCAGACTAACATGCAACCACACTGCACAAATCTCTGCACAAACTAATAAAAGCTACTTGAATATGAAGGAAGTACCTTATTCCTGTTTATTTTCTGCTGGGATTTGCTGATTTCACTCATTTTAATACAGAGTTCAAAAACAGGTTTATTTCAGCATTGAGTGCGTTTTTGTTACTTCATACTAACATGCAACCAAACTGCACAAATCTCTGCACAAACTAATAAAAGCTACTTGAATATGAAGGAACTACATGATTCCTGTTGATTTTCTGCTGGGATTTGCTGATTTCGCTACTTTTAATAGAAAGTTCAAAAACAGGCTCAATTCAACATTGGGTGCGTTTGTGACTCATCAACTTGAAATGAAATCAAACTGCACAAATCTCTTCAAAACCTATATAAATCTCTGCACAAACTAATAAAAGCTACTTGAATATGAAGGAACTACATGATTCCTGTTTATTTTCTGCTGGGAATTGCTGATTTCACTCATTTTAATACAGAGTTCAAAAACAGGCTTATTTCAGCATTGAGTGCCTTTTTGTTACTTCATACTGACATGCAACCAAACTGCACAAATCTCTGCACAAACTACTCAGAACTACTTGAATATGAAGGAACTACATGATTCTCGTTGATTTTCTGCTGGGATTTGCTGTTTTCACTACTTTTAATAGAGAGTTCAAAAACAGGCTCAATTCAGCGTTCAGTGCGTTTTTAACACTTCATGCTAACATGCAATCAAACTGCACAAATCTCTTCAAAAACTACACAAATCTCTGCACAAACTACTCAGAACAACTTGAATATGAAGGAACTACATGATTCCTATTGATTTTCTGCTGGGATTTGCTGATTTCGCTACTTTTAATACAGAGTTCAAAAATAGGCTCAATTCAGCATTGGGTGCGTTTGTGACTCATCAACTTGAAATGAAATCAAACTGCACAAATCTCTTTAAGACCTACATAAATGTCTGCACAAACTAATAAAAGCTACTTGAATATGAAGGAAGTACATGATTCTTGCTGATTTTCTGCTAGGATTTGCTGATTTCACTACTTTTAATACAGAGTTCAAAAACAGGCTTAATTCAGCATTGAGTGCGTTTTTGTTACTCATACTAACATTGCAACCAAACTGCACAGATCTCTTCAAAAACTAGAAAATCTCTGCACAAACTAATAAAAGCTACTTGAATATGAAGGAACTACATGATTCCTATTGATTTTCTAATGGGATTTGCTTATTTCACTACTTTTCATACAGAGTTCAAAAACAGGCTCAATTCAGCATTGGGTGCGTTTGTGACTCATCAATTTGAAATGAAATCAAACTGCACAAATCTCTTCAAAACCTATATAAATCTCTGCACAAACTAATAAAAGCTACTTGAATATGAAGGAAGTACCTGATTCCTGTTGATTTTCTGTTGGGATTTGCTGATTTCACTCATTTTAATATAGAGTTCAAAAACAGCCTCAATTCAGCATTGGGTGCGTTTGTGACTCATCAACTTGAAATGAAATCAAACTGCACAAATCTCTGCACAAACTACTCAGAACTACTTGAATATGAAGGGACTACATTATTCCCGTTGATTTTCTGCTGGGAATTGGTGTTTTCACTACATTTAATACAAAGTTCAAAAACAGGCTCAATTCAGCGTTGAGTGCCTATATGACACATCAACTTCAAGTGCAGTCAAACTGCACAAATCTCTTCAAAAACTACACAAATCTCTGCAGAAACTACTAAAAACTACTTGAATATGAAGGAACTACATGATTCCTGTTGATTTTCTGCCCGGATTTAATGATTTCACTACATTTAATACAGAGTTCAAAAACAGGCTCAATTCAGCGTTGAGTGCGTTTTTGACACTTCATGCTAACATGCAATCAAACTGCACAAATCTCATCAAAAACTACATAAATTTCTGCACAAACTACTAAAAACTACTTGAATATGAAGGAACTACATGATTCCTGTTGATTTTCTGCTGGGATTTACTGTTTTCACTACTTTTAATACAGAGTTCAAAAACAGGCTCAATTCAGCGTTCAGTGGGTTTTGGATACTTCATGCTAACTGCAATCAAACTGCACAAATCTCATCAAAAACTACACAAATCTCTGCACAAACTACTCAGAACTACTTGAATATGAAGGGAATACATGATTCTCGTTGATTTTCTGCTGGGATTTGCTGTTTTCACTACATTTAATACAAAGTTCAAAAACAGGCTCACTTCAGCATTGGGTGCGTTTGTAACTCATCAACTTGAAATGAAATCAAACTGCACAAATCTCATTAAAAACTACACAAATCTCTGCAGAAACTACTCAGAACAACTTGAATATGACGGAACTACATGATTCCTGTTGATTTTCTGCTGGGATTTGCTGTTTTTACTACTTTTAATACAGAGTTCAAAAACAGGCTCAATTCAGCTTTCAGTGCTTTTTTGATACTTCATGTTAAGATGGAATCATCCTAAACAAATCTCTTCAAAAACTGCACAAATCTCTGCACAAACTACTCATAACTACTTGAATATGAAGGAACTACATGATTCCTGTTGATTTTCTTCTGGAATTTAATGGTTTCACTACATTTAATACAGAGTTCATAAACAGGCTCAATTCAGCGTTCAGTGCGTTATTGATACTTCATGCTAACATCCAATCAAACTGCACAAATCTCATCAAAAACTACACAATTCTCTGCACAAACTACTCAGAACTACTTGAATATGAAGGAACTACATGATTCCCGTTGATTTTCTGCTGGGATTTAATGATTTCACTACATTTAATACAAAGTTCAAAAACAGGCTCAATTCAGCGTTGAGTGCCTTTATGACACATCAACTTGAAGTGCAGTCAAACTGCACAAATCTCTTCAAAAACTATACAAATCTCTGCCCAAACTACTCAGAACTACTTCAATATGAAGGAACTACATGATTCCTGTTGATTTTCTGCTGGGATTTGCTGTTTTCACTACTTTTAATACAGAGTTCAAAAACAGGCTCAATTCAGCGTTCAGTACGTTTTTGATACTTCATGCTAACATGGAATCATACTAAACAAATCTCTTCAAAAACTGCACAAATCTCTGCACAAACTACTCAGAACCACTTGAATATGAAGGAACTACATGATTCCTGTTGATTTTCTTCTGGGATTTAATGATTTCCTTACATTTAATACAGAGTTCAAAAACAGGCTCAATTCAGCCTTTAAATGCGTTTTTGATACTTCATGCTAACATGCAATCAAACTGCACAAATCTCATCAAAAACTACACAAATCTCTGCAGAAACTACTATAAACTACTTCAATATGAAGGAACTACATGATTCCTGTTGATTTTCTACTGGGATTTGCTGTTTTCACTACTTTTAATACAGAGTTCAAAAACAGGCTCAATTCAGCGTTCAGTGCGTTTTTGATACTTCATGCTAACATGGAATCATACTAAACAAATCTCTTCAAAAACTGCACAAATCTCTGCACAAACTACTCAGAACTACCTGAATATGAAGGAACGACATTATTCCTGTTTATTTTCTTCTGGGATTTAATGATTTCACTACATTTAATACAGAGTTCAAAAACAGGATCAATTCAGCGTTGAGTGCCTATATGACACATCAACTTCAAGTGCAGTCAAACTGCACAAATCTCTTCAAAAACTACACAAATCTCTGCAGAAAGTACTAAAAACTACTTGAATATGAAGGAACTACATGATTCATGTTGATTTTCTGCTGGGATTTGCTGTTTTCATTACTTTTAATACAGAGTTCAAAAACAGGCTCAATTCAGCGTTCAGTGCGTTTTTGATACTTCATGCTAACATGGAATCATACTAAACAAATCTCTTCAAAAACTGCACAAATCTCTGCACAAACTACTCAGAACTACTTGAATATGAAGGAACTACATGATTCCTGTTGATTTTCTTCTGGGATTTAATGATTTCACTACATTTAATACAGAGTTCAAAAACATGTTCGATTCAGCGTTGAGTGCGTTTCTGATACTTCATGGTAACATACAATCACACTGCACAAATCTCTTCGAAATCTACACAAATCTCTGCACAAACTACTCAGAACTTCTTGAATATGAAGGGATTATATGATTCCTGTTGATTTTCTGCTGGGATTTGCTGTTTTCACTACATTTAATACAAAGTTCAAAAACAGGCTCAATTCAGCGTTGAGTGCCTTTATGACACATCAACTTGAAGTGCAGTCAAACTGCACAAATCTCTTCAAAAACTACACAAATCTCTACAGAAACTACTAAAAACTACTTGAATATGAAGGAACTACATGATTCATGTTGATTTTCTGCCCGGATTTAATGATTTCACTACATTTAATACAGAGTTGAAAAACAGGCTCAATTCAGCGTTGAGTGCCTTTATGACACATAAACTTGAAGTGCAGTCAAAGTGCACAAATATCTTCAAAAACTACACAATGCTCTGCACAAACTACTCAGAACTACTTGAATATGAAGGAACTACATGATTCCTGTTGATTTTCTACTGGGATTTGCTGTTTTCACTACTTTTAATACAGAGTTCAAAAACAGGCTCAATTCAGCGTTCAGTGCGTTTTTGACACTTCATGCTAACATGCAATCAAACTGCACAAATCTCATCAAAAACTACACAAATCTCTGCACAAACTACTCAGAACAACTTGAATATGAAGGAACTACATGATTCCTGTTGATTTTCTGCTGGGATTTACTGTTTTCACTACTTTTAATAAAGAGTTCAAAAACAGGCTCAATTCAGCATTCAGTGCTTTTTTGATACTTCATGCTAACATGGAATCATACTAAACAAATCTCTTCAAAAACTGCACAAATCTCTGCACAAACTACTCAGAACTACTGGAATATGAAGGAACTACATGATTCCTGTTGATTTTCTTCTGGGATTTAATGATTTCACTACATTTAATACAGAGTTCAAAAACAGGCTCAATTCAGCGTTCAGTGCGTTTTTGATACTTCATGCTAACTGCAATCAAACTGCACAAATCTCATCAAAAACTACACAAATCTCTGCACAAACTACTCAGAACTACTTGAATATGAAGGGAATACATGATTCTCGTTGATTTTCTGCTGGGATTTGCTGTTTTCACTACATTTAATACAAAGTTCAAAAACAGGCTCACTTCAGCATTGAGTGCCTTTATGACACATAAACTTGAAGTGCAGTCAAACTGCACAAATATCTTCAAAAACTACACAAATCTCTGCATAAACTACTAAAAACTACTTCAATATGAAGGAACTACATGATTCCTGTTGATTTTCTGCTGGGATTTGCTGTTTTCACTACTTTTAATACAGAGTTCAAAAACAGGCTCAATTCAGCGTTCAGTGCGTTTTTAACACTTCATGCTAACATGCAATCAAACTGCACAAATCTCATCAAAAACTACACAAATCTCTGCACAAACTACTCAGAACTACTTGAATATGAAGGAAGTACCTGATTCTTGTTGATTTTCTGCTGGGATTTGCTGATTTCACTACTTTTAATACAGAGTTCAAAAACAGGCTCAATTCAGCATTGAGTGCGTTTATGACTAATCAACTTGAAATGAAATCAAACTGCACAAATCTCTGCACAAACTACGCAGAACAACTTGAATATGACGGAACTACATGATTCCTGTTGATTTTCTGCTGGGATTTGCTGTTTTCACTACTTTTAATACAGAGTTCAAAAACAGGCTCAATTCAGCATTGAGTGCGTTTATGACTAATCAACTTGAAATGAAATCAAACTGCACAAATCTCTGCACAAACTACGCAGAACAACTTGAATATGACGGAACTACATGATTCCTGTTGATTTTCTGCTGGGAATTGCTGTTTTCACTACTTTTAATACAGAGTTCAAAAACAGGCTCAATTCAGCGTTCAGTGCCTTTATGACACATAAACTTGAAGTGCAGTCAAACTGCACAAATATCTTCAAAAACTACAGAAATCTCTGCAGAAACTACTATAAACTACTTCAATATGAAGGAACTACATGATTCCTGTTGATTTTCTGCTGGGATTTGCTGTTTTCACTACTTTTAATACAGAGTTCAAAAACAGGCTCAATTCAGCGTTCAGTGCGTTTTTGATACTTCATGCTAACATGGAATCATACTAAACAAATCTCTTCAAAAACTGCACAAATCTCTGCACAAACTACTCAGAACTACCTGAATATGAAGGAACGACATTATTCCTGTTTATTTTCTTCTGGGATTTAATGATTTCACTACATTTAATACAGAGTTCAAAAACAGGATCAATTCAGCGTTGAGTGCCTATATGACACATCAACTTCAAGTGCAGTCAAACTGCACAAATCTCTTCAAAAACTACACAAATCTCTGCAGAAAGTACTAAAAACTACTTGAATATGAAGGAACTACATGATTCATGTTGATTTTCTGCTGGGATTTGCTGTTTTCACTACTTTTAGTACAGAGTTCAAAAACAGGCTCAATTCAGCGTTCAGTGCGTTTTTGATACTTCATGCTAACATGGAATCATACTAAACAAATCTCTTCAAAAACTGCACAAATCTCTGCAGAAACTACTCAGAACTACTTGAATATGAAGGAACTACATGATTCATGTTGATTTTCTGCCCCGATTTAATGATTTCACTACATTTAATACAGAGTTGAAAAACAGGCTCAATTCAGCGTTGAGTGCCTTTATGACACATAAACTTGAAGTGCAGTCAAACTGCACAAATATCTTCAAAAACTACACAATTCTCTGCACAAACTACTAAAAACTACTTGAATATGAAGGAACTACATGATTCCTGTTGATTTTCTGCTGGGATTTGCTGTTTTCACTACTTTTAGTACAGAGTTCAAAAACAGGCTCAATTCAGCGTTCAGTGCGTTTTTGATACTTCATGCTAACATGGAATCATACTAAACAAATCTCTTCAAAATCTGCACAAATCTCTGCACAAACTACTCAGAACTACTTGAATATGAAGGAACTACATGATTCCTGTTGATTTTCTTCTGGGATTCAATGATTTCACTACATTTTATACAGAGTTCAAAAACAGGCTAAATTCAGCGTTCAGTGCGTTTTTGATACTTCATGCTAACATGCAATCAAACTGCACAAATCTCATCAAAAACTACACAAATCTCTGCACAAACTACTCAGAACTACTTGAATATGAAGGAACTACATGATTTCTGTTGATTTTCTGCTGGGATTTGCTGTTTTCACTACTTTTCATACAGAGTTCAAAAACAGGCTCAATTCAGCGTTCAGTGCGTTTTTGATACTTCATGCTAACATGGAATCATACTAAACAAATCTCTTCAAAAACTGCACAAATCTCTGCACAAAATACTCAGAACTACTTGAATATGAAGGAACTACATGATTCCTGTTGATTTTCTTCTGGGATTTAATGATTTCACTACATTTGATACAGAGTTCAAAAACAGGCTCAATTCAGCGTTCAGTACGTTTTTGATACTTCATGCTAACATGGAATCATACTAAACAAATCTCTTCATAAACTGCACAAATCTCTGCACAAACTACTCAGAACCACTTGAATATGAAGGAACTACATGATTCCTGTTGATTTTCTTCTGGGATTTAATGATTTCCTTACATTTAATACAGAGTTCAAAAACAGGCTCAATTCAGCGTTCAATGCGTTTTTGATACTTCATGCTAACATGCAATCAAACTGCACAAATCTCATCAAAAACTACACAAATCTCTGCACAAACTACTCAGAACAACTTGAATATGAAGGAACTACATGATTCCTGTTGATTTTCTTCTGGGATTTAATGATTTCCTTACATTTAATACAGAGTTCAAAAACAGGCTCAATTCAGCATTGGGTGCGTTTGTGACTCATCAACTTGAAATGAAATCAAACTGCACAAATCTCTTCAAAACCTACATAAATCTCTGCACAAACTAATAAAAGCTACTTAAATATGAAGGAACTACATGATTCTTTCTGATTTTCTAATGGGATTTGCTGATTTCACTACTTTTAATACAGAGTTCAAAAACAGGCTCAATTCAGCATTGAGTGCGTTTTTGTTACTTCATACTAACATGCAACCAAACTGCACAAATCTCTGCACAAACTACTAAAAACTACTTGAATATGAAGGAACTACATGATTGCTGTTGATTTTCTGCTGGGATTTGCTGTTTTCACTACTTTTAGTACAGAGTTCAAAAACAGGCTCAATTCAGCGGTCAGTGCGTTTTTGATACTTCATGCTAACATGGAATCATACTAAACAAATCTCTTCAAAAACTGCACAAATCTCTGCACAAACTACTCAGAACTACCTGAATATGAAGGAACGACATTATTCCTGTTTATTTTCTTCTGGGATTTAATGATTTCACTACATTTAATACAGAGTTCAAAAACAGGATCAATTCAGCGTTCAGTGCGTTTTTGATACTTCATGCTAACTGCAATCAAACTGCACAAATCTCATCAAAAACTACACAAATCTCTGCACAAACTACTCAGAACTACTTGAATATGAAGGGAATACATGATTCTCGTTGATTTTCTGCTGGGATTTGCTGTTTTCACTACATTTAATACAAAGTTCAAAAACAGGCTCACTTCAGCATTGAGTGCCTATATGACACATCAACTTCAAGTGCAGTCAAACTGCACAAATCTCTTCAAAAACTACACAAATCTCTGCAGAAAGTACTAAAAACTACTTGAATATGAAGGAACTACATGATTCATGTTGATTTTCTGCTGGGATTTGCTGTTTTCACTACTTTTAGTACAGAGTTCAAAAACAGGCTCAATTCAGCGTTCAGTGCGTTTTTGATACTTCATGCTAACATGGAATCATACTAAACAAATCTCTTCAAAAACTGCACAAATCTCTGCAGAAACTACTCAGAACTACTTGAATATGAAGGAACTACATGATTCATGTTGATTTTCTGCCCCGATTTAATGATTTCACTACATTTAATACAGAGTTGAAAAACAGGCTCAATTCAGCGTTGAGTGCCTTTATGACACATAAACTTGAAGTGCAGTCAAACTGCACAAATATCTTCAAAAACTACACAATTCTCTGCACAAACTACTAAAAACTACTTGAATATGAAGGAACTACATGATTCCTGTTGATTTTCTGCTGGGATTTGCTGTTTTCACTACTTTTAGTACAGAGTTCAAAAACAGGCTCAATTCAGCGTTCAGTGCGTTTTTGATACTTCATGCTAACATGGAATCATACTAAACAAATCTCTTCAAAATCTGCACAAATCTCTGCACAAACTACTCAGAACTACTTGAATATGAAGGAACTACATGATTCCTGTTGATTTTCTTCTGGGATTCAATGATTTCACTACATTTTATACAGAGTTCAAAAACAGGCTAAATTCAGCGTTCAGTGCGTTTTTGATACTTCATGCTAACATGCAATCAAACTGCACAAATCTCATCAAAAACTACACAAATCTCTGCACAAACTACTCAGAACTACTTGAATATGAAGGAACTACATGATTTCTGTTGATTTTCTGCTGGGATTTGCTGTTTTCACTACTTTTCATACAGAGTTCAAAAACAGGCTCAATTCAGCGTTCAGTGCGTTTTTGATACTTCATGCTAACATGGAATCATACTAAACAAATCTCTTCAAAAACTGCACAAATCTCTGCACAAAATACTCAGAACTACTTGAATATGAAGGAACTACATGATTCCTGTTGATTTTCTTCTGGGATTTAATGATTTCACTACATTTGATACAGAGTTCAAAAACAGGCTCAATTCAGCGTTCAGTACGTTTTTGATACTTCATGCTAACATGGAATCATACTAAACAAATCTCTTCAAAAACTGCACAAATCTCTGCACAAACTACTCAGAACCACTTGAATATGAAGGAACTACATGATTCCTGTTGATTTTCTTCTGGGATTTAATGATTTCCTTACATTTAATACAGAGTTCAAAAACAGGCTCAATTCAGCGTTCAATGCGTTTTTGATACTTCATGCTAACATGCAATCAAACTGCACAAATCTCATCAAAAACTACACAAATCTCTGCACAAACTACTCAGAACAACTTGAATATGAAGGAACTACATGATTCCTGTTGATTTTCTTCTGGGATTTAATGATTTCCTTACATTTAATACAGAGTTCAAAAACAGGCTCAATTCAGCATTGGGTGCGTTTGTGACTCATCAACTTGAAATGAAATCAAACTGCACAAATCTCTTCAAAACCTACATAAATCTCTGCACAAACTAATAAAAGCTACTTAAATATGAAGGAACTACATGATTCTTTCTGATTTTCTAATGGGATTTGCTGATTTCACTACTTTTAATACAGAGTTCAAAAACAGGCTCAATTCAGCATTGAGTGCGTTTTTGTTACTTCATACTAACATGCAACCAAACTGCACAAATCTCTGCACAAACTACTAAAAACTACTTGAATATGAAGGAACTACATGATTGCTGTTGATTTTCTGCTGGGATTTGCTGTTTTCACTACTTTTAGTACAGAGTTCAAAAACAGGCTCAATTCAGCGGTCAGTGCGTTTTTGATACTTCATGCTAACATGGAATCATTCTAAACAAATCTCTTCAAAAACTGCACAAATCTCTACACAAACTACTCATAACTACTTGAATATGAAGGAACTACATGATTCCTGTTGATTTTCTTCTGGGATTTAATGGTTTCACTACATTTAATACAGAGTTCATAAACAGGCTCAATTCAGCGTTGAGTGCCTTTATGACACATCAACTTGAAGTGCAGTCAAACTGCACAAATCTCTTCAAAAACTACACAAATCTCTGCCCAAACTACTCAGAACTACTTCAATATGAAGGAACTACATGATTCCTGTTGATTTTCTGCTGGGATTTGCTGTTTTCACTACTTTTAATACAGAGTTCAAAAACAGGCTCAATTCAGCGTTCAGTACGTTTTTGATACTTCATGCTAACATGGAATCATACTAAACAAATCTCTTCAAAAACTGCACAAATCTCTGCACAAACTACTCAGAACCACTTGAATATGAAGGAACTACATGATTCCTGTTGATTTTCTTCTGGGATTTAATGATTTCCTTACATTTAATACAGAGTTCAAAAACAGGCTCAATTCAGCCTTTAAATGCGTTTTTGATACTTCATGCTAACATGCAATCAAAATGCACAAATCTCATCAAAAACTACACAAATCTCTGCACAAACTACTCAGAACAACTTGAATATGAAGGAACTACATGATTCCTGTTGATTTTCTGCTGGGATTTGCTGTTTTCACTACTTTTAATACAGAGTTCAAAAACAGGCTCAATTCAGCGTTCAGTGCGTTTTTGATACTTCATGCTAACATGGAATCATACTAAACAAATCTCTTCAAAAACTGCACAAATCTCTGCACAAACTACTCAGAACTACCTGAATATGAAGGAACGACATTATTCCTGTTGATTTTCTGCTGGGATTTAATGATTTCACTACATTTAATACAAAGTTCAAAAACAGGCTCAATTCAGCGTTGAGTGCCTTTATGACACATCAACTTGAAGTGCAGTCAAACTGCACAAATCTCTGCCCAAACTACTCAGAACTACTTCAATATGAAGGAACTACATGATTCCTGTTGATTTTCTGCTGGGATTTGCTGTTTTCACTACTTTTAATACAGAGTTCAAAAACAGGCTCAATTCAGCGTTCAGTACGTTTTTGATACTTCATGCTATATGGATTCATACTAAACAAATCTCTTCAAAAACTGCACAAATCTCTGCACAAACTACTCAGAACCACTTGAATATGAAGGAACTACATGATTCCTGTTGATTTTCTTCTGGGATTTAATGATTTCCTTATATTTAATACAGAGTTCAAAAACAGGCTCAATTCAGCATTCAGTGCCTTCATGACACATAAACTTGAAGTGCAGTCAAACTGCACAAATCTCTTCAAAAACTACACAAATCTCTGCAGAAACTAATAAAAACTACTTGAATATGAAGGAACTACATGATTCCTGTTGATTTTCTGCCCGGATTTAATGATTTCACTACATTTCATACAAAGTTCAAAAACATGTTCAATTCAGCCTTGAGTGCGTTCTGATACTTCATGGTAACATACAATCACACTGCAAAATCTTTTCGAAATCTACACAAATCTCTGCACAAACTACTCAGAACTACTTGAATATAAAGGAACTACATGATTCCCGTTGATTTTCTGCTGGGATTTGCTGTTTTCACTACTTTTAATACAGAGTTCAAAAACAGGCTCAATTCAGCGTTGAGTGCCTTTATGACACATCAACTTGAAGTGCAGTCAAACTGCACAAATCTCTTCAAAAACTACACAAATCTCTACAGAAACTACTAAAAACTACTTGAATATGAAGGAACTACATGATTCCTGTTGATTTTCTGCTGGGATTTACTGTTTTCACTACTTTTAATACAGAGTTCAAAAACAGGCTCAATTCAGCGTTCAATGCTTTTTTGATACTTCATGCTAACATGGAATCATACTAAACAAATCTCTTCAAAAACTGCACAAATCTCTGCACAAACTACTCAGAACTACTTGAATATGAAGGAACTACATGATTCCTGTTGATTTTCTTCTGGGATTTAATGATTTCACTACATTTAATACAGAGTTCAAAAACAGGCTCAATTCAGCGTTCAGTGCGTTTTTGATACTTCATGCTAACATGCAATCAAACTGCACAAATCTCAACAAAAACTACACAAATCTCTGCACAAACTACTCAAAACTACTTGAATATGAAGGGAATACATGATTCTCATTGATTTTCTGCTGGGATTTGCTGTTTTCACTACATTTAATACAAAGTTCAAAAACAGGCTCACTTCAGCATTGAGTGCCTTTATGACACAGAAACTTGAAGTGCAGTCAAACTGCACAAATCTCTGCCCAAACTACTCAGAACTACTTCAATATGAAGGAACTACATGATTCCTGTTGATTTTCTGCTGGGATTTGCTGTTTTCACTACTTTTAATACAGAGTTCAAAAACAGGCTCAATTCAGCGTTCAGTGCTTTTTTGATACTTCATGTTAACATGGAATCATCCTAAACAAATCTCTTCAAAAACTGCACAAATCTCTGCACAAACTACTCAGACCTACTTGAATATGAAGGAACTACATGATTCCTGTTGATTTTCTTCTGGGATTTAATGATTTCACTACATTTAATACAGAGTTCATAAACAGGCTCAATTCAGCGTTCAGTGCGTTATTGATACGTCATGCTAACATGCAATCAAACTGCACAAATCTCATCAAAAACTACACAATTCTCTGCACAAACTACTCAGAACTACTTGAATATGAAGGAACTACATGATTCCTGTTGATTTTCTGCCCGGATTTAATGATTTCACTACATTTCATACAAAGTTCAAAAACATGTTCAATTCAGCCTTGAGTGCGTTCTGATACTTCATGGTAACATACAATCACACTGCAAAATCTTTTCGAAATCTACACAAATCTCTGCACAAACTACTCAGAACTACTTGAATATAAAGGAACTACATGATTCCCGTTGATTTTCTGCTGGGATTTGCTGTTTTCACTACTTTTAATACAGAGTTCAAAAACAGGCTCAATTCAGCGTTGAGTGCCTTTATGACACATCAACTTGAAGTGCAGTCAAACTGCACAAATCTCTTCAAAAACTACACAAATCTCTACAGAAACTACTAAAAACTACTTGAATATGAAGGAACTACATGATTCCTGTTGATTTTCTGCTGGGATTTGCTGTTTTCACTACTTTTAATACAGAGTTCAAAAACAGGCTCAATTCAGCGTTCAGTGCGTTTTTGACACTTCATGCTAACATGCAATCAAACTGCACAAATCTCATCAAAAACTACACAAATCTCTGCACAAACTACTCAGAACAACTTGAATATGAAGGAACTACATGATTCCTGTTGATTTTCTGCTGGGATTTACTGTTTTCACTACTTTTAATAAAGAGTTCAAAAACAGGCTCAATTCAGCATTCAGTGCTTTTTTGATACTTCATGCTAACATGGAATCATACTAAACAAATCTCTTCAAAAACTGCACAAATCTCTGCACAAACTACTCAGAACTACTGGAATATGAAGGAACTACATGATTCCTGTTGATTTTCTTCTGGGATTTAATGATTTCACTACATTTAATACAGAGTTCAAAAACAGGCTCAATTCAGCGTTCAGTGCGTTTTTGATACTTCATGCTAACTGCAATCAAACTGCACAAATCTCATCAAAAACTACACAAATCTCTGCACAAACTACTCAGAACTACTTGAATATGAAGGGAATACATGATTCTCGTTGATTTTCTGCTGGGATTTGCTGTTTTCACTACATTTAATACAAAGTTCAAAAACAGGCTCACTTCAGCATTGAGTGCCTTTATGACACATAAACTTGAAGTGCAGTCAAACTGCACAAATATCTTCAAAAACTACACAAATCTCTGCATAAACTACTAAAAACTACTTCAATATGAAGGAACTACATGATTCCTGTTGATTTTCTGCTGGGATTTGCTGTTTTCACTACTTTTAATACAGAGTTCAAAAACAGGCTCAATTCAGCGTTCAGTGCGTTTTTAACACTTCATGCTAACATGCAATCAAACTGCACAAATCTCATCAAAAACTACACAAATCTCTGCACAAACTACTCAGAACTACTTGAATATGAAGGAAGTACCTGATTCTTGGTGATTTTCTGCTGGGATTTGCTGATTTCACTACTTTTAATACAGAGTTCAAAAACAGGCTCAATTCAGCATTGAGTGCGTTTATGACTAATCAACTTGAAATGAAATCAAACTGCACAAATCTCTGCACAAACTACGCAGAACAACTTGAATATGACGGAACTACATGATTCCTGTTGAATTTCTGCTGGGATTTGCTGTTTTCACTACTTTTAATACAGAGTTCAAAAACAGGCTCAATTCAGCGTTCAGTGCTTTTTTGATACTTCATGTTAACATGGAATCATCCTAAACAAATCTCTTCAAAAACTGCACAAATCTCTGCACAAACTACTCAGACCTACTTGAATATGAAGGAACTACATGATTCCTGTTGATTTTCTTCTGGGATTTAATGATTTCACTACATTTAATACAGAGTTCATAAACAGGCTCAATTCAGCGTTCAGTGCGTTATTGATACGTCATGCTAACATGCAATCAAACTGCACAAATCTCATCAAAAACTACACAATTCTCTGCACAAACTACTCAGAACTACTTGAATATGAAGGAACTACATGATTCCTGTTGATTTTCTGCCCGGATTTAATGATTTCACTACATTTCATACAAAGTTCAAAAACATGTTCAATTCAGCCTTGAGTGCGTTCTGATACTTCATGGTTTCATACAATCACACTGCAAAATCTTTTCGAAATCTACACAAATCTCTGCACAAACTACTCAGAACTACTTGAATATAAAGGAACTACATGATTCCCGTTGATTTTCTGCTGGGATTTGCTGTTTTCACTAATTTTAATACAGAGTTCAAAAACAGGCTCAATTCAGCGTTGAGTGCCTTTATGACACATCAACTTGAAGTGCAGTCAAACTGCACAAATCTCTTCAAAAACTACACAAATCTCTACAGAAACTACTAAAAACTACTTGAATATGAAGGAACTACATGATTCCTGTTGATTTTCTACTGGGATTTGCTGTTTTCACTACTTTTAATACAGAGTTCAAAAACAGGCTCAATTCAGCGTTCAGTGCGTTTTTGACACTTCATGCTAACATGCAATCAAACTGCACAAATCTCATCAAAAACTACACAAATCTCTGCACAAACTACTCAGAACAACTTGAATATGAAGGAACTACATGATTCCTGTTGATTTTCTGCTGGGATTTACTGTTTTCACTACTTTTAATACAGAGTTCAAAAACAGGCTCAATTCAGCGTTCAGTGCGTTTTTGATACTTCATGCTAACATGGAATCATACTAAACAAATCTCTTCAAAAACTGCACAAATCTCTGCACAAACTACTCAGAACTACTTGAATATGAAGGAACTACATGATTCCTGTTGATTTTCTTCTGGGATTTAATGATTTCACTACATTTAATACAGAGTTCAAAAACATGTTCGATTCAGCGTTGAGTGCGTTTCTGATACTTCATGGTAACATACAATCACACTGCACAAATCTCTTCGAAATCTACACAAATCTCTGCACAAACTACTCAGAACTTCTTGAATATGAAGGGATTATATGATTCCTGTTGATTTTCTGCTGGGATTTGCTGTTTTCACTACATTTAATACAAAGTTCAAAAACAGGCTCAATTCAGCGTTGAGTGCCTTTATGACACATCAACTTGAAGTGCAGTCAAACTGCACAAATCTCTTCAAAAACTACACAAATCTCTACAGAAACTACTAAAAACTACTTGAATATGAAGGAACTACATGATTCATGTTGATTTTCTGCCCGGATTTAATGATTTCACTACATTTAATACAGAGTTGAAAAACAGGCTCAATTCAGCGTTGAGTGCCTTTATGACACATAAACTTGAAGTGCAGTCAAAGTGCACAAATATCTTCAAAAACTACACAATGCTCTGCACAAACTACTCAGAACTACTTGAATATGAAGGAACTACATGATTCCTGTTGATTTTCTTCTGGGATTTAATGATTTCACTACATTTAATACAGAGTTCAAAAACAGGCTCAATTCAGCGTTCAGTGCGATTTTGATACTTCATGCTAACATGCAATCAAACTGCACAAATCTCATCAAAAACTACACAAATCTCTGCACAAATTACTCAGAACCACTTGAATATGAAGGAACTACATGATTCCTGTTGATTTTCTTCTGGGATTTAATGATTTCCTTACATTTAATACAGAGTTGAAAAACAGGCTCAATTCAGCGTTCAATGCGTTTTTTATACTTCATGCTAACTTGCAATCAAACTGCACAAATCTCATCAAAACTACACAAATCTCTGCACAAACTACTCAGAACTACTTGAATATGAAGGAAGTACCTGATTCTTGTTGATTTTCTGCTGGGATTTGCTGTTTTCACTACTTTTAATACAGAGTTCAAAAACAGGCTCAATTCAGCATTGGGTGCGTTTGTGACTCATCAACTTGAAATGAAATCAAACTGCGCAAATCTCATCAAAAACTACACAAATCTCTGCACAAACTACTCAGAACAACTTGAATATGACGGAACTACATGATTCCTGTTGATTTTCTGCTGGGATTTGCTGTTTTCACTACTTTTAATACAGAGTTCAAAAACAGGCTCAATTCAGCGTTCAATGCGTTTTTGACACTTCATGCTAACATGCAATCAAACTGCACAAATCTCATCAAAAACTACACAAATCTCTGCACAAACTACTCAGAACCACTTGAATATGAAGGAACTACATGATTCCTGTTGATTTTCTTCTGGGATTTAATGATTTCCTTACTTTTAATACAGAGTTCAAAAACAGGCTCAATTCAGTGTTCAGTACGTTTTTGACACTTCATGCTAACATGCAATCAAACTGCACAAATCTCATCAAAAACTACACAAATCTCTGCACAAACTACTCAGAACTACTTGAATATGAAGGAACTACATGATTCCTGTTGATTTTCTGCTGGGATTTGCTGTTTTCACTACTTTTAATAGAGAGGTCAAAAACAGGCTCAATTCAGCGTTCAGTGCGTTTTTAACACTTCATGCTAACATGCAATCAAACTGCACAAATCTCATCAAAAACTACACAAATCTCTGCACAAACTACTCAGAACTACTTGAATATGAAGAAAGTACCTGATTCTTGTTGATTTTCTGCTGGGATTTGCTGTTTTCACTACTTTTAATACAGAGTTCAAAAACAGGCTCAATTTAGCGTTCAGTGCGTTTTTGACACATAAACTTGAAGTGCAGTCAAACTGCACAAATCTCATCAAAAACTACACAAATCTCTGCACAAACTACTCAGAACAACTTGAATTTGAAGGAACTACATGATTCTTATTGATTTTCTGCTGGGATTTACTGTTTTCACTACTTTTAATACAGAGTTCAAAAACAGGCTCAATTCAGCGTTCAGTGCTTTTTGATACTTCATGCTAACATGGAATCATACTAAACAAATCTCTTCAAAAACTGCACAAATCTCTGCACAAACTACTCAGAACCACTTGAATATGAAGGAACTACATGATTCCTGTTGATTTTCTTCTGGGATTTAATGATTTCCTTACATTTAATACAGAGTTCAAAAACAGGCTCAATTCAGCGTTCAGTGCGTTTTTGATACTTCATGCTAACATGCAATCAAACTGCACAAATCTCATCAAAAACTACACAAATCTCTGCACAAACTACTCAGAACAACTTGAATATGAAGGAACTACATGATTCCTGTTGATTTTCTGCTGGGATTTGCTGTTTTCACTACTTTTAATAGAGAGTTCAAAAACAGGCTCAATTCAGCGTTCAGTGCGTTTTTAACACTTCATGCTAACATGCAATCAAACTAAACAAATCTGTTCAAAAACTGCACAAATCTCTGCACAAACTACTCAGAACTACTTGAATATGAAGGAACTACATGATTCCTGTTGATTTTCTGCGCTGATTTGCTGTTTTCACTACATTTAATACAAAGTTCAAAAACAGGCTCAATTCAGCGTTGAGTGCCTTTATGACACATCAATTTGAAGTGCAGTCAAATTGCACAAATCTCTTCAAAAACTACACAAATCTCTGCACAAACTACTAAAAACTACTTGAATATGAAGGAACTACATGATTCCTGTTGATTTTCTGCTGGGATTTGCTGTTTTCACTACTTTTAGTACAGAGTTCAAAAACAGGCTCAATTCAGCGTTCAGTGCGTTTTTGATACTTCATGCTAACATGGAATCATACTAAACAAATCTCTTCAAAAACTGCACAAATCTCTGCACAAACTACTCAGAACTACTTGAATATGAAGGAACTACATGATTCCTGTTGATTTTCTTCTGGGATTTAATGATTTCACTACATTTAATACAGAGTTCAAAAACAGGCTCAATTCAGCGTTCAGTGCGTTTTTGATACTTCATGCTAACATGCAGTCAAACTGCACAAATCTCTTCAAAAACTACACAAATCTCTGCACAAACTAGTCAGAACTACTTGAACATGAAGGAACTACATTATTCCTGTTGATTTTCTGCTGGGATTTGCTGATTTCGCTACTTTTAATAGAAAGTTCAAAAACAGGCTCAATTCAGCATTGGGTGCGTTTGTGACTCATCAACTTGAAATGAAATCAAACTGCACAAATCTCTTTAAGACCTACATAAATGTCTGCACAAACTAATAAAAGCTACTTGAATATGAAGGAAGTACGTGATTCTTGCTGATTTTCTTCTGGGATTTGCTGATTTCACTACTTTTAATACAGAGTTCAAAAACAGGCTTAATTCAGCATTGAGTGCGTTTTTGTTATTCATAGTAACATTGCAACCAAACTGCACAGATCTCTTCAAAAACTAGAAAATCTCTGTACAAACTAATAAAAGCTACTTGAATATGAAGGAACTACATGATTCCTATTGATTTTCTAATGGGATTTGCTTATTTCACTACTTTTCATACAGAGTTCAAAAACAGGCTCAATTCAGCATTGAGTGCGTTTATGACTAATCAACTTGAAATGAAATCAAACTGCACAAATCTCTGCACAAACTACTCAGAACAACTTGAATATGAAGGAACTACATGATTCTTGTTGATTTTCTGCTGGGATTTACTGTTTTCACTACTTTTAAAACAGAGTTCAAAAACAAGCTCAATTCAGCATTGAGTAGGCTTGTGACTCATCAACTTGAAATGAAATCAAAGTGCACAAATCTCTTCAAAACCTACATAAATCTCTTTACAAATAAAAGCTACTTGAATATGAAGGAAGTACCTTTTTCCTGTTTATTTTCTGCTGGGATTTGGTGATTTCACTCATTTTAATACAGAGTTCAAAAACAGGTTCAATTCAGCATTGGGTGCGTTTGTGACTCATCAACTTGAAATGAAATCAAACTGCACAAATCTCTTCAAAACCTATATAAATCTCTGCACAAACTAATAAAAGCTACTTGAATATGAAGGAACTACATGATTCTTGTTGATTTTCTGCTGGGATTTGCTGATTTCGCTACTTTTAATAGAAAGTTCAAAAACAGGCTCAATTCAGCATTGGGTGCGTTTATGACTAATCAACTTGAAATGAAATCAAACTGCACAAATCTCTGCACAAACTACTCAGAACTACTTGAATATGAAGGAACTACATGATTCTTGTTGATTTTCTGCTGGGATTTGCTGATTTCACTACTTTTAATACAGAGTTCAAAAACAGGCTCAATTCAGCATTGAGTGCGTTTATGACTAATCAACTTGAAATGAAATCAAACTGCACAAATCTCTGCACAAACTACTCAGAAATACTTGAATATGAAGGAACTACATGATCCTTGTTGATTTTCTGCTGGGTTTGCTGATTTCACTACTTTTAATACAGAGTTCAAAAACAGGCTTAATTCAGCATTGAGTGCCTTTTTGTTACTTCAGACTAACATGCAACCACACTGCACAAATCTCTGCACAAACTAATAAAAGCTACTTGAATATGAAGGAAGTACCTTATTCCTGTTTATTTTCTGCTGGGATTTGCTGATTTCACTCATTTTAATACAGAGTTCAAAAACAGGTTTATTTCAGCATTGAGTGCGTTTTTGTTACTTCATACTAACATGCAACCAAACTGCACAAATCTCTGCACAAACTAATAAAAGCTACTTGAATATGAAGGAACTACATGATTCCTGTTGATTTTCTGCTGGGATTTGCTGATTTCGCTACTTTTAATAGAAAGTTCAAAAACAGGCTCAATTCAACATTGGGTGCGTTTGTGACTCATCAACTTGAAATGAAATCAAACTGCACAAATCTCTTCAAAACCTATATAAATCTCTGCACAAACTAATAAAAGCTACTTGAATATGAAGGAACTACATGATTCCTGTTTATTTTCTGCTGGGAATTGCTGATTTCACTCATTTTAAGACAGAGTTCAAAAACAGGCTTATTTCAGCATTGAGTGCCTTTTTGTTACTTCATACTGACATGCAACCAAACTGCACAAATCTCTGCACAAACTACTCAGAACTACTTGAATATGAAGGAACTACATGATTCTCGTTGATTTTCTGCTGGGATTTGCTGTTTTCACTACTTTTAATAGAGAGTTCAAAAACAGGCTCAATTCAGCGTTCAGTGCGTTTTTAACACTTCATGCTAACATGCAATCAAACTGCACAAATCTCTTCAAAAACTACACAAATCTCTGCACAAACTACTCAGAACAACTTGAATATGAAGGAACTACATGATTCCTATTGATTTTCTGCTGGGATTTGCTGATTTCGCTACTTTTAATACAGAGTTCAAAAATAGGCTCAATTCAGCATTGGGTGCGTTTGTGACTCATCAACTTGAAATGAAATCAAACTGCACAAATCTCTTTAAGACCTACATAAATGTCTGCACAAACTAATAAAAGCTACTTGAATATGAAGGAAGTACATGATTCTTGCTGATTTTCTGCTAGGATTTGCTGATTTCACTACTTTTAATACAGAGTTCAAAAACAGGCTTAATTCAGCATTGAGTGCGTTTTTGTTACTCATACTAACATTGCAACCAAACTGCACAGATCTCTTCAAAAACTAGAAAATCTCTGCACAAACTAATAAAAGCTACTTGAATATGAAGGAACTACATGATTCCTATTGATTTTCTAATGGGATTTGCTTATTTCACTACTTTTCATACAGAGTTCAAAAACAGGCTCAATTCAGCATTGGGTGCGTTTGTGACTCATCAATTTGAAATGAAATCAAACTGCACAAATCTCTTCAAAACCTATATAAATCTCTGCACAAACTAATAAAAGCTACTTGAATATGAAGGAAGTACCTGATTCCTGTTGATTTTCTGTTGGGATTTGCTGATTTCACTCATTTTAATACAGAGTTCAAAAACAGGCTCAATTCAGCATTGGGTGCGTTTGTGACTCATCAACTTGAAATGAAATCAAACTGCACAAATCTCTGCACAAACTACTCAGAACTACTTGAATATGAAGGGACTACATTATTCCCGTTGATTTTCTGCTGGGAATTGGTGTTTTCACTACATTTAATACAAAGTTCAAAAACAGGCTCAATTCAGCGTTGAGTGCCTATATGACACATCAACTTCAAGTGCAGTCAAACTGCACAAATCTCTTCAAAAACTACACAAATCTCTGCAGAAACTACTAAAAACTACTTGAATATGAAGGAACTACATGATTCCTGTTGATTTTCTGCCCGGATTTAATGATTTCACTACATTTAATACAGAGTTCAAAAACAGGCTCAATTCAGCGTTGAGTGCGTTTTTGACACTTCATGCTAACATGCAATCAAACTGCACAAATCTCATCAAAAACTACATAAATTTCTGCACAAACTACTAAAAACTACTTGAATATGAAGGAACTACATGATTCCTGTTGATTTTCTGCTGGGATTTACTGTTTTCACTACTTTTAATACAGAGTTCAAAAACAGGCTCAAATCAGCGTTCAGTGGGTTTTGGATACTTCATGCTAACTGCAATCAAACTGCACAAATCTCATCAAAAACTACACGAATCTCTGCACAAACTACTCAGAACTACTTGAATATGAAGGGAATACATGATTCTCGTTGATTTTCTGCTGGGATTTGCTGTTTTCACTACATTTAATACAAAGTTCAAAAACAGGCTCACTTCAGCATTGGGTGCGTTTGTAACTCATCAACTTGAAATGAAATCAAACTGCACAAATCTCATTAAAAACTACACAAATCTCTGCAGAAACTACTCAGAACAACTTGAATATGACGGAACTACATGATTCCTGTTGATTTTCTGCTGGGATTTGCTGTTTTCACTACTTTTAATACAGAGTTCAAAAACAGGCTCAATTCAGCTTTCAGTGCTTTTTTGATACTTCATGTTAAGATGGAATCATCCTAAACAAATCTCTTCAAAAACTGCACAAATCTCTGCACAAACTACTCATAACTACTTGAATATGAAGGAACTACATGATTCCTGTTGATTTTCTTCTGGGATTTAATGGTTTCACTACATTTAATACAGAGTTCATAAACAGGCTCAATTCAGCGTTCAGTGCGTTATTGATACTTCATGCTAACATCCAATCAAACTGCACAAATCTCATCAAAAACTACACAATTCTCTGCACAAACTACTCAGAACTACTTGAATATGAAGGAACTACATGATTCCCGTTGATTTTCTGCTGGGATTTAATGATTTCACTACATTTAATACAAAGTTCAAAAACAGGCTCAATTCAGCGTTGAGTGCCTTTATGACACATCAACTTGAAGTGCAGTCAAACTGCACAAATCTCTTCAAAAACTATACAAATCTCTGCCCAAACTACTCAGAACTACTTCAATATGAAGGAACTACATGATTCCTGTTGATTTTCTGCTGGGATTTGCTGTTTTCACTACTTTTAATACAGAGTTCAAAAACAGGCTCAATTCAGCGTTCAGTACGTTTTTGATACTTCATGCTAACATGGAATCATACTAAACAAATCTCTTCAAAAACTGCACAAATCTCTGCACAAACTACTCAGAACCACTTGAATATGAAGGAACTACATGATTCCTGTTGATTTTCTTCTGGGATTTAATGATTTCCTTACATTTAATACAGAGTTCAAAAACAGGCTCAATTCAGCCTTTAAATGCGTTTTTGATACTTCATGCTAACATGCAATCAAACTGCACAAATCTCATCAAAAACTACACAAATCTCTGCACAAACTACTCAGAACAACTTGAATATGAAGGAAGTACATGATTCCTTTTGATTTTCTGCTGGGATTTGCTGTTTTCACTACTTTTAATACAGAGTTCAAAAACAGGCTCAATTCAGCGTTCAGTGCCTTTATGACACATAAACTTGAAGTGCAGTCAAACTGCACAAATATCTTCAAAAACTACAGAAATCTCTGCAGAAACTACTATAAACTACTTCAATATGAAGGAACTACATGATTCCTGTTGATTTTCTGCTGGGATTTGCTGTTTTCACTACTTTTAATACAGAGTTCAAAAACAGGCTCAATTCAGCGTTCAGTGCGTTTTTGATACTTCATGCTAACATGGAATCATACTAAACAAATCTCTTCAAAAACTGCACAAATCTCTGCACAAACTACTCAGAACTACCTGAATATGAAGGAACGACATTATTCCTGTTTATTTTCTTCTGGGATTTAATGATTTCACTACATTTAATACAGAGTTCAAAAACAGGATCAATTCAGCGTTGAGTGCCTATATGACACATCAACTTCAAGTGCAGTCAAACTGCACAAATCTCTTCAAAAACTACACAAATCTCTGCAGAAAGTACTAAAAACTACTTGAATATGAAGGAACTACATGATTCATGTTGATTTTCTGCTGGGATTTGCTGTTTTCATTACTTTTAATACAGAGTTCAAAAACAGGCTCAATTCAGCGTTCAGTGCGTTTTTGATACTTCATGCTAACATGGAATCATACTAAACAAATCTCTTCAAAAACTGCACAAATCTCTGCACAAACTACTCAGAACTACTTGAATATGAAGGAACTACATGATTCCTGTTGATTTTCTTCTGGGATTTAATGATTTCACTACATTTAATACAGAGTTCAAAAACATGTTCGATTCAGCGTTGAGTGCGTTTCTGATACTTCATGGTAACATACAATCACACTGCACAAATCTCTTCGAAATCTACACAAATCTCTGCACAAACTACTCAGAACTTCTTGAATATGAAGGGATTATATGATTCCTGTTGATTTTCTGCTGGGATTTGCTGTTTTCACTACATTTAATACAAAGTTCAAAAACAGGCTCAATTCAGCGTTGAGTGCCTTTATGACACATCAACTTGAAGTGCAGTCAAACTGCACAAATCTCTTCAAAAACTACACAAATCTCTACAGAAACTACTAAAAACTACTTGAATATGAAGGAACTACATGATTCATGTTGATTTTCTGCCCGGATTTAATGATTTCACTACATTTAATACAGAGTTGAAAAACAGGCTCAATTCAGCGTTGAGTGCCTTTATGACACATAAACTTGAAGTGCAGTCAAAGTGCACAAATATCTTCAAAAACTACACAATGCTCTGCACAAACTACTCAGAACTACTTGAATATGAAGGAACTACATGATTCCTGTTGATTTTCTACTGGGATTTGCTGTTTTCACTACTTTTAATACAGAGTTCAAAAACAGGCTCAATTCAGCGTTCAGTGCGTTTTTGACACTTCATGCTAACATGCAATCAAACTGCACAAATCTCATCAAAAACTACACAAATCTCTGCACAAACTACTCAGAACAACTTGAATATGAAGGAACTACATGATTCCTGTTGATTTTCTGCTGGGATTTACTGTTTTCACTACTTTTAATAAAGAGTTCAAAAACAGGCTCAATTCAGCATTGAGTGCGTTTATGACTAATCAACTTGAAATGAAATCAAACTGCACAAATCTCTGCACAAACTACTCAGAAATACTTGAATATGAAGGAACTACATGATCCTTGTTGATTTTCTGCTGGGTTTGCTGATTTCACTACTTTTAATACAGAGTTCAAAAACAGGCTTAATTCAGCATTGAGTGCCTTTTTGTTACTTCAGACTAACATGCAACCACACTGCACAAATCTCTGCACAAACTAATAAAAGCTACTTGAATATGAAGGAAGTACCTTATTCCTGTTTATTTTCTGCTGGGATTTGCTGATTTCACTCATTTTAATACAGAGTTCAAAAACAGGTTTATTTCAGCATTGAGTGCGTTTTTGTTACTTCATACTAACATGCAACCAAACTGCACAAATCTCTGCACAAACTAATAAAAGCTACTTGAATATGAAGGAACTACATGATTCCTGTTGATTTTCTGCTGGGATTTGCTGATTTCGCTACTTTTAATAGAAAGTTCAAAAACAGGCTCAATTCAACATTGGGTGCGTTTGTGACTCATCAACTTGAAATGAAATCAAACTGCACAAATCTCTTCAAAACCTATATAAATCTCTGCACAAACTAATAAAAGCTACTTGAATATGAAGGAACTACATGATTCCTGTTTATTTTCTGCTGGGAATTGCTGATTTCACTCATTTTAATACAGAGTTCAAAAACAGGCTTATTTCAGCATTGAGTGCCTTTTTGTTACTTCATACTGACATGCAACCAAACTGCACAAATCTCTGCACAAACTACTCAGAACTACTTGAATATGAAGGAACTACATGATTCTCGTTGATTTTCTGCTGGGATTTGCTGTTTTCACTACTTTTAATAGAGAGTTCAAAAACAGGCTCAATTCAGCGTTCAGTGCGTTTTTAACACTTCATGCTAACATGCAATCAAACTGCACAAATCTCTTCAAAAACTACACAAATCTCTGCACAAACTACTCAGAACAACTTGAATATGAAGGAACTACATGATTCCTATTGATTTTCTGCTGGGATTTGCTGATTTCGCTACTTTTAATACAGAGTTCAAAAATAGGCTCAATTCAGCATTGGGTGCGTTTGTGACTCATCAACTTGAAATGAAATCAAACTGCACAAATCTCTTTAAGACCTACATAAATGTCTGCACAAACTAATAAAAGCTACTTGAATATGAAGGAAGTACATGATTCTTGCTGATTTTCTGCTAGGATTTGCTGATTTCACTACTTTTAATACAGAGTTCAAAAACAGGCTTAATTCAGCATTGAGTGCGTTTTTGTTACTCATACTAACATTGCAACCAAACTGCACAGATCTCTTCAAAAACTAGAAAATCTCTGCACAAACTAATAAAAGCTACTTGAATATGAAGGAACTACATGATTCCTATTGATTTTCTAATGGGATTTGCTTATTTCACTACTTTTCATACAGAGTTCAAAAACAGGCTCAATTCAGCATTGGGTGCGTTTGTGACTCATCAATTTGAAATGAAATCAAACTGCACAAATCTCTTCAAAACCTATATAAATCTCTGCACAAACTAATAAAAGCTACTTGAATATGAAGGAAGTACCTGATTCCTGTTGATTTTCTGTTGGGATTTGCTGATTTCACTCATTTTAATACAGAGTTCAAAAACAGGCTCAATTCAGCATTGGGTGCGTTTGTGACTCATCAACTTGAAATGAAATCAAACTGCACAAATCTCTGCACAAACTACTCAGAACTACTTGAATATGAAGGGACTACATTATTCCCGTTGATTTTCTGCTGGGAATTGGTGTTTTCACTACATTTAATACAAAGTTCAAAAACAGGCTCAATTCAGCGTTGAGTGCCTATATGACACATCAACTTCAAGTGCAGTCAAACTGCACAAATCTCTTCAAAAACTACACAAATCTCTGCAGAAACTACTAAAAACTACTTGAATATGAAGGAACTACATGATTCCTGTTGATTTTCTGCCCGGATTTAATGATTTCACTACATTTAATACAGAGTTCAAAAACAGGCTCAATTCAGCGTTGAGTGCGTTTTTGACACTTCATGCTAACATGCAATCAAACTGCACAAATCTCATCAAAAACTACATAAATTTCTGCACAAACTACTAAAAACTACTTGAATATGAAGGAACTACATGATTCCTGTTGATTTTCTGCTGGGATTTACTGTTTTGACTACTTTTAATACAGAGTTCAAAAACAGGCTCAATTCAGCGTTCAGTGGGTTTTGGATACTTCATGCTAACTGCAATCAAACTGCACAAATCTCATCAAAAACTACACAAATCTCTGCACAAACTACTCAGAACTACTTGAATATGAAGGGAATACATGATTCTCGTTGATTTTCTGCTGGGATTTGCTGTTTTCACTACATTTAATACAAAGTTCAAAAACAGGCTCACTTCAGCATTGGGTGCGTTTGTAACTCATCAACTTGAAATGAAATCAAACTGCACAAATCTCATTAAAAACTACACAAATCTCTGCAGAAACTACTCAGAACAACTTGAATATGACGGAACTACATGATTCCTGTTGATTTTCTGCTGGGATTTGCTGTTTTCACTACTTTTAATACAGAGTTCAAAAACAGGCTCAATTCAGCTTTCAGTGCTTTTTTGATACTTCATGTTAAGATGGAATCATCCTAAACAAATCTCTTCAAAAACTGCACAAATCTCTGCACAAACTACTCATAACTACTTGAATATGAAGGAACTACATGATTCCTGTTGATTTTCTTCTGGGATTTAATGGTTTCACTACATTTAATACAGAGTTCATAAACAGGCTCAATTCAGCGTTCAGTGCGTTATTGATACTTCATGCTAACATCCAATCAAACTGCACAAATCTCATCAAAAACTACACAATTCTCTGCACAAACTACTCAGAACTACTTGAATATGAAGGAACTACATGATTCCCGTTGATTTTCTGCTGGGATTTAATGATTTCACTACATTTAATACAAAGTTCAAAAACAGGCTCAATTCAGCGTTGAGTGCCTTTATGACACATCAACTTGAAGTGCAGTCAAACTGCACAAATCTCTTCAAAAACTATACAAATCTCTGCCCAAACTACTCAGAACTACTTCAATATGAAGGAACTACATGATTCCTGTTGATTTTCTGCTGGGATTTGCTGTTTTCACTACTTTTAATACAGAGTTCAAAAACAGGCTCAATTCAGCGTTCAGTACGTTTTTGATACTTCATGCTAACATGGAATCATACTAAACAAATCTCTTCAAAAACTGCACAAATCTCTGCACAAACTACTCAGAACCACTTGAATATGAAGGAACTACATGATTCCTGTTGATTTTCTTCTGGGATTTAATGATTTCCTTACATTTAATACAGAGTTCAAAAACAGGCTCAATTCAGCCTTTAAATGCGTTTTTGATACTTCATGCTAACATGCAATCAAACTGCACAAATCTCATCAAAAACTACACAAATCTCTGCACAAACTACTCAGAACAACTTGAATATGAAGGAACTACATGATTCCTTTTGATTTTCTGCTGGGATTTGCTGTTTTCACTACTTTTAATACAGAGTTCAAAAACAGGCTCAATTCAGCGTTCAGTGCCTTTATGACACATAAACTTGAAGTGCAGTCAAACTGCACAAATATCTTCAAAAACTACAGAAATCTCTGCAGAAACTACTATAAACTACTTCAATATGAAGGAACTACATGATTCCTGTTGATTTTCTGCTGGGATTTGCTGTTTTCACTACTTTTAATACAGAGTTCAAAAACAGGCTCAATTCAGCGTTCAGTGCGTTTTTGATACTTCATGCTAACATGGAATCATACTAAACAAATCTCTTCAAAAACTGCACAAATCTCTGCACAAACTACTCAGAACTACCTGAATATGAAGGAACGACATTATTCCTGTTTATTTTCTTCTGGGATTTAATGATTTCACTACATTTAATACAGAGTTCAAAAACAGGATCAATTCAGCGTTGAGTGCCTATATGACACATCAACTTCAAGTGCAGTCAAACTGCACAAATCTCTTCAAAAACTACACAAATCTCTGCAGAAAGTACTAAAAACTACTTGAATATGAAGGAACTACATGATTCATGTTGATTTTCTGCTGGGATTTGCTGTTTTCATTACTTTTAATACAGAGTTCAAAAACAGGCTCAATTCAGCGTTCAGTGCGTTTTTGATACTTCATGCTAACATGGAATCATACTAAACAAATCTCTTCAAAAACTGCACAAATCTCTGCACAAACTACTCAGAACTACTTGAATATGAAGGAACTACATGATTCCTGTTGATTTTCTTCTGGGATTTAATGATTTCACTACATTTAATACAGAGTTCAAAAACATGTTCGATTCAGCGTTGAGTGCGTTTCTGATACTTCATGGTAACATACAATCACACTGCACAAATCTCTTCGAAATCTACACAAATCTCTGCACAAACTACTCAGAACTTCTTGAATATGAAGGGATTATATGATTCCTGTTGATTTTCTGCTGGGATTTGCTGTTTTCACTACATTTAATACAAAGTTCAAAAACAGGCTCAATTCAGCGTTGAGTGCCTTTATGACACATCAACTTGAAGTGCAGTCAAACTGCACAAATCTCTTCAAAAACTACACAAATCTCTACAGAAACTACTAAAAACTACTTGAATATGAAGGAACTACATGATTCATGTTGATTTTCTGCCCGGATTTAATGATTTCACTACATTTAATACAGAGTTGAAAAACAGGCTCAATTCAGCGTTGAGTGCCTTTATGACACATAAACTTGAAGTGCAGTCAAAGTGCACAAATATCTTCAAAAACTACACAATGCTCTGCACAAACTACTCAGAACTACTTGAATATGAAGGAACTACATGATTCCTGTTGATTTTCTACTGGGATTTGCTGTTTTCACTACTTTTAATACAGAGTTCAAAAACAGGCTCAATTCAGCGTTCAGTGCGTTTTTGACACTTCATGCTAACATGCAATCAAACTGCACAAATCTCATCAAAAACTACACAAATCTCTGCACAAACTACTCAGAACAACTTGAATATGAAGGAACTACATGATTCCTGTTGATTTTCTGCTGGGATTTACTGTTTTCACTACTTTTAATAAAGAGTTCAAAAACAGGCTCAATTCAGCATTGAGTGCGTTTATGACTAATCAACTTGAAATGAAATCAAACTGCACAAATCTCTGCACAAACTACTCAGAAATACTTGAATATGAAGGAACTACATGATCCTTGTTGATTTTCTGCTGGGTTTGCTGATTTCACTACTTTTAATACAGAGTTCAAAAACAGGCTTAATTCAGCATTGAGTGCCTTTTTGTTACTTCAGACTAACATGCAACCACACTGCACAAATCTCTGCACAAACTAATAAAAGCTACTTGAATATGAAGGAAGTACCTTATTCCTGTTTATTTTCTGCTGGGATTTGCTGATTTCACTCATTTTAATACAGAGTTCAAAAACAGGTTTATTTCAGCATTGAGTGCGTTTTTGTTACTTCATACTAACATGCAACCAAACTGCACAAATCTCTGCACAAACTAATAAAAGCTACTTGAATATGAAGGAACTACATGATTCCTGTTGATTTTCTGCTGGGATTTGCTGATTTCGCTACTTTTAATAGAAAGTTCAAAAACAGGCTCAATTCAACATTGGGTGCGTTTGTGACTCATCAACTTGAAATGAAATCAAACTGCACAAATCTCTTCAAAACCTATATAAATCTCTGCACAAACTAATAAAAGCTACTTGAATATGAAGGAACTACATGATTCCTGTTTATTTTCTGCTGGGAATTGCTGATTTCACTCATTTTAATACAGAGTTCAAAAACAGGCTTATTTCAGCATTGAGTGCCTTTTTGTTACTTCATACTGACATGCAACCAAACTGCACAAATCTCTGCACAAACTACTCAGAACTACTTGAATATGAAGGAACTACATGATTCTCGTTGATTTTCTGCTGGGATTTGCTGTTTTCACTACTTTTAATAGAGAGTTCAAAAACAGGCTCAATTCAGCGTTCAGTGCGTTTTTAACACTTCATGCTAACATGCAATCAAACTGCACAAATCTCTTCAAAAACTACACAAATCTCTGCACAAACTACTCAGAACAACTTGAATATGAAGGAACTACATGATTCCTATTGATTTTCTGCTGGGATTTGCTGATTTCGCTACTTTTAATACAGAGTTCAAAAATAGGCTCAATTCAGCATTGGGTGCGTTTGTGACTCATCAACTTGAAATGAAATCAAACTGCACAAATCTCTTTAAGACCTACATAAATGTCTGCACAAACTAATAAAAGCTACTTGAATATGAAGGAAGTACATGATTCTTGCTGATTTTCTGCTAGGATTTGCTGATTTCACTACTTTTAATACAGAGTTCAAAAACAGGCTTAATTCAGCATTGAATGCGTTTTTGTTACTCATACTAACATTGCAACCAAACTGCACAGATCTCTTCAAAAACTAGAAAATCTCTGCACAAACTAATAAAAGCTACTTGAATATGAAGGAACTACATGATTCCTATTGATTTTCTAATGGGATTTGCTTATTTCACTACTTTTCATACAGAGTTCAAAAACAGGCTCAATTCAGCATTGGGTGCGTTTGTGACTCATCAATTTGAAATGAAATCAAACTGCACAAATCTCTTCAAAACCTATATAAATCTCTGCACAAACTAATAAAAGCTACTTGAATATGAAGGAAGTACCTGATTCCTGTTGATTTTCTGTTGGGATTTGCTGATTTCACTCATTTTAATACAGAGTTCAAAAACAGGCTCAATTCAGCATTGGGTGCGTTTGTGACTCATCAACTTGAAATGAAATCAAACTGCACAAATCTCTGCACAAACTACTCAGAACTACTTGAATATGAAGGGACTACATTATTCCCGTTGATTTTCTGCTGGGAATTGGTGTTTTCACTACATTTAATACAAAGTTCAAAAACAGGCTCAATTCAGCGTTGAGTGCCTATATGACACATCAACTTCAAGTGCAGTCAAACTGCACAAATCTCTTCAAAAACTACACAAATCTCTGCAGAAACTACTAAAAACTACTTGAATATGAAGGAACTACATGATTCCTGTTGATTTTCTGCCCGGATTTAATGATTTCACTACATTTAATACAGAGTTCAAAAACAGGCTCAATTCAGCGTTGAGTGCGTTTTTGACACTTCATGCTAACATGCAATCAAACTGCACAAATCTCATCAAAAACTACATAAATTTCTGCACAAACTACTAAAAACTACTTGAATATGAAGGAACTACATGATTCCTGTTGATTTTCTGCTGGGATTTACTGTTTTGACTACTTTTAATACAGAGTTCAAAAACAGGCTCAATTCAGCGTTCAGTGGGTTTTGGATACTTCATGCTAACTGCAATCAAACTGCACAAATCTCATCAAAAACTACACAAATCTCTGCACAAACTACTCAGAACTACTTGAATATGAAGGGAATACATGATTCTCGTTGATTTTCTGCTGGGATTTGCTGTTTTCACTACATTTAATACAAAGTTCAAAAACAGGCTCACTTCAGCATTGGGTGCGTTTGTAACTCATCAACTTGAAATGAAATCAAACTGCACAAATCTCATTAAAAACTACACAAATCTCTGCAGAAACTACTCAGAACAACTTGAATATGACGGAACTACATGATTCCTGTTGATTTTCTGCTGGGATTTGCTGTTTTCACTACTTTTAATACAGAGTTCAAAAACAGGCTCAATTCAGCTTTCAGTGCTTTTTTGATACTTCATGTTAAGATGGAATCATCCTAAACAAATCTCTTCAAAAACTGCACAAATCTCTGCACAAACTACTCATAACTACTTGAATATGAAGGAACTACATGATTCCTGTTGATTTTCTTCTGGGATTTAATGGTTTCACTACATTTAATACAGAGTTCATAAACAGGCTCAATTCAGCGTTCAGTGCGTTATTGATACTTCATGCTAACATCCAATCAAACTGCACAAATCTCATCAAAAACTACACAATTCTCTGCACAAACTACTCAGAACTACTTGAATATGAAGGAACTACATGATTCCCGTTGATTTTCTGCTGGGATTTAATGATTTCACTACATTTAATACAAAGTTCAAAAACAGGCTCAATTCAGCGTTGAGTGCCTTTATGACACATCAACTTGAAGTGCAGTCAAACTGCACAAATCTCTTCAAAAACTATACAAATCTCTGCCCAAACTACTCAGAACTACTTCAATATGAAGGAACTACATGATTCCTGTTGATTTTCTGCTGGGATTTGCTGTTTTCACTACTTTTAATACAGAGTTCAAAAACAGGCTCAATTCAGCGTTCAGTACGTTTTTGATACTTCATGCTAACATGGAATCATACTAAACAAATCTCTTCAAAAACTGCACAAATCTCTGCACAAACTACTCAGAACCACTTGAATATGAAGGAACTACATGATTCCTGTTGATTTTCTTCTGGGATTTAATGATTTCCTTACATTTAATACAGAGTTCAAAAACAGGCTCAATTCAGCCTTTAAATGCGTTTTTGATACTTCATGCTAACATGCAATCAAACTGCACAAATCTCATCAAAAACTACACAAATCTCTGCACAAACTACTCAGAACAACTTGAATATGAAGGAACTACATGATTCCTTTTGATTTTCTGCTGGGATTTGCTGTTTTCACTACTTTTAATACAGAGTTCAAAAACAGGCTCAATTCAGCGTTCAGTGCCTTTATGACACATAAACTTGAAGTGCAGTCAAACTGCACAAATATCTTCAAAAACTACAGAAATCTCTGCAGAAACTACTATAAACTACTTCAATATGAAGGAACTACATGATTCCTGTTGATTTTCTGCTGGGATTTGCTGTTTTCACTACTTTTAATACAGAGTTCAAAAACAGGCTCAATTCAGCGTTCAGTGCGTTTTTGATACTTCATGCTAACATGGAATCATACTAAACAAATCTCTTCAAAAACTGCACAAATCTCTGCACAAACTACTCAGAACTACCTGAATATGAAGGAACGACATTATTCCTGTTTATTTTCTTCTGGGATTTAATGATTTCACTACATTTAATACAGAGTTCAAAAACAGGATCAATTCAGCGTTGAGTGCCTATATGACACATCAACTTCAAGTGCAGTCAAACTGCACAAATCTCTTCAAAAACTACACAAATCTCTGCAGAAAGTACTAAAAACTACTTGAATATGAAGGAACTATATGATTCATGTTGATTTTCTGCTGGGATTTGCTGTTTTCATTACTTTTAATACAGAGTTCAAAAACAGGCTCAATTCAGCGTTCAGTGCGTTTTTGATACTTCATGCTAACATGGAATCATACTAAACAAATCTCTTCAAAAACTGCACAAATCTCTGCACAAACTACTCAGAACTACTTGAATATGAAGGAACTACATGATTCCTGTTGATTTTCTTCTGGGATTTAATGATTTCACTACATTTAATACAGAGTTCAAAAACATGTTCGATTCAGCGTTGAGTGCGTTTCTGATACTTCATGGTAACATACAATCACACTGCACAAATCTCTTCGAAATCTACACAAATCTCTGCACAAACTACTCAGAACTTCTTGAATATGAAGGGATTATATGATTCCTGTTGATTTTCTGCTGGGATTTGCTGTTTTCACTACATTTAATACAAAGTTCAAAAACAGGCTCAATTCAGCGTTGAGTGCCTTTATGACACATCAACTTGAAGTGCAGTCAAACTGCACAAATCTCTTCAAAAACTACACAAATCTCTACAGAAACTACTAAAAACTACTTGAATATGAAGGAACTACATGATTCATGTTGATTTTCTGCCCGGATTTAATGATTTCACTACATTTAATACAGAGTTGAAAAACAGGCTCAATTCAGCGTTGAGTGCCTTTATGACACATAAACTTGAAGTGCAGTCAAAGTGCACAAATATCTTCAAAAACTACACAATGCTCTGCACAAACTACTCAGAACTACTTGAATATGAAGGAACTACATGATTCCTGTTGATTTTCTACTGGGATTTGCTGTTTTCACTACTTTTAATACAGAGTTCAAAAACAGGCTCAATTCAGCGTTCAGTGCGTTTTTGACACTTCATGCTAACATGCAATCAAACTGCACAAATCTCATCAAAAACTACACAAATCTCTGCACAAACTACTCAGAACAACTTGAATATGAAGGAACTACATGATTCCTGTTGATTTTCTGCTGGGATTTACTGTTTTCACTACTTTTAATAAAGAGTTCAAAAACAGGCTCAATTCAGCATTGAGTGCGTTTATGACTAATCAACTTGAAATGAAATCAAACTGCACAAATCTCTGCACAAACTACTCAGAAATACTTGAATATGAAGGAACTACATGATCCTTGTTGATTTTCTGCTGGGTTTGCTGATTTCACTACTTTTAATACAGAGTTCAAAAACAGGCTTAATTCAGCATTGAGTGCCTTTTTGTTACTTCAGACTAACATGCAACCACACTGCACAAATCTCTGCACAAACTAATAAAAGCTACTTGAATATGAAGGAAGTACCTTATTCCTGTTTATTTTCTGCTGGGATTTGCTGATTTCACTCATTTTAATACAGAGTTCAAAAACAGGTTTATTTCAGCATTGAGTGCGTTTTTGTTACTTCATACTAACATGCAACCAAACTGCACAAATCTCTGCACAAACTAATAAAAGCTACTTGAATATGAAGGAACTACATGATTCCTGTTGATTTTCTGCTGGGATTTGCTGATTTCGCTACTTTTAATAGAAAGTTCAAAAACAGGCTCAATTCAACATTGGGTGCGTTTGTGACACATCAACTTGAAATGAAATCAAACTGCACAAATCTCTTCAAAACCTATATAAATCTCTGCACAAACTAATAAAAGCTACTTGAATATGAAGGAACTACATGATTCCTGTTTATTTTCTGCTGGGAATTGCTGATTTCACTCATTTTAATACAGAGTTCAAAAACAGGCTTATTTCAGCATTGAGTGCCTTTTTGTTACTTCATACTGACATGCAACCAAACTGCACAAATCTCTGCACAAACTACTCAGAACTACTTGAATATGAAGGAACTACATGATTCTCGTTGATTTTCTGCTGGGATTTGCTGTTTTCACTACTTTTAATAGAGAGTTCAAAAACAGGCTCAATTCAGCGTTCAGTGCGTTTTTAACACTTCATGCTAACATGCAATCAAACTGCACAAATCTCTTCAAAAACTACACAAATCTCTGCACAAACTACTCAGAACAACTTGAATATGAAGGAACTACATGATTCCTATTGATTTTCTGCTGGGATTTGCTGATTTCGCTACTTTTAATACAGAGTTCAAAAATAGGCTCAATTCAGCATTGGGTGCGTTTGTGACTCATCAACTTGAAATGAAATCAAACTGCACAAATCTCTTTAAGACCTACATAAATGTCTGCACAAACTAATAAAAGCTACTTGAATATGAAGGAAGTACATGATTCTTGCTGATTTTCTGCTAGGATTTGCTGATTTCACTACTTTTAATACAGAGTTCAAAAACAGGCTTAATTCAGCATTGAGTGCGTTTTTGTTACTCATACTAACATTGCAACCAAACTGCACAGATCTCTTCAAAAACTAGAAAATCTCTGCACAAACTAATAAAAGCTACTTGAATATGAAGGAACTACATGATTCCTATTGAATTTCTAATGGGATTTGCTTATTTCACTACTTTTCATACAGAGTTCAAAAACAGGCTCAATTCAGCATTGGGTGCGTTTGTGACTCATCAATTTGAAATGAAATCAAACTGCACAAATCTCTTCAAAACCTATATAAATCTCTGCACAAACTAATAAAAGCTACTTGAATATGAAGGAAGTACCTGATTCCTGTTGATTTTCTGTTGGGATTTGCTGATTTCACTCATTTTAATACAGAGTTCAAAAACAGGCTCAATTCAGCATTGGGTGCGTTTGTGACTCATCAACTTGAAATGAAATCAAACTGCACAAATCTCTGCACAAACTACTCAGAACTACTTGAATATGAAGGGACTACATTATTCCCGTTGATTTTCTGCTGGGAATTGGTGTTTTCACTACATTTAATACAAAGTTCAAAAACAGGCTCAATTCAGCGTTGAGTGCCTATATGACACATCAACTTCAAGTGCAGTCAAACTGCACAAATCTCTTCAAAAACTACACAAATCTCTGCAGAAACTACTAAAAACTACTTGAATATGAAGGAACTACATGATTCCTGTTGATTTTCTGCCCGGATTTAATGATTTCACTACATTTAATACAGAGTTCAAAAACAGGCTCAATTCAGCGTTGAGTGCGTTTTTGACACTTCATGCTAACATGCAATCAAACTGCACAAATCTCATCAAAAACTACATAAATTTCTGCACAAACTACTAAAAACTACTTGAATATGAAGGAACTACATGATTCCTGTTGATTTTCTGCTGTGATTTACTGTTTTCACTACTTTTAATACAGAGTTCAAAAACAGGCTCAATTCAGCGTTCACTGGGTTTTTGATACTTCATGCTAACTGCAATCAAACTGCACAAATCTCATCAAAAACTACACAAATCTCTGCACAAACTACTCAGAACTACTTGAATATGAAGGGAATACATGATTCTCGTTGATTTTCTGCTGGGATTTGCTGTTTTCACTACATTTAATACAAAGTTCAAAAACAGGCTCACTTCAGCATTGGGTGCGTTTGTAACTCATCAACTTGAAATGAAATCAAACTGCACAAATCTCATTAAAAACTACACAAATCTCTGCAGAAACTACTCAGAACAACTTGAATATGACGGAACTACATGATTCCTGTTGATTTTCTGCTGGGATTTGCTGTTTTCACTACTTTTAATACAGAGTTCAAAAACAGGCTCAATTCAGCTTTCAGTGCTTTTTTGATACTTCATGTTAAGATGGAATCATCCTAAACAAATCTCTTCAAAAACTGCACAAATCTCGGCACAAACTACTCATAACTACTTGAATATGAAGGAACTACATGATTCCTGTTGATTTTCTTCTGGGATTTAATGGTTTCACTACATTTAATACAGAGTTCATAAACAGGCTCAATTCAGCGTTCAGTGCGTTATTGATACTTCATGCTAACATCCAATCAAACTGCACAAATCTCATCAAAAACTACACAATTCTCTGCACAAACTACTCAGAACTACTTGAATATGAAGGAACTACATGATTCCCGTTGATTTTCTGCTGGGATTTAATGATTTCACTACATTTAATACAAAGTTCAAAAACAGGCTCAATTCAGCGTTGAGTGCCTTTATGACACATCAACTTGAAGTGCAGTCAAACTGCACAAATCTCTTCAAAAACTACACAAATCTCTGCCCAAACTACTCAGAACTACTTCAATATGAAGGAACTACATGATTCCTGTTGATTTTCTGCTGGGATTTGCTGTTTTCACTACTTTTAATACAGAGTTCAAAAACAGGCTCAATTCAGCGTTCAGTACGTTTTTGATACTTCATGCTAACATGGAATCATACTAAACAAATCTCTTCAAAAACTGCACAAATCTCTGCACAAACTACTCAGAACCACTTGAATATGAAGGAACTACATGATTCCTGTTGATTTTCTTCTGGGATTTAATGATTTCCTTACATTTAATACAGAGTTCAAAAACAGGCTCAATTCAGCCTTTAAATGCGTTTTTGATACTTCATGCTAACATGCAATCAAAATGCACAAATCTCATCAAAAACTACACAAATCTCTGCACAAACTACTCAGAACAACTTGAATATGAAGGAACTACATGATTCCTGTTGATTTTCTGCTGGGATTTGCTGTTTTCACTACTTTTAATACAGAGTTCAAAAACAGGCTCAATTCAGCGTTCAGTGCGTTTTTGATACTTCATGCTAACATGGAATCATACTAAACAAATCTCTTCAAAAACTGCACAAATCTCTGCACAAACTACTCAGAACTACCTGAATATGAAGGAACGACATTATTCCTGTTTATTTTCTTCTGGGATTTAATGATTTCACTACATTTAATACAGAGTTCAAAAACAGGATCAATTCAGCGTTGAGTGCCTATATGACACATCAACTTCAAGTGCAGTCAAACTGCACAAATCTCTTCAAAAACTACACAAATCTCTGCAGAAAGTACTAAAAACTACTTGAATATGAAGGAACTACATGATTCATGTTGATTTTCTGCTGGGATTTGCTGTTTTCATTACTTTTAATACAGAGTTCAAAAACAGGCTCAATTCAGCGTTCAGTGCGTTTTTGATACTTCATGCTAACATGCAATCAAACTGCACAAATCTCATCAAAAACTACACAATTCTCTGCACAAACTACTCAGAACTACTTGAATATGAAGGGACTACATGATTCCCGTTGATTTTCTGCTGGGATTTGCTGTTTTCACTACATTTAATACAAAGTTCAAAAACAGGCTCAATTCAGCGTTGAGTGCCTTTATGACACATCAATTTGAAGTGCAGTCAAATTGCACAAATCTCTTCAAAAACTACACAAATATCTGCACAAACTACTAAAAACTACTTGAATATGAAGGAACTACATGATTTCTGTTGATTTTTTACTGGGATTTGCTGTTTTCACTACTTTTAATACAGAGTTCAAAAACAGGCTCAATTCAGCGTTCAGTGCGTTTTTGATACTTCATGCTAACATGGAATCATACTAAACAAATCTCTTCAAAAACTGCACAAATCTCTGCACAAACTACTCAGAACTACTTGAATATGAAGGAACTACATGATTCCTGTTGATTTTCTTCTGGGATTTAATGATTTCACTACATTTAATACAGAGTTCAAAAACATGTTCGATTCAGCGTTGAGTGCGTTTCTGATACTTCATGGTAACATACAATCACACTGCACAAATCTCTTCGAAATCTACACAAATCTCTGCACAAACTACTCAGAACTTCTTGAATATGAAGGGATTATATGATTCCTGTTGATTTTCTGCTGGGATTTGCTGTTTTCACTACATTTAATACAAAGTTCAAAAACAGGCTCAATTCAGCGTTGAGTGCCTTTATGACACATCAACTTGAAGTGCAGTCAAACTGCACAAATCTCTTCAAAAACTACACAAATCTCTACAGAAACTACTAAAAACTACTTGAATATGAAGGAACTACATGATTCATGTTGATTTTCTGCCCGGATTTAATGATTTCACTACATTTAATACAGAGTTGAAAAACAGGCTCAATTCAGCGTTGAGTGCCTTTATGACACATAAACTTGAAGTGCAGTCAAAGTGCACAAATATCTTCAAAAACTACACAATGCTCTGCACAAACTACTCAGAACTACTTGAATATGAAGGAACTACATGATTCCTGTTGATTTTCTGCTGGGATTTGCTGTTTTCACTACTTTTAATACAGAGTTCAAAAACAGGCTCAATTCAGCGTTCAGTGCGTTTTTGACACTTCATGCTAACATGCAATCAAACTGCACAAATCTCATCAAAAACTACACAAATCTCTGCACAAACTACTCAGAACAACTTGAATATGAAGGAACTACATGATTCCTGTTGATTTTCTGCTGGGATTTACTGTTTTCACTACTTTTAATAAAGAGTTCAAAAACAGGCTCAATTCAGCATTCAGTGCTTTTTTGATACTTCATGCTAACATGGAATCATACTAAACAAATCTCTTCAAAAACTGCACAAATCTCTGCACAAACTACTCAGAACTACTGGAATATGAAGGAACTACATGATTCCTGTTGATTTTCTTCTGGGATTTAATGATTTCACTACATTTAATACAGAGTTCAAAAACAGGCTCAATTCAGCGTTCAGTGCGTTTTTGATACTTCATGCTAACTGCAATCAAACTGCACAAATCTCATCAAAAACTACACAAATCTCTGCACAAACTACTCAGAACTACTTGAATATGAAGGGAATACATGATTCTCGTTGATTTTCTGCTGGGATTTGCTGTTTTCACTACATTTAATACAAAGTTCAAAAACAGGCTCACTTCAGCATTGAGTGCCTTTATGACACATAAACTTGAAGTGCAGTCAAACTGCACAAATATCTTCAAAAACTACACAAATCTCTGCATAAACTACTAAAAACTACTTCAATATGAAGGAACTACATGATTCCTGTTGATTTTCTGCTGGGATTTGCTGTTTTCACTACTTTTAATACAGAGTTCAAAAACAGGCTCAATTCAGCGTTCAGTGTGTTTTTAACACTTCATGCTAACATGCAATCAAACTGCACAAATCTCATCAAAAACTACACAAATCTCTGCACAAACTACTCAGAACTACTTGAATATGAAGGAAGTACCTGATTCTTGTTGATTTTCTGCTGGGATTTGCTGATTTCACTACTTTTAATACAGAGTTCAAAAACAGGCTCAATTCAGCATTGAGTGCGTTTATGACTAATCAACTTGAAATGAAATCAAACTGCACAAATCTCTGCACAAACTACGCAGAACAACTTGAATATGACGGAACTACATGATTCCTGTTGATTTTCTGCTGGGATTTGCTGTTTTCACTACTTTTAATACAGAGTTCAAAAACAGGCTCAATTCAGCGTTCAGTGCGTTTTTGACTAATCAACTTGAAATGAAATCAAACTGCACAAATCTCTGCACAAACTACGCAGAACAACTTGAATATGACGGAACTACATGATTCCTGTTGATTTTCTGCTGGGATTTGCTGTTTTCACTACTTTTAATACAGAGTTCAAAAACAGGCTCAATTCAGCGTTCAGTGCTTTTTTGATACTTCATGTTAACATGGAATCATCCTAAACAAATCTCTTCAAAAACTGCACAAATCTCTGCACAAACTACTCAGACCTACTTGAATATGAAGGAACTACATGATTCCTGTTGATTTTCTTCTGGGATTTAATGATTTCACTACATTTAATACAGAGTTCATAAACAGGCTCAATTCAGCGTTCAGTGCGTTATTGATACGTCATGCTAACATGCAATCAAACTGCACAAATCTCATCAAAAACTACACAATTCTCTGCACAAACTACTCAGAACTACTTGAATATGAAGGAACTACATGATTCCTGTTGATTTTCTGCCCGGATTTAATGATTTCACTACATTTCATACAAAGTTCAAAAACATGTTCAATTCAGCCTTGAGTGCGTTCTGATACTTCATGGTAACATACAATCACACTGCAAAATCTTTTCGAAATCTACACAAATCTCTGCACAAACTACTCAGAACTACTTGAATATAAAGGAACTACATGATTCCCGTTGATTTTCTGCTGGGATTTGCTGTTTTCACTAATTTTAATACAGAGTTCAAAAACAGGCTCAATTCAGCGTTGAGTGCCTTTATGACACATCAACTTGAAGTGCAGTCAAACTGCACAAATCTCTTCAAAAACTACACAAATCTCTACAGAAACTACTAAAAACTACTTGAATATGAAGGAACTACATGATTCCTGTTGATTTTCTGCTGGGATTTGCTGTTTTCACTACTTTTAATACAGAGTTCAAAAACAGGCTCAATTCAGCGTTCAGTGCGTTTTTGACACTTCATGCTAACATGCAATCAAACTGCACAAATCTCATCAAAAACTACACAAATCTCTGCACAAACTACTCAGAACAACTTGAATATGAAGGAACTACATGATTCCTGTTGATTTTCTGCTGGGATTTACTGTTTTCACTACTTTTAATACAGAGTTCAAAAACAGGCTCAATTCAGCGTTCAGTGCGTTTTTGATACTTCATGCTAACATGGAATCATACTAAACAAATCTCTTCAAAAACTGCACAAATCTCTGCACAAACTACTCAGAACTACTTGAATATGAAGGAACTACATGATTCCTGTTGATTTTCTTCTGGGATTTAATGATTTCACTACATTTAATACAGAGTTCAAAAACATGTTCGATTCAGCGTTGAGTGCGTTTCTGATACTTCATGGTAACATACAATCACACTGCACAAATCTCTTCGAAATCTACACAAATCTCTGCACAAACTACTCAGAACTTCTTGAATATGAAGGGATTATATGATTCCTGTTGATTTTCTGCTGGGATTTGCTGTTTTCACTACATTTAATACAAAGTTCAAAAACAGGCTCAATTCAGCGTTGAGTGCCTTTATGACACATCAACTTGAAGTGCAGTCAAACTGCACAAATCTCTTCAAAAACTACACAAATCTCTACAGAAACTACTAAAAACTACTTGAATATGAAGGAACTACATGATTCATGTTGATTTTCTGCCCGGATTTAATGATTTCACTACATTTAATACAGAGTTGAAAAACAGGCTCAATTCAGCGTTGAGTGCCTTTATGACACATAAACTTGAAGTGCAGTCAAAGTGCACAAATATCTTCAAAAACTACACAATGCTCTGCACAAACTACTCAGAACTACTTGAATATGAAGGAACTACATGATTCCTGTTGATTTTCTGCTGGGATTTGCTGTTTTCACTACTTTTAATACAGAGTTCAAAAACAGGCTCAATTCAGCGTTCAGTGCGTTTTTGACACTTCATGCTAACATGCAATCAAACTGCACAAATCTCATCAAAAACTACACAAATCTCTGCACAAACTACTCAGAACAACTTGAATATGAAGGAACTACATGATTCCTGTTGATTTTCTGCTGGGATTTGCTGTTTTCACTACTTTTAATACAGAGTTCAAAAACAGGCTCAATTCAGCTTTCAGTGCTTTTTTGATACTTCATGTTAAGATGGAATCATCCTAAACAAATCTCTTCAAAAACTGCACAAATCTCGGCACAAACTACTCATAACTACTTGAATATGAAGGAACTACATGATTCCTGTTGATTTTCTTCTGGGATTTAATGGTTTCACTACATTTAATACAGAGTTCATAAACAGGCTCAATTCAGCGTTCAGTGCGTTATTGATACTTCATGCTAACATCCAATCAAACTGCACAAATCTCATCAAAAACTACACAATTCTCTGCACAAACTACTCAGAACTACTTGAATATGAAGGAACTACATGATTCCCGTTGATTTTCTGCTGGGATTTAATGATTTCACTACATTTAATACAAAGTTCAAAAACAGGCTCAATTCAGCGTTGAGTGCCTTTATGACACATCAACTTGAAGTGCAGTCAAACTGCACAAATCTCTTCAAAAACTACACAAATCTCTGCCCAAACTACTCAGAACTACTTCAATATGAAGGAACTACATGATTCCTGTTGATTTTCTGCTGGGATTTGCTGTTTTCACTACTTTTAATACAGAGTTCAAAAACAGGCTCAATTCAGCGTTCAGTACGTTTTTGATACTTCATGCTAACATGGAATCATACTAAACAAATCTCTTCAAAAACTGCACAAATCTCTGCACAAACTACTCAGAACCACTTGAATATGAAGGAACTACATGATTCCTGTTGATTTTCTTCTGGGATTTAATGATTTCCTTACATTTAATACAGAGTTCAAAAACAGGCTCAATTCAGCCTTTAAATGCGTTTTTGATACTTCATGCTAACATGCAATCAAAATGCACAAATCTCATCAAAAACTACACAAATCTCTGCACAAACTACTCAGAACAACTTGAATATGAAGGAACTACATGATTCCTGTTGATTTTCTGCTGGGATTTGCTGTTTTCACTACTTTTAATACAGAGTTCAAAAACAGGCTCAATTCAGCGTTCAGTGCGTTTTTGATACTTCATGCTAACATGGAATCATACTAAACAAATCTCTTCAAAAACTGCACAAATCTCTGCACAAACTACTCAGAACTACCTGAATATGAAGGAACGACATTATTCCTGTTTATTTTCTTCTGGGATTTAATGATTTCACTACATTTAATACAGAGTTCAAAAACAGGATCAATTCAGCGTTGAGTGCCTATATGACACATCACTTCAAGTGCAGTCAAACTGCACAAATCTCTTCAAAAACTACACAAATCTCTGCAGAAAGTACTAAAAACTACTTGAATATGAAGGAACTACATGATTCATGTTGATTTTCTGCTGGGATTTGCTGTTTTCATTACTTTTAATACAGAGTTCAAAAACAGGCTCAATTCAGCGTTCAGTGCGTTTTTGATACTTCATGCTAACATGCAATCAAACTGCACAAATCTCATCAAAAACTACACAATTCTCTGCACAAACTACTCAGAACTACTTGAATATGAAGGGACTACATGATTCCCGTTGATTTTCTGCTGGGATTTGCTGTTTTCACTACATTTAATACAAAGTTCAAAAACAGGCTCAATTCAGCGTTGAGTGCCTTTATGACACATCAATTTGAAGTGCAGTCAAATTGCACAAATCTCTTCAAAAACTACACAAATATCTGCACAAACTACTAAAAACTACTTGAATATGAAGGAACTACATGATTTCTGTTGATTTTTTACTGGGATTTGCTGTTTTCACTACTTTTAATACAGAGTTCAAAAACAGGCTCAATTCAGCGTTCAGTGCGTTTTTGATACTTCATGCTAACATGGAATCATACTAAACAAATCTCTTCAAAAACTGCACAAATCTCTGCACAAACTACTCAGAACTACTTGAATATGAAGGAACTACATGATTCCTGTTGATTTTCTTCTGGGATTTAATGATTTCACTACATTTAATACAGAGTTCAAAAACATGTTCGATTCAGCGTTGAGTGCGTTTCTGATACTTCATGGTAACATACAATCACACTGCACAAATCTCTTCGAAATCTACACAAATCTCTGCACAAACTACTCAGAACTTCTTGAATATGAAGGGATTATATGATTCCTGTTGATTTTCTGCTGGGATTTGCTGTTTTCACTACATTTAATACAAAGTTCAAAAACAGGCTCAATTCAGCGTTGAGTGCCTTTATGACACATCAACTTGAAGTGCAGTCAAACTGCACAAATCTCTTCAAAAACTACACAAATCTCTACAGAAACTACTAAAAACTACTTGAATATGAAGGAACTACATGATTCATGTTGATTTTCTGCCCGGATTTAATGATTTCACTACATTTAATACAGAGTTGAAAAACAGGCTCAATTCAGCGTTGAGTGCCTTTATGACACATAAACTTGAAGTGCAGTCAAAGTGCACAAATATCTTCAAAAACTACACAATGCTCTGCACAAACTACTCAGAACTACTTGAATATGAAGGAACTACATGATTCCTGTTGATTTTCTGCTGGGATTTGCTGTTTTCACTACTTTTAATACAGAGTTCAAAAACAGGCTCAATTCAGCGTTCAGTGCGTTTTTGACACTTCATGCTAACATGCAATCAAACTGCACAAATCTCATCAAAAACTACACAAATCTCTGCACAAACTACTCAGAACAACTTGAATATGAAGGAACTACATGATTCCTGTTGATTTTCTGCTGGGATTTACTGTTTTCACTACTTTTAATAAAGAGTTCAAAAACAGGCTCAATTCAGCATTCAGTGCTTTTTTGATACTTCATGCTAACATGGAATCATACTAAACAAATCTCTTCAAAAACTGCACAAATCTCTGCACAAACTACTCAGAACTACTGGAATATGAAGGAACTACATGATTCCTGTTGATTTTCTTCTGGGATTTAATGATTTCACTACATTTAATACAGAGTTCATAAACAGGCTCAATTCAGCGTTCAGTGCGTTATTGATACGTCATGCTAACATGCAATCAAACTGCACAAATCTCATCAAAAACTACACAATTCTCTGCACAAACTACTCAGAACTACTTGAATATGAAGGAACTACATGATTCCTGTTGATTTTCTGCCCGGATTTAATGATTTCACTACATTTCATACAAAGTTCAAAAACATGTTCAATTCAGCCTTGAGTGCGTTCTGATACTTCATGGTAACATACAATCACACTGCAAAATCTTTTCGAAATCTACACAAATCTCTGCACAAACTACTCAGAACTACTTGAATATAAAGGAACTACATGATTCCCGTTGATTTTCTGCTGGGATTTGCTGTTTTCACTAATTTTAATACAGAGTTCAAAAACAGGCTCAATTCAGCGTTGAGTGCCTTTATGACACATCAACTTGAAGTGCAGTCAAACTGCACAAATCTCTTCAAAAACTACACAAATCTCTACAGAAACTACTAAAAACTACTTGAATATGAAGGAACTACATGATTCCTGTTGATTTTCTGCTGGGATTTGCTGTTTTCACTACTTTTAATACAGAGTTCAAAAACAGGCTCAATTCAGCGTTCAGTGCGTTTTTGACACTTCATGCTAACATGCAATCAAACTGCACAAATCTCATCAAAAACTACACAAATCTCTGCACAAACTACTCAGAACAACTTGAATATGAAGGAACTACATGATTCCTGTTGATTTTCTGCTGGGATTTACTGTTTTCACTACTTTTAATACAGAGTTCAAAAACAGGCTCAATTCAGCGTTCAGTGCGTTTTTGATACTTCATGCTAACATGGAATCATACTAAACAAATCTCTTCAAAAACTGCACAAATCTCTGCACAAACTACTCAGAACTACTTGAATATGAAGGAACTACATGATTCCTGTTGATTTTCTTCTGGGATTTAATGATTTCACTACATTTAATACAGAGTTCAAAAACATGTTCGATTCAGCGTTGAGTGCGTTTCTGATACTTCATGGTAACATACAATCACACTGCACAAATCTCTTCGAAATCTACACAAATCTCTGCACAAACTACTCAGAACTTCTTGAATATGAAGGGATTATATGATTCCTGTTGATTTTCTGCTGGGATTTGCTGTTTTCACTACATTTAATACAAAGTTCAAAAACAGGCTCAATTCAGCGTTGAGTGCCTTTATGACACATCAACTTGAAGTGCAGTCAAACTGCACAAATCTCTTCAAAAACTACACAAATCTCTACAGAAACTACTAAAAACTACTTGAATATGAAGGAACTACATGATTCATGTTGATTTTCTGCCCGGATTTAATGATTTCACTACATTTAATACAGAGTTGAAAAACAGGCTCAATTCAGCGTTGAGTGCCTTTATGACACATAAACTTGAAGTGCAGTCAAAGTGCACAAATATCTTCAAAAACTACACAATGCTCTGCACAAACTACTCAGAACTACTTGAATATGAAGGAACTACATGATTCCTGTTGATTTTCTGCTGGGATTTGCTGTTTTCACTACTTTTAATACAGAGTTCAAAAACAGGCTCAATTCAGCGTTCAGTGCGTTTTTGACACTTCATGCTAACATGCAATCAAACTGCACAAATCTCATCAAAAACTACACAAATCTCTGCACAAACTACTCAGAACAACTTGAATATGAAGGAACTACATGATTCCTGTTGATTTTCTGCTGGGATTTACTGTTTTCACTACTTTTAATAAAGAGTTCAAAAACAGGCTCAATTCAGCATTCAGTGCTTTTTTGATACTTCATGCTAACATGGAATCATACTAAACAAATCTCTTCAAAAACTGCACAAATCTCTGCACAAACTACTCAGAACTACTGGAATATGAAGGAACTACATGATTCCTGTTGATTTTCTTCTGGGATTTAATGATTTCACTACATTTAATACAGAGTTCAAAAACAGGCTCAATTCAGCGTTCAGTGCGTTTTTGATACTTCATGCTAACTGCAATCAAACTGCACAAATCTCATCAAAAACTACACAAATCTCTGCACAAACTACTCAGAACTACTTGAATATGAAGGGAATACATGATTCTCGTTGATTTTCTGCTGGGATTTGCTGTTTTCACTACATTTAATACAAAGTTCAAAAACAGGCTCACTTCAGCATTGAGTGCCTTTATGACACATAAACTTGAAGTGCAGTCAAACTGCACAAATATCTTCAAAAACTACACAAATCTCTGCATAAACTACTAAAAACTACTTCAATATGAAGGAACTACATGATTCCTGTTGATTTTCTGCTGGGATTTGCTGTTTTCACTACTTTTAATACAGAGTTCAAAAACAGGCTCAATTCAGCGTTCAGTGCGTTTTTAACACTTCATGCTAACATGCAATCAAACTGCACAAATCTCATCAAAAACTACACAAATCTCTGCACAAACTACTCAGAACTACTTGAATATGAAGGAAGTACCTGATTCTTGTTGATTTTCTGCTGGGATTTGCTGATTTCACTACTTTTAATACAGAGTTCAAAAACAGGCTCAATTCAGCATTGAGTGCGTTTATGACTAATCAACTTGAAATGAAATCAAACTGCACAAATCTCTGCACAAACTACGCAGAACAACTTGAATATGACGGAACTACATGATTCCTGTTGATTTTCTGCTGGGATTTGCTGTTTTCACTACTTTTAATACAGAGTTCAAAAACAGGCTCAATTCAGCGTTCAGTGCTTTTTTGATACTTCATGTTAACATGGAATCATCCTAAACAAATCTCTTCAAAAACTGCACAAATCTCTGCACAAACTACTCAGACCTACTTGAATATGAAGGAACTACATGATTCCTGTTGATTTTCTTCTGGGATTTAATGATTTCACTACATTTAATACAGAGTTCATAAACAGGCTCAATTCAGCGTTCAGTGCGTTATTGATTCGTCATGCTAACATGCAATCAAACTGCACAAATCTCATCAAAAACTACACAATTCTCTGCACAAACTACTCAGAACTACTTGAATATGAAGGAACTACATGATTCCTGTTGATTTTCTGCCCGGATTTAATGATTTCACTACATTTCATACAAAGTTCAAAAACATGTTCAATTCAGCCTTGAGTGCGTTCTGATACTTCATGGTAACATACAATCACACTGCAAAATCTTTTCGAAATCTACACAAATCTCTGCACAAACTACTCAGAACTACTTGAATATAAAGGAACTACATGATTCCCGTTGATTTTCTGCTGGGATTTGCTGTTTTCACTACTTTTAATACAGAGTTCAAAAACAGGCTCAATTCAGCGTTCAGTGCGTTTTTGACACTTCATGCTAACATGCAATCAAACTGCACAAATCTCATCAAAAACTACACAAATCTCGGCACAAACTACTCAGAACAACTTGAATATGAAGGAACTACATGATTCCTGTTGATTTTCTGCTGGGATTTACTGTTTTCACTACTTTTAATACAGAGTTCAAAAACAGGCTCAATTCAGCGTTCAATGCTTTTTTGATACTTCATGCTAACATGGAATCATACTAAACAAATCTCTTCAAAAACTGCACAAATCTCTGCACAAACTACTCAGAACTACTTGAATATGAAGGAACTACATGATTCCTGTTGATTTTCTTCTGGGATTTAATGATTTCACTACATTTAATACAGAGTTCAAAAACAGGCTCAATTCAGCGTTCAGTGCGTTTTTGATACTTCATGCTAACATGCAATCAAACTGCACAAATCTCAACAAAAACTACACAAATCTCTGCACAAACTACTCAAAACTACTTGAATATGAAGGGAATACATGATTCTCATTGATTTTCTGCTGGGATTTGCTGTTTTCACTACATTTAATACAAAGTTCAAAAACAGGCTCACTTCAGCATTGAGTGCCTTTATGACACAGAAACTTGAAGTGCAGTCAAACTGCACAAATCTCTGCCCAAACTACTCAGAACTACTTCAATATGAAGGAACTACATGATTCCTGTTGATTTTCTGCTGGGATTTGCTGTTTTCACTACTTTTAATACAGAGTTCAAAAACAGGCTCAATTCAGCGTTCAGTACGTTTTTGATACTTCATGCTATATGGATTCATACTAAACAAATCTCTTCAAAAACTGCACAAATCTCTGCACAAACTACTCAGAACCACTTGAATATGAAGGAACTACATGATTCCTGTTGATTTTCTTCTGGGATTTATTGATTTCCTTATATTTAATACAGAGTTCAAAAACAGGCTCAATTCAGCATTCAGTGCCTTCATGACACATAAACTTGAAGTGCAGTCAAACTGCACAAATCTCTTCAAAAACTACACAAATCTCTGCAGAAACTAATAAAAACTACTTGAATATGAAGGAACTACATGATTCATGTTGATTTTCTGCCCGGATTTAATGATTTCACTACATTTAATACAGAGTTGAAAAACAGGCTCAATTCAGCGTTGAGTGCCTTCATGACACATAAACTTGAAGTGCAGTCAAACTGCACAAATCTCTTCAAAAACTACACAAATCTCTGCAGAAACTAATAAAAACTACTTCTATATGAAGGAAGTACATGATTCCTGTTGATTTCCTTCTGGGATTTAATGATTTCACTACATTTAATACAGAGTTCAAAAACAGGCTCAATTCAGCGTTCAGTGCGTTTTTGATACTTCATGCTAACTGCAATCAAACTGCACAAATCTCATCAAAAACTACACAAATCTCTGCACAAACTACTCAGAACAACTTGAATATGAAGGAACTACATGATTCCTATTGATTTTCTGATGGGATTTACTGTTTTCACTACTTTTAATACAGAGTTCAAAAACAGGCTCAATTCAGCGTTCAGTGCTTTTTTGATACTTCATGCTAACATGGAATCAAACTGCACAAATCTCTTCAAAAACTGCACAAATCTCTGCACAAACTACTCAGAACTACTTGAATATGAAGGGACTACATGATTCCCGTTGATTTTCTGCTGGGAATTGGTGTTTTCACTACATTTAATACACAGTTCAAAAACAGGCTCAATTCAGCATTCAATGCGTTTTTGATACTTCATGCTAACATGCAATCAAACTGCACAAATCTCATCAAAAACTACACAAATCTCTGCACAAACTACTCAGAACAACTTGAATATGAAGAAACTAAATGATTCCTGTTGATTTTCTGCTGGGATTTGCTGTTTTCACTACTTTTAATAGAGAGTTCAAAAACAGGCTCAATTCAGCGTTCAGTGCGTTTTTAACACTTCATGCTAACATGCAATCAAACTGCACAAATCTCATCAAAAACTACACAAATCTCTGCACAAACTACTCAGAACAACTTGAATATGAAGGAACTACATGATTCCTGTTGATTTTCTGCTGGGATTTGCTGTTTTCACTACTTTTAATAGAGAGTTCAAAAACAGGCTCAATTCAGCGTTCAGTGCGTTTTTAAGACTTCATGCTAACATGCAATCAAACTGCACAAATCTCATCAAAAACTACACAAATCTCTGCACAAACTACTGAGAACTACTTGAATATGAAGGAAGTACCTGATTCTTGTTGATTTTCTGCTGGGATTTGCTGATTTCACTACTTTTAATACAGAGTTCAAAAACAGGCTCAATTCAGCATTGAGTGCGTTTATGACTAACCAACTTGAAATGAAATCAAACTGCACAAATCTCTGCACAAACTACTCAGAACTACTTGAATATGAAGGAACTACATGATTCATGTTGATTTTCTGCCCGGATTTAATGATTTCACTACATTTAATACAGAGTTGAAAAACAGGCTCAATTCAGCGTTGAGTGCCTTTATGACACATAAACTTGAAGTGCAGTCAAACTGCACAAATCTCTTCAAAAACTACAGAAATCTCTGCAGAAACTACTAAAAACTACTTGAATATGAAGGAAGTACCTGATTCTTGTTGATTTTCTGCTGGGATTTGCTGTTTTCACTACTTTTAATACAGAGTTCAAAAACAGGTTCAATTCAGCGTTCAGTGCGTTATTGATACTTCATGCTAACATCCAATCAAACTGCACAAATCTCATCAAAAACTACACAATTCTCTGCACAAACTACTCAGAACTACTTGAATATGAAGGAACTACATGATTCCCGTTGATTTTCTGCTGGGATTTAATGATTTCACTACATTTAATACAAAGTTCAAAAACAGGCTCAATTCAGCGTTGAGTGCCTTTATGACACATCAACTTGAAGTGCAGTCAAACTGCACAAATCTCTTCAAAAACTATACAAATCTCTGCCCAAACTACTCAGAACTACTTCAATATGAAGGAACTACATGATTCCTGTTGATTTTCTGCTGGGATTTGCTGTTTTCACTACTTTTAATACAGAGTTCAAAAACAGGCTCAATTCAGCGTTCAGTACGTTTTTGATACTTCATGCTAACATGGAATCATACTAAACAAATCTCTTCAAAAACTGCACAAATCTCTGCACAAACTACTCAGAACCACTTGAATATGAAGGAACTACATGATTCCTGTTGATTTTCTTCTGGGATTTAATGATTTCCTTACATTTAATACAGAGTTCAAAAACAGGCTCAATTCAGCCTTTAAATGCGTTTTTGATACTTCATGCTAACATGCAATCAAACTGCACAAATCTCATCAAAAACTACACAAATCTCTGCACAAACTACTCAGAACAACTTGAATATGAAGGAACTACATGATTCCTTTTGATTTTCTGCTGGGATTTGCTGTTTTCACTACTTTTAATACAGAGTTCAAAAACAGGCTCAATTCAGCGTTCAGTGCCTTTATGACACATAAACTTGAAGTGCAGTCAAACTGCACAAATATCTTCAAAAACTACAGAAATCTCTGCAGAAACTACTATAAACTACTTCAATATGAAGGAACTACATGATTCCTGTTGATTTTCTGCTGGGATTTGCTGTTTTCACTACTTTTAATACAGAGTTCAAAAACAGACTCAATTCAGCGTTCAGTGCGTTTTTGATACTTCATGCTAACATGGAATCATACTAAACAAATCTCTTCAAAAACTGCACAAATCTCTGCACAAACTACTCAGAACTACCTGAATATGAAGGAACGACATTATTCCTGTTTATTTTCTTCTGGGATTTAATGATTTCACTACATTTAATACAGAGTTCAAAAACATGTTCGATTCAGCGTTGAGTGCGTTTCTGATACTTCATGGTAACATACAATCACACTGCACAAATCTCTTCGAAATCTACACAAATCTCTGCACAAACTACTCAGAACTACTTGAATATGAAGGGACTACATTATTCCCGTTGATTTTCTGCTGGGAATTGGTGTTTTCACTACATTTAATACAAAGTTCAAAAACAGGCTCAATTCAGCGTTGAGTGCCTATATGACACATCAACTTCAAGTGCAGTCAAACTGCACAAATCTCTTCAAAAACTACACAAATCTCTGCAGAAACTACTAAAAACTACTTGAATATGAAGGAACTACATGATTCCTGTTGATTTTCTACCCGGATTTAATGATTTCACTACATTTAATACAGAGTTGAAAAACAGGCTCAATTCAGCGTTGAGTGCCTTTATGACACATAAACTTGAAGTGCAGTCAAAGTGCACAAATATCTTCAAAAACTACACAATGCTCTGCACAAACTACTCAGAACTACTTGAATATGAAGGAACTACATGATTCCTGTTGATTTTCTGCTGGGATTTGCTGTTTTCACTACTTTTAATACAGAGTTCAAAAACAGGCTCAATTCAGCGTTCAGTGCGTTTTTGACACTTCATGCTAACATGCAATCAAACTGCACAAATCTCATCAAAAACTACACAAATCTCTGCACAAACTACTCAGAACAACTTGAATATGAAGGAACTACATGATTCCTGTTGATTTTCTGCTGGGATTTACTGTTTTCACTACTTTTAATAAAGAGTTCAAAAACAGGCTCAATTCAGCATTCAGTGCTTTTTTGATACTTCATGCTAACATGGAATCATACTAAACAAATCTCTTCAAAAACTGCACAAATCTCTGCACAAACTACTCAGAACTACTGGAATATGAAGGAACTACATGATTCCTGTTGATTTTCTTCTGGGATTTAATGATTTCACTACATTTAATACAGAGTTCAAAAACAGGCTCAATTCAGCGTTCAGTGCGTTTTTGATACTTCATGCTAACTGCAATCAAACTGCACAAATCTCATCAAAAACTACACAAATCTCTGCACAAACTACTCAGAACTACTTGAATATGAAGGGAATACATGATTCTCGTTGATTTTCTGCTGGGATTTGCTGTTTTCACTACATTTAATACAAAGTTCAAAAACAGGCTCACTTCAGCATTGAGTGCCTTTATGACACATAAACTTGAAGTGCAGTCAAACTGCACAAATATCTTCAAAAACTACACAAATCTCTGCATAAACTACTAAAAACTACTTCAATATGAAGGAACTACATGATTCCTGTTGATTTTCTGCTGGGATTTGCTGTTTTCACTACTTTTAATACAGAGTTCAAAAACAGGCTCAATTCAGCGTTCAGTGCGTTTTTAACACTTCATGCTAACATGCAATCAAACTGCACAAATCTCATCAAAAACTACACAAATCTCTGCACAAACTACTCAGAACTACTTGAATATGAAGGAAGTACCTGATTCTTGTTGATTTTCTGCTGGGATTTGCTGATTTCACTACTTTTAATACAGAGTTCAAAAACAGGCTCAATTCAGCATTGAGTGCGTTTATGACTAATCAACTTGAAATTAAATCAAACTGCACAAATCTCTGCACAAACTACGCAGAACAACTTGAATATGACGGAACTACATGATTCCTGTTGATTTTCTGCTGGGATTTGCTGTTTTCACTACTTTTAATACAGAGTTCAAAAACAGGCTCAATTCAGCGTTCAGTGCTTTTTTGATACTTCATGTTAACATGGAATCATCCTAAACAAATCTCTTCAAAAACTGCACAAATCTCTGCACAAACTACTCAGACCTACTTGAATATGAAGGAACTACATGATTCCTGTTGATTTTCTTCTGGGATTTAATGATTTCACTACATTTAATACAGAGTTCATAAACAGGCTCAATTCAGCGTTCAGTGCGTTATTGATACGTCATGCTAACATGCAATCAAACTGCACAAATCTCATCAAAAACTACACAATTCTCTGCACAAACTACTCAGAACTACTTGAATATGAAGGAACTACATGATTCCTGTTGATTTTCTGCCCGGATTTAATGATTTCACTACATTTCATACAAAGTTCAAAAACATGTTCAATTCAGCCTTGAGTGCGTTCTGATACTTCATGGTAACATACAATCACACTGCAAAATCTTTTCGAAATCTACACAAATCTCTGCACAAACTACTCAGAACTACTTGAATATAAAGGAACTACATGATTCCCGTTGATTTTCTGCTGGGATTTGCTGTTTTCACTAATTTTAATACAGAGTTCAAAAACAGGCTCAATTCAGCGTTGAGTGCCTTTATGACACATCAACTTGAAGTGCAGTCAAACTGCACAAATCTCTTCAAAAACTACACAAATCTCTACAGAAACTACTAAAAACTACTTGAATATGAAGGAACTACATGATTCCTGTTGATTTTCTGCTGGGATTTGCTGTTTTCACTACTTTTAATACAGAGTTCAAAAACAGGCTCAATTCAGCGTTCAGTGCGTTTTTGACACTTCATGCTAACATGCAATCAAACTGCACAAATCTCATCAAAAACTACACAAATCTCTGCACAAACTACTCAGAACAACTTGAATATGAAGGAACTACATGATTCCTGTTGATTTTCTGCTGGGATTTACTGTTTTCACTACTTTTAATACAGAGTTCAAAAACAGGCTCAATTCAGCGTTCAGTGCGTTTTTGATACTTCATGCTAACATGGAATCATACTAAACAAATCTCTTCAAAAACTGCACAAATCTCTGCACAAACTACTCAGAACTACTTGAATATGAAGGAACTACATGATTCCTGTTGATTTTCTTCTGGGATTTAATGATTTCACTACATTTAATACAGAGTTCAAAAACATGTTCGATTCAGCGTTGAGTGCGTTTCTGATACTTCATGGTAACATACAATCACACTGCACAAATCTCTTCGAAATCTACACAAATCTCTGCACAAACTACTCAGAACTTCTTGAATATGAAGGGATTATATGATTCCTGTTGATTTTCTGCTGGGATTTGCTGTTTTCACTACATTTAATACAAAGTTCAAAAACAGGCTCAATTCAGCGTTGAGTGCCTTTATGACACATCAACTTGAAGTGCAGTCAAACTGCACAAATCTCTTCAAAAACTACACAAATCTCTACAGAAACTACTAAAAACTACTTGAATATGAAGGAACTACATGATTCATGTTGATTTTCTGCCCGGATTTAATGATTTCACTACATTTAATACAGAGTTGAAAAACAGGCTCAATTCAGCGTTGAGTGCCTTTATGACACATAAACTTGAAGTGCAGTCAAAGTGCACAAATATCTTCAAAAACTACACAATGCTCTGCACAAACTACTCAGAACTACTTGAATATGAAGGAACTACATGATTCCTGTTGATTTTCTGCTGGGATTTGCTGTTTTCACTACTTTTAATACAGAGTTCAAAAACAGGCTCAATTCAGCGTTCAGTGCGTTTTTGACACTTCATGCTAACATGCAATCAAACTGCACAAATCTCATCAAAAACTACACAAATCTCTGCACAAACTACTCAGAACAACTTGAATATGAAGGAACTACATGATTCCTGTTGATTTTCTGCTGGGATTTACTGTTTTCACTACTTTTAATAAAGAGTTCAAAAACAGGCTCAATTCAGCATTCAGTGCTTTTTTGATACTTCATGCTAACATGGAATCATACTAAACAAATCTCTTCAAAAACTGCACAAATCTCTGCACAAACTACTCAGAACTACTGGAATATGAAGGAACTACATGATTCCTGTTGATTTTCTTCTGGGATTTAATGATTTCACTACATTTAATACAGAGTTCAAAAACAGGCTCAATTCAGCGTTCAGTGCGTTTTTGATACTTCATGCTAACTGCAATCAAACTGCACAAATCTCATCAAAAACTACACAAATCTCTGCACAAACTACTCAGAACTACTTGAATATGAAGGGAATACATGATTCTCGTTGATTTTCTGCTGGGATTTGCTGTTTTCACTACATTTAATACAAAGTTCAAAAACAGGCTCACTTCAGCATTGAGTGCCTTTATGACACATAAACTTGAAGTGCAGTCAAACTGCACAAATATCTTCAAAAACTACACAAATCTCTGCATAAACTACTAAAAACTACTTCAATATGAAGGAACTACATGATTCCTGTTGATTTTCTGCTGGGATTTGCTGTTTTCACTACTTTTAATACAGAGTTCAAAAACAGGCTCAATTCAGCGTTCAGTGCGTTTTTAACACTTCATGCTAACATGCAATCAAACTGCACAAATCTCATCAAAACTACACAAATCTCTGCACAAACTACTCAGAACTACTTGAATATGAAGGAAGTACCTGATTCTTGTTGATTTTCTGCTGGGATTTGCTGATTTCACTACTTTTAATACAGAGTTCAAAAACAGGCTCAATTCAGCATTGAGTGCGTTTATGACTAATCAACTTGAAATGAAATCAAACTGCACAAATCTCTGCACAAACTACGCAGAACAACTTGAATATGACGGAACTACATGATTCCTGTTGATTTTCTGCTGGGATTTGCTGTTTTCACTACTTTTAATACAGAGTTCAAAAACAGGCTCAATTCAGCGTTCAGTGCTTTTTTGATACTTCATGTTAACATGGAATCATCCTAAACAAATCTCTTCAAAAACTGCACAAATCTCTGCACAAACTACTCAGACCTACTTGAATATGAAGGAACTACATGATTCCTGTTGATTTTCTTCTGGGATTTAATGATTTCACTACATTTAATACAGAGTTCATAAACAGGCTCAATTCAGCGTTCAGTGCGTTATTGATTCGTCATGCTAACATGCAATCAAACTGCACAAATCTCATCAAAAACTACACAATTCTCTGCACAAACTACTCAGAACTACTTGAATATGAAGGAACTACATGATTCCTGTTGATTTTCTGCCCGGATTTAATGATTTCACTACATTTCATACAAAGTTCAAAAACATGTTCAATTCAGCCTTGAGTGCGTTCTGATACTTCATGGTAACATACAATCACACTGCAAAATCTTTTCGAAATCTACACAAATCTCTGCACAAACTACTCAGAACTACTTGAATATAAAGGAACTACATGATTCCCGTTGATTTTCTGCTGGGATTTGCTGTTTTCACTACTTTTAATACAGAGTTCAAAAACAGGCTCAATTCAGCGTTGAGTGCCTTTATGACACATCAACTTGAAGTGCAGTCAAACTGCACAAATCTCTTCAAAAACTACACAAATCTCTACAGAAACTACTAAAAACTACTTGAATATGAAGGAACTACATGATTCCTGTTGATTTTCTGCTGGGATTTGCTGTTTTCACTACTTTTAATACAGAGTTCAAAAACAGGCTCAATTCAGCGTTCAGTGCGTTTTTGACACTTCATGCTAACATGCAATCAAACTGCACAAATCTCATCAAAAACTACACAAATCTCTGCACAAACTACTCAGAACAACTTGAATATGAAGGAACTACATGATTCCTGTTGATTTTCTGCTGGGATTTACTGTTTTCACTACTTTTAATACAGAGTTCAAAAACAGGCTCAATTCAGCGTTCAATGCTTTTTTGATACTTCATGCTAACATGGAATCATACTAAACAAATCTCTTCAAAAATTGCACAAATCTCTGCACAAACTACTCAGAACTACTTGAATATGAAGGAACTACATGATTCCTGTTGATTTTCTTCTGGGATTTAATGATTTCACTACATTTAATACAGAGTTCAAAAACAGGCTCAATTCAGCGTTCAGTGCGTTTTTGATACTTCATGCTAACATGCAATCAAACTGCACAAATCTCAACAAAAACTACACAAATCTCTGCACAAACTACTCAAAACTACTTGAATATGAAGGGAATACATGATTCTCATTGATTTTCTGCTGGGATTTGCTGTTTTCACTACATTTAATACAAAGTTCAAAAACAGGCTCACTTCAGCATTGAGTGCCTTTATGACACAGAAACTTGAAGTGCAGTCAAACTGCACAAATCTCTTCAAAAACTACACAAATCTCTGCATAAACTACTAAAAACTACTTCAATATGAAGGAACTACATGATTCCTGTTGATTTTCTGCTGGGATTTGCTGTTTTCACTACTTTTAATACAGAGTTCAAAAACAGGCTCAATTCAGCCTTGAGTACGTTCTGATACTTCATGGTAACATACAATCACACTGCAAAATCTTTTCGAAATCTACACAAATCTCTGCACAAACTACTCAGAACTACTTGAATATAAAGGAACTACATGATTCCTGTTGATTTTCTGCTGGGATTTAATGATTTCACTACATGTCATACAGAGTTCAAAAACATGTTCAATTCAGCCTTGAGTGCGTTTCTGATACTTCATGGTAACATACAATCACACTGCAAAATCTTTTCGAAATCTACACAAATCTCTGCACAAACTACTCAGAACTACTTGAATATAAAGGAACTACATGATTCCTGTTGATTTTCTGCTGGGATTTAATGATTTCACTACATTTAATACAAAGTTCAAAAACAGGCTCAATTCAGCGTTGAGTGCCTTTATGACACATCAACTTGAAGTGCAGTCAAACTGCACAAATCTCTGCCCAAACTACTCAGAACTACTTCAATATGAAGGAACTACATGATTCCTGTTGATTTTCTGCTGGGATTTGCTGTTTTCACTACTTTTAATACAGAGTTCAAAAACAGGCTCAATTCAGCGTTCAGTACGTTTTTGATACTTCATGCTATATGGATTCATACTAAACAAATCTCTTCAAAAACTGCACAAATCTCTGCACAAACTACTCAGAACCACTTGAATATGAAGGAACTACATGATTCCTGTTGATTTTCTTCTGGGATTTAATGATTTCCTTATATTTAATACAGAGTTCAAAAACAGGCTCAATTCAGCATTCAGTGCCTTCATGACACATAAACTTGAAGTGCAGTCAAACTGCACAAATCTCTTCAAAAACTACACAAATCTCTGCAGAAACTAATAAAAACTACTTGAATATGAAGGAACTACATGATTCCTGTTGATTTTCTGCCCGGATTTAATGATTTCACTACATTTCATACAAAGTTCAAAAACATGTTCAATTCAGCCTTGAGTGCGTTCTGATACTTCATGGTAACATACAATCACACTGCAAAATCTTTTCGAAATCTACACAAATCTCTGCACAAACTACTCAGAACTACTTGAATATAAAGGAACTACATGATTCCCGTTGATTTTCTGCTGGGATTTGCTGTTTTCACTACTTTTAATACAGAGTTCAAAAACAGGCTCAATTCAGCGTTGAGTGCCTTTATGACACATCAACTTGAAGTGCAGTCAAACTGCACAAATCTCTTCAAAAACTACACAAATCTCTACAGAAACTACTAAAAACTACTTGAATATGAAGGAACTACATGATTCCTGTTGATTTTCTGCTGGGATTTGCTGTTTTCACTACTTTTAATACAGAGTTCAAAAACAGGCTCAATTCAGCGTTCAGTGCGTTTTTGACACTTCATGCTAACATGCAATCAAACTGCACAAATCTCATCAAAAACTACACAAATCTCGGCACAAACTACTCAGAACAACTTGAATATGAAGGAACTACATGATTCCTGTTGATTTTCTGCTGGGATTTACTGTTTTCACTACTTTTAATACAGAGTTCAAAAACAGGCTCAATTCAGCGTTCAATGCTTTTTTGATACTTCATGCTAACATGGAATCATACTAAACAAATCTCTTCAAAAACTGCACAAATCTCTGCACAAACTACTCAGAACTACTTGAATATGAAGGAACTACATGATTCCTGTTGATTTTCTTCTGGGATTTAATGATTTCACTACATTTAATACAGAGTTCAAAAACAGGCTCAATTCAGCGTTCAGTGCGTTTTTGATACTTCATGCTAACATGCAATCAAACTGCACAAATCTCAACAAAAACTACACAAATCTCTGCACAAACTACTCAGAACAACTTGAATATGAAGGAACTACATGATTCCTGTTGATTTTCTGCTGGGATTTGCTGTTTTCACTACATTTAATACAAAGTTCAAAAACAGGCTCAATTCAGCGTTGAGTGCCTTTATGACACATCAACTTGAAGTGCAGTCAAACTGCACAAATCTCTTCAAAAACTACACAAATCTCTACAGAAACTACTAAAAACTACTTGAATATGAAGGAACTACATGATTCATGTTGATTTTCTGCCCGGATTTAATGATTTCACTACATTTAATACAGAGTTGAAAAACAGGCTCAATTCAGCGTTGAGTGCCTTTATGACACATAAACTTGAAGTGCAGTCAAAGTGCACAAATATCTTCAAAAACTACACAATGCTCTGCACAAACTACTCAGAACTACTTGAATATGAAGGAACTACATGATTCCTGTTGATTTTCTACTGGGATTTGCTGTTTTCACTACTTTTAATACAGAGTTCAAAAACAGGCTCAATTCAGCGTTCAGTGCGTTTTTGACACTTCATGCTAACATGCAATCAAACTGCACAAATCTCATCAAAAACTACACAAATCTCTGCACAAACTACTCAGAACAACTTGAATATGAAGGAACTACATGATTCCTGTTGATTTTCTGCTGGGATTTACTGTTTTCACTACTTTTAATAAAGAGTTCAAAAACAGGCTCAATTCAGCATTGAGTGCGTTTATGACTAATCAACTTGAAATGAAATCAAACTGCACAAATCTCTGCACAAACTACTCAGAAATACTTGAATATGAAGGAACTACATGATCCTTGTTGATTTTCTGCTGGGTTTGCTGATTTCACTACTTTTAATACAGAGTTCAAAAACAGGCTTAATTCAGCATTGAGTGCCTTTTTGTTACTTCAGACTAACATGCAACCACACTGCACAAATCTCTGCACAAACTAATAAAAGCTACTTGAATATGAAGGAAGTACCTTATTCCTGTTTATTTTCTGCTGGGATTTGCTGATTTCACTCATTTTAATACAGAGTTCAAAAACAGGTTTATTTCAGCATTGAGTGCGTTTTTGTTACTTCATACTAACATGCAACCAAACTGCACAAATCTCTGCACAAACTAATAAAAGCTACTTGAATATGAAGGAACTACATGATTCCTGTTGATTTTCTGCTGGGATTTGCTGATTTCGCTACTTTTAATAGAAAGTTCAAAAACAGGCTCAATTCAACATTGGGTGCGTTTGTGACTCATCAACTTGAAATGAAATCAAACTGCACAAATCTCTTCAAAACCTATATAAATCTCTGCACAAACTAATAAAAGCTACTTGAATATGAAGGAACTACATGATTCCTGTTTATTTTCTGCTGGGAATTGCTGATTTCACTCATTTTAATACAGAGTTCAAAAACAGGCTTATTTCAGCATTGAGTGCCTTTTTGTTACTTCATACTGACATGCAACCAAACTGCACAAATCTCTGCACAAACTACTCAGAACTACTTGAATATGAAGGAACTACATGATTCTCGTTGATTTTCTGCTGGGATTTGCTGTTTTCACTACTTTTAATAGAGAGTTCAAAAACAGGCTCAATTCAGCGTTCAGTGCGTTTTTAACACTTCATGCTAACATGCAATCAAACTGCACAAATCTCTTCAAAAACTACACAAATCTCTGCACAAACTACTCAGAACAACTTGAATATGAAGGAACTACATGATTCCTATTGATTTTCTGCTGGGATTTGCTGATTTCGCTACTTTTAATACAGAGTTCAAAAATAGGCTCAATTCAGCATTGGGTGCGTTTGTGACTCATCAACTTGAAATGAAATCAAACTGCACAAATCTCTTTAAGACCTACATAAATGTCTGCACAAACTAATAAAAGCTACTTGAATATGAAGGAAGTACATGATTCTTGCTGATTTTCTGCTAGGATTTGCTGATTTCACTACTTTTAATACAGAGTTCAAAAACAGGCTTAATTCAGCATTGAGTGCGTTTTTGTTACTCATACTAACATTGCAACCAAACTGCACAGATCTCTTCAAAAACTAGAAAATCTCTGCACAAACTAATAAAAGCTACTTGAATATGAAGGAACTACATGATTCCTATTGATTTTCTAATGGGATTTGCTTATTTCACTACTTTTCATACAGAGTTCAAAAACAGGCTCAATTCAGCATTGGGTGCGTTTGTGACTCATCAATTTGAAATGAAATCAAACTGCACAAATCTCTTCAAAACCTATATAAATCTCTGCACAAACTAATAAAAGCTACTTGAATATGAAGGAAGTACCTGATTCCTGTTGATTTTCTGTTGGGATTTGCTGATTTCACTCATTTTAATATAGAGTTCAAAAACAGCCTCAATTCAGCATTGGGTGCGTTTGTGACTCATCAACTTGAAATGAAATCAAACTGCACAAATCTCTGCACAAACTACTCAGAACTACTTGAATATGAAGGGACTACATTATTCCCGTTGATTTTCTGCTGGGAATTGGTGTTTTCACTACATTTAATACAAAGTTCAAAAACAGGCTCAATTCAGCGTTGAGTGCCTATATGACACATCAACTTCAAGTGCAGTCAAACTGCACAAATCTCTTCAAAAACTACACAAATCTCTGCAGAAACTACTAAAAACTACTTGAATATGAAGGAACTACATGATTCCTGTTGATTTTCTGCCCGGATTTAATGATTTCACTACATTTAATACAGAGTTCAAAAACAGGCTCAATTCAGCGTTGAGTGCGTTTTTGACACTTCATGCTAACATGCAATCAAACTGCACAAATCTCATCAAAAACTACATAAATTTCTGCACAAACTACTAAAAACTACTTGAATATGAAGGAACTACATGATTCCTGTTGATTTTCTGCTGGGATTTACTGTTTTCACTACTTTTAATACAGAGTTCAAAAACAGGCTCAATTCAGCGTTCAGTGGGTTTTGGATACTTCATGCTAACTGCAATCAAACTGCACAAATCTCATCAAAAACTACACAAATCTCTGCACAAACTACTCAGAACTACTTGAATATGAAGGGAATACATGATTCTCGTTGATTTTCTGCTGGGATTTGCTGTTTTCACTACATTTAATACAAAGTTCAAAAACAGGCTCACTTCAGCATTGGGTGCGTTTGTAACTCATCAACTTGAAATGAAATCAAACTGCACAAATCTCATTAAAAACTACACAAATCTCTGCAGAAACTACTCAGAACAACTTGAATATGACGGAACTACATGATTCCTGTTGATTTTCTGCTGGGATTTGCTGTTTTCACTACTTTTAATACAGAGTTCAAAAACAGGCTCAATTCAGCTTTCAGTGCTTTTTTGATACTTCATGTTAAGATGGAATCATCCTAAACAAATCTCTTCAAAAACTGCACAAATCTCTGCACAAACTACTCATAACTACTTGAATATGAAGGAACTACATGATTCCTGTTGATTTTCTTCTGGGATTTAATGGTTTCACTACATTTAATACAGAGTTCATAAACAGGCTCAATTCAGCGTTCAGTGCGTTATTGATACTTCATGCTAACATCCAATCAAACTGCACAAATCTCATCAAAAACTACACAATTCTCTGCACAAACTACTCAGAACTACTTGAATATGAAGGAACTACATGATTCCCGTTGATTTTCTGCTGGGATTTAATGATTTCACTACATTTAATACAAAGTTCAAAAACAGGCTCAATTCAGCGTTGAGTGCCTTTATGACACATCAACTTGAAGTGCAGTCAAACTGCACAAATCTCTTCAAAAACTATACAAATCTCTGCCCAAACTACTCAGAACTACTTCAATATGAAGGAACTACATGATTCCTGTTGATTTTCTGCTGGGATTTGCTGTTTTCACTACTTTTAATACAGAGTTCAAAAACAGGCTCAATTCAGCGTTCAGTACGTTTTTGATACTTCATGCTAACATGGAATCATACTAAACAAATCTCTTCAAAAACTGCACAAATCTCTGCACAAACTACTCAGAACCACTTGAATATGAAGGAACTACATGATTCCTGTTGATTTTCTTCTGGGATTTAATGATTTCCTTACATTTAATACAGAGTTCAAAAACAGGCTCAATTCAGCCTTTAAATGCGTTTTTGATACTTCATGCTAACATGCAATCAAACTGCACAAATCTCATCAAAAACTACACAAATCTCTGCAGAAACTACTATAAACTACTTCAATATGAAGGAACTACATGATTCCTGTTGATTTTCTACTGGGATTTGCTGTTTTCACTACTTTTAATACAGAGTTCAAAAACAGGCTCAATTCAGCGTTCAGTGCGTTTTTGATACTTCATGCTAACATGGAATCATACTAAACAAATCTCTTCAAAAACTGCACAAATCTCTGCACAAACTACTCAGAACTACCTGAATATGAAGGAACGACATTATTCCTGTTTATTTTCTTCTGGGATTTAATGATTTCACTACATTTAATACAGAGTTCAAAAACAGGATCAATTCAGCGTTGAGTGCCTATATGACACATCAACTTCAAGTGCAGTCAAACTGCACAAATCTCTTCAAAAACTACACAAATCTCTGCAGAAAGTACTAAAAACTACTTGAATATGAAGGAACTACATGATTCATGTTGATTTTCTGCTGGGATTTGCTGTTTTCATTACTTTTAATACAGAGTTCAAAAACAGGCTCAATTCAGCGTTCAGTGCGTTTTTGATACTTCATGCTAACATGGAATCATACTAAACAAATCTCTTCAAAAACTGCACAAATCTCTGCACAAACTACTCAGAACTACTTGAATATGAAGGAACTACATGATTCCTGTTGATTTTCTTCTGGGATTTAATGATTTCACTACATTTAATACAGAGTTCAAAAACATGTTCGATTCAGCGTTGAGTGCGTTTCTGATACTTCATGGTAACATACAATCACACTGCACAAATCTCTTCGAAATCTACACAAATCTCTGCACAAACTACTCAGAACTTCTTGAATATGAAGGGATTATATGATTCCTGTTGATTTTCTGCTGGGATTTGCTGTTTTCACTACATTTAATACAAAGTTCAAAAACAGGCTCAATTCAGCGTTGAGTGCCTTTATGACACATCAACTTGAAGTGCAGTCAAACTGCACAAATCTCTTCAAAAACTACACAAATCTCTACAGAAACTACTAAAAACTACTTGAATATGAAGGAACTACATGATTCATGTTGATTTTCTGCCCGGATTTAATGATTTCACTACATTTAATACAGAGTTGAAAAACAGGCTCAATTCAGCGTTGAGTGCCTTTATGACACATAAACTTGAAGTGCAGTCAAAGTGCACAAATATCTTCAAAAACTACACAATGCTCTGCACAAACTACTCAGAACTACTTGAATATGAAGGAACTACATGATTCCTGTTGATTTTCTACTGGGATTTGCTGTTTTCACTACTTTTAATACAGAGTTCAAAAACAGGCTCAATTCAGCGTTCAGTGCGTTTTTGACACTTCATGCTAACATGCAATCAAACTGCACAAATCTCATCAAAAACTACACAAATCTCTGCACAAACTACTCAGAACAACTTGAATATGAAGGAACTACATGATTCCTGTTGATTTTCTGCTGGGATTTACTGTTTTCACTACTTTTAATAAAGAGTTCAAAAACAGGCTCAATTCAGCATTCAGTGCTTTTTTGATACTTCATGCTAACATGGAATCATACTAAACAAATCTCTTCAAAAACTGCACAAATCTCTGCACAAACTACTCAGAACTACTGGAATATGAAGGAACTACATGATTCCTGTTGATTTTCTTCTGGGATTTAATGATTTCACTACATTTAATACAGAGTTCAAAAACAGGCTCAATTCAGCGTTCAGTGCGTTTTTGATACTTCATGCTAACTGCAATCAAACTGCACAAATCTCATCAAAAACTACACAAATCTCTGCACAAACTACTCAGAACTACTTGAATATGAAGGGAATACATGATTCTCGTTGATTTTCTGCTGGGATTTGCTGTTTTCACTACATTTAATACAAAGTTCAAAAACAGGCTCACTTCAGCATTGAGTGCCTTTATGACACATAAACTTGAAGTGCAGTCAAACTGCACAAATATCTTCAAAAACTACACAAATCTCTGCATAAACTACTAAAAACTACTTCAATATGAAGGAACTACATGATTCCTGTTGATTTTCTGCTGGGATTTGCTGTTTTCACTACTTTTAATACAGAGTTCAAAAACAGGCTCAATTCAGCGTTCAGTGCGTTTTTAACACTTCATGCTAACATGCAATCAAAATGCACAAATCTCATCAAAAACTACACAAATCTCTGCACAAACTACTCAGAACTACTTGAATATGAAGGAAGTACCTGATTCTTGTTGATTTTCTGCTGGGATTTGCTGATTTCACTACTTTTAATACAGAGTTCAAAAACAGGCTCAATTCAGCATTGAGTGCGTTTATGACTAATCAACTTGAAATGAAATCAAACTGCACAAATCTCTGCACAAACTACGCAGAACAACTTGAATATGACGGAACTACATGATTCCTGTTGATTTTCTGCTGGGATTTGCTGTTTTCACTACTTTTAATACAGAGTTCAAAAACAGGCTCAATTCAGCATTGAGTGCGTTTATGACTAATCAACTTGAAATGAAATCAAACTGCACAAATCTCTGCACAAACTACGCAGAACAACTTGAATATGACGGAACTACATGATTCCTGTTGATTTTCTGCTGGGAATTGCTGTTTTCACTACTTTTAATACAGAGTTCAAAAACAGGCTCAATTCAGCGTTCAGTGCCTTTATGACACATAAACTTGAAGTGCAGTCAAACTGCACAAATATCTTCAAAAACTACAGAAATCTCTGCAGAAACTACTATAAACTACTTCAATATGAAGGAACTACATGATTCCTGTTGATTTTCTGCTGGGATTTGCTGTTTTCACTACTTTTAATACAGAGTTCAAAAACAGGCTCAATTCAGCGTTCAGTGCGTTTTTGATACTTCATGCTAACATGGAATCATACTAAACAAATCTCTTCAAAAACTGCACAAATCTCTGCACAAACTACTCAGAACTACCTGAATATGAAGGAACGACATTATTCCTGTTTATTTTCTTCTGGGATTTAATGATTTCACTACATTTAATACAGAGTTCAAAAACAGGATCAATTCAGCGTTGAGTGCCTATATGACACATCAACTTCAAGTGCAGTCAAACTGCACAAATCTCTTCAAAAACTACACAAATCTCTGCAGAAAGTACTAAAAACTACTTGAATATGAAGGAACTACATGATTCATGTTGATTTTCTGCTGGGATTTGCTGTTTTCACTACTTTTAGTACAGAGTTCAAAAACAGGCTCAATTCAGCGTTCAGTGCGTTTTTGATACTTCATGCTAACATGGAATCATACTAAACAAATCTCTTCAAAAACTGCACAAATCTCTGCAGAAACTACTCAGAACTACTTGAATATGAAGGAACTACATGATTCATGTTGATTTTCTGCCCCGATTTAATGATTTCACTACATTTAATACAGAGTTGAAAAACAGGCTCAATTCAGCGTTGAGTGCCTTTATGACACATAAACTTGAAGTGCAGTCAAACTGCACAAATATCTTCAAAAACTACACAATTCTCTGCACAAACTACTAAAAACTACTTGAATATGAAGGAACTACATGATTCCTGTTGATTTTCTGCTGGGATTTGCTGTTTTCACTACTTTTAGTACAGAGTTCAAAAACAGGCTCAATTCAGCGTTCAGTGCGTTTTTGATACTTCATGCTAACATGGAATCATACTAAACAAATCTCTTCAAAATCTGCACAAATCTCTGCACAAACTACTCAGAACTACTTGAATATGAAGGAACTACATGATTCCTGTTGATTTTCTTCTGGGATTCAATGATTTCACTACATTTTATACAGAGTTCAAAAACAGGCTAAATTCAGCGTTCAGTGCGTTTTTGATACTTCATGCTAACATGCAATCAAACTGCACAAATCTCATCAAAAACTACACAAATCTCTGCACAAACTACTCAGAACTACTTGAATATGAAGGAACTACATGATTTCTGTTGATTTTCTGCTGGGATTTGCTGTTTTCACTACTTTTCATACAGAGTTCAAAAACAGGCTCAATTCAGCGTTCAGTGCGTTTTTGATACTTCATGCTAACATGGAATCATACTAAACAAATCTCTTCAAAAACTGCACAAATCTCTGCACAAAATACTCAGAACTACTTGAATATGAAGGAACTACATGATTCCTGTTGATTTTCTTCTGGGATTTAATGATTTCACTACATTTGATACAGAGTTCAAAAACAGGCTCAATTCAGCGTTCAGTACGTTTTTGATACTTCATGCTAACATGGAATCATACTAAACAAATCTCTTCATAAACTGCACAAATCTCTGCACAAACTACTCAGAACCACTTGAATATGAAGGAACTACATGATTCCTGTTGATTTTCTTCTGGGATTTAATGATTTCCTTACATTTAATACAGAGTTCAAAAACAGGCTCAATTCAGCGTTCAATGCGTTTTTGATACTTCATGCTAACATGCAATCAAACTGCACAAATCTCATCAAAAACTACACAAATCTCTGCACAAACTACTCAGAACAACTTGAATATGAAGGAACTACATGATTCCTGTTGATTTTCTTCTGGGATTTAATGATTTCCTTACATTTAATACAGAGTTCAAAAACAGGCTCAATTCAGCATTGGGTGCGTTTGTGACTCATCAACTTGAAATGAAATCAAACTGCACAAATCTCTTCAAAACCTACATAAATCTCTGCACAAACTAATAAAAGCTACTTAAATATGAAGGAACTACATGATTCTTTCTGATTTTCTAATGGGATTTGCTGATTTCACTACTTTTAATACAGAGTTCAAAAACAGGCTCAATTCAGCATTGAGTGCGTTTTTGTTACTTCATACTAACATGCAACCAAACTGCACAAATCTCTGCACAAACTACTAAAAACTACTTGAATATGAAGGAACTACATGATTGCTGTTGATTTTCTGCTGGGATTTGCTGTTTTCACTACTTTTAGTACAGAGTTCAAAAACAGGCTCAATTCAGCGGTCAGTGCGTTTTTGATACTTCATGCTAACATGGAATCATACTAAACAAATCTCTTCAAAAACTGCACAAATCTCTGCACAAACTACTCAGAACTACCTGAATATGAAGGAACGACATTATTCCTGTTTATTTTCTTCTGGGATTTAATGATTTCACTACATTTAATACAGAGTTCAAAAACAGGATCAATTCAGCGTTGAGTGCCTATATGACACATCAACTTCAAGTGCAGTCAAACTGCACAAATCTCTTCAAAAACTACACAAATCTCTGCAGAAAGTACTAAAAACTACTTGAATATGAAGGAACTACATGATTCATGTTGATTTTCTGCTGGGATTTGCTGTTTTCACTACTTTTAGTACAGAGTTCAAAAACAGGCTCAATTCAGCGTTCAGTGCGTTTTTGATACTTCATGCTAACATGGAATCATACTAAACAAATCTCTTCAAAAACTGCACAAATCTCTGCAGAAACTACTCAGAACTACTTGAATATGAAGGAACTACATGATTCATGTTGATTTTCTGCCCCGATTTAATGATTTCACTACATTTAATACAGAGTTGAAAAACAGGCTCAATTCAGCGTTGAGTGCCTTTATGACACATAAACTTGAAGTGCAGTCAAACTGCACAAATATCTTCAAAAACTACACAATTCTCTGCACAAACTACTAAAAACTACTTGAATATGAAGGAACTACATGATTCCTGTTGATTTTCTGCTGGGATTTGCTGTTTTCACTACTTTTAGTACAGAGTTCAAAAACAGGCTCAATTCAGCGTTCAGTGCGTTTTTGATACTTCATGCTAACATGGAATCATACTAAACAAATCTCTTCAAAATCTGCACAAATCTCTGCACAAACTACTCAGAACTACTTGAATATGAAGGAACTACATGATTCCTGTTGATTTTCTTCTGGGATTCAATGATTTCACTACATTTTATACAGAGTTCAAAAACAGGCTAAATTCAGCGTTCAGTGCGTTTTTGATACTTCATGCTAACATGCAATCAAACTGCACAAATCTCATCAAAAACTACACAAATCTCTGCACAAACTACTCAGAACTACTTGAATATGAAGGAACTACATGATTTCTGTTGATTTTCTGCTGGGATTTGCTGTTTTCACTACTTTTCATACAGAGTTCAAAAACAGGCTCAATTCAGCGTTCAGTGCGTTTTTGATACTTCATGCTAACATGGAATCATACTAAACAAATCTCTTCAAAAACTGCACAAATCTCTGCACAAAATACTCAGAACTACTTGAATATGAAGGAACTACATGATTCCTGTTGATTTTCTTCTGGGATTTAATGATTTCACTACATTTGATACAGAGTTCAAAAACAGGCTCAATTCAGCGTTCAGTACGTTTTTGATACTTCATGCTAACATGGAATCATACTAAACAAATCTCTTCAAAAACTGCACAAATCTCTGCACAAACTACTCAGAACCACTTGAATATGAAGGAACTACATGATTCCTGTTGATTTTCTTCTGGGATTTAATGATTTCCTTACATTTAATACAGAGTTCAAAAACAGGCTCAATTCAGCGTTCAATGCGTTTTTGATACTTCATGCTAACATGCAATCAAACTGCACAAATCTCATCAAAAACTACACAAATCTCTGCACAAACTACTCAGAACAACTTGAATATGAAGGAACTACATGATTCCTGTTGATTTTCTTCTGGGATTTAATGATTTCCTTACATTTAATACAGAGTTCAAAAACAGGCTCAATTCAGCATTGGGTGCGTTTGTGACTCATCAACTTGAAATGAAATCAAACTGCACAAATCTCTTCAAAACCTACATAAATCTCTGCACAAACTAATAAAAGCTACTTAAATATGAAGGAACTACATGATTCTTTCTGATTTTCTAATGGGATTTGCTGATTTCACTACTTTTAATACAGAGTTCAAAAACAGGCTCAATTCAGCATTGAGTGCGTTTTTGTTACTTCATACTAACATGCAACCAAACTGTACAAATCTCTGCACAAACTACTAAAAACTACTTGAATATGAAGGAACTACATGATTGCTGTTGATTTTCTGCTGGGATTTGCTGTTTTCACTACTTTTAGTACAGAGTTCAAAAACAGGCTCAATTCAGCGGTCAGTGCGTTTTTGATACTTCATGCTAACATGGAATCATTCTAAACAAATCTCTTCAAAAACTGCACAAATCTCTGCACAAACTACTCATAACTACTTGAATATGAAGGAACTACATGATTCCTGTTGATTTTCTTCTGGGATTTAATGGTTTCACTACATTTAATACAGAGTTCATAAACAGGCTCAATTCAGCGTTGAGTGCCTTTATGACACATCAACTTGAAGTGCAGTCAAACTGCACAAATCTCTTCAAAAACTACACAAATCTCTGCCCAAACTACTCAGAACTACTTCAATATGAAGGAACTACATGATTCCTGTTGATTTTCTGCTGGGATTTGCTGTTTTCACTACTTTTAATACAGAGTTCAAAAACAGGCTCAATTCAGCGTTCAGTACGTTTTTGATACTTCATGCTAACATGGAATCATACTAAACAAATCTCTTCAAAAACTGCACAAATCTCTGCACAAACTACTCAGAACCACTTGAATATGAAGGAACTACATGATTCCTGTTGATTTTCTTCTGGGATTTAATGATTTCCTTACATTTAATACAGAGTTCAAAAACAGGCTCAATTCAGCCTTTAAATGCGTTTTTGATACTTCATGCTAACATGCAATCAAAATGCACAAATCTCATCAAAAACTACACAAATCTCTGCACAAACTACTCAGAACAACTTGAATATGAAGGAACTACATGATTCCTGTTGATTTTCTGCTGGGATTTGCTGTTTTCACTACTTTTAATACAGAGTTCAAAAACAGGCTCAATTCAGCGTTCAGTGCGTTTTTGATACTTCATGCTAACATGGAATCATACTAAACAAATCTCTTCAAAAACTGCACAAATCTCTGCACAAACTACTCAGAACTACCTGAATATGAAGGAACGACATTATTCCTGTTTATTTTCTTCTGGGATTTAATGATTTCACTACATTTAATACAGAGTTCAAAAACAGGATCAATTCAGCGTTGAGTGCCTATATGACACATCAACTTCAAGTGCAGTCAAACTGCACAAATCTCTTCAAAAACTACACAAATCTCTGCAGAAAGTACTAAAAACTACTTGAATATGAAGGAACTACATGATTCATGTTGATTTTCTGCTGGGATTTGCTGTTTTCATTACTTTTAATACAGAGTTCAAAAACAGGCTCAATTCAGCGTTCAGTGCGTTTTTGATACTTCATGCTAACATGCAATCAAACTGCACAAATCTCATCAAAAACTACACAATTCTCTGCACAAACTACTCAGAACTACTTGAATATGAAGGGACTACATGATTCCCGTTGATTTTCTGCTGGGATTTGCTGTTTTCACTACATTTAATACAAAGTTCAAAAACAGGCTCAATTCAGCGTTGAGTGCCTTTATGACACATCAATTTGAAGTGCAGTCAAATTGCACAAATCTCTTCAAAAACTACACAAATCTCTGCACAAACTACTAAAAACTACTTGAATATGAAGGAACTACATGATTTCTGTTGATTTTCTGCTGGGATTTGCTGTTTTCACTACTTTTAATACAGAGTTCAAAAACAGGCTCAATTCAGCGTTCAGTGCGTTTTTGATACTTCATGCTAACATGGAATCATACTAAACAAATCTCTTCAAAAACTGCACAAATCTCTGCACAAACTACTCAGAACTACTTGAATATGAAGGAACTACATGATTCCTGTTGATTTTCTTCTGGGATTTAATGATTTCACTACATTTAATACAGAGTTCAAAAACATGTTCGATTCAGCGTTGAGTGCGTTTCTGATACTTCATGGTAACATACAATCACACTGCAAAATCTCTTCGAAATCTACACAAATCTCTGCACAAACTACTCAGAACTACTTGAATATAAAGGAACTACATGATTCCTGTTGATTTTCTGCTGGGATTTAATGATTTCACTACATTTAATACAAAGTTCAAAAACAGGCTCAATTCAGCGTTGAGTGCCTTTATGACACATCAACTTGAAGTGCAGTCAAACTGCACAAATCTCTGCCCAAACTACTCAGAACTACTTCAATATGAAGGAACTACATGATTCCTGTTGATTTTCTGCTGGGATTTGCTGTTTTCACTACTTTTAATACAGAGTTCAAAAACAGGCTCAATTCAGCGTTCAGTACGTTTTTGATACTTCATGCTATATGGATTCATACTAAACAAATCTCTTCAAAAACTGCACAAATCTCTGCACAAACTACTCAGAACCACTTGAATATGAAGGAACTACATGATTCCTGTTGATTTTCTTCTGGGATTTAATGATTTCCTTATATTTAATACAGAGTTCAAAAACAGGCTCAATTCAGCATTCAGTGCCTTCATGACACATAAACTTGAAGTGCAGTCAAACTGCACAAATCTCTTCAAAAACTACACAAATCTCTGCAGAAACTAATAAAAACTACTTGAATATGAAGGAACTACATGATTCCTGTTGATTTTCTTCTGGGATTTAATGATTTCACTACATTTAATACAGAGTTCATAAACAGGCTCAATTCAGCGTTCAGTGCGTTATTGATACGTCATGCTAACATGCAATCAAACTGCACAAATCTCATCAAAAACTACACAATTCTCTGCACAAACTACTCAGAACTACTTGAATATGAAGGAACTACATGATTCCTGTTGATTTTCTGCCCGGATTTAATGATTTCACTACATTTCATACAAAGTTCAAAAACATGTTCAATTCAGCCTTGAGTGCGTTCTGATACTTCATGGTAACATACAATCACACTGCAAAATCTTTTCGAAATCTACACAAATCTCTGCACAAACTACTCAGAACTACTTGAATATAAAGGAACTACATGATTCCCGTTGATTTTCTGCTGGGATTTGCTGTTTTCACTACTTTTAATACAGAGTTCAAAAACAGGCTCAATTCAGCGTTGAGTGCCTTTATGACACATCAACTTGAAGTGCAGTCAAACTGCACAAATCTCTTCAAAAACTACACAAATCTCTACAGAAACTACTAAAAACTACTTGAATATGAAGGAACTACATGATTCCTGTTGATTTTCTGCTGGGATTTGCTGTTTTCACTACTTTTAATACAGAGTTCAAAAACAGGCTCAATTCAGCGTTCAGTGCGTTTTTGACACTTCATGCTAACATGCAATCAAACTGCACAAATCTCATCAAAAACTACACAAATCTCTGCACAAACTACTCAGAACAACTTGAATATGAAGGAACTACATGATTCCTGTTGATTTTCTGCTGGGATTTACTGTTTTCACTACTTTTAATAAAGAGTTCAAAAACAGGCTCAATTCAGCATTCAGTGCTTTTTTGATACTTCATGCTAACATGGAATCATACTAAACAAATCTCTTCAAAAACTGCACAAATCTCTGCACAAACTACTCAGAACTACTGGAATATGAAGGAACTACATGATTCCTGTTGATTTTCTTCTGGGATTTAATGATTTCACTACATTTAATACAGAGTTCAAAAACAGGCTCAATTCAGCGTTCAGTGCGTTTTTGATACTTCATGCTAACTGCAATCAAACTGCACAAATCTCATCAAAAACTACACAAATCTCTGCACAAACTACTCAGAACTACTTGAATATGAAGGGAATACATGATTCTCGTTGATTTTCTGCTGGGATTTGCTGTTTTCACTACATTTAATACAAAGTTCAAAAACAGGCTCACTTCAGCATTGAGTGCCTTTATGACACATAAACTTGAAGTGCAGTCAAACTGCACAAATATCTTCAAAAACTACACAAATCTCTGCATAAACTACTAAAAACTACTTCAATATGAAGGAACTACATGATTCCTGTTGATTTTCTGCTGGGATTTGCTGTTTTCACTACTTTTAATACAGAGTTCAAAAACAGGCTCAATTCAGCGTTCAGTGCGTTTTTAACACTTCATGCTAACATGCAATCAAACTGCACAAATCTCATCAAAAACTACACAAATCTCTGCACAAACTACTCAGAACTACTTGAATATGAAGGAAGTACCTGATTCTTGTTGATTTTCTGCTGGGATTTGCTGATTTCACTACTTTTAATACAGAGTTCAAAAACAGGCTCAATTCAGCATTGAGTGCGTTTATGACTAATCAACTTGAAATGAAATCAAACTGCACAAATCTCTGCACAAACTACGCAGAACAACTTGAATATGACGGAACTACATGATTCCTGTTGAATTTCTGCTGGGATTTGCTGTTTTCACTACTTTTAATACAGAGTTCAAAAACAGGCTCAATTCAGCGTTCAGTGCTTTTTTGATACTTCATGTTAACATGGAATCATCCTAAACAAATCTCTTCAAAAACTGCACAAATCTCTGCACAAACTACTCAGACCTACTTGAATATGAAGGAACTACATGATTCCTGTTGATTTTCTTCTGGGATTTAATGATTTCACTACATTTAATACAGAGTTCATAAACAGGCTCAATTCAGCGTTCAGTGCGTTATTGATACGTCATGCTAACATGCAATCAAACTGCACAAATCTCATCAAAAACTACACAATTCTCTGCACAAACTACTCAGAACTACTTGAATATGAAGGAACTACATGATTCCTGTTGATTTTCTGCCCGGATTTAATGATTTCACTACATTTCATACAAAGTTCAAAAACATGTTCAATTCAGCCTTGAGTGCGTTCTGATACTTCATGGTTTCATACAATCACACTGCAAAATCTTTTCGAAATCTACACAAATCTCTGCACAAACTACTCAGAACTACTTGAATATAAAGGAACTACATGATTCCCGTTGATTTTCTGCTGGGATTTGCTGTTTTCACTAATTTTAATACAGAGTTCAAAAACAGGCTCAATTCAGCGTTGAGTGCCTTTATGACACATCAACTTGAAGTGCAGTCAAACTGCACAAATCTCTTCAAAAACTACACAAATCTCTACAGAAACTACTAAAAACTACTTGAATATGAAGGAACTACATGATTCCTGTTGATTTTCTGCTGGGATTTGCTGTTTTCACTACTTTTAATACAGAGTTCAAAAACAGGCTCAATTCAGCGTTCAGTGCGTTTTTGACACTTCATGCTAACATGCAATCAAACTGCACAAATCTCATCAAAAACTACACAAATCTCTGCACAAACTACTCAGAACAACTTGAATATGAAGGAACTACATGATTCCTGTTGATTTTCTGCTGGGATTTACTGTTTTCACTACTTTTAATACAGAGTTCAAAAACAGGCTCAATTCAGCGTTCAGTGCGTTTTTGATACTTCATGCTAACATGGAATCATACTAAACAAATCTCTTCAAAAACTGCACAAATCTCTGCACAAACTACTCAGAACTACTTGAATATGAAGGAACTACATGATTCCTGTTGATTTTCTTCTGGGATTTAATGATTTCACTACATTTAATACAGAGTTCAAAAACATGTTCGATTCAGCGTTGAGTGCGTTTCTGATACTTCATGGTAACATACAATCACACTGCACAAATCTCTTCGAAATCTACACAAATCTCTGCACAAACTACTCAGAACTTCTTGAATATGAAGGGATTATATGATTCCTGTTGATTTTCTGCTGGGATTTGCTGTTTTCACTACATTTAATACAAAGTTCAAAAACAGGCTCAATTCAGCGTTGAGTGCCTTTATGACACATCAACTTGAAGTGCAGTCAAACTGCACAAATCTCTTCAAAAACTACACAAATCTCTACAGAAACTACTAAAAACTACTTGAATATGAAGGAACTACATGATTCATGTTGATTTTCTGCCCGGATTTAATGATTTCACTACATTTAATACAGAGTTGAAAAACAGGCTCAATTCAGCGTTGAGTGCCTTTATGACACATAAACTTGAAGTGCAGTCAAAGTGCACAAATATCTTCAAAAACTACACAATGCTCTGCACAAACTACTCAGAACTACTTGAATATGAAGGAACTACATGATTCCTGTTGATTTTCTGCTGGGATTTGCTGTTTTCACTACTTTTAATACAGAGTTCAAAAACAGGCTCAATTCAGCGTTCAGTGCGTTTTTGACACTTCATGCTAACATGCAATCAAACTGCACAAATCTCATCAAAAACTACACAAATCTCTGCACAAACTACTCAGAACAACTTGAATATGAAGGAACTACATGATTCCTGTTGATTTTCTGCTGGGATTTACTGTTTTCACTACTTTTAATAAAGAGTTCAAAAACAGGCTCAATTCAGCATTCAGTGCTTTTTTGATACTTCATGCTAACATGGAATCATACTAAACAAATCTCTTCAAAAACTGCACAAATCTCTGCACAAACTACTCAGAACTACTGGAATATGAAGGAACTACATGATTCCTGTTGATTTTCTTCTGGGATTTAATGATTTCACTACATTTAATACAGAGTTCAAAAACAGGCTCAATTCAGCGTTCAGTGCGTTTTTGATACTTCATGCTAACTGCAATCAAACTGCACAAATCTCATCAAAAACTACACAAATCTCTGCACAAACTACTCAGAACTACTTGAATATGAAGGGAATACATGATTCTCGTTGATTTTCTGCTGGGATTTGCTGTTTTCACTACATTTAATACAAAGTTCAAAAACAGGCTCACTTCAGCATTGAGTGCCTTTATGACACATAAACTTGAAGTGCAGTCAAACTGCACAAATATCTTCAAAAACTACACAAATCTCTGCATAAACTACTAAAAACTACTTCAATATGAAGGAACTACATGATTCCTGTTGATTTTCTGCTGGGATTTGCTGTTTTCACTACTTTTAATACAGAGTTCAAAAACAGGCTCAATTCAGCGTTCAGTGCGTTTTTAACACTTCATGCTAACATGCAATCAAACTGCACAAATCTCATCAAAAACTACACAAATCTCTGCACAAACTACTCAGAACTACTTGAATATGAAGGAAGTACCTGATTCTTGTTGATTTTCTGCTGGGATTTGCTGATTTCACTACTTTTAATACAGAGTTCAAAAACAGGCTCAATTCAGCATTGAGTGCGTTTATGACTAATCAACTTGAAATGAAATCAAACTGCACAAATCTCTGCACAAACTACGCAGAACAACTTGAATATGACGGAACTACATGATTCCTGTTGATTTTCTGCTGGGATTTGCTGTTTTCACTACTTTTAATACAGAGTTCAAAAACAGGCTCAATTCAGCGTTCAGTGCTTTTTTGATACTTCATGTTAACATGGAATCATCCTAAACAAATCTCTTCAAAAACTGCACAAATCTCTGCACAAACTACTCAGACCTACTTGAATATGAAGGAACTACATGATTCCTGTTGATTTTCTTCTGGGATTTAATGATTTCACTACATTTAATACAGAGTTCATAAACAGGCTCAATTCAGCGTTCAGTGCGTTATTGATTCGTCATGCTAACATGCAATCAAACTGCACAAATCTCATCAAAAACTACACAATTCTCTGCACAAACTACTCAGAACTACTTGAATATGAAGGAACTACATGATTCCTGTTGATTTTCTGCCCGGATTTAATGATTTCACTACATTTCATACAAAGTTCAAAAACATGTTCAATTCAGCCTTGAGTGCGTTCTGATACTTCATGGTAACATACAATCACACTGCAAAATCTTTTCGAAATCTACACAAATCTCTGCACAAACTACTCAGAACTACTTGAATATAAAGGAACTACATGATTCCCGTTGATTTTCTGCTGGGATTTGCTGTTTTCACTACTTTTAATACAGAGTTCAAAAACAGGCTCAATTCAGCGTTGAGTGCCTTTATGACACATCAACTTGAAGTGCAGTCAAACTGCACAAATCTCTTCAAAAACTACACAAATCTCTACAGAAACTACTAAAAACTACTTGAATATGAAGGAACTACATGATTCCTGTTGATTTTCTGCTGGGATTTGCTGTTTTCACTACTTTTAATACAGAGTTCAAAAACAGGCTCAATTCAGCGTTCAGTGCGTTTTTGACACTTCATGCTAACATGCAATCAAACTGCACAAATCTCATCAAAAACTACACAAATCTCGGCACAAACTACTCAGAACAACTTGAATATGAAGGAACTACATGATTCCTGTTGATTTTCTGCTGGGATTTACTGTTTTCACTACTTTTAATACAGAGTTCAAAAACAGGCTCAATTCAGCGTTCAATGCTTTTTTGATACTTCATGCTAACATGGAATCATACTAAACAAATCTCTTCAAAAACTGCACAAATCTCTGCACAAACTACTCAGAACTACTTGAATATGAAGGAACTACATGATTCCTGTTGATTTTCTTCTGGGATTTAATGATTTCACTACATTTAATACAGAGTTCAAAAACAGGCTCAATTCAGCGTTCAGTGCGATTTTGATACTTCATGCTAACATGCAATCAAACTGCACAAATCTCATCAAAAACTACACAAATCTCTGCACAAATTACTCAGAACCACTTGAATATGAAGGAACTACATGATTCCTGTTGATTTTCTTCTGGGATTTAATGATTTCCTTACATTTAATACAGAGTTGAAAAACAGGCTCAATTCAGCGTTCAATGCGTTTTTTATACTTCATGCTAACTTGCAATCAAACTGCACAAATCTCATCAAAACTACACAAATCTCTGCACAAACTACTCAGAACTACTTGAATATGAAGGAAGTACCTGATTCTTGTTGATTTTCTGCTGGGATTTGCTGTTTTCACTACTTTTAATACAGAGTTCAAAAACAGGCTCAATTCAGCATTGGGTGCGTTTGTGACTCATCAACTTGAAATGAAATCAAACTGCGCAAATCTCATCAAAAACTACACAAATCTCTGCACAAACTACTCAGAACAACTTGAATATGACGGAACTACATGATTCCTGTTGATTTTCTGCTGGGATTTGCTGTTTTCACTACTTTTAATACAGAGTTCAAAAACAGGCTCAATTCAGCGTTCAATGCGTTTTTGACACTTCATGCTAACATGCAATCAAACTGCACAAATCTCATCAAAAACTACACAAATCTCTGCACAAACTACTCAGAACCACTTGAATATGAAGGAACTACATGATTCCTGTTGATTTTCTTCTGGGATTTAATGATTTCCTTACTTTTAATACAGAGTTCAAAAACAGGCTCAATTCAGTGTTCAGTACGTTTTTGACACTTCATGCTAACATGCAATCAAACTGCACAAATCTCATCAAAAACTACACAAATCTCTGCACAAACTACTCAGAACTACTTGAATATGAAGGAACTACATGATTCCTGTTGATTTTCTGCTGGGATTTGCTGTTTTCACTACTTTTAATAGAGAGGTCAAAAACAGGCTCAATTCAGCGTTCAGTGCGTTTTTAACACTTCATGCTAACATGCAATCAAACTGCACAAATCTCATCAAAAACTACACAAATCTCTGCACAAACTACTCAGAACTACTTGAATATGAAGAAAGTACCTGATTCTTGTTGATTTTCTGCTGGGATTTGCTGTTTTCACTACTTTTAATACAGAGTTCAAAAACAGGCTCAATTTAGCGTTCAGTGCGTTTTTGACACATAAACTTGAAGTGCAGTCAAACTGCACAAATCTCATCAAAAACTACACAAATCTCTGCACAAACTACTCAGAACAACTTGAATTTGAAGGAACTACATGATTCCTATTGATTTTCTGCTGGGATTTACTGTTTTCACTACTTTTAATACAGAGTTCAAAAACAGGCTCAATTCAGCGTTCAGTGCTTTTTGATACTTCATGCTAACATGGAATCATACTAAACAAATCTCTTCAAAAACTGCACAAATCTCTGCACAAACTACTCAGAACCACTTGAATATGAAGGAACTACATGATTCCTGTTGATTTTCTTCTGGGATTTAATGATTTCCTTACATTTAATACAGAGTTCAAAAACAGGCTCAATTCAGCGTTCAGTGCGTTTTTGATACTTCATGCTAACATGCAATCAAACTGCACAAATCTCATCAAAAACTACACAAATCTCTGCACAAACTACTCAGAACAACTTGAATATGAAGGAACTACATGATTCCTGTTGATTTTCTGCTGGGATTTGCTGTTTTCACTACTTTTAATAGAGAGTTCAAAAACAGGCTCAATTCAGCGTTCAGTGCGTTTTTAACACTTCATGCTAACATGCAATCAAACTAAACAAATCTGTTCAAAAACTGCACAAATCTCTGCACAAACTACTCAGAACTACTTGAATATGAAGGAACTACATGATTCCTGTTGATTTTCTGCGCTGATTTGCTGTTTTCACTACATTTAATACAAAGTTCAAAAACAGGCTCAATTCAGCGTTGAGTGCCTTTATGACACATCAATTTGAAGTGCAGTCAAATTGCACAAATCTCTTCAAAAACTACACAAATCTCTGCACAAACTACTAAAAACTACTTGAATATGAAGGAACTACATGATTCCTGTTGATTTTCTGCTGGGATTTGCTGTTTTCACTACTTTTAGTACAGAGTTCAAAAACAGGCTCAATTCAGCGTTCAGTGCGTTTTTGATACTTCATGCTAACATGGAATCATACTAAACAAATCTCTTCAAAAACTGCACAAATCTCTGCACAAACTACTCAGAACTACTTGAATATGAAGGAACTACATGATTCCTGTTGATTTTCTTCTGGGATTTAATGATTTCACTACATTTAATACAGAGTTCAAAAACAGGCTCAATTCAGCGTTCAGTGCGTTTTTGATACTTCATGCTAACATGCAGTCAAACTGCACAAATCTCTTCAAAAACTACACAAATCTCTGCACAAACTAGTCAGAACTACTTGAACATGAAGGAACTACATTATTCCTGTTGATTTTCTGCTGGGATTTGCTGATTTCGCTACTTTTAATAGAAAGTTCAAAAACAGGCTCAATTCAGCATTGGGTGCGTTTGTGACTCATCAACTTGAAATGAAATCAAACTGCACAAATCTCTTTAAGACCTACATAAATGTCTGCACAAACTAATAAAAGCTACTTGAATATGAAGGAAGTACGTGATTCTTGCTGATTTTCTTCTGGGATTTGCTGATTTCACTACTTTTAATACAGAGTTCAAAAACAGGCTTAATTCAGCATTGAGTGCGTTTTTGTTATTCATAGTAACATTGCAACCAAACTGCACAGATCTCTTCAAAAACTAGAAAATCTCTGTACAAACTAATAAAAGCTACTTGAATATGAAGGAACTACATGATTCCTATTGATTTTCTAATGGGATTTGCTTATTTCACTACTTTTCATACAGAGTTCAAAAACAGGCTCAATTCAGCATTGAGTGCGTTTATGACTAATCAACTTGAAATGAAATCAAACTGCACAAATCTCTGCACAAACTACTCAGAACTACTTGAATATGAAGGAACTACATGATTCTTGTTGATTTTCTGCAGGGATTTGCTGATTTCGCTACTTTTAAAAGAAAGTTCAAAAACAGGCTCAATTCAGCATTGGGTGCGTTTGTGACTCATCAACTTGAAATGAAATCAAACTGCACAAATCTCTTCAAAACCTACATAAATCTCTGCACAAACTACTCAGAACTACTTGAATATGAAGGAACTACATGATTCCTGTTGATTTTCTGCTGGGATTTGCTGTTTTCACTACTTTTAATACAGAGTTCAAAAACAGGCTCAATTCAGCGTTCAGTGCGTTTTTGACACTTCATGCTAACATGCAATCAAACTGCACAAATCTCATCAAAAACTACACAAATCTCTGCACAAACTACTCAGAACAACTTGAATATGAAGGAACTACATGATTCTTGTTGATTTTCTGCTGGGATTTACTGTTTTCACTACTTTTAAAACAGAGTTCAAAAACAGGCTCAATTCAGCACTGAGTGCGTTTATGACTAATCAACTTGAAATGAAATCAAACTGCACAAATCTCTGCACAAACTACTCAGAACTACTTGAATATGAAGGAACTACATGATTCTTGTTGATTTTCTGCAGGGATTTGCTGATTTCGCTACTTTTAAAAGAAAGTTCAAAAACAGGCTCAATTCAGCATTGGGTGCGTTTGTGACTCATCAACTTGAAATGAAATCAAACTGCACAAATCTCTTCAAAAACTACACAAATCTCTGCACAAACTACTCAGAACAACTTGAATATGGAGGAACTACATGATTCCTGTTGACTTTCTTCTGGGATTTGCTGTTTTCACTACTTTTAATACAGAGTTCAAAAACAAGCTCAATTCAGCATTGAGTAGGCTTGTGACTCATCAACTTGAAATGAAATCAAAGTGCACAAATCTCTTCAAAACCTACATAAATCTCTTTACAAATAAAAGCTACTTGAATATGAAGGAAGTACCTTTTTCCTGTTTATTTTCTGCTGGGATTTGGTGATTTCACTCATTTTAATACAGAGTTCAAAAACAGGTTCAATTCAGCATTGGGTGCGTTTGTGACTCATCAACTTGAAATGAAATCAAACTGCACAAATCTCTTCAAAACCTATATAAATCTCTGCACAAACTAATAAAAGCTACTTGAATATGAAGGAACTACATGATTCTTGTTGATTTTCTGCTGGGATTTGCTGATTTCGCTACTTTTAATAGAAAGTTCAAAAACAGGCTCAATTCAGCATTGGGTGCGTTTATGACTAATCAACTTGAAATGAAATCAAACTGCACAAATCTCTGCACAAACTACTCAGAACTACTTGAATATGAAGGAACTACATGATTCTTGTTGATTTTCTGCTGGGATTTGCTGATTTCACTACTTTTAATACAGAGTTCAAAAACAGGCTCAATTCAGCATTGAGTGCGTTTATGACTAATCAACTTGAAATGAAATCAAACTGCACAAATCTCTGCACAAACTACTCAGAAATACTTGAATATGAAGGAACTACATGATCCTTGTTGATTTTCTGCTGGGTTTGCTGATTTCACTACTTTTAATACAGAGTTCAAAAACAGGCTTAATTCAGCATTGAGTGCCTTTTTGTTACTTCAGACTAACATGCAACCACACTGCACAAATCTCTGCACAAACTAATAAAAGCTACTTGAATATGAAGGAAGTACCTTATTCCTGTTTATTTTCTGCTGGGATTTGCTGATTTCACTCATTTTAATACAGAGATCAAAAACAGGTTTATTTCAGCATTGAGTGCGTTTTTGTTACTTCATACTAACATGCAACCAAACTGCACAAATCTCTGCACAAACTAATAAAAGCTACTTGAATATGAAGGAACTACATGATTCCTGTTGATTTTCTGCTGGGATTTGCTGATTTCGCTACTTTTAATAGAAAGTTCAAAAACAGGCTCAATTCAACATTGGGTGCGTTTGTGACTCATCAACTTGAAATGAAATCAAACTGCACAAATCTCTTCAAAACCTATATAAATCTCTGCACAAACTAATAAAAGCTACTTGAATATGAAGGAACTACATGATTCCTGTTTATTTTCTGCTGGGAATTGCTGATTTCACTCATTTTAAGACAGAGTTCAAAAACAGGCTTATTTCAGCATTGAGTGCCTTTTTGTTACTTCATACTGACATGCAACCAAACTGCACAAATCTCTGCACAAACTACTCAGAACTACTTGAATATGAAGGAACTACATGATTCTCGTTGATTTTCTGCTGGGATTTGCTGTTTTCACTACTTTTAATAGAGAGTTCAAAAACAGGCTCAATTCAGCGTTCAGTGCGTTTTTAACACTTCATGCTAACATGCAATCAAACTGCACAAATCTCTTCAAAAACTACACAAATCTCTGCACAAACTACTCAGAACAACTTGAATATGAAGGAACTACATGATTCCTATTGATTTTCTGCTGGGATTTGCTGATTTCGCTACTTTTAATACAGAGTTCAAAAATAGGCTCAATTCAGCATTGGGTGCGTTTGTGACTCATCAACTTGAAATGAAATCAAACTGCACAAATCTCTTTAAGACCTACATAAATGTCTGCACAAACTAATAAAAGCTACTTGAATATGAAGGAAGTACGTGATTCTTGCTGATTTTCTTCTGGGATTTGCTGATTTCACTACTTTTAATACAGAGTTCAAAAACAGGCTTAATTCAGCATTGAGTGCGTTTTTGTTATTCATAGTAACATTGCAACCAAACTGCACAGATCTCTTCAAAAACTAGAAAATCTCTGTACAAACTAATAAAAGCTACTTGAATATGAAGGAACTACATGATTCCTATTGATTTTCTAATGGGATTTGCTTATTTCACTACTTTTCATACAGAGTTCAAAAACAGGCTCAATTCAGCATTGAGTGCGTTTATGACTAATCAACTTGAAATGAAATCAAACTGCACAAATCTCTGCACAAACTATTCAGAACTACTTGAATATGAAGGAACTACATGATTCTTGTTGATTTTCTGCAGGGATTTGCTGATTTCGCTACTTTTAAAAGAAAGTTCAAAAACAGGCTCAATTCAGCATTGGGTGCGTTTGTGACTCATCAACTTGAAATGAAATCAAACTGCACAAATCTCTTCAAAACCTACATAAATCTCTGCACAAACTACTCAGAACTACTTGAATATGAAGGAACTACATGATTCCTGTTGATTTTCTGCTGGGATTTGCTGTTTTCACTACTTTTAATACAGAGTTCAAAAACAGGCTCAATTCAGCGTTCAGTGCGTTTTTGACACTTCATGCTAACATGCAATCAAACTGCACAAATCTCATCAAAAACTACACAAATCTCTGCACAAACTACTCAGAACAACTTGAATATGAAGGAACTACATGATTCTTGTTGATTTTCTGCTGGGATTTACTGTTTTCACTACTTTTAAAACAGAGTTCAAAAACAGGCTCAATTCAGCACTGAGTGCGTTTATGACTAATCAACTTGAAATGAAATCAAACTGCACAAATCTCTGCACAAACTACTCAGAACTACTTGAATATGAAGGAACTACATGATTCTTGTTGATTTTCTGCAGGGATTTGCTGATTTCGCTACTTTTAAAAGAAAGTTCAAAAACAGGCTCAATTCAGCATTGGGTGCGTTTGTGACTCATCAACTTGAAATGAAATCAAACTGCACAAATCTCTTCAAAAACTACACAAATCTCTGCACAAACTACTCAGAACAACTTGAATATGGAGGAACTACATGATTCCTGTTGACTTTCTTCTGGGATTTGCTGTTTTCACTACTTTTAATACAGAGTTCAAAAACAAGCTCAATTCAGCATTGAGTAGGCTTGTGACTCATCAACTTGAAATGAAATCAAAGTGCACAAATCTCTTCAAAACCTACATAAATCTCTTTACAAATAAAAGCTACTTGAATATGAAGGAAGTACCTTTTTCCTGTTTATTTTCTGCTGGGATTTGGTGATTTCACTCATTTTAATACAGAGTTCAAAAACAGGTTCAATTCAGCATTGGGTGCGTTTGTGACTCATCAACTTGAAATGAAATCAAACTGCACAAATCTCTTCAAAACCTATATAAATCTCTGCACAAACTAATAAAAGCTACTTGAATATGAAGGAACTACATGATTCTTGTTGATTTTCTGCTGGGATTTGCTGATTTCGCTACTTTTAATAGAAAGTTCAAAAACAGGCTCAATTCAGCATTGGGTGCGTTTATGACTAATCAACTTGAAATGAAATCAAACTGCACAAATCTCTGCACAAACTACTCAGAACTACTTGAATATGAAGGAACTACATGATTCTTGTTGATTTTCTGCTGGGATTTGCTGATTTCACTACTTTTAATACAGAGTTCAAAAACAGGCTCAATTCAGCATTGAGTGCGTTTATGACTAATCAACTTGAAATGAAATCAAACTGCACAAATCTCTGCACAAACTACTCAGAAATACTTGAATATGAAGGAACTACATGATCCTTGTTGATTTTCTGCTGGGTTTGCTGATTTCACTACTTTTAATACAGAGTTCAAAAACAGGCTTAATTCAGCATTGAGTGCCTTTTTGTTACTTCAGACTAACATGCAACCACACTGCACAAATCTCTGCACAAACTAATAAAAGCTACTTGAATATGAAGGAAGTACCTTATTCCTGTTTATTTTCTGCTGGGATTTGCTGATTTCACTCATTTTAATACAGAGTTCAAAAACAGGTTTATTTCAGCATTGAGTGCGTTTTTGTTACTTCATACTAACATGCAACCAAACTGCACAAATCTCTGCACAAACTAATAAAAGCTACTTGAATATGAAGGAACTACATGATTCCTGTTGATTTTCTGCTGGGATTTGCTGATTTCGCTACTTTTAATAGAAAGTTCAAAAACAGGCTCAATTCAACATTGGGTGCGTTTGTGACTCATCAACTTGAAATGAAATCAAACTGCACAAATCTCTTCAAAACCTATATAAATCTCTGCACAAACTAATAAAAGCTACTTGAATATGAAGGAACTACATGATTCCTGTTTATTTTCTGCTGGGAATTGCTGATTTCACTCATTTTAAGACAGAGTTCAAAAACAGGCTTATTTCAGCATTGAGTGCCTTTTTGTTACTTCATACTGACATGCAACCAAACTGCACAAATCTCTGCACAAACTACTCAGAACTACTTGAATATGAAGGAACTACATGATTCTCGTTGATTTTCTGCTGGGATTTGCTGTTTTCACTACTTTTAATAGAGAGTTCAAAAACAGGCTCAATTCAGCGTTCAGTGCGTTTTTAACACTTCATGCTAACATGCAATCAAACTGCACAAATCTCTTCAAAAACTACACAAATCTCTGCACAAACTACTCAGAACAACTTGAATATGAAGGAACTACATGATTCCTATTGATTTTCTGCTGGGATTTGCTGATTTCGCTACTTTTAATACAGAGTTCAAAAATAGGCTCAATTCAGCATTGGGTGCGTTTGTGACTCATCAACTTGAAATGAAATCAAACTGCACAAATCTCTTTAAGACCTACATAAATGTCTGCACAAACTAATAAAAGCTACTTGAATATGAAGGAAGTACATGATTCTTGCTGATTTTCTGCTAGGATTTGCTGATTTCACTACTTTTAATACAGAGTTCAAAAACAGGCTTAATTCAGCATTGAGTGCGTTTTTGTTACTCATACTAACATTGCAACCAAACTGCACAGATCTCTTCAAAAACTAGAAAATCTCTGCACAAACTAATAAAAGCTACTTGAATATGAAGGAACTACATGATTCCTATTGATTTTCTAATGGGATTTGCTTATTTCACTACTTTTCATACAGAGTTCAAAAACAGGCTCAATTCAGCATTGGGTGCGTTTGTGACTCATCAATTTGAAATGAAATCAAACTGCACAAATCTCTTCAAAACCTATATAAATCTCTGCACAAACTAATAAAAGCTACTTGAATATGAAGGAAGTACCTGATTCCTGTTGATTTTCTGTTGGGATTTGCTGATTTCACTCATTTTAATACAGAGTTCAAAAACAGGCTCAATTCAGCATTGGGTGCGTTTGTGACTCATCAACTTGAAATGAAATCAAACTGCACAAATCTCTGCACAAACTACTCAGAACTACTTGAATATGAAGGGACTACATTATTCCCGTTGATTTTCTGCTGGGAATTGGTGTTTTCACTACATTTAATACAAAGTTCAAAAACAGGCTCAATTCAGCGTTGAGTGCCTATATGACACATCAACTTCAAGTGCAGTCAAACTGCACAAATCTCTTCAAAAACTACACAAATCTCTGCAGAAACTACTAAAAACTACTTGAATATGAAGGAACTACATGATTCCTGTTGATTTTCTGCCCGGATTTAATGATTTCACTACATTTAATACAGAGTTCAAAAACAGGCTCAATTCAGCGTTGAGTGCGTTTTTGACACTTCATGCTAACATGCAATCAAACTGCACAAATCTCATCAAAAACTACATAAATTTCTGCACAAACTACTAAAAACTACTTGAATATGAAGGAACTACATGATTCCTGTTGATTTTCTGCTGGGATTTACTGTTTTCACTACTTTTAATACAGAGTTCAAAAACAGGCTCAAATCAGCGTTCAGTGGGTTTTGGATACTTCATGCTAACTGCAATCAAACTGCACAAATCTCATCAAAAACTACACGAATCTCTGCACAAACTACTCAGAACTACTTGAATATGAAGGGAATACATGATTCTCGTTGATTTTCTGCTGGGATTTGCTGTTTTCACTACATTTAATACAAAGTTCAAAAACAGGCTCACTTCAGCATTGGGTGCGTTTGTAACTCATCAACTTGAAATGAAATCAAACTGCACAAATCTCATTAAAAACTACACAAATCTCTGCAGAAACTACTCAGAACAACTTGAATATGACGGAACTACATGATTCCTGTTGATTTTCTGCTGGGATTTGCTGTTTTCACTACTTTTAATACAGAGTTCAAAAACAGGCTCAATTCAGCTTTCAGTGCTTTTTTGATACTTCATGTTAAGATGGAATCATCCTAAACAAATCTCTTCAAAAACTGCACAAATCTCTGCACAAACTACTCATAACTACTTGAATATGAAGGAACTACATGATTCCTGTTGATTTTCTTCTGGGATTTAATGGTTTCACTACATTTAATACAGAGTTCATAAACAGGCTCAATTCAGCGTTCAGTGCGTTATTGATACTTCATGCTAACATCCAATCAAACTGCACAAATCTCATCAAAAACTACACAATTCTCTGCACAAACTACTCAGAACTACTTGAATATGAAGGAACTACATGATTCCCGTTGATTTTCTGCTGGGATTTAATGATTTCACTACATTTAATACAAAGTTCAAAAACAGGCTCAATTCAGCGTTGAGTGCCTTTATGACACATCAACTTGAAGTGCAGTCAAACTGCACAAATCTCTTCAAAAACTATACAAATCTCTGCCCAAACTACTCAGAACTACTTCAATATGAAGGAACTACATGATTCCTGTTGATTTTCTGCTGGGATTTGCTGTTTTCACTACTTTTAATACAGAGTTCAAAAACAGGCTCAATTCAGCGTTCAGTACGTTTTTGATACTTCATGCTAACATGGAATCATACTAAACAAATCTCTTCAAAAACTGCACAAATCTCTGCACAAACTACTCAGAACCACTTGAATATGAAGGAACTACATGATTCCTGTTGATTTTCTTCTGGGATTTAATGATTTCCTTACATTTAATACAGAGTTCAAAAACAGGCTCAATTCAGCCTTTAAATGCGTTTTTGATACTTCATGCTAACATGCAATCAAACTGCACAAATCTCATCAAAAACTACACAAATCTCTGCACAAACTACTCAGAACAACTTGAATATGAAGGAAGTACATGATTCCTTTTGATTTTCTGCTGGGATTTGCTGTTTTCACTACTTTTAATACAGAGTTCAAAAACAGGCTCAATTCAGCGTTCAGTGCCTTTATGACACATAAACTTGAAGTGCAGTCAAACTGCACAAATATCTTCAAAAACTACAGAAATCTCTGCAGAAACTACTATAAACTACTTCAATATGAAGGAACTACATGATTCCTGTTGATTTTCTGCTGGGATTTGCTGTTTTCACTACTTTTAATACAGAGTTCAAAAACAGGCTCAATTCAGCGTTCAGTGCGTTTTTGATACTTCATGCTAACATGGAATCATACTAAACAAATCTCTTCAAAAACTGCACAAATCTCTGCACAAACTACTCAGAACTACCTGAATATGAAGGAACGACATTATTCCTGTTTATTTTCTTCTGGGATTTAATGATTTCACTACATTTAATACAGAGTTCAAAAACAGGATCAATTCAGCGTTGAGTGCCTATATGACACATCAACTTCAAGTGCAGTCAAACTGCACAAATCTCTTCAAAAACTACACAAATCTCTGCAGAAAGTACTAAAAACTACTTGAATATGAAGGAACTACATGATTCATGTTGATTTTCTGCTGGGATTTGCTGTTTTCATTACTTTTAATACAGAGTTCAAAAACAGGCTCAATTCAGCGTTCAGTGCGTTTTTGATACTTCATGCTAACATGGAATCATACTAAACAAATCTCTTCAAAAACTGCACAAATCTCTGCACAAACTACTCAGAACTACTTGAATATGAAGGAACTACATGATTCCTGTTGATTTTCTTCTGGGATTTAATGATTTCACTACATTTAATACAGAGTTCAAAAACATGTTCGATTCAGCGTTGAGTGCGTTTCTGATACTTCATGGTAACATACAATCACACTGCACAAATCTCTTCGAAATCTACACAAATCTCTGCACAAACTACTCAGAACTTCTTGAATATGAAGGGATTATATGATTCCTGTTGATTTTCTGCTGGGATTTGCTGTTTTCACTACATTTAATACAAAGTTCAAAAACAGGCTCAATTCAGCGTTGAGTGCCTTTATGACACATCAACTTGAAGTGCAGTCAAACTGCACAAATCTCTTCAAAAACTACACAAATCTCTACAGAAACTACTAAAAACTACTTGAATATGAAGGAACTACATGATTCATGTTGATTTTCTGCCCGGATTTAATGATTTCACTACATTTAATACAGAGTTGAAAAACAGGCTCAATTCAGCGTTGAGTGCCTTTATGACACATAAACTTGAAGTGCAGTCAAAGTGCACAAATATCTTCAAAAACTACACAATGCTCTGCACAAACTACTCAGAACTACTTGAATATGAAGGAACTACATGATTCCTGTTGATTTTCTACTGGGATTTGCTGTTTTCACTACTTTTAATACAGAGTTCAAAAACAGGCTCAATTCAGCGTTCAGTGCGTTTTTGACACTTCATGCTAACATGCAATCAAACTGCACAAATCTCATCAAAAACTACACAAATCTCTGCACAAACTACTCAGAACAACTTGAATATGAAGGAACTACATGATTCCTGTTGATTTTCTGCTGGGATTTACTGTTTTCACTACTTTTAATAAAGAGTTCAAAAACAGGCTCAATTCAGCATTGAGTGCGTTTATGACTAATCAACTTGAAATGAAATCAAACTGCACAAATCTCTGCACAAACTACTCAGAAATACTTGAATATGAAGGAACTACATGATCCTTGTTGATTTTCTGCTGGGTTTGCTGATTTCACTACTTTTAATACAGAGTTCAAAAACAGGCTTAATTCAGCATTGAGTGCCTTTTTGTTACTTCAGACTAACATGCAACCACACTGCACAAATCTCTGCACAAACTAATAAAAGCTACTTGAATATGAAGGAAGTACCTTATTCCTGTTTATTTTCTGCTGGGATTTGCTGATTTCACTCATTTTAATACAGAGTTCAAAAACAGGTTTATTTCAGCATTGAGTGCGTTTTTGTTACTTCATACTAACATGCAACCAAACTGCACAAATCTCTGCACAAACTAATAAAAGCTACTTGAATATGAAGGAACTACATGATTCCTGTTGATTTTCTGCTGGGATTTGCTGATTTCGCTACTTTTAATAGAAAGTTCAAAAACAGGCTCAATTCAACATTGGGTGCGTTTGTGACTCATCAACTTGAAATGAAATCAAACTGCACAAATCTCTTCAAAACCTATATAAATCTCTGCACAAACTAATAAAAGCTACTTGAATATGAAGGAACTACATGATTCCTGTTTATTTTCTGCTGGGAATTGCTGATTTCACTCATTTTAATACAGAGTTCAAAAACAGGCTTATTTCAGCATTGAGTGCCTTTTTGTTACTTCATACTGACATGCAACCAAACTGCACAAATCTCTGCACAAACTACTCAGAACTACTTGAATATGAAGGAACTACATGATTCTCGTTGATTTTCTGCTGGGATTTGCTGTTTTCACTACTTTTAATAGAGAGTTCAAAAACAGGCTCAATTCAGCGTTCAGTGCGTTTTTAACACTTCATGCTAACATGCAATCAAACTGCACAAATCTCTTCAAAAACTACACAAATCTCTGCACAAACTACTCAGAACAACTTGAATATGAAGGAACTACATGATTCCTATTGATTTTCTGCTGGGATTTGCTGATTTCGCTACTTTTAATACAGAGTTCAAAAATAGGCTCAATTCAGCATTGGGTGCGTTTGTGACTCATCAACTTGAAATGAAATCAAACTGCACAAATCTCTTTAAGACCTACATAAATGTCTGCACAAACTAATAAAAGCTACTTGAATATGAAGGAAGTACATGATTCTTGCTGATTTTCTGCTAGGATTTGCTGATTTCACTACTTTTAATACAGAGTTCAAAAACAGGCTTAATTCAGCATTGAGTGCGTTTTTGTTACTCATACTAACATTGCAACCAAACTGCACAGATCTCTTCAAAAACTAGAAAATCTCTGCACAAACTAATAAAAGCTACTTGAATATGAAGGAACTACATGATTCCTATTGATTTTCTAATGGGATTTGCTTATTTCACTACTTTTCATACAGAGTTCAAAAACAGGCTCAATTCAGCATTGGGTGCGTTTGTGACTCATCAATTTGAAATGAAATCAAACTGCACAAATCTCTTCAAAACCTATATAAATCTCTGCACAAACTAATAAAAGCTACTTGAATATGAAGGAAGTACCTGATTCCTGTTGATTTTCTGTTGGGATTTGCTGATTTCACTCATTTTAATACAGAGTTCAAAAACAGGCTCAATTCAGCATTGGGTGCGTTTGTGACTCATCAACTTGAAATGAAATCAAACTGCACAAATCTCTGCACAAACTACTCAGAACTACTTGAATATGAAGGGACTACATTATTCCCGTTGATTTTCTGCTGGGAATTGGTGTTTTCACTACATTTAATACAAAGTTCAAAAACAGGCTCAATTCAGCGTTGAGTGCCTATATGACACATCAACTTCAAGTGCAGTCAAACTGCACAAATCTCTTCAAAAACTACACAAATCTCTGCAGAAACTACTAAAAACTACTTGAATATGAAGGAACTACATGATTCCTGTTGATTTTCTGCCCGGATTTAATGATTTCACTACATTTAATACAGAGTTCAAAAACAGGCTCAATTCAGCGTTGAGTGCGTTTTTGACACTTCATGCTAACATGCAATCAAACTGCACAAATCTCATCAAAAACTACATAAATTTCTGCACAAACTACTAAAAACTACTTGAATATGAAGGAACTACATGATTCCTGTTGATTTTCTGCTGGGATTTACTGTTTTGACTACTTTTAATACAGAGTTCAAAAACAGGCTCAATTCAGCGTTCAGTGGGTTTTGGATACTTCATGCTAACTGCAATCAAACTGCACAAATCTCATCAAAAACTACACAAATCTCTGCACAAACTACTCAGAACTACTTGAATATGAAGGGAATACATGATTCTCGTTGATTTTCTGCTGGGATTTGCTGTTTTCACTACATTTAATACAAAGTTCAAAAACAGGCTCACTTCAGCATTGGGTGCGTTTGTAACTCATCAACTTGAAATGAAATCAAACTGCACAAATCTCATTAAAAACTACACAAATCTCTGCAGAAACTACTCAGAACAACTTGAATATGACGGAACTACATGATTCCTGTTGATTTTCTGCTGGGATTTGCTGTTTTCACTACTTTTAATACAGAGTTCAAAAACAGGCTCAATTCAGCTTTCAGTGCTTTTTTGATACTTCATGTTAAGATGGAATCATCCTAAACAAATCTCTTCAAAAACTGCACAAATCTCTGCACAAACTACTCATAACTACTTGAATATGAAGGAACTACATGATTCCTGTTGATTTTCTTCTGGGATTTAATGGTTTCACTACATTTAATACAGAGTTCATAAACAGGCTCAATTCAGCGTTCAGTGCGTTATTGATACTTCATGCTAACATCCAATCAAACTGCACAAATCTCATCAAAAACTACACAATTCTCTGCACAAACTACTCAGAACTACTTGAATATGAAGGAACTACATGATTCCCGTTGATTTTCTGCTGGGATTTAATGATTTCACTACATTTAATACAAAGTTCAAAAACAGGCTCAATTCAGCGTTGAGTGCCTTTATGACACATCAACTTGAAGTGCAGTCAAACTGCACAAATCTCTTCAAAAACTATACAAATCTCTGCCCAAACTACTCAGAACTACTTCAATATGAAGGAACTACATGATTCCTGTTGATTTTCTGCTGGGATTTGCTGTTTTCACTACTTTTAATACAGAGTTCAAAAACAGGCTCAATTCAGCGTTCAGTACGTTTTTGATACTTCATGCTAACATGGAATCATACTAAACAAATCTCTTCAAAAACTGCACAAATCTCTGCACAAACTACTCAGAACCACTTGAATATGAAGGAACTACATGATTCCTGTTGATTTTCTTCTGGGATTTAATGATTTCCTTACATTTAATACAGAGTTCAAAAACAGGCTCAATTCAGCCTTTAAATGCGTTTTTGATACTTCATGCTAACATGCAATCAAACTGCACAAATCTCATCAAAAACTACACAAATCTCTGCACAAACTACTCAGAACAACTTGAATATGAAGGAACAACATGATTCCTTTTGATTTTCTGCTGGGATTTGCTGTTTTCACTACTTTTAATACAGAGTTCAAAAACAGGCTCAATTCAGCGTTCAGTGCCTTTATGACACATAAACTTGAAGTGCAGTCAAACTGCACAAATATCTTCAAAAACTACAGAAATCTCTGCAGAAACTACTATAAACTACTTCAATATGAAGGAACTACATGATTCCTGTTGATTTTCTGCTGGGATTTGCTGTTTTCACTACTTTTAATACAGAGTTCAAAAACAGGCTCAATTCAGCGTTCAGTGCGTTTTTGATACTTCATGCTAACATGGAATCATACTAAACAAATCTCTTCAAAAACTGCACAAATCTCTGCACAAACTACTCAGAACTACCTGAATATGAAGGAACGACATTATTCCTGTTTATTTTCTTCTGGGATTTAATGATTTCACTACATTTAATACAGAGTTCAAAAACAGGATCAATTCAGCGTTGAGTGCCTATATGACACATCAACTTCAAGTGCAGTCAAACTGCACAAATCTCTTCAAAAACTACACAAATCTCTGCAGAAAGTACTAAAAACTACTTGAATATGAAGGAACTACATGATTCATGTTGATTTTCTGCTGGGATTTGCTGTTTTCATTACTTTTAATACAGAGTTCAAAAACAGGCTCAATTCAGCGTTCAGTGCGTTTTTGATACTTCATGCTAACATGGAATCATACTAAACAAATCTCTTCAAAAACTGCACAAATCTCTGCACAAACTACTCAGAACTACTTGAATATGAAGGAACTACATGATTCCTGTTGATTTTCTTCTGGGATTTAATGATTTCACTACATTTAATACAGAGTTCAAAAACATGTTCGATTCAGCGTTGAGTGCGTTTCTGATACTTCATGGTAACATACAATCACACTGCACAAATCTCTTCGAAATCTACACAAATCTCTGCACAAACTACTCAGAACTTCTTGAATATGAAGGGATTATATGATTCCTGTTGATTTTCTGCTGGGATTTGCTGTTTTCACTACATTTAATACAAAGTTCAAAAACAGGCTCAATTCAGCGTTGAGTGCCTTTATGACACATCAACTTGAAGTGCAGTCAAACTGCACAAATCTCTTTAAAAATTACACAAATCTCTACAGAAACTACTAAAAACTACTTGAATATGAAGGAACTACATGATTCATGTTGATTTTCTGCCCGGATTTAATGATTTCACTACATTTAATACAGAGTTGAAAAACAGGCTCAATTCAGCGTTGAGTGCCTTTATGACACATAAACTTGAAGTGCAGTCAAAGTGCACAAATATCTTCAAAAACTACACAATGCTCTGCACAAACTACTCAGAACTACTTGAATATGAAGGAACTACATGATTCCTGTTGATTTTCTACTGGGATTTGCTGTTTTCACTACTTTTAATACAGAGTTCAAAAACAGGCTCAATTCAGCGTTCAGTGCGTTTTTGACACTTCATGCTAACATGCAATCAAACTGCACAAATCTCATCAAAAACTACACAAATCTCTGCACAAACTACTCAGAACAACTTGAATATGAAGGAACTACATGATTCCTGTTGATTTTCTGCTGGGATTTACTGTTTTCACTACTTTTAATAAAGAGTTCAAAAACAGGCTCAATTCAGCATTGAGTGCGTTTATGACTAATCAACTTGAAATGAAATCAAACTGCACAAATCTCTGCACAAACTACTCAGAAATACTTGAATATGAAGGAACTACATGATCCTTGTTGATTTTCTGCTGGGTTTGCTGATTTCACTACTTTTAATACAGAGTTCAAAAACAGGCTTAATTCAGCATTGAGTGCCTTTTTGTTACTTCAGACTAACATGCAACCACACTGCACAAATCTCTGCACAAACTAATAAAAGCTACTTGAATATGAAGGAAGTACCTTATTCCTGTTTATTTTCTGCTGGGATTTGCTGATTTCACTCATTTTAATACAGAGTTCAAAAACAGGTTTATTTCAGCATTGAGTGCGTTTTTGTTACTTCATACTAACATGCAACCAAACTGCACAAATCTCTGCACAAACTAATAAAAGCTACTTGAATATGAAGGAACTACATGATTCCTGTTGATTTTCTGCTGGGATTTGCTGATTTCGCTACTTTTAATAGAAAGTTCAAAAACAGGCTCAATTCAACATTGGGTGCGTTTGTGACTCATCAACTTGAAATGAAATCAAACTGCACAAATCTCTTCAAAACCTATATAAATCTCTGCACAAACTAATAAAAGCTACTTGAATATGAAGGAACTACATGATTCCTGTTTATTTTCTGCTGGGAATTGCTGATTTCACTCATTTTAATACAGAGTTCAAAAACAGGCTTATTTCAGCATTGAGTGCCTTTTTGTTACTTCATACTGACATGCAACCAAACTGCACAAATCTCTGCACAAACTACTCAGAACTACTTGAATATGAAGGAACTACATGATTCTCGTTGATTTTCTGCTGGGATTTGCTGTTTTCACTACTTTTAATAGAGAGTTCAAAAACAGGCTCAATTCAGCGTTCAGTGCGTTTTTAACACTTCATGCTAACATGCAATCAAACTGCACAAATCTCTTCAAAAACTACACAAATCTCTGCACAAACTACTCAGAACAACTTGAATATGAAGGAACTACATGATTCCTATTGATTTTCTGCTGGGATTTGCTGATTTCGCTACTTTTAATACAGAGTTCAAAAATAGGCTCAATTCAGCATTGGGTGCGTTTGTGACTCATCAACTTGAAATGAAATCAAACTGCACAAATCTCTTTAAGACCTACATAAATGTCTGCACAAACTAATAAAAGCTACTTGAATATGAAGGAAGTACATGATTCTTGCTGATTTTCTGCTAGGATTTGCTGATTTCACTACTTTTAATACAGAGTTCAAAAACAGGCTTAATTCAGCATTGAATGCGTTTTTGTTACTCATACTAACATTGCAACCAAACTGCACAGATCTCTTCAAAAACTAGAAAATCTCTGCACAAACTAATAAAAGCTACTTGAATATGAAGGAACTACATGATTCCTATTGATTTTCTAATGGGATTTGCTTATTTCACTACTTTTCATACAGAGTTCAAAAACAGGCTCAATTCAGCATTGGGTGCGTTTGTGACTCATCAATTTGAAATGAAATCAAACTGCACAAATCTCTTCAAAACCTATATAAATCTCTGCACAAACTAATAAAAGCTACTTGAATATGAAGGAAGTACCTGATTCCTGTTGATTTTCTGTTGGGATTTGCTGATTTCACTCATTTTAATACAGAGTTCAAAAACAGGCTCAATTCAGCATTGGGTGCGTTTGTGACTCATCAACTTGAAATGAAATCAAACTGCACAAATCTCTGCACAAACTACTCAGAACTACTTGAATATGAAGGGACTACATTATTCCCGTTGATTTTCTGCTGGGAATTGGTGTTTTCACTACATTTAATACAAAGTTCAAAAACAGGCTCAATTCAGCGTTGAGTGCCTATATGACACATCAACTTCAAGTGCAGTCAAACTGCACAAATCTCTTCAAAAACTACACAAATCTCTGCAGAAACTACTAAAAACTACTTGAATATGAAGGAACTACATGATTCCTGTTGATTTTCTGCCCGGATTTAATGATTTCACTACATTTAATACAGAGTTCAAAAACAGGCTCAATTCAGCGTTGAGTGCGTTTTTGACACTTCATGCTAACATGCAATCAAACTGCACAAATCTCATCAAAAACTACATAAATTTCTGCACAAACTACTAAAAACTACTTGAATATGAAGGAACTACATGATTCCTGTTGATTTTCTGCTGGGATTTACTGTTTTGACTACTTTTAATACAGAGTTCAAAAACAGGCTCAATTCAGCGTTCAGTGGGTTTTGGATACTTCATGCTAACTGCAATCAAACTGCACAAATCTCATCAAAAACTACACAAATCTCTGCACAAACTACTCAGAACTACTTGAATATGAAGGGAATACATGATTCTCGTTGATTTTCTGCTGGGATTTGCTGTTTTCACTACATTTAATACAAAGTTCAAAAACAGGCTCACTTCAGCATTGGGTGCGTTTGTAACTCATCAACTTGAAATGAAATCAAACTGCACAAATCTCATTAAAAACTACACAAATCTCTGCAGAAACTACTCAGAACAACTTGAATATGACGGAACTACATGATTCCTGTTGATTTTCTGCTGGGATTTGCTGTTTTCACTACTTTTAATACAGAGTTCAAAAACAGGCTCAATTCAGCTTTCAGTGCTTTTTTGATACTTCATGTTAAGATGGAATCATCCTAAACAAATCTCTTCAAAAACTGCACAAATCTCTGCACAAACTACTCATAACTACTTGAATATGAAGGAACTACATGATTCCTGTTGATTTTCTTCTGGGATTTAATGGTTTCACTACATTTAATACAGAGTTCATAAACAGGCTCAATTCAGCGTTCAGTGCGTTATTGATACTTCATGCTAACATCCAATCAAACTGCACAAATCTCATCAAAAACTACACAATTCTCTGCACAAACTACTCAGAACTACTTGAATATGAAGGAACTACATGATTCCCGTTGATTTTCTGCTGGGATTTAATGATTTCACTACATTTAATACAAAGTTCAAAAACAGGCTCAATTCAGCGTTGAGTGCCTTTATGACACATCAACTTGAAGTGCAGTCAAACTGCACAAATCTCTTCAAAAACTATACAAATCTCTGCCCAAACTACTCAGAACTACTTCAATATGAAGGAACTACATGATTCCTGTTGATTTTCTGCTGGGATTTGCTGTTTTCACTACTTTTAATACAGAGTTCAAAAACAGGCTCAATTCAGCGTTCAGTACGTTTTTGATACTTCATGCTAACATGGAATCATACTAAACAAATCTCTTCAAAAACTGCACAAATCTCTGCACAAACTACTCAGAACCACTTGAATATGAAGGAACTACATGATTCCTGTTGATTTTCTTCTGGGATTTAATGATTTCCTTACATTTAATACAGAGTTCAAAAACAGGCTCAATTCAGCCTTTAAATGCGTTTTTGATACTTCATGCTAACATGCAATCAAACTGCACAAATCTCATCAAAAACTACACAAATCTCTGCACAAACTACTCAGAACAACTTGAATATGAAGGAACTACATGATTCCTTTTGATTTTCTGCTGGGATTTGCTGTTTTCACTACTTTTAATACAGAGTTCAAAAACAGGCTCAATTCAGCGTTCAGTGCCTTTATGACACATAAACTTGAAGTGCAGTCAAACTGCACAAATATCTTCAAAAACTACAGAAATCTCTGCAGAAACTACTATAAACTACTTCAATATGAAGGAACTACATGATTCCTGTTGATTTTCTGCTGGGATTTGCTGTTTTCACTACTTTTAATACAGAGTTCAAAAACAGGCTCAATTCAGCGTTCAGTGCGTTTTTGATACTTCATGCTAACATGGAATCATACTAAACAAATCTCTTCAAAAACTGCACAAATCTCTGCACAAACTACTCAGAACTACCTGAATATGAAGGAACGACATTATTCCTGTTTATTTTCTTCTGGGATTTAATGATTTCACTACATTTAATACAGAGTTCAAAAACAGGATCAATTCAGCGTTGAGTGCCTATATGACACATCAACTTCAAGTGCAGTCAAACTGCACAAATCTCTTCAAAAACTACACAAATCTCTGCAGAAAGTACTAAAAACTACTTGAATATGAAGGAACTATATGATTCATGTTGATTTTCTGCTGGGATTTGCTGTTTTCATTACTTTTAATACAGAGTTCAAAAACAGGCTCAATTCAGCGTTCAGTGCGTTTTTGATACTTCATGCTAACATGGAATCATACTAAACAAATCTCTTCAAAAACTGCACAAATCTCTGCACAAACTACTCAGAACTACTTGAATATGAAGGAACTACATGATTCCTGTTGATTTTCTTCTGGGATTTAATGATTTCACTACATTTAATACAGAGTTCAAAAACATGTTCGATTCAGCGTTGAGTGCGTTTCTGATACTTCATGGTAACATACAATCACACTGCACAAATCTCTTCGAAATCTACACAAATCTCTGCACAAACTACTCAGAACTTCTTGAATATGAAGGGATTATATGATTCCTGTTGATTTTCTGCTGGGATTTGCTGTTTTCACTACATTTAATACAAAGTTCAAAAACAGGCTCAATTCAGCGTTGAGTGCCTTTATGACACATCAACTTGAAGTGCAGTCAAACTGCACAAATCTCTTCAAAAACTACACAAATCTCTACAGAAACTACTAAAAACTACTTGAATATGAAGGAACTACATGATTCATGTTGATTTTCTGCCCGGATTTAATGATTTCACTACATTTAATACAGAGTTGAAAAACAGGCTCAATTCAGCGTTGAGTGCCTTTATGACACATAAACTTGAAGTGCAGTCAAAGTGCACAAATATCTTCAAAAACTACACAATGCTCTGCACAAACTACTCAGAACTACTTGAATATGAAGGAACTACATGATTCCTGTTGATTTTCTACTGGGATTTGCTGTTTTCACTACTTTTAATACAGAGTTCAAAAACAGGCTCAATTCAGCGTTCAGTGCGTTTTTGACACTTCATGCTAACATGCAATCAAACTGCACAAATCTCATCAAAAACTACACAAATCTCTGCACAAACTACTCAGAACAACTTGAATATGAAGGAACTACATGATTCCTGTTGATTTTCTGCTGGGATTTACTGTTTTCACTACTTTTAATAAAGAGTTCAAAAACAGGCTCAATTCAGCATTGAGTGCGTTTATGACTAATCAACTTGAAATGAAATCAAACTGCACAAATCTCTGCACAAACTACTCAGAAATACTTGAATATGAAGGAACTACATGATCCTTGTTGATTTTCTGCTGGGTTTGCTGATTTCACTACTTTTAATACAGAGTTCAAAAACAGGCTTAATTCAGCATTGAGTGCCTTTTTGTTACTTCAGACTAACATGCAACCACACTGCACAAATCTCTGCACAAACTAATAAAAGCTACTTGAATATGAAGGAAGTACCTTATTCCTGTTTATTTTCTGCTGGGATTTGCTGATTTCACTCATTTTAATACAGAGTTCAAAAACAGGTTTATTTCAGCATTGAGTGCGTTTTTGTTACTTCATACTAACATGCAACCAAACTGCACAAATCTCTGCACAAACTAATAAAAGCTACTTGAATATGAAGGAACTACATGATTCCTGTTGATTTTCTGCTGGGATTTGCTGATTTCGCTACTTTTAATAGAAAGTTCAAAAACAGGCTCAATTCAACATTGGGTGCGTTTGTGACACATCAACTTGAAATGAAATCAAACTGCACAAATCTCTTCAAAACCTATATAAATCTCTGCACAAACTAATAAAAGCTACTTGAATATGAAGGAACTACATGATTCCTGTTTATTTTCTGCTGGGAATTGCTGATTTCACTCATTTTAATACAGAGTTCAAAAACAGGCTTATTTCAGCATTGAGTGCCTTTTTGTTACTTCATACTGACATGCAACCAAACTGCACAAATCTCTGCACAAACTACTCAGAACTACTTGAATATGAAGGAACTACATGATTCTCGTTGATTTTCTGCTGGGATTTGCTGTTTTCACTACTTTTAATAGAGAGTTCAAAAACAGGCTCAATTCAGCGTTCAGTGCGTTTTTAACACTTCATGCTAACATGCAATCAAACTGCACAAATCTCTTCAAAAACTACACAAATCTCTGCACAAACTACTCAGAACAACTTGAATATGAAGGAACTACATGATTCCTATTGATTTTCTGCTGGGATTTGCTGATTTCGCTACTTTTAATACAGAGTTCAAAAATAGGCTCAATTCAGCATTGGGTGCGTTTGTGACTCATCAACTTGAAATGAAATCAAACTGCACAAATCTCTTTAAGACCTACATAAATGTCTGCACAAACTAATAAAAGCTACTTGAATATGAAGGAAGTACATGATTCTTGCTGATTTTCTGCTAGGATTTGCTGATTTCACTACTTTTAATACAGAGTTCAAAAACAGGCTTAATTCAGCATTGAGTGCGTTTTTGTTACTCATACTAACATTGCAACCAAACTGCACAGATCTCTTCAAAAACTAGAAAATCTCTGCACAAACTAATAAAAGCTACTTGAATATGAAGGAACTACATGATTCCTATTGATTTTCTAATGGGATTTGCTTATTTCACTACTTTTCATACAGAGTTCAAAAACAGGCTCAATTCAGCATTGGGTGCGTTTGTGACTCATCAATTTGAAATGAAATCAAACTGCACAAATCTCTTCAAAACCTATATAAATCTCTGCACAAACTAATAAAAGCTACTTGAATATGAAGGAAGTACCTGATTCCTGTTGATTTTCTGTTGGGATTTGCTGATTTCACTCATTTTAATACAGAGTTCAAAAACAGGCTCAATTCAGCATTGGGTGCGTTTGTGACTCATCAACTTGAAATGAAATCAAACTGCACAAATCTCTGCACAAACTACTCAGAACTACTTGAATATGAAGGGACTACATTATTCCCGTTGATTTTCTGCTGGGAATTGGTGTTTTCACTACATTTAATACAAAGTTCAAAAACAGGCTCAATTCAGCGTTGAGTGCCTATATGACACATCAACTTCAAGTGCAGTCAAACTGCACAAATCTCTTCAAAAACTACACAAATCTCTGCAGAAACTACTAAAAACTACTTGAATATGAAGGAACTACATGATTCCTGTTGATTTTCTGCCCGGATTTAATGATTTCACTACATTTAATACAGAGTTCAAAAACAGGCTCAATTCAGCGTTGAGTGCGTTTTTGACACTTCATGCTAACATGCAATCAAACTGCACAAATCTCATCAAAAACTACATAAATTTCTGCACAAACTACTAAAAACTACTTGAATATGAAGGAACTACATGATTCCTGTTGATTTTCTGCTGGGATTTACTGTTTTCACTACTTTTAATACAGAGTTCAAAAACAGGCTCAATTCAGCGTTCAGTGGGTTTTTGATACTTCATGCTAACTGCAATCAAACTGCACAAATCTCATCAAAAACTACACAAATCTCTGCACAAACTACTCAGAACTACTTGAATATGAAGGGAATACATGATTCTCGTTGATTTTCTGCTGGGATTTGCTGTTTTCACTACATTTAATACAAAGTTCAAAAACAGGCTCACTTCAGCATTGGGTGCGTTTGTAACTCATCAACTTGAAATGAAATCAAACTGCACAAATCTCATTAAAAACTACACAAATCTCTGCAGAAACTACTCAGAACAACTTGAATATGACGGAACTACATGATTCCTGTTGATTTTCTGCTGGGATTTGCTGTTTTCACTACTTTTAATACAGAGTTCAAAAACAGGCTCAATTCAGCTTTCAGTGCTTTTTTGATACTTCATGTTAAGATGGAATCATCCTAAACAAATCTCTTCAAAAACTGCACAAATCTCGGCACAAACTACTCATAACTACTTGAATATGAAGGAACTACATGATTCCTGTTGATTTTCTTCTGGGATTTAATGGTTTCACTACATTTAATACAGAGTTCATAAACAGGCTCAATTCAGCGTTCAGTGCGTTATTGATACTTCATGCTAACATCCAATCAAACTGCACAAATCTCATCAAAAACTACACAATTCTCTGCACAAACTACTCAGAACTACTTGAATATGAAGGAACTACATGATTCCCGTTGATTTTCTGCTGGGATTTAATGATTTCACTACATTTAATACAAAGTTCAAAAACAGGCTCAATTCAGCGTTGAGTGCCTTTATGACACATCAACTTGAAGTGCAGTCAAACTGCACAAATCTCTTCAAAAACTACACAAATCTCTGCCCAAACTACTCAGAACTACTTCAATATGAAGGAACTACATGATTCCTGTTGATTTTCTGCTGGGATTTGCTGTTTTCACTACTTTTAATACAGAGTTCAAAAACAGGCTCAATTCAGCGTTCAGTACGTTTTTGATACTTCATGCTAACATGGAATCATACTAAACAAATCTCTTCAAAAACTGCACAAATCTCTGCACAAACTACTCAGAACCACTTGAATATGAAGGAACTACATGATTCCTGTTGATTTTCTTCTGGGATTTAATGATTTCCTTACATTTAATACAGAGTTCAAAAACAGGCTCAATTCAGCCTTTAAATGCGTTTTTGATACTTCATGCTAACATGCAATCAAAATGCACAAATCTCATCAAAAACTACACAAATCTCTGCACAAACTACTCAGAACAACTTGAATATGAAGGAACTACATGATTCCTGTTGATTTTCTGCTGGGATTTGCTGTTTTCACTACTTTTAATACAGAGTTCAAAAACAGGCTCAATTCAGCGTTCAGTGCGTTTTTGATACTTCATGCTAACATGGAATCATACTAAACAAATCTCTTCAAAAACTGCACAAATCTCTGCACAAACTACTCAGAACTACCTGAATATGAAGGAACGACATTATTCCTGTTTATTTTCTTCTGGGATTTAATGATTTCACTACATTTAATACAGAGTTCAAAAACAGGATCAATTCAGCGTTGAGTGCCTATATGACACATCAACTTCAAGTGCAGTCAAACTGCACAAATCTCTTCAAAAACTACACAAATCTCTGCAGAAAGTACTAAAAACTACTTGAATATGAAGGAACTACATGATTCATGTTGATTTTCTGCTGGGATTTGCTGTTTTCATTACTTTTAATACAGAGTTCAAAAACAGGCTCAATTCAGCGTTCAGTGCGTTTTTGATACTTCATGCTAACATGCAATCAAACTGCACAAATCTCATCAAAAACTACACAATTCTCTGCACAAACTACTCAGAACTACTTGAATATGAAGGGACTACATGATTCCCGTTGATTTTCTGCTGGGATTTGCTGTTTTCACTACATTTAATACAAAGTTCAAAAACAGGCTCAATTCAGCGTTGAGTGCCTTTATGACACATCAATTTGAAGTGCAGTCAAATTGCACAAATCTCTTCAAAAACTACACAAATATCTGCACAAACTACTAAAAACTACTTGAATATGAAGGAACTACATGATTTCTGTTGATTTTTTACTGGGATTTGCTGTTTTCACTACTTTTAATACAGAGTTCAAAAACAGGCTCAATTCAGCGTTCAGTGCGTTTTTGATACTTCATGCTAACATGGAATCATACTAAACAAATCTCTTCAAAAACTGCACAAATCTCTGCACAAACTACTCAGAACTACTTGAATATGAAGGAACTACATGATTCCTGTTGATTTTCTTCTGGGATTTAATGATTTCACTACATTTAATACAGAGTTCAAAAACATGTTCGATTCAGCGTTGAGTGCGTTTCTGATACTTCATGGTAACATACAATCACACTGCACAAATCTCTTCGAAATCTACACAAATCTCTGCACAAACTACTCAGAACTTCTTGAATATGAAGGGATTATATGATTCCTGTTGATTTTCTGCTGGGATTTGCTGTTTTCACTACATTTAATACAAAGTTCAAAAACAGGCTCAATTCAGCGTTGAGTGCCTTTATGACACATCAACTTGAAGTGCAGTCAAACTGCACAAATCTCTTCAAAAACTACACAAATCTCTACAGAAACTACTAAAAACTACTTGAATATGAAGGAACTACATGATTCATGTTGATTTTCTGCCCGGATTTAATGATTTCACTACATTTAATACAGAGTTGAAAAACAGGCTCAATTCAGCGTTGAGTGCCTTTATGACACATAAACTTGAAGTGCAGTCAAAGTGCACAAATATCTTCAAAAACTACACAATGCTCTGCACAAACTACTCAGAACTACTTGAATATGAAGGAACTACATGATTCCTGTTGATTTTCTGCTGGGATTTGCTGTTTTCACTACTTTTAATACAGAGTTCAAAAACAGGCTCAATTCAGCGTTCAGTGCGTTTTTGACACTTCATGCTAACATGCAATCAAACTGCACAAATCTCATCAAAAACTACACAAATCTCTGCACAAACTACTCAGAACAACTTGAATATGAAGGAACTACATGATTCCTGTTGATTTTCTGCTGGGATTTACTGTTTTCACTACTTTTAATAAAGAGTTCAAAAACAGGCTCAATTCAGCATTCAGTGCTTTTTTGATACTTCATGCTAACATGGAATCATACTAAACAAATCTCTTCAAAAACTGCACAAATCTCTGCACAAACTACTCAGAACTACTGGAATATGAAGGAACTACATGATTCCTGTTGATTTTCTTCTGGGATTTAATGATTTCACTACATTTAATACAGAGTTCAAAAACAGGCTCAATTCAGCGTTCAGTGCGTTTTTGATACTTCATGCTAACTGCAATCAAACTGCACAAATCTCATCAAAAACTACACAAATCTCTGCACAAACTACTCAGAACTACTTGAATATGAAGGGAATACATGATTCTCGTTGATTTTCTGCTGGGATTTGCTGTTTTCACTACATTTAATACAAAGTTCAAAAACAGGCTCACTTCAGCATTGAGTGCCTTTATGACACATAAACTTGAAGTGCAGTCAAACTGCACAAATATCTTCAAAAACTACACAAATCTCTGCATAAACTACTAAAAACTACTTCAATATGAAGGAACTACATGATTCCTGTTGATTTTCTGCTGGGATTTGCTGTTTTCACTACTTTTAATACAGAGTTCAAAAACAGGCTCAATTCAGCGTTCAGTGTGTTTTTAACACTTCATGCTAACATGCAATCAAACTGCACAAATCTCATCAAAAACTACACAAATCTCTGCACAAACTACTCAGAACTACTTGAATATGAAGGAAGTACCTGATTCTTGTTGATTTTCTGCTGGGATTTGCTGATTTCACTACTTTTAATACAGAGTTCAAAAACAGGCTCAATTCAGCATTGAGTGCGTTTATGACTAATCAACTTGAAATGAAATCAAACTGCACAAATCTCTGCACAAACTACGCAGAACAACTTGAATATGACGGAACTACATGATTCCTGTTGATTTTCTGCTGGGATTTGCTGTTTTCACTACTTTTAATACAGAGTTCAAAAACAGGCTCAATTCAGCGTTCAGTGCGTTTTTGACTAATCAACTTGAAATGAAATCAAACTGCACAAATCTCTGCACAAACTACGCAGAACAACTTGAATATGACGGAACTACATGATTCCTGTTGATTTTCTGCTGGGATTTGCTGTTTTCACTACTTTTAATACAGAGTTCAAAAACAGGCTCAATTCAGCGTTCAGTGCTTTTTTGATACTTCATGTTAACATGGAATCATCCTAAACAAATCTCTTCAAAAACTGCACAAATCTCTGCACAAACTACTCAGACCTACTTGAATATGAAGGAACTACATGATTCCTGTTGATTTTCTTCTGGGATTTAATGATTTCACTACATTTAATACAGAGTTCATAAACAGGCTCAATTCAGCGTTCAGTGCGTTATTGATACGTCATGCTAACATGCAATCAAACTGCACAAATCTCATCAAAAACTACACAATTCTCTGCACAAACTACTCAGAACTACTTGAATATGAAGGAACTACATGATTCCTGTTGATTTTCTGCCCGGATTTAATGATTTCACTACATTTCATACAAAGTTCAAAAACATGTTCAATTCAGCCTTGAGTGCGTTCTGATACTTCATGGTAACATACAATCACACTGCAAAATCTTTTCGAAATCTACACAAATCTCTGCACAAACTACTCAGAACTACTTGAATATAAAGGAACTACATGATTCCCGTTGATTTTCTGCTGGGATTTGCTGTTTTCACTAATTTTAATACAGAGTTCAAAAACAGGCTCAATTCAGCGTTGAGTGCCTTTATGACACATCAACTTGAAGTGCAGTCAAACTGCACAAATCTCTTCAAAAACTACACAAATCTCTACAGAAACTACTAAAAACTACTTGAATATGAAGGAACTACATGATTCCTGTTGATTTTCTGCTGGGATTTGCTGTTTTCACTACTTTTAATACAGAGTTCAAAAACAGGCTCAATTCAGCGTTCAGTGCGTTTTTGACACTTCATGCTAACATGCAATCAAACTGCACAAATCTCATCAAAAACTACACAAATCTCTGCACAAACTACTCAGAACAACTTGAATATGAAGGAACTACATGATTCCTGTTGATTTTCTGCTGGGATTTACTGTTTTCACTACTTTTAATACAGAGTTCAAAAACAGGCTCAATTCAGCGTTCAGTGCGTTTTTGATACTTCATGCTAACATGGAATCATACTAAACAAATCTCTTCAAAAACTGCACAAATCTCTGCACAAACTACTCAGAACTACTTGAATATGAAGGAACTACATGATTCCTGTTGATTTTCTTCTGGGATTTAATGATTTCACTACATTTAATACAGAGTTCAAAAACATGTTCGATTCAGCGTTGAGTGCGTTTCTGATACTTCATGGTAACATACAATCACACTGCACAAATCTCTTCGAAATCTACACAAATCTCTGCACAAACTACTCAGAACTTCTTGAATATGAAGGGATTATATGATTCCTGTTGATTTTCTGCTGGGATTTGCTGTTTTCACTACATTTAATACAAAGTTCAAAAACAGGCTCAATTCAGCGTTGAGTGCCTTTATGACACATCAACTTGAAGTGCAGTCAAACTGCACAAATCTCTTCAAAAACTACACAAATCTCTACAGAAACTACTAAAAACTACTTGAATATGAAGGAACTACATGATTCATGTTGATTTTCTGCCCGGATTTAATGATTTCACTACATTTAATACAGAGTTGAAAAACAGGCTCAATTCAGCGTTGAGTGCCTTTATGACACATAAACTTGAAGTGCAGTCAAAGTGCACAAATATCTTCAAAAACTACACAATGCTCTGCACAAACTACTCAGAACTACTTGAATATGAAGGAACTACATGATTCCTGTTGATTTTCTGCTGGGATTTGCTGTTTTCACTACTTTTAATACAGAGTTCAAAAACAGGCTCAATTCAGCGTTCAGTGCGTTTTTGACACTTCATGCTAACATGCAATCAAACTGCACAAATCTCATCAAAAACTACACAAATCTCTGCACAAACTACTCAGAACAACTTGAATATGAAGGAACTACATGATTCCTGTTGATTTTCTGCTGGGATTTGCTGTTTTCACTACTTTTAATACAGAGTTCAAAAACAGGCTCAATTCAGCTTTCAGTGCTTTTTTGATACTTCATGTTAAGATGGAATCATCCTAAACAAATCTCTTCAAAAACTGCACAAATCTCGGCACAAACTACTCAGAACTACTTGAATATGAAGGAACTACATGATTCCCGTTGATTTTCTGCTGGGATTTAATGATTTCACTACATTTAATACAAAGTTCAAAAACAGGCTCAATTCAGCGTTGAGTGCCTTTATGACACATCAACTTGAAGTGCAGTCAAACTGCACAAATCTCTTCAAAAACTACACAAATCTCTGCCCAAACTACTCAGAACTACTTCAATATGAAGGAACTACATGATTCCTGTTGATTTTCTGCTGGGATTTGCTGTTTTCACTACTTTTAATACAGAGTTCAAAAACAGGCTCAATTCAGCGTTCAGTACGTTTTTGATACTTCATGCTAACATGGAATCATACTAAACAAATCTCTTTAAAAACTGCACAAATCTCTGCACAAACTACTCAGAACCACTTGAATATGAAGGAACTACATGATTCCTGTTGATTTTCTTCTGGGATTTAATGATTTCCTTACATTTAATACAGAGTTCAAAAACAGGCTCAATTCAGCCTTTAAATGCGTTTTTGATACTTCATGCTAACATGCAATCAAAATGCACAAATCTCATCAAAAACTACACAAATCTCTGCACAAACTACTCAGAACAACTTGAATATGAAGGAACTACATGATTCCTGTTGATTTTCTGCTGGGATTTGCTGTTTTCACTACTTTTAATACAGAGTTCAAAAACAGGCTCAATTCAGCGTTCAGTGCGTTTTTGATACTTCATGCTAACATGGAATCATACTAAACAAATCTCTTCAAAAACTGCACAAATCTCTGCACAAACTACTCAGAACTACCTGAATATGAAGGAACGACATTATTCCTGTTTATTTTCTTCTGGGATTTAATGATTTCACTACATTTAATACAGAGTTCAAAAACAGGATCAATTCAGCGTTGAGTGCCTATATGACACATCACTTCAAGTGCAGTCAAACTGCACAAATCTCTTCAAAAACTACACAAATCTCTGCAGAAAGTACTAAAAACTACTTGAATATGAAGGAACTACATGATTCATGTTGATTTTCTGCTGGGATTTGCTGTTTTCATTACTTTTAATACAGAGTTCAAAAACAGGCTCAATTCAGCGTTCAGTGCGTTTTTGATACTTCATGCTAACATGCAATCAAACTGCACAAATCTCATCAAAAACTACACAATTCTCTGCACAAACTACTCAGAACTACTTGAATATGAAGGGACTACATGATTCCCGTTGATTTTCTGCTGGGATTTGCTGTTTTCACTACATTTAATACAAAGTTCAAAAACAGGCTCAATTCAGCGTTGAGTGCCTTTATGACACATCAATTTGAAGTGCAGTCAAATTGCACAAATCTCTTCAAAAACTACACAAATATCTGCACAAACTACTAAAAACTACTTGAATATGAAGGAACTACATGATTTCTGTTGATTTTTTACTGGGATTTGCTGTTTTCACTACTTTTAATACAGAGTTCAAAAACAGGCTCAATTCAGCGTTCAGTGCGTTTTTGATACTTCATGCTAACATGGAATCATACTAAACAAATCTCTTCAAAAACTGCACAAATCTCTGCACAAACTACTCAGAACTACTTGAATATGAAGGAACTACATGATTCCTGTTGATTTTCTTCTGGGATTTAATGATTTCACTACATTTAATACAGAGTTCAAAAACATGTTCGATTCAGCGTTGAGTGCGTTTCTGATACTTCATGGTAACATACAATCACACTGCACAAATCTCTTCGAAATCTACACAAATCTCTGCACAAACTACTCAGAACTTCTTGAATATGAAGGGATTATATGATTCCTGTTGATTTTCTGCTGGGATTTGCTGTTTTCACTACATTTAATACAAAGTTCAAAAACAGGCTCAATTCAGCGTTGAGTGCCTTTATGACACATCAACTTGAAGTGCAGTCAAACTGCACAAATCTCTTCAAAAACTACACAAATCTCTACAGAAACTACTAAAAACTACTTGAATATGAAGGAACTACATGATTCATGTTGATTTTCTGCCCGGATTTAATGATTTCACTACATTTAATACAGAGTTGAAAAACAGGCTCAATTCAGCGTTGAGTGCCTTTATGACACATAAACTTGAAGTGCAGTCAAAGTGCACAAATATCTTCAAAAACTACACAATGCTCTGCACAAACTACTCAGAACTACTTGAATATGAAGGAACTACATGATTCCTGTTGATTTTCTGCTGGGATTTGCTGTTTTCACTACTTTTAATACAGAGTTCAAAAACAGGCTCAATTCAGCGTTCAGTGCGTTTTTGACACTTCATGCTAACATGCAATCAAACTGCACAAATCTCATCAAAAACTACACAAATCTCTGCACAAACTACTCAGAACAACTTGAATATGAAGGAACTACATGATTCCTGTTGATTTTCTGCTGGGATTTACTGTTTTCACTACTTTTAATAAAGAGTTCAAAAACAGGCTCAATTCAGCATTCAGTGCTTTTTTGATACTTCATGCTAACATGGAATCATACTAAACAAATCTCTTCAAAAACTGCACAAATCTCTGCACAAACTACTCAGAACTACTGGAATATGAAGGAACTACATGATTCCTGTTGATTTTCTTCTGGGATTTAATGATTTCACTACATTTAATACAGAGTTCATAAACAGGCTCAATTCAGCGTTCAGTGCGTTATTGATACGTCATGCTAACATGCAATCAAACTGCACAAATCTCATCAAAAACTACACAATTCTCTGCACAAACTACTCAGAACTACTTGAATATGAAGGAACTACATGATTCCTGTTGATTTTCTGCCCGGATTTAATGATTTCACTACATTTCATACAAAGTTCAAAAACATGTTCAATTCAGCCTTGAGTGCGTTCTGATACTTCATGGTAACATACAATCACACTGCAAAATCTTTTCGAAATCTACACAAATCTCTGCACAAACTACTCAGAACTACTTGAATATAAAGGAACTACATGATTCCCGTTGATTTTCTGCTGGGATTTGCTGTTTTCACTAATTTTAATACAGAGTTCAAAAACAGGCTCAATTCAGCGTTGAGTGCCTTTATGACACATCAACTTGAAGTGCAGTCAAACTGCACAAATCTCTTCAAAAACTACACAAATCTCTACAGAAACTACTAAAAACTACTTGAATATGAAGGAACTACATGATTCCTGTTGATTTTCTGCTGGGATTTGCTGTTTTCACTACTTTTAATACAGAGTTCAAAAACAGGCTCAATTCAGCGTTCAGTGCGTTTTTGACACTTCATGCTAACATGCAATCAAACTGCACAAATCTCATCAAAAACTACACAAATCTCTGCACAAACTACTCAGAACAACTTGAATATGAAGGAACTACATGATTCCTGTTGATTTTCTGCTGGGATTTACTGTTTTCACTACTTTTAATACAGAGTTCAAAAACAGGCTCAATTCAGCGTTCAGTGCGTTTTTGATACTTCATGCTAACATGGAATCATACTAAACAAATCTCTTCAAAAACTGCACAAATCTCTGCACAAACTACTCAGAACTACTTGAATATGAAGGAACTACATGATTCCTGTTGATTTTCTTCTGGGATTTAATGATTTCACTACATTTAATACAGAGTTCAAAAACATGTTCGATTCAGCGTTGAGTGCGTTTCTGATACTTCATGGTAACATACAATCACACTGCACAAATCTCTTCGAAATCTACACAAATCTCTGCACAAACTACTCAGAACTTCTTGAATATGAAGGGATTATATGATTCCTGTTGATTTTCTGCTGGGATTTGCTGTTTTCACTACATTTAATACAAAGTTCAAAAACAGGCTCAATTCAGCGTTGAGTGCCTTTATGACACATCAACTTGAAGTGCAGTCAAACTGCACAAATCTCTTCAAAAACTACACAAATCTCTACAGAAACTACTAAAAACTACTTGAATATGAAGGAACTACATGATTCATGTTGATTTTCTGCCCGGATTTAATGATTTCACTACATTTAATACAGAGTTGAAAAACAGGCTCAATTCAGCGTTGAGTGCCTTTATGACACATAAACTTGAAGTGCAGTCAAAGTGCACAAATATCTTCAAAAACTACACAATGCTCTGCACAAACTACTCAGAACTACTTGAATATGAAGGAACTACATGATTCCTGTTGATTTTCTGCTGGGATTTGCTGTTTTCACTACTTTTAATACAGAGTTCAAAAACAGGCTCAATTCAGCGTTCAGTGCGTTTTTGACACTTCATGCTAACATGCAATCAAACTGCACAAATCTCATCAAAAACTACACAAATCTCTGCACAAACTACTCAGAACAACTTGAATATGAAGGAACTACATGATTCCTGTTGATTTTCTGCTGGGATTTACTGTTTTCACTACTTTTAATAAAGAGTTCAAAAACAGGCTCAATTCAGCATTCAGTGCTTTTTTGATACTTCATGCTAACATGGAATCATACTAAACAAATCTCTTCAAAAACTGCACAAATCTCTGCACAAACTACTCAGAACTACTGGAATATGAAGGAACTACATGATTCCTGTTGATTTTCTTCTGGGATTTAATGATTTCACTACATTTAATACAGAGTTCAAAAACAGGCTCAATTCAGCGTTCAGTGCGTTTTTGATACTTCATGCTAACTGCAATCAAACTGCACAAATCTCATCAAAAACTACACAAATCTCTGCACAAACTACTCAGAACTACTTGAATATGAAGGGAATACATGATTCTCGTTGATTTTCTGCTGGGATTTGCTGTTTTCACTACATTTAATACAAAGTTCAAAAACAGGCTCACTTCAGCATTGAGTGCCTTTATGACACATAAACTTGAAGTGCAGTCAAACTGCACAAATATCTTCAAAAACTACACAAATCTCTGCATAAACTACTAAAAACTACTTCAATATGAAGGAACTACATGATTCCTGTTGATTTTCTGCTGGGATTTGCTGTTTTCACTACTTTTAATACAGAGTTCAAAAACAGGCTCAATTCAGCGTTCAGTGCGTTTTTAACACTTCATGCTAACATGCAATCAAACTGCACAAATCTCATCAAAAACTACACAAATCTCTGCACAAACTACTCAGAACTACTTGAATATGAAGGAAGTACCTGATTCTTGTTGATTTTCTGCTGGGATTTGCTGATTTCACTACTTTTAATACAGAGTTCAAAAACAGGCTCAATTCAGCATTGAGTGCGTTTATGACTAATCAACTTGAAATGAAATCAAACTGCACAAATCTCTGCACAAACTACGCAGAACAACTTGAATATGACGGAACTACATGATTCCTGTTGATTTTCTGCTGGGATTTACTGTTTTCACTACTTTTAATACAGAGTTCAAAAACAGGCTCAATTCAGCGTTCAGTGCTTTTTTGATACTTCATGTTAACATGGAATCATCCTAAACAAATCTCTTCAAAAACTGCACAAATCTCTGCACAAACTACTCAGACCTACTTGAATATGAAGGAACTACATGATTCCTGTTGATTTTCTTCTGGGATTTAATGATTTCACTACATTTAATACAGAGTTCATAAACAGGCTCAATTCAGCGTTCAGTGCGTTATTGATTCGTCATGCTAACATGCAATCAAACTGCACAAATCTCATCAAAAACTGCACAAATCTCTGCACAAACTACTCAGAACTACCTGAATATGAAGGAACGACATTATTCCTGTTTATTTTCTTCTGGGATTTAATGATTTCACTACATTTAATACAGAGTTCAAAAACAGGATCAATTCAGCGTTGAGTGCCTATATGACACATCACTTCAAGTGCAGTCAAACTGCACAAATCTCTTCAAAAACTACACAAATCTCTGCAGAAAGTACTAAAAACTACTTGAATATGAAGGAACTACATGATTCATGTTGATTTTCTGCTGGGATTTGCTGTTTTCATTACTTTTAATACAGAGTTCAAAAACAGGCTCAATTCAGCGTTCAGTGCGTTTTTGACACTTCATGCTAACATGCAATCAAACTGCACAAATCTCATCAAAAACTACACAAATCTCGGCACAAACTACTCAGAACAACTTGAATATGAAGGAACTACATGATTCCTGTTGATTTTCTGCTGGGATTTACTGTTTTCACTACTTTTAATACAGAGTTCAAAAACAGGCTCAATTCAGCGTTCAATGCTTTTTTGATACTTCATGCTAACATGGAATCATACTAAACAAATCTCTTCAAAAACTGCACAAATCTCTGCACAAACTACTCAGAACTACTTGAATATGAAGGAACTACATGATTCCTGTTGATTTTCTTCTGGGATTTAATGATTTCACTACATTTAATACAGAGTTCAAAAACAGGCTCAATTCAGCGTTCAGTGCGATTTTGATACTTCATGCTAACATGCAATCAAACTGCACAAATCTCATCAAAAACTACACAATTCTCTGCACAAACTACTCAGAACTACTTGAATATGAAGGAACTACATGATTCCTGTTGATTTTCTGCCCGGATTTAATGATTTCACTACATTTCATACAAAGTTCAAAAACATGTTCAATTCAGCCTTGAGTGCGTTCTGATACTTCATGGTAACATACAATCACACTGCAAAATCTTTTCGAAATCTACACAAATCTCTGCACAAACTACTCAGAACTACTTGAATATAAAGGAACTACATGATTCCCGTTGATTTTCTGCTGGGATTTGCTGTTTTCACTACTTTTAATACAGAGTTCAAAAACAGGCTCAATTCAGCGTTGAGTGCCTTTATGACACATCAACTTGAAGTGCAGTCAAACTGCACAAATCTCTTCAAAAACTACACAAATCTCTACAGAAACTACTAAAAACTACTTGAATATGAAGGAACTACATGATTCCTGTTGATTTTCTGCTGGGATTTGCTGTTTTCACTACTTTTAATACAGAGTTCAAAAACAGGCTCAATTCAGCGTTCAGTGCGTTTTTGACACTTCATGCTAACATGCAATCAAACTGCACAAATCTCATCAAAAACTACACAAATCTCGGCACAAACTACTCAGAACAACTTGAATATGAAGGAACTACATGATTCCTGTTGATTTTCTGCTGGGATTTACTGTTTTCACTACTTTTAATACAGAGTTCAAAAACAGGCTCAATTCAGCGTTCAATGCTTTTTTGATACTTCATGCTAACATGGAATCATACTAAACAAATCTCTTCAAAAACTGCACAAATCTCTGCACAAACTACTCAGAACTACTTGAATATGAAGGAACTACATGATTCCTGTTGATTTTCTTCTGGGATTTAATGATTTCACTACATTTAATACAGAGTTCAAAAACAGGCTCAATTCAGCGTTCAGTGCGTTTTTGATACTTCATGCTAACATGCAATCAAACTGCACAAATCTCAACAAAAACTACACAAATCTCTGCACAAACTACTCAAAACTACTTGAATATGAAGGGAATACATGATTCTCATTGATTTTCTGCTGGGATTTGCTGTTTTCACTACATTTAATACAAAGTTCAAAAACAGGCTCACTTCAGCATTGAGTGCCTTTATGACACAGAAACTTGAAGTGCAGTCAAACTGCACAAATCTCTGCCCAAACTACTCAGAACTACTTCAATATGAAGGAACTACATGATTCATGTTGATTTTCTGCTGGGATTTGCTGTTTTCACTACTTTTAATACAGAGTTCAAAAACAGGCTCAATTCAGCGTTCAGTGCTTTTTTGATACTTCATGTTAACATGGAATCATCCTAAACAAATCTCTTCAAAAACTGCACAAATCTCTGCACAAACTACTCAGACCTACTTGAATATGAAGGAACTACATGATTCCTGTTGATTTTCTTCTGGGATTTAATGATTTCACTACATTTAATACAGAGTTCATAAACAGGCTCAATTCAGCGTTCAGTGCGTTATTGATACGTCATGCTAACATGCAATCAAACTGCACAAATCTCATCAAAAACTACACAATTCTCTGCACAAACTACTCAGAACTACTTGAATATGAAGGAACTACATGATTCCTGTTGATTTTCTGCCCGGATTTAATGATTTCACTACATTTCATACAAAGTTCAAAAACATGTTCAATTCAGCCTTGAGTGCGTTCTGATACTTCATGGTAACATACAATCACACTGCAAAATCTTTTCGAAATCTACACAAATCTCTGCACAAACTACTCAGAACTACTTGAATATAAAGGAACTACATGATTCCCGTTGATTTTCTGCTGGGATTTGCTGTTTTCACTACTTTTAATACAGAGTTCAAAAACAGGCTCAATTCAGCGTTGAGTGCCTTTATGACACATCAACTTGAAGTGCAGTCAAACTGCACAAATCTCTTCAAAAACTACACAAATCTCTACAGAAACTACTAAAAACTACTTGAATATGAAGGAACTACATGATTCCTGTTGATTTTCTGCTGGGATTTGCTGTTTTCACTACTTTTAATACAGAGTTCAAAAACAGGCTCAATTCAGCGTTCAGTGCGTTTTTGACACTTCATGCTAACATGCAATCATACTAAACAAATCTCTTCAAAAACTGCACAAATCTCTGCACAAACTACTCAGAACTACTTGAATATGAAGGAACTACATGATTCCTGTTGATTTTCTTCTGGGATTTAATGATTTCACTACATTTAATACAGAGTTCAAAAACAGGCTCAATTCAGCGTTCAGTGCGTTTTTGATACTTCATGCTAACATGCAATCAAACTGCACAAATCTCAACAAAAACTACACAAATCTCTGCACAAACTACTCAAAACTACTTGAATATGAAGGGAATACATGATTCTCATTGATTTTCTGCTGGGATTTGCTGTTTTCACTACATTTAATACAAAGTTCAAAAACAGGCTCACTTCAGCATTGAGTGCCTTTATGACACAGAAACTTGAAGTGCAGTCAAACTGCACAAATCTCTGCCCAAACTACTCAGAACTACTTCAATATGAAGGAACTACATGATTCCTGTTGATTTTCTGCTGGGATTTGCTGTTTTCACTACTTTTAATACAGAGTTCAAAAACAGGCTCAATTCAGCGTTCAGTACGTTTTTGATACTTCATGCTATATGGATTCATACTAAACAAATCTCTTCAAAAACTGCACAAATCTCTGCACAAACTACTCAGAACCACTTGAATATGAAGGAACTACATGATTCCTGTTGATTTTCTTCTGGGATTTATTGATTTCCTTATATTTAATACAGAGTTCAAAAACAGGCTCAATTCAGCATTCAGTGCCTTCATGACACATAAACTTGAAGTGCAGTCAAACTGCACAAATCTCTTCAAAAACTACACAAATCTCTGCAGAAACTAATAAAAACTACTTGAATATGAAGGAACTACATGATTCATGTTGATTTTCTGCCCGGATTTAATGATTTCACTACATTTAATACAGAGTTGAAAAACAGGCTCAATTCAGCGTTGAGTGCCTTCATGACACATAAACTTGAAGTGCAGTCAAACTGCACAAATCTCTTCAAAAACTACACAAATCTCTGCAGAAACTAATAAAAACTACTTCTATATGAAGGAAGTACATGATTCCTGTTGATTTCCTTCTGGGATTTAATGATTTCACTACATTTAATACAGAGTTCAAAAACAGGCTCAATTCAGCGTTCAGTGCGTTTTTGATACTTCATGCTAACTGCAATCAAACTGCACAAATCTCATCAAAAACTACACAAATCTCTGCACAAACTACTCAGAACAACTTGAATATGAAGGAACTACATGATTCCTATTGATTTTCTGATGGGATTTACTGTTTTCACTACTTTTAATACAGAGTTCAAAAACAGGCTCAATTCAGCGTTCAGTGCTTTTTTGATACTTCATGCTAACATGGAATCAAACTGCACAAATCTCTTCAAAAACTGCACAAATCTCTGCACAAACTACTCAGAACTACTTGAATATGAAGGGACTACATGATTCCCGTTGATTTTCTGCTGGGAATTGGTGTTTTCACTACATTTAATACACAGTTCAAAAACAGGCTCAATTCAGCATTCAATGCGTTTTTGATACTTCATGCTAACATGCAATCAAACTGCACAAATCTCATCAAAAACTACACAAATCTCTGCACAAACTACTCAGAACAACTTGAATATGAAGAAACTAAATGATTCCTGTTGATTTTCTGCTGGGATTTGCTGTTTTCACTACTTTTAATAGAGAGTTCAAAAACAGGCTCAATTCAGCGTTCAGTGCGTTTTTAACACTTCATGCTAACATGCAATCAAACTGCACAAATCTCATCAAAAACTACACAAATCTCTGCACAAACTACTCAGAACAACTTGAATATGAAGGAACTACATGATTCCTGTTGATTTTCTGCTGGGATTTGCTGTTTTCACTACTTTTAATAGAGAGTTCAAAAACAGGCTCAATTCAGCGTTCAGTGCGTTTTTAAGACTTCATGCTAACATGCAATCAAACTGCACAAATCTCATCAAAAACTACACAAATCTCTGCACAAACTACTGAGAACTACTTGAATATGAAGGAAGTACCTGATTCTTGTTGATTTTCTGCTGGGATTTGCTGATTTCACTACTTTTAATACAGAGTTCAAAAACAGGCTCAATTCAGCATTGAGTGCGTTTATGACTAACCAACTTGAAATGAAATCAAACTGCACAAATCTCTGCACAAACTACTCAGAACTACTTGAATATGAAGGAACTACATGATTCATGTTGATTTTCTGCCCGGATTTAATGATTTCACTACATTTAATACAGAGTTGAAAAACAGGCTCAATTCAGCGTTGAGTGCCTTTATGACACATAAACTTGAAGTGCAGTCAAACTGCACAAATCTCTTCAAAAACTACAGAAATCTCTGCAGAAACTACTAAAAACTACTTGAATATGAAGGAAGTACCTGATTCTTGTTGATTTTCTGCTGGGATTTGCTGTTTTCACTACTTTTAATACAGAGTTCAAAAACAGGTTCAATTCAGCGTTCAGTGCGTTATTGATACTTCATGCTAACATCCAATCAAACTGCACAAATCTCATCAAAAACTACACAATTCTCTGCACAAACTACTCAGAACTACTTGAATATGAAGGAACTACATGATTCCCGTTGATTTTCTGCTGGGATTTAATGATTTCACTACATTTAATACAAAGTTCAAAAACAGGCTCAATTCAGCGTTGAGTGCCTTTATGACACATCAACTTGAAGTGCAGTCAAACTGCACAAATCTCTTCAAAAACTATACAAATCTCTGCCCAAACTACTCAGAACTACTTCAATATGAAGGAACTACATGATTCCTGTTGATTTTCTGCTGGGATTTGCTGTTTTCACTACTTTTAATACAGAGTTCAAAAACAGGCTCAATTCAGCGTTCAGTACGTTTTTGATACTTCATGCTAACATGGAATCATACTAAACAAATCTCTTCAAAAACTGCACAAATCTCTGCACAAACTACTCAGAACCACTTGAATATGAAGGAACTACATGATTCCTGTTGATTTTCTTCTGGGATTTAATGATTTCCTTACATTTAATACAGAGTTCAAAAACAGGCTCAATTCAGCCTTTAAATGCGTTTTTGATACTTCATGCTAACATGCAATCAAACTGCACAAATCTCATCAAAAACTACACAAATCTCTGCACAAACTACTCAGAACAACTTGAATATGAAGGAACTACATGATTCCTTTTGATTTTCTGCTGGGATTTGCTGTTTTCACTACTTTTAATACAGAGTTCAAAAACAGGCTCAATTCAGCGTTCAGTGCCTTTATGACACATAAACTTGAAGTGCAGTCAAACTGCACAAATATCTTCAAAAACTACAGAAATCTCTGCAGAAACTACTATAAACTACTTCAATATGAAGGAACTACATGATTCCTGTTGATTTTCTGCTGGGATTTGCTGTTTTCACTACTTTTAATACAGAGTTCAAAAACAGACTCAATTCAGCGTTCAGTGCGTTTTTGATACTTCATGCTAACATGGAATCATACTAAACAAATCTCTTCAAAAACTGCACAAATCTCTGCACAAACTACTCAGAACTACCTGAATATGAAGGAACGACATTATTCCTGTTTATTTTCTTCTGGGATTTAATGATTTCACTACATTTAATACAGAGTTCAAAAACATGTTCGATTCAGCGTTGAGTGCGTTTCTGATACTTCATGGTAACATACAATCACACTGCACAAATCTCTTCGAAATCTACACAAATCTCTGCACAAACTACTCAGAACTTCTTGAATATGAAGGGATTATATGATTCCTGTTGATTTTCTGCTGGGATTTGCTGTTTTCACTACATTTAATACAAAGTTCAAAAACAGGCTCAATTCAGCGTTGAGTGCCTTTATGACACATCAACTTGAAGTGCAGTCAAACTGCACAAATCTCTTCAAAAACTACACAAATCTCTACAGAAACTACTAAAAACTACTTGAATATGAAGGAACTACATGATTCATGTTGATTTTCTGCCCGGATTTAATGATTTCACTACATTTAATACAGAGTTGAAAAACAGGCTCAATTCAGCGTTGAGTGCCTTTATGACACATAAACTTGAAGTGCAGTCAAAGTGCACAAATATCTTCAAAAACTACACAATGCTCTGCACAAACTACTCAGAACTACTTGAATATGAAGGAACTACATGATTCCTGTTGATTTTCTACTGGGATTTGCTGTTTTCACTACTTTTAATACAGAGTTCAAAAACAGGCTCAATTCAGCGTTCAGTGCGTTTTTGACACTTCATGCTAACATGCAATCAAACTGCACAAATCTCATCAAAAACTACACAAATCTCTGCACAAACTACTCAGAACAACTTGAATATGAAGGAACTACATGATTCCTGTTGATTTTCTGCTGGGATTTACTGTTTTCACTACTTTTAATAAAGAGTTCAAAAACAGGCTCAATTCAGCATTGAGTGCGTTTATGACTAATCAACTTGAAATGAAATCAAACTGCACAAATCTCTGCACAAACTACTCAGAAATACTTGAATATGAAGGAACTACATGATCCTTGTTGATTTTCTGCTGGGTTTGCTGATTTCACTACTTTTAATACAGAGTTCAAAAACAGGCTTAATTCAGCATTGAGTGCCTTTTTGTTACTTCAGACTAACATGCAACCACACTGCACAAATCTCTGCACAAACTAATAAAAGCTACTTGAATATGAAGGAAGTACATGATTCTTGCTGATTTTCTGCTAGGATTTGCTGATTTCACTACTTTTAATACAGAGTTCAAAAACAGGCTTAATTCAGCATTGAGTGCGTTTTTGTTACTCATACTAACATTGCAACCAAACTGCACAGATCTCTTCAAAAACTAGAAAATCTCTGCACAAACTAATAAAAGCTACTTGAATATGAAGGAACTACATGATTCCTATTGATTTTCTAATGGGATTTGCTTATTTCACTACTTTTCATACAGAGTTCAAAAACAGGCTCAATTCAGCATTGGGTGCGTTTGTGACTCATCAATTTGAAATGAAATCAAACTGCACAAATCTCTTCAAAACCTATATAAATCTCTGCACAAACTAATAAAAGCTACTTGAATATGAAGGAAGTACCTGATTCCTGTTGATTTTCTGTTGGGATTTGCTGATTTCACTCATTTTAATACAGAGTTCAAAAACAGGCTCAATTCAGCATTGGGTGCGTTTGTGACTCATCAACTTGATATGAAATCAAACTGCACAAATCTCTGCACAAACTACTCAGAACTACTTGAATATGAAGGGACTACATTATTCCCGTTGATTTTCTGCTGGGAATTGGTGTTTTCACTACATTTAATACAAAGTTCAAAAACAGGCTCAATTCAGCGTTGAGTGCCTATATGACACATCAACTTCAAGTGCAGTCAAACTGCACAAATCTCTTCAAAAACTACACAAATCTCTGCAGAAACTACTAAAAACTACTTGAATATGAAGGAACTACATGATTCCTGTTGATTTTCTACCCGGATTTAATGATTTCACTACATTTAATACAGAGTTCAAAAACAGGCTCAATTCAGCGTTGAGTGCGTTTTTGACACTTCATGCTAACATGCAATCAAACTGCACAAATCTCATCAAAAACTACATAAATTTCTGCACAAACTACTAAAAACTACTTGAATATGAAGGAACTACATGATTCCTGTTGATTTTCTGCTGGGATTTACTGTTTTCACTACTTTTAATACAGAGTTCAAAAACAGGCTCAATTCAGCGTTCAGTGGGTTTTTGATACTTCATGCTAACTGCAATCAAACTGCACAAATCTCATCAAAAACTACACAAATCTCTGCACAAACTACTCAGAACTACTTGAATATGAAGGGAATACATGATTCTCGTTGATTTTCTGCTGGGATTTGCTGTTTTCACTACATTTAATACAAAGTTCAAAAACAGGCTCACTTCAGCATTGAGTGCCTTTATGACACATAAACTTGAAGTGCAGTCAAACTGCACAAATATCTTCAAAAACTACACAAATCTCTGCATAAACTACTAAAAACAACTTGAATATGACGGAACTACATGATTCCTGTTGATTTTCTGCTGGGATTTGCTGTTTTCACTACTTTTAATACAGAGTTCAAAAACAGGCTCAATTCAGCGTTCAGTGCTTTTTTGATACTTCATGTTAACATGGAATCATCCTAAACAAATCTCTTCAAAAACTGCACAAATCTCTGCACAAACTACTCAGACCTACTTGAATATGAAGGAACTACATGATTCCTGTTGATTTTCTTCTGGGATTTAATGATTTCACTACATTTAATACAGAGTTCATAAACAGGCTCAATTCAGCGTTCAGTGCGTTATTGATACGTCATGCTAACATGCAATCAAACTGCACAAATCTCATCAAAAACTACACAATTCTCTGCACAAACTACTCAGAACTACTTGAATATGAAGGAAGTACCTGATTCTTGTTGATTTTCTGCTGGGATTTGCTGATTTCACTACTTTTAATACAGAGTTCAAAAACAGGCTCAATTCAGCATTGAGTGCGTTTATGACTAATCAACTTGAAATGAAATCAAACTGCACAAATCTCTGCACAAACTACGCAGAACAACTTGAATATGACGGAACTACATGATTCCTGTTGATTTTCTGCTGGGATTTGCTGTTTTCACTACTTTTAATACAGAGTTCAAAAACAGGCTCAATTCAGCGTTCAGTGCTTTTTTGATACTTCATGTTAACATGGAATCATCCTAAACAAATCTCTTCAAAAACTGCACAAATCTCTGCACAAACTACTCAGACCTACTTGAATATGAAGGAACTACATGATTCCTGTTGATTTTCTTCTGGGATTTAATGATTTCACTACATTTAATACAGAGTTCATAAACAGGCTCAATTCAGCGTTCAGTGCGTTATTGATACGTCATGCTAACATGCAATCAAACTGCACAAATCTCATCAAAAACTACACAATTCTCTGCACAAACTACTCAGAACTACTTGAATATGAAGGAACTACATGATTCCTGTTGATTTTCTGCCCGGATTTAATGATTTCACTACATTTCATACAAAGTTCAAAAACATGTTCAATTCAGCCTTGAGTGCGTTCTGATACTTCATGGTAACATACAATCACACTGCAAAATCTTTTCGAAATCTACACAAATCTCTGCACAAACTACTCAGAACTACTTGAATATAAAGGAACTACATGATTCCCGTTGATTTTCTGCTGGGATTTGCTGTTTTCACTAATTTTAATACAGAGTTCAAAAACAGGCTCAATTCAGCGTTGAGTGCCTTTATGACACATCAACTTGAAGTGCAGTCAAACTGCACAAATCTCTTCAAAAACTACACAAATCTCTACAGAAACTACTAAAAACTACTTGAATATGAAGGAACTACATGATTCCTGTTGATTTTCTGCTGGGATTTGCTGTTTTCACTACTTTTAATACAGAGTTCAAAAACAGGCTCAATTCAGCGTTCAGTGCGTTTTTGACACTTCATGCTAACATGCAATCAAACTGCACAAATCTCATCAAAAACTACACAAATCTCTGCACAAACTACTCAGAACAACTTGAATATGAAGGAACTACATGATTCCTGTTGATTTTCTGCTGGGATTTACTGTTTTCACTACTTTTAATACAGAGTTCAAAAACAGGCTCAATTCAGCGTTCAGTGCGTTTTTGATACTTCATGCTAACATGGAATCATACTAAACAAATCTCTTCAAAAACTGCACAAATCTCTGCACAAACTACTCAGAACTACTTGAATATGAAGGAACTACATGATTCCTGTTGATTTTCTTCTGGGATTTAATGATTTCACTACATTTAATACAGAGTTCAAAAACATGTTCGATTCAGCGTTGAGTGCGTTTCTGATACTTCATGGTAACATACAATCACACTGCACAAATCTCTTCGAAATCTACACAAATCTCTGCACAAACTACTCAGAACTTCTTGAATATGAAGGGATTATATGATTCCTGTTGATTTTCTGCTGGGATTTGCTGTTTTCACTACATTTAATACAAAGTTCAAAAACAGGCTCAATTCAGCGTTGAGTGCCTTTATGACACATCAACTTGAAGTGCAGTCAAACTGCACAAATCTCTTCAAAAACTACACAAATCTCTACAGAAACTACTAAAAACTACTTGAATATGAAGGAATTACATGATTCATGTTGATTTTCTGCCCGGATTTAATGATTTCACTACATTTAATACAGAGTTGAAAAACAGGCTCAATTCAGCGTTGAGTGCCTTTATGACACATAAACTTGAAGTGCAGTCAAAGTGCACAAATATCTTCAAAAACTACACAATGCTCTGCACAAACTACTCAGAACTACTTGAATATGAAGGAACTACATGATTCCTGTTGATTTTCTGCTGGGATTTGCTGTTTTCACTACTTTTAATACAGAGTTCAAAAACAGGCTCAATTCAGCGTTCAGTGCGTTTTTGACACTTCATGCTAACATGCAATCAAACTGCACAAATCTCATCAAAAACTACACAAATCTCTGCACAAACTACTCAGAACAACTTGAATATGAAGGAACTACATGATTCCTGTTGATTTTCTGCTGGGATTTACTGTTTTCACTACTTTTAATAAAGAGTTCAAAAACAGGCTCAATTCAGCATTCAGTGCTTTTTTGATACTTCATGCTAACATGGAATCATACTAAACAAATCTCTTCAAAAACTGCACAAATCTCTGCACAAACTACTCAGAACTACTGGAATATGAAGGAACTACATGATTCCTGTTGATTTTCTTCTGGGATTTAATGATTTCACTACATTTAATACAGAGTTCAAAAACAGGCTCAATTCAGCGTTCAGTGCGTTTTTGATACTTCATGCTAACTGCAATCAAACTGCACAAATCTCATCAAAAACTACACAAATCTCTGCACAAACTACTCAGAACTACTTGAATATGAAGGGAATACATGATTCTCGTTGATTTTCTGCTGGGATTTGCTGTTTTCACTACATTTAATACAAAGTTCAAAAACAGGCTCACTTCAGCATTGAGTGCCTTTATGACACATAAACTTGAAGTGCAGTCAAACTGCACAAATATCTTCAAAAACTACACAAATCTCTGCATAAACTACTAAAAACTACTTCAATATGAAGGAACTACATGATTCCTGTTGATTTTCTGCTGGGATTTGCTGTTTTCACTACTTTTAATACAGAGTTCAAAAACAGGCTCAATTCAGCGTTCAGTGCGTTTTTAACACTTCATGCTAACATGCAATCAAACTGCACAAATCTCATCAAAAACTACACAAATCTCTGCACAAACTACTCAGAACTACTTGAATATGAAGGAAGTACCTGATTCTTGTTGATTTTCTGCTGGGATTTGCTGATTTCACTACTTTTAATACAGAGTTCAAAAACAGGCTCAATTCAGCATTGAGTGCGTTTATGACTAATCAACTTGAAATTAAATCAAACTGCACAAATCTCTGCACAAACTACGCAGAACAACTTGAATATGACGGAACTACATGATTCCTGTTGATTTTCTGCTGGGATTTGCTGTTTTCACTACTTTTAATACAGAGTTCAAAAACAGGCTCAATTCAGCGTTCAGTGCTTTTTTGATACTTCATGTTAACATGGAATCATCCTAAACAAATCTCTTCAAAAACTGCACAAATCTCTGCACAAACTACTCAGACCTACTTGAATATGAAGGAACTACATGATTCCTGTTGATTTTCTTCTGGGATTTAATGATTTCACTACATTTAATACAGAGTTCATAAACAGGCTCAATTCAGCGTTCAGTGCGTTATTGATACGTCATGCTAACATGCAATCAAACTGCACAAATCTCATCAAAAACTACACAATTCTCTGCACAAACTACTCAGAACTACTTGAATATGAAGGAACTACATGATTCCTGTTGATTTTCTGCCCGGATTTAATGATTTCACTACATTTCATACAAAGTTCAAAAACATGTTCAATTCAGCCTTGAGTGCGTTCTGATACTTCATGGTAACATACAATCACACTGCAAAATCTTTTCGAAATCTACACAAATCTCTGCACAAACTACTCAGAACTACTTGAATATAAAGGAACTACATGATTCCCGTTGATTTTCTGCTGGGATTTGCTGTTTTCACTAATTTTAATACAGAGTTCAAAAACAGGCTCAATTCAGCGTTGAGTGCCTTTATGACACATCAACTTGAAGTGCAGTCAAACTGCACAAATCTCTTCAAAAACTACACAAATCTCTACAGAAACTACTAAAAACTACTTGAATATGAAGGAACTACATGATTCCTGTTGATTTTCTGCTGGGATTTGCTGTTTTCACTACTTTTAATACAGAGTTCAAAAACAGGCTCAATTCAGCGTTCAGTGCGTTTTTGACACTTCATGCTAACATGCAATCAAACTGCACAAATCTCATCAAAAACTACACAAATCTCTGCACAAACTACTCAGAACAACTTGAATATGAAGGAACTACATGATTCCTGTTGATTTTCTGCTGGGATTTACTGTTTTCACTACTTTTAATACAGAGTTCAAAAACAGGCTCAATTCAGCGTTCAGTGCGTTTTTGATACTTCATGCTAACATGGAATCATACTAAACAAATCTCTTCAAAAACTGCACAAATCTCTGCACAAACTACTCAGAACTACTTGAATATGAAGGAACTACATGATTCCTGTTGATTTTCTTCTGGGATTTAATGATTTCACTACATTTAATACAGAGTTCAAAAACATGTTCGATTCAGCGTTGAGTGCGTTTCTGATACTTCATGGTAACATACAATCACACTGCACAAATCTCTTCGAAATCTACACAAATCTCTGCACAAACTACTCAGAACTTCTTGAATATGAAGGGATTATATGATTCCTGTTGATTTTCTGCTGGGATTTGCTGTTTTCACTACATTTAATACAAAGTTCAAAAACAGGCTCAATTCAGCGTTGAGTGCCTTTATGACACATCAACTTGAAGTGCAGTCAAACTGCACAAATCTCTTCAAAAACTACACAAATCTCTACAGAAACTACTAAAAACTACTTGAATATGAAGGAACTACATGATTCATGTTGATTTTCTGCCCGGATTTAATGATTTCACTACATTTAATACAGAGTTGAAAAACAGGCTCAATTCAGCGTTGAGTGCCTTTATGACACATAAACTTGAAGTGCAGTCAAAGTGCACAAATATCTTCAAAAACTACACAATGCTCTGCACAAACTACTCAGAACTACTTGAATATGAAGGAACTACATGATTCCTGTTGATTTTCTGCTGGGATTTGCTGTTTTCACTACTTTTAATACAGAGTTCAAAAACAGGCTCAATTCAGCGTTCAGTGCGTTTTTGACACTTCATGCTAACATGCAATCAAACTGCACAAATCTCATCAAAAACTACACAAATCTCTGCACAAACTACTCAGAACAACTTGAATATGAAGGAACTACATGATTCCTGTTGATTTTCTGCTGGGATTTACTGTTTTCACTACTTTTAATAAAGAGTTCAAAAACAGGCTCAATTCAGCATTCAGTGCTTTTTTGATACTTCATGCTAACATGGAATCATACTAAACAAATCTCTTCAAAAACTGCACAAATCTCTGCACAAACTACTCAGAACTACTGGAATATGAAGGAACTACATGATTCCTGTTGATTTTCTTCTGGGATTTAATGATTTCACTACATTTAATACAGAGTTCAAAAACAGGCTCAATTCAGCCTTGAGTACGTTCTGATACTTCATGGTAACATACAATCACACTGCAAAATCTTTTCGAAATCTACACAAATCTCTGCACAAACTACTCAGAACTACTTGAATATAAAGGAACTACATGATTCCTGTTGATTTTCTGCTGGGATTTAATGATTTCACTACATGTCATACAGAGTTCAAAAACATGTTCAATTCAGCCTTGAGTGCGTTTCTGATACTTCATGGTAACATACAATCACACTGCAAAATCTTTTCGAAATCTACACAAATCTCTGCACAAACTACTCAGAACTACTTGAATATAAAGGAACTACATGATTCCTGTTGATTTTCTGCTGGGATTTAATGATTTCACTACATTTAATACAAAGTTCAAAAACAGGCTCAATTCAGCGTTGAGTGCCTTTATGACACATCAACTTGAAGTGCAGTCAAACTGCACAAATCTCTGCCCAAACTACTCAGAACTACTTCAATATGAAGGAACTACATGATTCCTGTTGATTTTCTGCTGGGATTTGCTGTTTTCACTACTTTTAATACAGAGTTCAAAAACAGGCTCAATTCAGCGTTCAGTACGTTTTTGATACTTCATGCTATATGGATTCATACTAAACAAATCTCTTCAAAAACTGCACAAATCTCTGCACAAACTACTCAGAACCACTTGAATATGAAGGAAATACATGATTCCTGTTGATTTTCTTCTGGGATTTAATGATTTCCTTATATTTAATACAGAGTTCAAAAACAGGCTCAATTCAGCATTCAGTGCCTTCATGACACATAAACTTGAAGTGCAGTCAAACTGCACAAATCTCTTCAAAAACTACACAAATCTCTGCAGAAACTAATAAAAACTACTTGAATATGAAGGAACTACATGATTCCTGTTGATTTTCTGCCCGGATTTAATGATTTCACTACATTTCATACAAAGTTCAAAAACATGTTCAATTCAGCCTTGAGTGCGTTCTGATACTTCATGGTAACATACAATCACACTGCAAAATCTTTTCGAAATCTACACAAATCTCTGCACAAACTACTCAGAACTACTTGAATATAAAGGAACTACATGATTCCTGTTGATTTTCTGCTGGGATTTGCTGTTTTCACTACTTTTAATACAGAGTTCAAAAACAGGCTCAATTCAGCGTTGAGTGCCTTTATGACACATCAACTTGAAGTGCAGTCAAACTGCACAAATCTCTTCAAAAACTACACAAATCTCTACAGAAACTACTAAAAACTACTTGAATATGAAGGAACTACATGATTCCTGTTGATTTTCTGCTGGGATTTGCTGTTTTCACTACTTTTAATACAGAGTTCAAAAACAGGCTCAATTCAGCGTTCAGTGCGTTTTTGACACTTCATGCTAACATGCAATCAAACTGCACAAATCTCATCAAAAACTACACAAATCTCGGCACAAACTACTCAGAACAACTTGAATATGAAGGAACTACATGATTCCTGTTGATTTTCTGCTGGGATTTACTGTTTTCACTACTTTTAATACAGAGTTCAAAAACAGGCTCAATTCAGCGTTCAATGCTTTTTTGATACTTCATGCTAACATGGAATCATACTAAACAAATCTCTTCAAAAACTGCACAAATCTCTGCACAAACTACTCAGAACTACTTGAATATGAAGGAACTACATGATTCCTGTTGATTTTCTTCTGGGATTTAATGATTTCACTACATTTAATACAGAGTTCAAAAACAGGCTCAATTCAGCGTTCAGTGCGTTTTTGATACTTCATGCTAACATGCAATCAAACTGCACAAATCTCAACAAAAACTACACAAATCTCTGCACAAACTACTCAAAACTACTTGAATATGAAGGGAATACATGATTCTCATTGATTTTCTGCTGGGATTTGCTGTTTTCACTACATTTAATACAAAGTTCAAAAACAGGCTCACTTCAGCATTGAGTGCCTTTATGACACAGAAACTTGAAGTGCAGTCAAACTGCACAAATCTCTGCCCAAACTACTCAGAACTACTTCAATATGAAGGAACTACATGATTCCTGTTGATTTTCTGCTGGGATTTGCTGTTTTCACTACTTTTAATACAGAGTTCAAAAACAGGCTCAATTCAGCGTTCAGTGCTTTTTTGATACTTCATGTTAACATGGAATCATCCTAAACAAATCTCTTCAAAAACTGCACAAATCTCTGCACAAACTACTCAGACCTACTTGAATATGAAGGAACTACATGATTCCTGTTGATTTTCTTCTGGGATTTAATGATTTCACTACATTTAATACAGAGTTCATAAACAGGCTCAATTCAGCGTTCAGTGCGTTATTGATACGTCATGCTAACATGCAATCAAACTGCACAAATCTCATCAAAAACTACACAATTCTCTGCACAAACTACTCAGAACTACTTGAATATGAAGGAACTACATGATTCCTGTTGATTTTCTGCCCGGATTTAATGATTTCACTACATTTCATACAAAGTTCAAAAACATGTTCAATTCAGCCTTGAGTGCGTTCTGATACTTCATGGTAACATACAATCACACTGCAAAATCTTTTCGAAATCTACACAAATCTCTGCACAAACTACTCAGAACTACTTGAATATAAAGGAACTACATGATTCCCGTTGATTTTCTGCTGGGATTTGCTGTTTTCACTACTTTTAATACAGAGTTCAAAAACAGGCTCAATTCAGCGTTGAGTGCCTTTATGACACATCAACTTGAAGTGCAGTCAAACTGCACAAATCTCTTCAAAAACTACACAAATCTCTACAGAAACTACTAAAAACTACTTGAATATGAAGGAACTACATGATTCCTGTTGATTTTCTGCTGGGATTTGCTGTTTTCACTACTTTTAATACAGAGTTCAAAAACAGGCTCAATTCAGCGTTCAGTGCGTTTTTGACACTTCATGCTAACATGCAATCAAACTGCACAAATCTCATCAAAAACTACACAAATCTCGGCACAAACTACTCAGAACAACTTGAATATGAAGGAACTACATGATTCCTGTTGATTTTCTGCTGGGATTTACTGTTTTCACTACTTTTAATACAGAGTTCAAAAACAGGCTCAATTCAGCGTTCAATGCTTTTTTGATACTTCATGCTAACATGGAATCATACTAAACAAATCTCTTCAAAAACTGCACAAATCTCTGCACAAACTACTCAGAACTACTTGAATATGAAGGAACTACATGATTCCTGTTGATTTTCTTCTGGGATTTAATGATTTCACTACATTTAATACAGAGTTCAAAAACAGGCTCAATTCAGCGTTCAGTGCGTTTTTGATACTTCATGCTAACATGCAATCAAACTGCACAAATCTCAACAAAAACTACACAAATCTCTGCACAAACTACTCAAAACTACTTGAATATGAAGGGAATACATGATTCTCATTGATTTTCTGCTGGGATTTGCTGTTTTCACTACATTTAATACAAAGTTCAAAAACAGGCTCACTTCAGCATTGAGTGCCTTTATGACACAGAAACTTGAAGTGCAGTCAAACTGCACAAATCTCTTCAAAAACTACACAAATCTCTGCATAAACTACTAAAAACTACTTCAATATGAAGGAACTACATGATTCCTGTTGATTTTCTGCTGGGATTTGCTGTTTTCACTACTTTTAATACAGAGTTCAAAAACAGGCTCAATTCAGCCTTGAGTACGTTCTGATACTTCATGGTAACATACAATCACACTGCAAAATCTTTTCGAAATCTACACAAATCTCTGCACAAACTACTCAGAACTACTTGAATATAAAGGAACTACATGATTCCTGTTGATTTTCTGCTGGGATTTAATGATTTCACTACATTTAATACAAAGTTCAAAAACAGGCTCAATTCAGCGTTGAGTGCCTTTATGACACATCAACTTGAAGTGCAGTCAAACTGCACAAATCTCTGCCCAAACTACTCAGAACTACTTCAATATGAAGGAACTACATGATTCCTGTTGATTTTCTGCTGGGATTTGCTGTTTTCACTACTTTTAATACAGAGTTCAAAAACAGGCTCAATTCAGCGTTCAGTACGTTTTTGATACTTCATGCTATATGGATTCATACTAAACAAATCTCTTCAAAAACTGCACAAATCTCTGCACAAACTACTCAGAACCACTTGAATATGAAGGAACTACATGATTCCTGTTGATTTTCTTCTGGGATTTAATGATTTCCTTATATTTAATACAGAGTTCAAAAACAGGCTCAATTCAGCATTCAGTGCCTTCATGACACATAAACTTGAAGTGCAGTCAAACTGCACAAATCTCTTCAAAAACTACACAAATCTCTGCAGAAACTAATAAAAACTACTTGAATATGAAGGAACTACATGATTCCTGTTGATTTTCTGCCCGGATTTAATGATTTCACTACATTTCATACAAAGTTCAAAAACATGTTCAATTCAGCCTTGAGTGCGTTCTGATACTTCATGGTAACATACAATCACACTGCAAAATCTTTTCGAAATCTACACAAATCTCTGCACAAACTACTCAGAACTACTTGAATATAAAGGAACTACATGATTCCCGTTGATTTTCTGCTGGGATTTGCTGTTTTCACTACTTTTAATACAGAGTTCAAAAACAGGCTCAATTCAGCGTTGAGTGCCTTTATGACACATCAACTTGAAGTGCAGTCAACCTGCACAAATCTCTTCAAAAACTACACAAATCTCTAAAGAAACTACTAAAAACTACTTGAATATGAAGGAACTACATGATTCCTGTTGATTTTCTGCTGGGATTTGCTGTTTTCACTACTTTTAATACAGAGTTCAAAAACAGGCTCAATTCAGCGTTCAGTGCGTTTTTGACACTTCATGCTAACATGCAATCAAACTGCACAAATCTCATCAAAAACTACACAAATCTCGGCACAAACTACTCAGAACAACTTGAATATGAAGGAACTACATGATTCCTGTTGATTTTCTGCTGGGATTTACTGTTTTCACTACTTTTAATACAGAGTTCAAAAACAGGCTCAATTCAGCGTTCAATGCTTTTTTGATACTTCATGCTAACATGGAATCATACTAAACAAATCTCTTCAAAAACTGCACAAATCTCTGCACAAACTACTCAGAACAACTTGAATATGACGGAACTACATGATTCCTGTTGATTTTCTGCTGGGATTTGCTGTTTTCACTACTTTTAATACAGAGTTCAAAAACAGGCTCAATTCAGCGTTCAATGCGTTTTTGACACTTCATGCTAACATGCAATCAAACTGCACAAATCTCATCAAAAACTACACAAATCTCTGCACAAACTACTCAGAACCACTTGAATATGAAGGAACTACATGATTCCTGTTGATTTTCTTCTGGGATTTAATGATTTCCTTACTTTTAATACAGAGTTCAAAAACAGGCTCAATTCAGTGTTCAGTACGTTTTTGACACTTCATGCTAACATGCAATCAAACTGCACAAATCTCATCAAAAACTACACAAATCTCTGCACAAACTACTCAGAACTACTTGAATATGAAGGAACTACATGATTCCTGTTGATTTTCTGCTGGGATTTGCTGTTTTCACTACTTTTAATAGAGAGGTCAAAAAAAGGCTCAATTCAGCGTTCAGTGCGTTTTTAACACTTCATGCTAACATGCAATCAAACTGCACAAATCTCAACAAAAACTACACAAATCTCTGCACAAACTACTCAAAACTACTTGAATATGAAGGGAATACATGATTCTCATTGATTTTCTGCTGGGATTTGCTGTTTTCACTACATTTAATACAAAGTTCAAAAACAGGCTCACTTCAGCATTGAGTGCCTTTATGACACAGAAACTTGAAGTGCAGTCAAACTGCACAAATCTCTGCCCAAACTACTCAGAACTACTTCAATATGAAGGAACTACATGATTCCTGTTGATTTTCTGCTGGGATTTGCTGTTTTCACTACTTTTAATACAGAGTTCAAAAACAGGCTCAATTCAGCGTTCAGTGCTTTTTTGATACTTCATGTTAACATGGAATCATCCTAAACAAATCTCTTCAAAAACTGCACAAATCTCTGCACAAACTACTCAGACCTACTTGAATATGAAGGAACTACATGATTCCTGTTGATTTTCTTCTGGGATTTAATGATTTCACTACATTTAATACAGAGTTCATAAACAGGCTCAATTCAGCGTTCAGTGCGTTATTGATACGTCATGCTAACATGCAATCAAACTGCACAAATCTCATCAAAAACTACACAATTCTCTGCACAAACTACTCAGAACTACTTGAATATGAAGGAACTACATGATTCCTGTTGATTTTCTGCCCGGATTTAATGATTTCACTACATTTCATACAAAGTTCAAAAACATGTTCAATTCAGCCTTGAGTGCGTTCTGATACTTCATGGTAACATACAATCACACTGCAAAATCTTTTCGAAATCTACACAAATCTCTGCACAAACTACTCAGAACTACTTGAATATAAAGGAACTACATGATTCCCGTTGATTTTCTGCTGGGATTTGCTGTTTTCACTACTTTTAATACAGAGTTCAAAAACAGGCTCAATTCAGCGTTGAGTGCCTTTATGACACATCAACTTGAAGTGCAGTCAAACTGCACAAATCTCTTCAAAAACTACACAAATCTCTACAGAAACTACTAAAAACTACTTGAATATGAAGGAACTACATGATTCCTGTTGATTTTCTGCTGGGATTTGCTGTTTTCACTACTTTTAATACAGAGTTCAAAAACAGGCTCAATTCAGCGTTCAGTGCGTTTTTGACACTTCATGCTAACATGCAATCAAACTGCACAAATCTCATCAAAAACTACACAAATCTCGGCACAAACTACTCAGAACAACTTGAATATGAAGGAACTACATGATTCCTGTTGATTTTCTGCTGGGATTTACTGTTTTCACTACTTTTAATACAGAGTTCAAAAACAGGCTCAATTCAGCGTTCAATGCTTTTTTGATACTTCATGCTAACATGGAATCATACTAAACAAATCTCTTCAAAAACTGCACAAATCTCTGCACAAACTACTCAGAACTACTTGAATATGAAGGAACTACATGATTCCTGTTGATTTTCTTCTGGGATTTAATGATTTCACTACATTTAATACAGAGTTCAAAAACAGGCTCAATTCAGCGTTCAGTGCGTTTTTGATACTTCATGCTAACATGCAATCAAACTGCACAAATCTCAACAAAAACTACACAAATCTCTGCACAAACTACTCAAAACTACTTGAATATGAAGGGAATACATGATTCTCATTGATTTTCTGCTGGGATTTGCTGTTTTCACTACATTTAATACAAAGTTCAAAAACAGGCTCACTTCAGCATTGAGTGCCTTTATGACACAGAAACTTGAAGTGCAGTCAAACTGCACAAATCTCTGCCCAAACTACTCAGAACTACTTCAATATGAAGGAACTACATGATTCCTGTTGATTTTCTGCTGGGATTTGCTGTTTTCACTACTTTTAATACAGAGTTCAAAAACAGGCTCAATTCAGCGTTCAGTACGTTTTTGATACTTCATGCTATATGGATTCATACTAAACAAATCTCTTCAAAAACTGCACAAATCTCTGCACAAACTACTCAGAACCACTTGAATATGAAGGAACTACATGATTCCTGTTGATTTTCTTCTGGGATTTATTGATTTCCTTATATTTAATACAGAGTTCAAAAACAGGCTCAATTCAGCATTCAGTGCCTTCATGACACATAAACTTGAAGTGCAGTCAAACTGCACAAATCTCTTCAAAAACTACACAAATCTCTGCAGAAACTAATAAAAACTACTTGAATATGAAGGAACTACATGATTCATGTTGATTTTCTGCCCGGATTTAATGATTTCACTACATTTAATACAGAGTTGAAAAACAGGCTCAATTCAGCGTTGAGTGCCTTCATGACACATAAACTTGAAGTGCAGTCAAACTGCACAAATCTCTTCAAAAACTACACAAATCTCTGCAGAAACTAATAAAAACTACTTCTATATGAAGGAAGTACATGATTCCTGTTGATTTCCTTCTGGGATTTAATGATTTCACTACATTTAATACAGAGTTCAAAAACAGGCTCAATTCAGCGTTCAGTGCGTTTTTGATACTTCATGCTAACTGCAATCAAACTGCACAAATCTCATCAAAAACTACACAAATCTCTGCACAAACTACTCAGAACAACTTGAATATGAAGGAACTACATGATTCCTATTGATTTTCTGATGGGATTTACTGTTTTCACTACTTTTAATACAGAGTTCAAAAACAGGCTCAATTCAGCGTTCAGTGCTTTTTTGATACTTCATGCTAACATGGAATCAAACTGCACAAATCTCTTCAAAAACTGCACAAATCTCTGCACAAACTACTCAGAACTACTTGAATATGAAGGGACTACATGATTCCCGTTGATTTTCTGCTGGGAATTGGTGTTTTCACTACATTTAATACACAGTTCAAAAACAGGCTCAATTCAGCATTCAATGCGTTTTTGATACTTCATGCTAACATGCAATCAAACTGCACAAATCTCATCAAAAACTACACAAATCTCTGCACAAACTACTCAGAACAACTTGAATATGAAGAAACTAAATGATTCCTGTTGATTTTCTGCTGGGATTTGCTGTTTTCACTACTTTTAATAGAGAGTTCAAAAACAGGCTCAATTCAGCGTTCAGTGCGTTTTTAACACTTCATGCTAACATGCAATCAAACTGCACAAATCTCATCAAAAACTACACAAATCTCTGCACAAACTACTCAGAACAACTTGAATATGAAGGAACTACATGATTCCTGTTGATTTTCTGCTGGGATTTGCTGTTTTCACTACTTTTAATAGAGAGTTCAAAAACAGGCTCAATTCAGCGTTCAGTGCGTTTTTAAGACTTCATGCTAACATGCAATCAAACTGCACAAATCTCATCAAAAACTACACAAATCTCTGCACAAACTACTGAGAACTACTTGAATATGAAGGAAGTACCTGATTCTTGTTGATTTTCTGCTGGGATTTGCTGATTTCACTACTTTTAATACAGAGTTCAAAAACAGGCTCAATTCAGCATTGAGTGCGTTTATGACTAACCAACTTGAAATGAAATCAAACTGCACAAATCTCTGCACAAACTACTCAGAACTACTTGAATATGAAGGAACTACATGATTCATGTTGATTTTCTGCCCGGATTTAATGATTTCACTACATTTAATACAGAGTTGAAAAACAGGCTCAATTCAGCGTTGAGTGCCTTTATGACACATAAACTTGAAGTGCAGTCAAACTGCACAAATCTCTTCAAAAACTACAGAAATCTCTGCAGAAACTACTAAAAACTACTTGAATATGAAGGAAGTACCTGATTCTTGTTGATTTTCTGCTGGGATTTGCTGTTTTCACTACTTTTAATACAGAGTTCAAAAACAGGTTCAATTCAGCGTTCAGTGCGTTATTGATACTTCATGCTAACATCCAATCAAACTGCACAAATCTCATCAAAAACTACACAATTCTCTGCACAAACTACTCAGAACTACTTGAATATGAAGGAACTACATGATTCCCGTTGATTTTCTGCTGGGATTTAATGATTTCACTACATTTAATACAAAGTTCAAAAACAGGCTCAATTCAGCGTTGAGTGCCTTTATGACACATCAACTTGAAGTGCAGTCAAACTGCACAAATCTCTTCAAAAACTATACAAATCTCTGCCCAAACTACTCAGAACTACTTCAATATGAAGGAACTACATGATTCCTGTTGATTTTCTGCTGGGATTTGCTGTTTTCACTACTTTTAATACAGAGTTCAAAAACAGGCTCAATTCAGCGTTCAGTACGTTTTTGATACTTCATGCTAACATGGAATCATACTAAACAAATCTCTTCAAAAACTGCACAAATCTCTGCACAAACTACTCAGAACCACTTGAATATGAAGGAACTACATGATTCCTGTTGATTTTCTTCTGGGATTTAATGATTTCCTTACATTTAATACAGAGTTCAAAAACAGGCTCAATTCAGCCTTTAAATGCGTTTTTGATACTTCATGCTAACATGCAATCAAACTGCACAAATCTCATCAAAAACTACACAAATCTCTGCACAAACTACTCAGAACAACTTGAATATGAAGGAACTACATGATTCCTTTTGATTTTCTGCTGGGATTTGCTGTTTTCACTACTTTTAATACAGAGTTCAAAAACAGGCTCAATTCAGCGTTCAGTGCCTTTATGACACATAAACTTGAAGTGCAGTCAAACTGCACAAATATCTTCAAAAACTACAGAAATCTCTGCAGAAACTACTATAAACTACTTCAATATGAAGGAACTACATGATTCCTGTTGATTTTCTGCTGGGATTTGCTGTTTTCACTACTTTTAATACAGAGTTCAAAAACAGGCTCAATTCAGCGTTCAGTGCGTTTTTGATACTTCATGCTAACATGGAATCATACTAAACAAATCTCTTCAAAAACTGCACAAATCTCTGCACAAACTACTCAGAACTACCTGAATATGAAGGAACGACATTATTCCTGTTTATTTTCTTCTGGGATTTAATGATTTCACTACATTTAATACAGAGTTCAAAAACAGGATCAATTCAGCGTTGAGTGCCTATATGACACATCAACTTCAAGTGCAGTCAAACTGCACAAATCTCTTCAAAAACTACACAAATCTCTGCAGAAAGTACTAAAAACTACTTGAATATGAAGGAACTACATGATTCATGTTGATTTTCTGCTGGGATTTGCTGTTTTCATTACTTTTAATACAGAGTTCAAAAACAGGCTCAATTCAGCGTTCAGTGCGTTTTTGATACTTCATGCTAACATGGAATCATACTAAACAAATCTCTTCAAAAACTGCACAAATCTCTGCACAAACTACTCAGAACTACTTGAATATGAAGGAACTACATGATTCCTGTTGATTTTCTTCTGGGATTTAATGATTTCACTACATTTAATACAGAGTTCAAAAACATGTTCGATTCAGCGTTGAGTGCGTTTCTGATACTTCATGGTAACATACAATCACACTGCACAAATCTCTTCGAAATCTACACAAATCTCTGCACAAACTACTCAGAACTTCTTGAATATGAAGGGATTATATGATTCCTGTTGATTTTCTGCTGGGATTTGCTGTTTTCACTACATTTAATACAAAGTTCAAAAACAGGCTCAATTCAGCGTTGAGTGCCTTTATGACACATCAACTTGAAGTGCAGTCAAACTGCACAAATCTCTTCAAAAACTACACAAATCTCTACAGAAACTACTAAAAACTACTTGAATATGAAGGAACTACATGATTCATGTTGATTTTCTGCCCGGATTTAATGATTTCACTACATTTAATACAGAGTTGAAAAACAGGCTCAATTCAGCGTTGAGTGCCTTTATGACACATAAACTTGAAGTGCAGTCAAAGTGCACAAATATCTTCAAAAACTACACAATGCTCTGCACAAACTACTCAGAACTACTTGAATATGAAGGAACTACATGATTCATGTTGATTTTCTACTGGGATTTGCTGTTTTCACTACTTTTAATACAGAGTTCAAAAACAGGCTCAATTCAGCGTTCAGTGCGTTTTTGACACTTCATGCTAACATGCAATCAAACTGCACAAATCTCATCAAAAACTACACAAATCTCTGCACAAACTACTCAGAACAACTTGAATATGAAGGAACTACATGATTCCTGTTGATTTTCTGCTGGGATTTACTGTTTTCACTACTTTTAATAAAGAGTTCAAAAACAGGCTCAATTCAGCATTGAGTGCGTTTATGACTAATCAACTTGAAATGAAATCAAACTGCACAAATCTCTGCACAAACTACTCAGAAATACTTGAATATGAAGGAACTACATGATCCTTGTTGATTTTCTGCTGGGTTTGCTGATTTCACTACTTTTAATACAGAGTTCAAAAACAGGCTTAATTCAGCATTGAGTGCCTTTTTGTTACTTCAGACTAACATGCAACCACACTGCACAAATCTCTGCACAAACTAATAAAAGCTACTTGAATATGAAGGAAGTACATGATTCTTGCTGATTTTCTGCTAGGATTTGCTGATTTCACTACTTTTAATACAGAGTTCAAAAACAGGCTTAATTCAGCATTGAGTGCGTTTTTGTTACTCATACTAACATTGCAACCAAACTGCACAGATCTCTTCAAAAACTAGAAAATCTCTGCACAAACTAATAAAAGCTACTTGAATATGAAGGAACTACATGATTCCTATTGATTTTCTAATGGGATTTGCTTATTTCACTACTTTTCATACAGAGTTCAAAAACAGGCTCAATTCAGCATTGGGTGCGTTTGTGACTCATCAATTTGAAATGAAATCAAACTGCACAAATCTCTTCAAAACCTATATAAATCTCTGCACAAACTAATAAAAGCTACTTGAATATGAAGGAAGTACCTGATTCCTGTTGATTTTCTGTTGGGATTTGCTGATTTCACTCATTTTAATACAGAGTTCAAAAACAGGCTCAATTCAGCATTGGGTGCGTTTGTGACTCATCAACTTGAAATGAAATCAAACTGCACAAATCTCTGCACAAACTACTCAGAACTACTTGAATATGAAGGGACTACATTATTCCCGTTGATTTTCTGCTGGGAATTGGTGTTTTCACTACATTTAATACAAAGTTCAAAAACAGGCTCAATTCAGCGTTGAGTGCCTATATGACACATCAACTTCAAGTGCAGTCAAACTGCACAAATCTCTTCAAAAACTACACAAATCTCTGCAGAAACTACTAAAAACTACTTGAATATGAAGGAACTACATGATTCCTGTTGATTTTCTGCCCGGATTTAATGATTTCACTACATTTAATACAGAGTTCAAAAACAGGCTCAATTCAGCGTTGAGTGCGTTTTTGACACTTCATGCTAACATGCAATCAAACTGCACAAATCTCATCAAAAACTACATAAATTTCTGCACAAACTACTAAAAACTACTTGAATATGAAGGAACTACATGATTCCTGTTGATTTTCTGCTGGGATTTACTGTTTTCACTACTTTTAATACAGAGTTCAAAAACAGGCTCAATTCAGCGTTCAGTGGGTTTTTGATACTTCATGCTAACTGCAATCAAACTGCACAAATCTCATCAAAAACTACACAAATCTCTGCACAAACTACTCAGAACTACTTGAATATGAAGGGAATACATGATTCTCGTTGATTTTCTGCTGGGATTTGCTGTTTTCACTACATTTAATACAAAGTTCAAAAACAGGCTCACTTCAGCATTGGGTGCGTTTGTAACTCATCAACTTGAAATGAAATCAAACTGCACAAATCTCATTAAAAACTACACAAATCTCTGCAGAAACTACTCAGAACAACTTGAATATGACGGAACTACATGATTCCTGTTGATTTTCTGCTGGGATTTGCTGTTTTCACTACTTTTAATACAGAGTTCAAAAACAGGCTCAATTCAGCGTTCAGTGCGTTTTTGACACTTCATGCTAACATGCAATCAAACTGCACAAATCTCATCAAAAACTACACAAATCTCTGCACAAACTACTCAGAACAACTTGAATATGAAGGAACTACATGATTCCTGTTGATTTTCTGCTGGGATTTACTGTTTTCACTACTTTTAATAAAGAGTTCAAAAACAGGCTCAATTCAGCATTCAGTGCTTTTTTGATACTTCATGCTAACATGGAATCATACTAAACAAATCTCTTCAAAAACTGCACAAATCTCTGCACAAACTACTCAGAACTACTGGAATATGAAGGAACTACATGATTCCTGTTGATTTTCTTCTGGGATTTAATGATTTCACTACATTTAATACAGAGTTCAAAAACAGGCTCAATTCAGCGTTCAGTGCGTTTTTGATACTTCATGCTAACTGCAATCAAACTGCACAAATCTCATCAAAAACTACACAAATCTCTGCACAAACTACTCAGAACTACTTGAATATGAAGGGAATACATGATTCTCGTTGATTTTCTGCTGGGATTTGCTGTTTTCACTACATTTAATACAAAGTTCAAAAACAGGCTCACTTCAGCATTGAGTGCCTTTATGACACATAAACTTGAAGTGCAGTCAAACTGCACAAATATCTTCAAAAACTACACAAATCTCTGCATAAACTACTAAAAACTACTTCAATATGAAGGAACTACATGATTCCTGTTGATTTTCTGCTGGGATTTGCTGTTTTCACTACTTTTAATACAGAGTTCAAAAACAGGCTCAATTCAGCGTTCAGTGCGTTTTTAACACTTCATGCTAACATGCAATCAAACTGCACAAATCTCATCAAAAACTACACAAATCTCTGCACAAACTACTCAGAACTACTTGAATATGAAGGAAGTACCTGATTCTTGTTGATTTTCTGCTGGGATTTGCTGATTTCACTACTTTTAATACAGAGTTCAAAAACAGGCTCAATTCAGCATTGAGTGCGTTTATGACTAATCAACTTGAAATGAAATCAAACTGCACAAATCTCTGCACAAACTACGCAGAACAACTTGAATATGACGGAACTACATGATTCCTGTTGATTTTCTGCTGGGATTTGCTGTTTTCACTACTTTTAATACAGAGTTCAAAAACAGGCTCAATTCAGCGTTCAGTGCTTTTTTGATACTTCATGTTAACATGGAATCATCCTAAACAAATCTCTTCAAAAACTGCACAAATCTCTGCACAAACTACTCAGACCTACTTGAATATGAAGGAACTACATGATTCCTGTTGATTTTCTTCTGGGATTTAATGATTTCACTACATTTAATACAGAGTTCATAAACAGGCTCAATTCAGCGTTCAGTGCGTTATTGATACGTCATGCTAACATGCAATCAAACTGCACAAATCTCATCAAAAACTACACAATTCTCTGCACAAACTACTCAGAACTACTTGAATATGAAGGAACTACATGATTCCTGTTGATTTTCTGCCCGGATTTAATGATTTCACTACATTTCATACAAAGTTCAAAAACATGTTCAATTCAGCCTTGAGTGCGTTCTGATACTTCATGGTAACATACAATCACACTGCAAAATCTTTTCGAAATCTACACAAATCTCTGCACAAACTACTCAGAACTACTTGAATATAAAGGAACTACATGATTCCCGTTGATTTTCTGCTGGGATTTGCTGTTTTCACTAATTTTAATACAGAGTTCAAAAACAGGCTCAATTCAGCGTTGAGTGCCTTTATGACACATCAACTTGAAGTGCAGTCAAACTGCACAAATCTCTTCAAAAACTACACAAATCTCTACAGAAACTACTAAAAACTACTTGAATATGAAGGAACTACATGATTCCTGTTGATTTTCTGCTGGGATTTGCTGTTTTCACTACTTTTAATACAGAGTTCAAAAACAGGCTCAATTCAGCGTTCAGTGCGTTTTTGACACTTCATGCTAACATGCAATCAAACTGCACAAATCTCATCAAAAACTACACAAATCTCTGCACAAACTACTCAGAACAACTTGAATATGAAGGAACTACATGATTCCTGTTGATTTTCTGCTGGGATTTACTGTTTTCACTACTTTTAATACAGAGTTCAAAAACAGGCTCAATTCAGCGTTCAGTGCGTTTTTGATACTTCATGCTAACATGGAATCATACTAAACAAATCTCTTCAAAAACTGCACAAATCTCTGCACAAACTACTCAGAACTACTTGAATATGAAGGAACTACATGATTCCTGTTGATTTTCTTCTGGGATTTAATGATTTCACTACATTTAATACAGAGTTCAAAAACATGTTCGATTCAGCGTTGAGTGCGTTTCTGATACTTCATGGTAACATACAATCACACTGCACAAATCTCTTCGAAATCTACACAAATCTCTGCACAAACTACTCAGAACTTCTTGAATATGAAGGGATTATATGATTCCTGTTGATTTTCTGCTGGGATTTGCTGTTTTCACTACATTTAATACAAAGTTCAAAAACAGGCTCAATTCAGCGTTGAGTGCCTTTATGACACATCAACTTGAAGTGCAGTCAAACTGCACAAATCTCTTCAAAAACTACACAAATCTCTACAGAAACTACTAAAAACTACTTGAATATGAAGGAACTACATGATTCATGTTGATTTTCTGCCCGGATTTAATGATTTCACTACATTTAATACAGAGTTGAAAAACAGGCTCAATTCAGCGTTGAGTGCCTTTATGACACATAAACTTGAAGTGCAGTCAAAGTGCACAAATATCTTCAAAAACTACACAATGCTCTGCACAAACTACTCAGAACTACTTGAATATGAAGGAACTACATGATTCCTGTTGATTTTCTGCTGGGATTTGCTGTTTTCACTACTTTTAATACAGAGTTCAAAAACAGGCTCAATTCAGCGTTCAGTGCGTTTTTGACACTTCATGCTAACATGCAATCAAACTGCACAAATCTCATCAAAAACTACACAAATCTCTGCACAAACTACTCAGAACAACTTGAATATGAAGGAACTACATGATTCCTGTTGATTTTCTGCTGGGATTTACTGTTTTCACTACTTTTAATAAAGAGTTCAAAAACAGGCTCAATTCAGCATTCAGTGCTTTTTTGATACTTCATGCTAACATGGAATCATACTAAACAAATCTCTTCAAAAACTGCACAAATCTCTGCACAAACTACTCAGAACTACTGGAATATGAAGGAACTACATGATTCCTGTTGATTTTCTTCTGGGATTTAATGATTTCACTACATTTAATACAGAGTTCAAAAACAGGCTCAATTCAGCGTTCAGTGCGTTTTTGATACTTCATGCTAACTGCAATCAAACTGCACAAATCTCATCAAAAACTACACAAATCTCTGCACAAACTACTCAGAACTACTTGAATATGAAGGGAATACATGATTCTCGTTGATTTTCTGCTGGGATTTGCTGTTTTCACTACATTTAATACAAAGTTCAAAAACAGGCTCACTTCAGCATTGAGTGCCTTTATGACACATAAACTTGAAGTGCAGTCAAACTGCACAAATATCTTCAAAAACTACACAAATCTCTGCATAAACTACTAAAAACTACTTCAATATGAAGGAACTACATGATTCCTGTTGATTTTCTGCTGGGATTTGCTGTTTTCACTACTTTTAATACAGAGTTCAAAAACAGGCTCAATTCAGCGTTCAGTGCGTTTTTAACACTTCATGCTAACATGCAATCAAACTGCACAAATCTCATCAAAAACTACACAAATCTCTGCACAAACTACTCAGAACTACTTGAATATGAAGGAAGTACCTGATTCTTGTTGATTTTCTGCTGGGATTTGCTGATTTCACTACTTTTAATACAGAGTTCAAAAACAGGCTCAATTCAGCATTGAGTGCGTTTATGACTAATCAACTTGAAATGAAATCAAACTGCACAAATCTCTGCACAAACTACGCAGAACAACTTGAATATGACGGAACTACATGATTCCTGTTGATTTTCTGCTGGGATTTGCTGTTTTCACTACTTTTAATACAGAGTTCAAAAACAGGCTCAATTCAGCGTTCAGTGCTTTTTTGATACTTCATGTTAACATGGAATCATCCTAAACAAATCTCTTCAAAAACTGCACAAATCTCTGCACAAACTACTCAGACCTACTTGAATATGAAGGAACTACATGATTCCTGTTGATTTTCTTCTGGGATTTAATGATTTCACTACATTTAATACAGAGTTCATAAACAGGCTCAATTCAGCGTTCAGTGCGTTATTGATACGTCATGCTAACATGCAATCAAACTGCACAAATCTCATCAAAAACTACACAATTCTCTGCACAAACTACTCAGAACTACTTGAATATGAAGGAACTACATGATTCCTGTTGATTTTCTGCCCGGATTTAATGATTTCACTACATTTCATACAAAGTTCAAAAACATGTTCAATTCAGCCTTGAGTGCGTTCTGATACTTCATGGTAACATACAATCACACTGCAAAATCTTTTCGAAATCTACACAAATCTCTGCACAAACTACTCAGAACTACTTGAATATAAAGGAACTACATGATTCCCGTTGATTTTCTGCTGGGATTTGCTGTTTTCACTAATTTTAATACAGAGTTCAAAAACAGGCTCAATTCAGCGTTGAGTGCCTTTATGACACATCAACTTGAAGTGCAGTCAAACTGCACAAATCTCTTCAAAAACTACACAAATCTCTACAGAAACTACTAAAAACTACTTGAATATGAAGGAACTACATGATTCCTGTTGATTTTCTGCTGGGATTTGCTGTTTTCACTACTTTTAATACAGAGTTCAAAAACAGGCTCAATTCAGCGTTCAGTGCGTTTTTGACACTTCATGCTAACATGCAATCAAACTGCACAAATCTCATCAAAAACTACACAAATCTCTGCACAAACTACTCAGAACAACTTGAATATGAAGGAACTACATGATTCCTGTTGATTTTCTGCTGGGATTTACTGTTTTCACTACTTTTAATACAGAGTTCAAAAACAGGCTCAATTCAGCGTTCAGTGCGTTTTTGATACTTCATGCTAACATGGAATCATACTAAACAAATCTCTTCAAAAACTGCACAAATCTCTGCACAAACTACTCAGAACTACTTGAATATGAAGGAACTACATGATTCCTGTTGATTTTCTTCTGGGATTTAATGATTTCACTACATTTAATACAGAGTTCAAAAACATGTTCGATTCAGCGTTGAGTGCGTTTCTGATACTTCATGGTAACATACAATCACACTGCACAAATCTCTTCGAAATCTACACAAATCTCTGCACAAACTACTCAGAACTTCTTGAATATGAAGGGATTATATGATTCCTGTTGATTTTCTGCTGGGATTTGCTGTTTTCACTACATTTAATACAAAGTTCAAAAACAGGCTCAATTCAGCGTTGAGTGCCTTTATGACACATCAACTTGAAGTGCAGTCAAACTGCACAAATCTCTTCAAAAACTACACAAATCTCTACAGAAACTACTAAAAACTACTTGAATATGAAGGAACTACATGATTCATGTTGATTTTCTGCCCGGATTTAATGATTTCACTACATTTAATACAGAGTTGAAAAACAGGCTCAATTCAGCGTTGAGTGCCTTTATGACACATAAACTTGAAGTGCAGTCAAAGTGCACAAATATCTTCAAAAACTACACAATGCTCTGCACAAACTACTCAGAACTACTTGAATATGAAGGAACTACATGATTCCTGTTGATTTTCTGCTGGGATTTGCTGTTTTCACTACTTTTAATACAGAGTTCAAAAACAGGCTCAATTCAGCGTTCAGTGCGTTTTTGACACTTCATGCTAACATGCAATCAAACTGCACAAATCTCATCAAAAACTACACAAATCTCTGCACAAACTACTCAGAACAACTTGAATATGAAGGAACTACATGATTCCTGTTGATTTTCTGCTGGGATTTACTGTTTTCACTACTTTTAATAAAGAGTTCAAAAACAGGCTCAATTCAGCATTCAGTGCTTTTTTGATACTTCATGCTAACATGGAATCATACTAAACAAATCTCTTCAAAAACTGCACAAATCTCTGCACAAACTACTCAGAACTACTGGAATATGAAGGAACTACATGATTCCTGTTGATTTTCTTCTGGGATTTAATGATTTCACTACATTTAATACAGAGTTCAAAAACAGGCTCAATTCAGCGTTCAGTGCGTTTTTGATACTTCATGCTAACTGCAATCAAACTGCACAAATCTCATCAAAAACTACACAAATCTCTGCACAAACTACTCAGAACTACTTGAATATGAAGGGAATACATGATTCTCGTTGATTTTCTGCTGGGATTTGCTGTTTTCACTACATTTAATACAAAGTTCAAAAACAGGCTCACTTCAGCATTGAGTGCCTTTATGACACATAAACTTGAAGTGCAGTCAAACTGCACAAATATCTTCAAAAACTACACAAATCTCTGCATAAACTACTAAAAACTACTTCAATATGAAGGAACTACATGATTCCTGTTGATTTTCTGCTGGGATTTGCTGTTTTCACTACTTTTAATACAGAGTTCAAAAACAGGCTCAATTCAGCGTTCAGTGCGTTTTTAACACTTCATGCTAACATGCAATCAAACTGCACAAATCTCATCAAAAACTACACAAATCTCTGCACAAACTACTCAGAACTACTTGAATATGAAGGAAGTACCTGATTCTTGTTGATTTTCTGCTGGGATTTGCTGATTTCACTACTTTTAATACAGAGTTCAAAAACAGGCTCAATTCAGCATTGAGTGCGTTTATGACTAATCAACTTGAAATGAAATCAAACTGCACAAATCTCTGCACAAACTACGCAGAACAACTTGAATATGACGGAACTACATGATTCCTGTTGATTTTCTGCTGGGATTTGCTGTTTTCACTACTTTTAATACAGAGTTCAAAAACAGGCTCAATTCAGCGTTCAGTGCTTTTTTGATACTTCATGTTAACATGGAATCATCCTAAACAAATCTCTTCAAAAACTGCACAAATCTCTGCAGAAACTACTCAGACCTACTTGAATATGAAGGAACTACATGATTCCTGTTGATTTTCTTCTGGGATTTAATGATTTCACTACATTTAATACAGAGTTCATAAACAGGCTCAATTCAGCGTTCAGTGCGTTATTGATTCGTCATGCTAACATGCAATCAAACTGCACAAATCTCATCAAAAACTACACAATTCTCTGCACAAACTACTCAGAACTACTTGAATATGAAGGAACTACATGATTCCTGTTGATTTTCTGCCCGGATTTAATGATTTCACTACATTTCATACAAAGTTCAAAAACATGTTCAATTCAGCCTTGAGTGCGTTCTGATACTTCATGGTAACATACAATCACACTGCAAAATCTTTTCGAAATCTACACAAATCTCTGCACAAACTACTCAGAACTACTTGAATATAAAGGAACTACATGATTCCCGTTGATTTTCTGCTGGGATTTGCTGTTTTCACTACTTTTAATACAGAGTTCAAAAACAGGCTCAATTCAGCGTTGAGTGCCTTTATGACACATCAACTTGAAGTGCAGTCAAACTGCACAAATCTCTTCAAAAACTACACAAATCTCTACAGAAACTACTAAAAACTACTTGAATATGAAGGAACTACATGATTCCTGTTGATTTTCTGCTGGGATTTGCTGTTTTCACTACTTTTAATACAGAGTTCAAAAACAGGCTCAATTCAGCGTTCAGTGCGTTTTTGACACTTCATGCTAACATGCAATCAAACTGCACAAATCTCATCAAAAACTACACAAATCTCTGCACAAACTACTCAGAACAACTTGAATATGAAGGAACTACATGATTCCTGTTGATTTTCTGCTGGGATTTACTGTTTTCACTACTTTTAATACAGAGTTCAAAAACAGGCTCAATTCAGCGTTCAATGCTTTTTTGATACTTCATGCTAACATGGAATCATACTAAACAAATCTCTTCAAAAACTGCACAAATCTCTGCACAAACTACTCAGAACTACTTGAATATGAAGGAACTACATGATTCCTGTTGATTTTCTTCTGGGATTTAATGATTTCACTACATTTAATACAGAGTTCAAAAACAGGCTCAATTCAGCGTTCAGTGCGTTTTTGATACTTCATGCTAACATGCAATCAAACTGCACAAATCTCAACAAAAACTACACAAATCTCTGCACAAACTACTCAAAACTACTTGAATATGAAGGGAATACATGATTCTCATTGATTTTCTGCTGGGATTTGCTGTTTTCACTACATTTAATACAAAGTTCAAAAACAGGCTCACTTCAGCATTGAGTGCCTTTATGACACAGAAACTTGAAGTGCAGTCAAACTGCACAAATCTCTTCAAAAACTACACAAATCTCTGCATAAACTACTAAAAACTACTTCAATATGAAGGAACTACATGATTCCTGTTGATTTTCTGCTGGGATTTGCTGTTTTCACTACTTTTAATACAGAGTTCAAAAACAGGCTCAATTCAGCCTTGAGTACGTTCTGATACTTCATGGTAACATACAATCACACTGCAAAATCTTTTCGAAATCTACACAAATCTCTGCACAAACTACTCAGAACTACTTGAATATAAAGGAACTACATGATTCCTGTTGATTTTCTGCTGGGATTTAATGATTTCACTACATGTCATACAGAGTTCAAAAACATGTTCAATTCAGCCTTGAGTGCGTTTCTGATACTTCATGGTAACATACAATCACACTGCAAAATCTTTTCGAAATCTACACAAATCTCTGCACAAACTACTCAGAACTACTTGAATATAAAGGAACTACATGATTCCTGTTGATTTTCTGCTGGGATTTAATGATTTCACTACATTTAATACAAAGTTCAAAAACAGGCTCAATTCAGCGTTGAGTGCCTTTATGACACATCAACTTGAAGTGCAGTCAAACTGCACAAATCTCTGCCCAAACTACTCAGAACTACTTCAATATGAAGGAACTACATGATTCCTGTTGATTTTCTGCTGGGATTTGCTGTTTTCACTACTTTTAATACAGAGTTCAAAAACAGGCTCAATTCAGCGTTCAGTACGTTTTTGATACTTCATGCTATATGGATTCATACTAAACAAATCTCTTCAAAAACTGCACAAATCTCTGCACAAACTACTCAGAACCACTTGAATATGAAGGAAATACATGATTCCTGTTGATTTTCTTCTGGGATTTAATGATTTCCTTATATTTAATACAGAGTTCAAAAACAGGCTCAATTCAGCATTCAGTGCCTTCATGACACATAAACTTGAAGTGCAGTCAAACTGCACAAATCTCTTCAAAAACTACACAAATCTCTGCAGAAACTAATAAAAACTACTTGAATATGAAGGAACTACATGATTCCTGTTGATTTTCTGCCCGGATTTAATGATTTCACTACATTTCATACAAAGTTCAAAAACATGTTCAATTCAGCCTTGAGTGCGTTCTGATACTTCATGGTAACATACAATCACACTGCAAAATCTTTTCGAAATCTACACAAATCTCTGCACAAACTACTCAGAACTACTTGAATATAAAGGAACTACATGATTCCCGTTGATTTTCTGCTGGGATTTGCTGTTTTCACTACTTTTAATACAGAGTTCAAAAACAGGCTCAATTCAGCGTTGAGTGCCTTTATGACACATCAACTTGAAGTGCAGTCAAACTGCACAAATCTCTTCAAAAACTACACAAATCTCTACAGAAACTACTAAAAACTACTTGAATATGAAGGAACTACATGATTCCTGTTGATTTTCTGCTGGGATTTGCTGTTTTCACTACTTTTAATACAGAGTTCAAAAACAGGCTCAATTCAGCGTTCAGTGCGTTTTTGACACTTCATGCTAACATGCAATCAAACTGCACAAATCTCATCAAAAACTACACAAATCTCGGCACAAACTACTCAGAACAACTTGAATATGAAGGAACTACATGATTCCTGTTGATTTTCTGCTGGGATTTACTGTTTTCACTACTTTTAATACAGAGTTCAAAAACAGGCTCAATTCAGCGTTCAATGCTTTTTTGATACTTCATGCTAACATGGAATCATACTAAACAAATCTCTTCAAAAACTGCACAAATCTCTGCACAAACTACTCAGAACTACTTGAATATGAAGGAACTACATGATTCCTGTTGATTTTCTTCTGGGATTTAATGATTTCACTACATTTAATACAGAGTTCAAAAACAGGCTCAATTCAGCGTTCAGTGCGTTTTTGATACTTCATGCTAACATGCAATCAAACTGCACAAATCTCAACAAAAACTACACAAATCTCTGCACAAACTACTCAAAACTACTTGAATATGAAGGGAATACATGATTCTCATTGATTTTCTGCTGGGATTTGCTGTTTTCACTACATTTAATACAAAGTTCAAAAACAGGCTCACTTCAGCATTGAGTGCCTTTATGACACAGAAACTTGAAGTGCAGTCAAACTGCACAAATCTCTGCCCAAACTACTCAGAACTACTTCAATATGAAGGAACTACATGATTCCTGTTGATTTTCTGCTGGGATTTGCTGTTTTCACTACTTTTAATACAGAGTTCAAAAACAGGCTCAATTCAGCGTTCAGTGCTTTTTTGATACTTCATGTTAACATGGAATCATCCTAAACAAATCTCTTCAAAAACTGCACAAATCTCTGCACAAACTACTCAGACCTACTTGAATATGAAGGAACTACATGATTCCTGTTGATTTTCTTCTGGGATTTAATGATTTCACTACATTTAATACAGAGTTCATAAACAGGCTCAATTCAGCGTTCAGTGCGTTATTGATACGTCATGCTAACATGCAATCAAACTGCACAAATCTCATCAAAAACTACACAATTCTCTGCACAAACTACTCAGAACTACTTGAATATGAAGGAACTACATGATTCCTGTTGATTTTCTACCCGGATTTAATGATTTCACTACATTTCATACAAAGTTCAAAAACATGTTCAATTCAGCCTTGAGTGCGTTCTGATACTTCATGGTAACATACAATCACACTGCAAAATCTTTTCGAAATCTACACAAATCTCTGCACAAACTACTCAGAACTACTTGAATATAAAGGAACTACATGATTCCCGTTGATTTTCTGCTGGGATTTGCTGTTTTCACTACTTTTAATACAGAGTTCAAAAACAGGCTCAATTCAGCGTTGAGTGCCTTTATGACACATCAACTTGAAGTGCAGTCAAACTGCACAAATCTCTTCAAAAACTACACAAATCTCTACAGAAACTACTAAAAACTACTTGAATATGAAGGAACTACATGATTCCTGTTGATTTTCTGCTGGGATTTGCTGTTTTCACTACTTTTAATACAGAGTTCAAAAACAGGCTCAATTCAGCGTTCAGTGCGTTTTTGACACTTCATGCTAACATGCAATCAAACTGCACAAATCTCATCAAAAACTACACAAATCTCGGCACAAACTACTCAGAACAACTTGAATATGAAGGAACTACATGATTCCTGTTGATTTTCTGCTGGGATTTACTGTTTTCACTACTTTTAATACAGAGTTCAAAAACAGGCTCAATTCAGCGTTCAATGCTTTTTTGATACTTCATGCTAACATGGAATCATACTAAACAAATCTCTTCAAAAACTGCACAAATCTCTGCACAAACTACTCAGAACTACTTGAATATGAAGGAACTACATGATTCCTGTTGATTTTCTTCTGGGATTTAATGATTTCACTACATTTAATACAGAGTTCAAAAACAGGCTCAATTCAGCGTTCAGTGCGTTTTTGATACTTCATGCTAACATGCAATCAAACTGCACAAATCTCAACAAAAACTACACAAATCTCTGCACAAACTACTCAAAACTACTTGAATATGAAGGGAATACATGATTCTCATTGATTTTCTGCTGGGATTTGCTGTTTTCACTACATTTAATACAAAGTTCAAAAACAGGCTCACTTCAGCATTGAGTGCCTTTATGACACAGAAACTTGAAGTGCAGTCAAACTGCACAAATCTCTTCAAAAACTACACAAATCTCTGCATAAACTACTAAAAACTACTTCAATATGAAGGAACTACATGATTCCTGTTGATTTTCTGCTGGGATTTGCTGTTTTCACTACTTTTAATACAGAGTTCAAAAACAGGCTCAATTCAGCCTTGAGTACGTTCTGATACTTCATGGTAACATACAATCACACTGCAAAATCTTTTCGAAATCTACACAAATCTCTGCACAAACTACTCAGAACTACTTGAATATAAAGGAACTACATGATTCCTGTTGATTTTCTGCTGGGATTTAATGATTTCACTACATTTAATACAAAGTTCAAAAACAGGCTCAATTCAGCGTTGAGTGCCTTTATGACACATCAACTTGAAGTGCAGTCAAACTGCACAAATCTCTGCCCAAACTACTCAGAACTACTTCAATATGAAGGAACTACATGATTCCTGTTGATTTTCTGCTGGGATTTGCTGTTTTCACTACTTTTAATACAGAGTTCAAAAACAGGCTCAATTCAGCGTTCAGTACGTTTTTGATACTTCATGCTATATGGATTCATACTAAACAAATCTCTTCAAAAACTGCACAAATCTCTGCACAAACTACTCAGAACCACTTGAATATGAAGGAACTACATGATTCCTGTTGATTTTCTTCTGGGATTTAATGATTTCCTTATATTTAATACAGAGTTCAAAAACAGGCTCAATTCAGCATTCAGTGCCTTCATGACACATAAACTTGAAGTGCAGTCAAACTGCACAAATCTCTTCAAAAACTACACAAATCTCTGCAGAAACTAATAAAAACTACTTGAATATGAAGGAACTACATGATTCCTGTTGATTTTCTGCCCGGATTTAATGATTTCACTACATTTCATACAAAGTTCAAAAACATGTTCAATTCAGCCTTGAGTGCGTTCTGATACTTCATGGTAACATACAATCACACTGCAAAATCTTTTCGAAATCTACACAAATCTCTGCACAAACTACTCAGAACTACTTGAATATAAAGGAACTACATGATTCCCGTTGATTTTCTGCTGGGATTTGCTGTTTTCACTACTTTTAATACAGAGTTCAAAAACAGGCTCAATTCAGCGTTGAGTGCCTTTATGACACATCAACTTGAAGTGCAGTCAAACTGCACAAATCTCTTCAAAAACTACACAAATCTCTAAAGAAACTACTAAAAACTACTTGAATATGAAGGAACTACATGATTCCTGTTGATTTTCTGCTGGGATTTGCTGTTTTCACTACTTTTAATACAGAGTTCAAAAACAGGCTCAATTCAGCGTTCAGTGCGTTTTTGACACTTCATGCTAACATGCAATCAAACTGCACAAATCTCATCAAAAACTACACAAATCTCGGCACAAACTACTCAGAACAACTTGAATATGAAGGAACTACATGATTCCTGTTGATTTTCTGCTGGGATTTACTGTTTTCACTACTTTTAATACAGAGTTCAAAAACAGGCTCAATTCAGCGTTCAATGCTTTTTTGATACTTCATGCTAACATGGAATCATACTAAACAAATCTCTTCAAAAACTGCACAAATCTCTGCACAAACTACTCAGAACTACTTGAATATGAAGGAACTACATGATTCCTGTTGATTTTCTTCTGGGATTTAATGATTTCACTACATTTAATACAGAGTTCAAAAACAGGCTCAATTCAGCGTTCAGTGCGATTTTGATACTTCATGCTAACATGCAATCAAACTGCACAAATCTCATCAAAAACTACACAAATCTCTGCACAAATTACTCAGAACCACTTGAATATGAAGGAACTACATGATTCCTGTTGATTTTCTTCTGGGATTTAATGATTTCCTTACATTTAATACAGAGTTGAAAAACAGGCTCAATTCAGCGTTCAATGCGTTTTTTATACTTCATGCTAACTTGCAATCAAACTGCACAAATCTCATCAAAACTACACAAATCTCTGCACAAACTACTCAGAACTACTTGAATATGAAGGAAGTACCTGATTCTTGTTGATTTTCTGCTGGGATTTGCTGTTTTCACTACTTTTAATACAGAGTTCAAAAACAGGCTCAATTCAGCATTGGGTGCGTTTGTGACTCATCAACTTGAAATGAAATCAAACTGCGCAAATCTCATCAAAAACTACACAAATCTCTGCACAAACTACTCAGAACAACTTGAATATGACGGAACTACATGATTCCTGTTGATTTTCTGCTGGGATTTGCTGTTTTCACTACTTTTAATACAGAGTTCAAAAACAGGCTCAATTCAGCGTTCAATGCGTTTTTGACACTTCATGCTAACATGCAATCAAACTGCACAAATCTCATCAAAAACTACACAAATCTCTGCACAAACTACTCAGAACCACTTGAATATGAAGGAACTACATGATTCCTGTTGATTTTCTTCTGGGATTTAATGATTTCCTTACTTTTAATACAGAGTTCAAAAACAGGCTCAATTCAGTGTTCAGTACGTTTTTGACACTTCATGCTAACATGCAATCAAACTGCACAAATCTCATCAAAAACTACACAAATCTCTGCACAAACTACTCAGAACTACTTGAATATGAAGGAACTACATGATTCCTGTTGATTTTCTGCTGGGATTTGCTGTTTTCACTACTTTTAATAGAGAGGTCAAAAACAGGCTCAATTCAGCGTTCAGTGCGTTTTTAACACTTCATGCTAACATGCAATCAAACTGCACAAATCTCATCAAAAACTACACAAATCTCTGCACAAACTACTCAGAACTACTTGAATATGAAGAAAGTACCTGATTCTTGTTGATTTTCTGCTGGGATTTGCTGTTTTCACTACTTTTAATACAGAGTTCAAAAACAGGCTCAATTTAGCGTTCAGTGCGTTTTTGACACATAAACTTGAAGTGCAGTCAAACTGCACAAATCTCATCAAAAACTACACAAATCTCTGCACAAACTACTCAGAACAACTTGAATTTGAAGGAACTACATGATTCCTATTGATTTTCTGCTGGGATTTACTGTTTTCACTACTTTTAATACAGAGTTCAAAAACAGGCTCAATTCAGCGTTCAGTGCTTTTTGATACTTCATGCTAACATGGAATCATACTAAACAAATCTCTTCAAAAACTGCACAAATCTCTGCACAAACTACTCAGAACCACTTGAATATGAAGGAACTACATGATTCCTGTTGATTTTCTTCTGGGATTTAATGATTTCCTTACATTTAATACAGAGTTCAAAAACAGGCTCAATTCAGCGTTCAGTGCGTTTTTGATACTTCATGCTAACATGCAATCAAACTGCACAAATCTCATCAAAAACTACACAAATCTCTGCACAAACTACTCAGAACAACTTGAATATGAAGGAACTACATGATTCCTGTTGATTTTCTGCTGGGATTTGCTGTTTTCACTACTTTTAATAGAGAGTTCAAAAACAGGCTCAATTCAGCGTTCAGTGCGTTTTTAACACTTCATGCTAACATGCAATCAAACTAAACAAATCTGTTCAAAAACTGCACAAATCTCTGCACAAACTACTCAGAACTACTTGAATATGAAGGAACTACATGATTCCTGTTGATTTTCTGCGCTGATTTGCTGTTTTCACTACATTTAATACAAAGTTCAAAAACAGGCTCAATTCAGCGTTGAGTGCCTTTATGACACATCAATTTGAAGTGCAGTCAAATTGCACAAATCTCTTCAAAAACTACACAAATCTCTGCACAAACTACTAAAAACTACTTGAATATGAAGGAACTACATGATTCCTGTTGATTTTCTGCTGGGATTTGCTGTTTTCACTACTTTTAGTACAGAGTTCAAAAACAGGCTCAATTCAGCGTTCAGTGCGTTTTTGATACTTCATGCTAACATGGAATCATACTAAACAAATCTCTTCAAAAACTGCACAAATCTCTGCACAAACTACTCAGAACTACTTGAATATGAAGGAACTACATGATTCCTGTTGATTTTCTTCTGGGATTTAATGATTTCACTACATTTAATACAGAGTTCAAAAACAGGCTCAATTCAGCGTTCAGTGCGTTTTTGATACTTCATGCTAACATGCAGTCAAACTGCACAAATCTCTTCAAAAACTACACAAATCTCTGCACAAACTAGTCAGAACTACTTGAACATGAAGGAACTACATTATTCCTGTTGATTTTCTGCTGGGATTTGCTGATTTCGCTACTTTTAATAGAAAGTTCAAAAACAGGCTCAATTCAGCATTGGGTGCGTTTGTGACTCATCAACTTGAAATGAAATCAAACTGCACAAATCTCTTTAAGACCTACATAAATGTCTGCACAAACTAATAAAAGCTACTTGAATATGAAGGAAGTACGTGATTCTTGCTGATTTTCTTCTGGGATTTGCTGATTTCACTACTTTTAATACAGAGTTCAAAAACAGGCTTAATTCAGCATTGAGTGCGTTTTTGTTATTCATAGTAACATTGCAACCAAAATGCACAGATCTCTTCAAAAACTAGAAAATCTCTGTACAAACTAATAAAAGCTACTTGAATATGAAGGAACTACATGATTCCTATTGATTTTCTAATGGGATTTGCTTATTTCACTACTTTTCATACAGAGTTCAAAAACAGGCTCAATTCAGCATTGAGTGCGTTTATGACTAATCAACTTGAAATGAAATCAAACTGCACAAATCTCTGCACAAACTACTCAGAACTACTTGAATATGAAGGAACTACATGATTCTTGTTGATTTTCTGCAGGGATTTGCTGATTTCGCTACTTTTAAAAGAAAGTTCAAAAACAGGCTCAATTCAGCATTGGGTGCGTTTGTGACTCATCAACTTGAAATGAAATCAAACTGCACAAATCTCTTCAAAACCTACATAAATCTCTGCACAAACTACTCAGAACTACTTGAATATGAAGGAACTACATGATTCCTGTTGATTTTCTGCTGGGATTTGCTGTTTTCACTACTTTTAATACAGAGTTCAAAAACAGGCTCAATTCAGCGTTCAGTGCGTTTTTGACACTTCATGCTAACATGCAATCAAACTGCACAAATCTCATCAAAAACTACACAAATCTCTGCACAAACTACTCAGAACAACTTGAATATGAAGGAACTACATGATTCTTGTTGATTTTCTGCTGGGATTTACTGTTTTCACTACTTTTAAAACAGAGTTCAAAAACAGGCTCAATTCAGCACTGAGTGCGTTTATGACTAATCAACTTGAAATGAAATCAAACTGCACAAATCTCTGCACAAACTACTCAGAACTACTTGAATATGAAGGAACTACATGATTCTTGTTGATTTTCTGCAGGGATTTGCTGATTTCGCTACTTTTAAAAGAAAGTTCAAAAACAGGCTCAATTCAGCATTGGGTGCGTTTGTGACTCATCAACTTGAAATGAAATCAAACTGCACAAATCTCTTCAAAACCTACATAAATCTCTGCACAAACTACTCAGAACTACTTGAATATGAAGGAACTACATGATTCCTGTTGATTTTCTGCTGGGATTTGCTGTTTTCACTACTTTTAATACAGAGTTCAAAAACAGGCTCAATTCAGCGTTCAGTGCGTTTTTGACACTTCATGCTAACATGCAATCAAACTGCACAAATCTCATCAAAAACTACACAAATCTCTGCACAAACTACTCAGAACAACTTGAATATGGAGGAACTACATGATTCCTGTTGACTTTCTTCTGGGATTTGCTGTTTTCACTACTTTTAATACAGAGTTCAAAAACAAGCTCAATTCAGCATTGAGTAGGCTTGTGACTCATCAACTTGAAATGAAATCAAAGTGCACAAATCTCTTCAAAACCTACATAAATCTCTTTACAAATAAAAGCTACTTGAATATGAAGGAAGTACCTTTTTCCTGTTTATTTTCTGCTGGGATTTGGTGATTTCACTCATTTTAATACAGAGTTCAAAAACAGGTTCAATTCAGCATTGGGTGCGTTTGTGACTCATCAACTTGAAATGAAATCAAACTGCACAAATCTCTTCAAAACCTATATAAATCTCTGCACAAACTAATAAAAGCTACTTGAATATGAAGGAACTACATGATTCTTGTTGATTTTCTGCTGGGATTTGCTGATTTCGCTACTTTTAATAGAAAGTTCAAAAACAGGCTCAATTCAGCATTGGGTGCGTTTATGACTAATCAACTTGAAATGAAATCAAACTGCACAAATCTCTGCACAAACTACTCAGAACTACTTGAATATGAAGGAACTACATGATTCTTGTTGATTTTCTGCTGGGATTTGCTGATTTCACTACTTTTAATACAGAGTTCAAAAACAGGCTCAATTCAGCATTGAGTGCGTTTATGACTAATCAACTTGAAATGAAATCAAACTGCACAAATCTCTGCACAAACTACTCAGAAATACTTGAATATGAAGGAACTACATGATCCTTGTTGATTTTCTGCTGGGTTTGCTGATTTCACTACTTTTAATACAGAGTTCAAAAACAGGCTTAATTCAGCATTGAGTGCCTTTTTGTTACTTCAGACTAACATGCAACCACACTGCACAAATCTCTGCACAAACTAATAAAAGCTACTTGAATATGAAGGAAGTACCTTATTCCTGTTTATTTTCTGCTGGGATTTGCTGATTTCACTCATTTTAATACAGAGTTCAAAAACAGGTTTATTTCAGCATTGAGTGCGTTTTTGTTACTTCATACTAACATGCAACCAAACTGCACAAATCTCTGCACAAACTAATAAAAGCTACTTGAATATGAAGGAACTACATGATTCCTGTTGATTTTCTGCTGGGATTTGCTGATTTCGCTACTTTTAATAGAAAGTTCAAAAACAGGCTCAATTCAACATTGGGTGCGTTTGTGACTCATCAACTTGAAATGAAATCAAACTGCACAAATCTCTTCAAAACCTATATAAATCTCTGCACAAACTAATAAAAGCTACTTGAATATGAAGGAACTACATGATTCCTGTTTATTTTCTGCTGGGAATTGCTGATTTCACTCATTTTAATACAGAGTTCAAAAACAGGCTTATTTCAGCATTGAGTGCCTTTTTGTTACTTCATACTGACATGCAACCAAACTGCACAAATCTCTGCACAAACTACTCAGAACTACTTGAATATGAAGGAACTACATGATTCTCGTTGATTTTCTGCTGGGATTTGCTGTTTTCACTACTTTTAATAGAGAGTTCAAAAACAGGCTCAATTCAGCGTTCAGTGCGTTTTTAACACTTCATGCTAACATGCAATCAAACTGCACAAATCTCTTCAAAAACTACACAAATCTCTGCACAAACTACTCAGAACAACTTGAATATGAAGGAACTACATGATTCCTATTGATTTTCTGCTGGGATTTGCTGATTTCGCTACTTTTAATACAGAGTTCAAAAATAGGCTCAATTCAGCATTGGGTGCGTTTGTGACTCATCAACTTGAAATGAAATCAAACTGCACAAATCTCTTTAAGACCTACATAAATGTCTGCACAAACTAATAAAAGCTACTTGAATATGAAGGAAGTACATGATTCTTGCTGATTTTCTGCTAGGATTTGCTGATTTCACTACTTTTAATACAGAGTTCAAAAACAGGCTTAATTCAGCATTGAGTGCGTTTTTGTTACTCATACTAACATTGCAACCAAACTGCACAGATCTCTTCAAAAACTAGAAAATCTCTGCACAAACTAATAAAAGCTACTTGAATATGAAGGAACTACATGATTCCTATTGATTTTCTAATGGGATTTGCTTATTTCACTACTTTTCATACAGAGTTCAAAAACAGGCTCAATTCAGCATTGGGTGCGTTTGTGACTCATCAATTTGAAATGAAATCAAACTGCACAAATCTCTTCAAAACCTATATAAATCTCTGCACAAACTAATAAAAGCTACTTGAATATGAAGGAAGTACCTGATTCCTGTTGATTTTCTGTTGGGATTTGCTGATTTCACTCATTTTAATACAGAGTTCAAAAACAGGCTCAATTCAGCATTGGGTGCGTTTGTGACTCATCAACTTGAAATGAAATCAAACTGCACAAATCTCTGCACAAACTACTCAGAACTACTTGAATATGAAGGGACTACATTATTCCCGTTGATTTTCTGCTGGGAATTGGTGTTTTCACTACATTTAATACAAAGTTCAAAAACAGGCTCAATTCAGCGTTGAGTGCCTATATGACACATCAACTTCAAGTGCAGTCAAACTGCACAAATCTCTTCAAAAACTACACAAATCTCTGCAGAAACTACTAAAAACTACTTGAATATGAAGGAACTACATGATTCCTGTTGATTTTCTGCCCGGATTTAATGATTTCACTACATTTAATACAGAGTTCAAAAACAGGCTCAATTCAGCGTTGAGTGCGTTTTTGACACTTCATGCTAACATGCAATCAAACTGCACAAATCTCATCAAAAACTACATAAATTTCTGCACAAACTACTAAAAACTACTTGAATATGAAGGAACTACATGATTCCTGTTGATTTTCTGCTGGGATTTACTGTTTTCACTACTTTTAATACAGAGTTCAAAAACAGGCTCAAATCAGCGTTCAGTGGGTTTTGGATACTTCATGCTAACTGCAATCAAACTGCACAAATCTCATCAAAAACTACACGAATCTCTGCACAAACTACTCAGAACTACTTGAATATGAAGGGAATACATGATTCTCGTTGATTTTCTGCTGGGATTTGCTGTTTTCACTACATTTAATACAAAGTTCAAAAACAGGCTCACTTCAGCATTGGGTGCGTTTGTAACTCATCAACTTGAAATGAAATCAAACTGCACAAATCTCATTAAAAACTACACAAATCTCTGCAGAAACTACTCAGAACAACTTGAATATGACGGAACTACATGATTCCTGTTGATTTTCTGCTGGGATTTGCTGTTTTCACTACTTTTAATACAGAGTTCAAAAACAGGCTCAATTCAGCTTTCAGTGCTTTTTTGATACTTCATGTTAAGATGGAATCATCCTAAACAAATCTCTTCAAAAACTGCACAAATCTCTGCACAAACTACTCATAACTACTTGAATATGAAGGAACTACATGATTCCTGTTGATTTTCTTCTGGGATTTAATGGTTTCACTACATTTAATACAGAGTTCATAAACAGGCTCTATTCAGCGTTCAGTGCGTTATTGATACTTCATGCTAACATCCAATCAAACTGCACAAATCTCATCAAAAACTACACAATTCTCTGCACAAACTACTCAGAACTACTTGAATATGAAGGAACTACATGATTCCCGTTGATTTTCTGCTGGGATTTAATGATTTCACTACATTTAATACAAAGTTCAAAAACAGGCTCAATTCAGCGTTGAGTGCCTTTATGACACATCAACTTGAAGTGCAGTCAAACTGCACAAATCTCTTCAAAAACTATACAAATCTCTGCCCAAACTACTCAGAACTACTTCAATATGAAGGAACTACATGATTCCTGTTGATTGTCTGCTGGGATTTGCTGTTTTCACTACTTTTAATACAGAGTTCAAAAACAGGCTCAATTCAGCGTTCAGTACGTTTTTGATACTTCATGCTAACATGGAATCATACTAAACAAATCTCTTCAAAAACTGCACAAATCTCTGCACAAACTACTCAGAACCACTTGAATATGAAGGAACTACATGATTCCTGTTGATTTTCTTCTGGGATTTAATGATTTCCTTACATTTAATACAGAGTTCAAAAACAGGCTCAATTCAGCCTTTAAATGCGTTTTTGATACTTCATGCTAACATGCAATCAAACTGCACAAATCTCATCAAAAACTACACAAATCTCTGCACAAACTACTCAGAACAACTTGAATATGAAGGAACTACATGATTCCTTTTGATTTTCTGCTGGGATTTGCTGTTTTCACTACTTTTAATACAGAGTTCAAAAACAGGCTCAATTCAGCGTTCAGTGCCTTTATGACACATAAACTTGAAGTGCAGTCAAACTGCACAAATATCTTCAAAAACTACAGAAATCTCTGCAGAAACTACTATAAACTACTTCAATATGAAGGAACTACATGATTCCTGTTGATTTTCTGCTGGGATTTGCTGTTTTCACTACTTTTAATACAGAGTTCAAAAACAGGCTCAATTCAGCGTTCAGTGCGTTTTTGATACTTCATGCTAACATGGAATCATACTAAACAAATCTCTTCAAAAACTGCACAAATCTCTGCACAAACTACTCAGAACTACCTGAATATGAAGGAACGACATTATTCCTGTTTATTTTCTTCTGGGATTTAATGATTTCACTACATTTAATACAGAGTTCAAAAACAGGATCAATTCAGCGTTGAGTGCCTATATGACACATCAACTTCAAGTGCAGTCAAACTGCACAAATCTCTTCAAAAACTACACAAATCTCTGCAGAAAGTACTAAAAACTACTTGAATATGAAGGAACTACATGATTCATGTTGATTTTCTGCTGGGATTTGCTGTTTTCATTACTTTTAATACAGAGTTCAAAAACAGGCTCAATTCAGCGTTCAGTGCGTTTTTGATACTTCATGCTAACATGGAATCATACTAAACAAATCTCTTCAAAAACTGCACAAATCTCTGCACAAACTACTCAGAACTACTTGAATATGAAGGAACTACATGATTCCTGTTGATTTTCTTCTGGGATTTAATGATTTCACTACATTTAATACAGAGTTCAAAAACATGTTCGATTCAGCGTTGAGTGCGTTTCTGATACTTCATGGTAACATACAATCACACTGCACAAATCTCTTCGAAATCTACACAAATCTCTGCACAAACTACTCAGAACTTCTTGAATATGAAGGGATTATATGATTCCTGTTGATTTTCTGCTGGGATTTGCTGTTTTCACTACATTTAATACAAAGTTCAAAAACAGGCTCAATTCAGCGTTGAGTGCCTTTATGACACATCAACTTGAAGTGCAGTCAAACTGCACAAATCTCTTCAAAAACTACACAAATCTCTACAGAAACTACTAAAAACTACTTGAATATGAAGGAACTACATGATTCATGTTGATTTTCTGCCCGGATTTAATGATTTCACTACATTTAATACAGAGTTGAAAAACAGGCTCAATTCAGCGTTGAGTGCCTTTATGACACATAAACTTGAAGTGCAGTCAAAGTGCACAAATATCTTCAAAAACTACACAATGCTCTGCACAAACTACTCAGAACTACTTGAATATGAAGGAACTACATGATTCCTGTTGATTTTCTACTGGGATTTGCTGTTTTCACTACTTTTAATACAGAGTTCAAAAACAGGCTCAATTCAGCGTTCAGTGCGTTTTTGACACTTCATGCTAACATGCAATCAAACTGCACAAATCTCATCAAAAACTACACAAATCTCTGCACAAACTACTCAGAACAACTTGAATATGAAGGAACTACATGATTCCTGTTGATTTTCTGCTGGGATTTACTGTTTTCACTACTTTTAATAAAGAGTTCAAAAACAGGCTCAATTCAGCATTGAGTGCGTTTATGACTAATCAACTTGAAATGAAATCAAACTGCACAAATCTCTGCACAAACTACTCAGAAATACTTGAATATGAAGGAACTACATGATCCTTGTTGATTTTCTGCTGGGTTTGCTGATTTCACTACTTTTAATACAGAGTTCAAAAACAGGCTTAATTCAGCATTGAGTGCCTTTTTGTTACTTCAGACTAACATGCAACCACACTGCACAAATCTCTGCACAAACTAATAAAAGCTACTTGAATATGAAGGAAGTACCTTATTCCTGTTTATTTTCTGCTGGGATTTGCTGATTTCACTCATTTTAATACAGAGTTCAAAAACAGGTTTATTTCAGCATTGAGTGCGTTTTTGTTACTTCATACTAACATGCAACCAAACTGCACAAATCTCTGCACAAACTAATAAAAGCTACTTGAATATGAAGGAACTACATGATTCCTGTTGATTTTCTGCTGGGATTTGCTGATTTCGCTACTTTTAATAGAAAGTTCAAAAACAGGCTCAATTCAACATTGGGTGCGTTTGTGACTCATCAACTTGAAATGAAATCAAACTGCACAAATCTCTTCAAAACCTATATAAATCTCTGCACAAACTAATAAAAGCTACTTGAATATGAAGGAACTACATGATTCCTGTTTATTTTCTGCTGGGAATTGCTGATTTCACTCATTTTAATACAGAGTTCAAAAACAGGCTTATTTCAGCATTGAGTGCCTTTTTGTTACTTCATACTGACATGCAACCAAACTGCACAAATCTCTGCACAAACTACTCAGAACTACTTGAATATGAAGGAACTACATGATTCTCGTTGATTTTCTGCTGGGATTTGCTGTTTTCACTACTTTTAATAGAGAGTTCAAAAACAGGCTCAATTCAGCGTTCAGTGCGTTTTTAACACTTCATGCTAACATGCAATCAAACTGCACAAATCTCTTCAAAAACTACACAAATCTCTGCACAAACTACTCAGAACAACTTGAATATGAAGGAACTACATGATTCCTATTGATTTTCTGCTGGGATTTGCTGATTTCGCTACTTTTAATACAGAGTTCAAAAATAGGCTCAATTCAGCATTGGGTGCGTTTGTGACTCATCAACTTGAAATGAAATCAAACTGCACAAATCTCTTTAAGACCTACATAAATGTCTGCACAAACTAATAAAAGCTACTTGAATATGAAGGAAGTACATGATTCTTGCTGATTTTCTGCTAGGATTTGCTGATTTCACTACTTTTAATACAGAGTTCAAAAACAGGCTTAATTCAGCATTGAGTGCGTTTTTGTTACTCATACTAACATTGCAACCAAACTGCACAGATCTCTTCAAAAACTAGAAAATCTCTGCACAAACTAATAAAAGCTACTTGAATATGAAGGAACTACATGATTCCTATTGATTTTCTAATGGGATTTGCTTATTTCACTACTTTTCATACAGAGTTCAAAAACAGGCTCAATTCAGCATTGGGTGCGTTTGTGACTCATCAATTTGAAATGAAATCAAACTGCACAAATCTCTTCAAAACCTATATAAATCTCTGCACAAACTAATAAAAGCTACTTGAATATGAAGGAAGTACCTGATTCCTGTTGATTTTCTGTTGGGATTTGCTGATTTCACTCATTTTAATACAGAGTTCAAAAACAGGCTCAATTCAGCATTGGGTGCGTTTGTGACTCATCAACTTGAAATGAAATCAAACTGCACAAATCTCTGCACAAACTACTCAGAACTACTTGAATATGAAGGGATTACATTATTCCCGTTGATTTTCTGCTGGGAATTGGTGTTTTCACTACATTTAATACAAAGTTCAAAAACAGGCTCAATTCAGCGTTGAGTGCCTATATGACACATCAACTTCAAGTGCAGTCAAACTGCACAAATCTCTTCAAAAACTACACAAATCTCTGCAGAAACTACTAAAAACTACTTGAATATGAAGGAACTACATGATTCCTGTTGATTTTCTGCCCGGATTTAATGATTTCACTACATTTAATACAGAGTTCAAAAACAGGCTCAATTCAGCGTTGAGTGCGTTTTTGACACTTCATGCTAACATGCAATCAAACTGCACAAATCTCATCAAAAACTACATAAATTTCTGCACAAACTACTAAAAACTACTTGAATATGAAGGAACTACATGATTCCTGTTGATTTTCTGCTGGGATTTACTGTTTTGACTACTTTTAATACAGAGTTCAAAAACAGGCTCAATTCAGCGTTCAGTGGGTTTTGGATACTTCATGCTAACTGCAATCAAACTGCACAAATCTCATCAAAAACTACACAAATCTCTGCACAAACTACTCAGAACTACTTGAATATGAAGGGAATACATGATTCTCGTTGATTTTCTGCTGGGATTTGCTGTTTTCACTACATTTAATACAAAGTTCAAAAACAGGCTCACTTCAGCATTGGGTGCGTTTGTAACTCATCAACTTGAAATGAAATCAAACTGCACAAATCTCATTAAAAACTACACAAATCTCTGCAGAAACTACTCAGAACAACTTGAATATGACGGAACTACATGATTCCTGTTGATTTTCTGCTGGGATTTGCTGTTTTCACTACTTTTAATACAGAGTTCAAAAACAGGCTCAATTCAGCTTTCAGTGCTTTTTTGATACTTCATGTTAAGATGGAATCATCCTAAACAAATCTCTTCAAAAACTGCACAAATCTCTGCACAAACTACTCATAACTACTTGAATATGAAGGAACTACATGATTCCTTTTTTGTTTTCTTCTGGGATTTAATGGTTTCACTACATTTAATACAGAGTTCATAAACAGGCTCAATTCAGCGTTCAGTGCGTTATTGATACTTCATGCTAACATCCAATCAAACTGCACAAATCTCATCAAAAACTACACAATTCTCTGCACAAACTACTCAGAACTACTTGAATATGAAGGAACTACATGATTCCCGTTGATTTTCTGCTGGGATTTAATGATTTCACTACATTTAATACAAAGTTCAAAAACAGGCTCAATTCAGCGTTGAGTGCCTTTATGACACATCAACTTGAAGTGCAGTCAAACTGCACAAATCTCTTCAAAAACTATACAAATCTCTGCCCAAACTACTCAGAACTACTTCAATATGAAGGAACTACATGATTCCTGTTGATTTTCTGCTGGGATTTGCTGTTTTCACTACTTTTAATACAGAGTTCAAAAACAGGCTCAATTCAGCGTTCAGTACGTTTTTGATACTTCATGCTAACATGGAATCATACTAAACAAATCTCTTCAAAAACTGCACAAATCTCTGCACAAACTACTCAGAACCACTTGAATATGAAGGAACTACATGATTCCTGTTGATTTTCTTCTGGGATTTAATGATTTCCTTACATTTAATACAGAGTTCAAAAACAGGCTCAATTCAGCCTTTAAATGCGTTTTTGATACTTCATGCTAACATGCAATCAAACTGCACAAATCTCATCAAAAACTACACAAATCTCTGCACAAACTACTCAGAACAACTTGAATATGAAGGAACTACATGATTCCTTTTGATTTTCTGCTGGGATTTGCTGTTTTCACTACTTTTAATACAGAGTTCAAAAACAGGCTCAATTCAGCGTTCAGTGCCTTTATGACACATAAACTTGAAGTGCAGTCAAACTGCACAAATATCTTCAAAAACTACAGAAATCTCTGCAGAAACTACTATAAACTACTTCAATATGAAGGAACTACATGATTCCTGTTGATTTTCTGCTGGGATTTGCTGTTTTCACTACTTTTAATACAGAGTTCAAAAACAGGCTCAATTCAGCGTTCAGTGCGTTTTTGATACTTCATGCTAACATGGAATCATACTAAACAAATCTCTTCAAAAACTGCACAAATCTCTGCACAAACTACTCAGAACTACCTGAATATGAAGGAACGACATTATTCCTGTTTATTTTCTTCTGGGATTTAATGATTTCACTACATTTAATACAGAGTTCAAAAACAGGATCAATTCAGCGTTGAGTGCCTATATGACACATCAACTTCAAGTGCAGTCAAACTGCACAAATCTCTTCAAAAACTACACAAATCTCTGCAGAAAGTACTAAAAACTACTTGAATATGAAGGAACTACATGATTCATGTTGATTTTCTGCTGGGATTTGCTGTTTTCATTACTTTTAATACAGAGTTCAAAAACAGGCTCAATTCAGCGTTCAGTGCGTTTTTGATACTTCATGCTAACATGGAATCATACTAAACAAATCTCTTCAAAAACTGCACAAATCTCTGCACAAACTACTCAGAACTACTTGAATATGAAGGAACTACATGATTCCTGTTGATTTTCTTCTGGGATTTAATGATTTCACTACATTTAATACAGAGTTCAAAAACATGTTCGATTCAGCGTTGAGTGCGTTTCTGATACTTCATGGTAACATACAATCACACTGCACAAATCTCTTCGAAATCTACACAAATCTCTGCACAAACTACTCAGAACTTCTTGAATATGAAGGGATTATATGATTCCTGTTGATTTTCTGCTGGGATTTGCTGTTTTCACTACATTTAATACAAAGTTCAAAAACAGGCTCAATTCAGCGTTGAGTGCCTTTATGACACATCAACTTGAAGTGCAGTCAAACTGCACAAATCTCTTCAAAAACTACACAAATCTCTACAGAAACTACTAAAAACTACTTGAATATGAAGGAACTACATGATTCATGTTGATTTTCTGCCCGGATTTAATGATTTCACTACATTTAATACAGAGTTGAAAAACAGGCTCAATTCAGCGTTGAGTGCCTTTATGACACATAAACTTGAAGTGCAGTCAAAGTGCACAAATATCTTCAAAAACTACACAATGCTCTGCACAAACTACTCAGAACTACTTGAATATGAAGGAACTACATGATTCCTGTTGATTTTCTACTGGGATTTGCTGTTTTCACTACTTTTAATACAGAGTTCAAAAACAGGCTCAATTCAGCGTTCAGTGCGTTTTTGACACTTCATGCTAACATGCAATCAAACTGCACAAATCTCATCAAAAACTACACAAATCTCTGCACAAACTACTCAGAACAACTTGAATATGAAGGAACTACATGATTCCTGTTGATTTTCTGCTGGGATTTACTGTTTTCACTACTTTTAATAAAGAGTTCAAAAACAGGCTCAATTCAGCATTCAGTGCTTTTTTGATACTTCATGCTAACATGGAATCATACTAAACAAATCTCTTCAAAAACTGCACAAATCTCTGCACAAACTACTCAGAACTACTGGAATATGAAGGAACTACATGATTCCTGTTGATTTTCTTCTGGGATTTAATGATTTCACTACATTTAATACAGAGTTCAAAAACAGGCTCAATTCAGCGTTCAGTGCGTTTTTGATACTTCATGCTAACTGCAATCAAACTGCACAAATCTCATCAAAAACTACACAAATCTCTGCACAAACTACTCAGAACTACTTGAATATGAAGGGAATACATGATTCTCGTTGATTTTCTGCTGGGATTTGCTGTTTTCACTACATTTAATACAAAGTTCAAAAACAGGCTCACTTCAGCATTGAGTGCCTATATGACACATCAACTTCAAGTGCAGTCAAACTGCACAAATCTCTTCAAAAACTACACAAATCTCTGCAGAAAGTACTAAAAACTACTTGAATATGAAGGAACTACATGATTCATGTTGATTTTCTGCTGGGATTTGCTGTTTTCACTACTTTTAGTACAGAGTTCAAAAACAGGCTCAATTCAGCGTTCAGTGCGTTTTTGATACTTCATGCTAACATGGAATCATACTAAACAAATCTCTTCAAAAACTGCACAAATCTCTGCAGAAACTACTCAGAACTACTTGAATATGAAGGAACTACATGATTCATGTTGATTTTCTGCCCCGATTTAATGATTTCACTACATTTAATACAGAGTTGAAAAACAGGCTCAATTCAGCGTTGAGTGCCTTTATGACACATAAACTTGAAGTGCAGTCAAACTGCACAAATATCTTCAAAAACTACACAATTCTCTGCACAAACTACTAAAAACTACTTGAATATGAAGGAACTACATGATTCCTGTTGATTTTCTGCTGGGATTTGCTGTTTTCACTACTTTTAGTACAGAGTTCAAAAACAGGCTCAATTCAGCGTTCAGTGCGTTTTTGATACTTCATGCTAACATGGAATCATACTAAACAAATCTCTTCAAAATCTGCACAAATCTCTGCACAAACTACTCAGAACTACTTGAATATGAAGGAACTACATGATTCCTGTTGATTTTCTTCTGGGATTCAATGATTTCACTACATTTTATACAGAGTTCAAAAACAGGCTAAATTCAGCGTTCAGTGCGTTTTTGATACTTCATGCTAACATGCAATCAAACTGCACAAATCTCATCAAAAACTACACAAATCTCTGCACAAACTACTCAGAACTACTTGAATATGAAGGAACTACATGATTTCTGTTGATTTTCTGCTGGGATTTGCTGTTTTCACTACTTTTCATACAGAGTTCAAAAACAGGCTCAATTCAGCGTTCAGTGCGTTTTTGATACTTCATGCTAACATGGAATCATACTAAACAAATCTCTTCAAAAACTGCACAAATCTCTGCACAAAATACTCAGAACTACTTGAATATGAAGGAACTACATGATTCCTGTTGATTTTCTTCTGGGATTTAATGATTTCACTACATTTGATACAGAGTTCAAAAACAGGCTCAATTCAGCGTTCAGTACGTTTTTGATACTTCATGCTAACATGGAATCATACTAAACAAATCTCTTCAAAAACTGCACAAATCTCTGCACAAACTACTCAGAACCACTTGAATATGAAGGAACTACATGATTCATGTTGATTTTCTGCCCGGATTTAATGATTTCACTACATTTAATACAGAGTTGAAAAACAGGCTCAATTCAGCGTTGAGTGCCTTTATGACACATAAACTTGAAGTGCAGTCAAACTGCACAAATATCTTCAAAAACTACACAATTCTCTGCACAAACTACTCAGAACTACTTGAATATGAAGGAACTACATGATTCCTGTTGATTTTCTGCTGGGATTTGCTGTTTTCACTACTTTTAATACAGAGTTCAAAAACAGGCTCAATTCAGCGTTCAGTGCGTTTTTAACACTTCATGCTAACATGCAATCAAACTGCACAAATCTCATCAAAAACTACACAAATCTCTGCACAAATTACTCAGAACTACTTGAATATGAAGGAAGTACATGATTCCTGTTGATTTTCTGCTGTGATTTGCTGATTTCGCTACTTTTAATAGAAAGTTCAAAAACAGGCTCAATTCAGCATTGGGTGCGTTTGTGACTCATCAACTTGAAATGAAATCAAACTGCACAAATCTCTTTAAGACCTACATAAATGTCTGCACAAACTAATAAAAGCTACTTGAATATGAAGGAAGTACATGATTCTTGCTGATTTTCTGCTAGGATTTGCTGATTTCACTACTTTTAATACAGAGTTCAAAAACAGGCTTAATTCAGCATTGAGTGCGTTTTTGTTACTCATACTAACATTGCAACCAAACTGCACAGATCTCTTCAAAAACTAGAAAATCTCTGCACAAACTAATAAAAGCTACTTGAATATGAAGGAACTACATGATTCCTATTGATTTTCTAATGGGATTTGCTTATTTCACTACTTTTCATACAGAGTTCAAAAACAGGCTCAATTCAGCATTGGGTGCGTTTGTGACTCATCAATTTGAAATGAAATCAAACTGCACAAATCTCTTCAAAACCTATATAAATCTCTGCACAAACTAATAAAAGCTACTTGAATATGAAGGAAGTACCTGATTCCTGTTGATTTTCTGTTGGGATTTGCTGATTTCACTCATTTTAATACAGAGTTCAAAAACAGGCTCAATTCAGCATTGGGTGCGTTTGTGACTCATCAACTTGAAATGAAATCAAACTGCACAAATCTCTGCACAAACTACTCAGAACTACTTGAATATGAAGGGACTACATTATTCCCGTTGATTTTCTGCTGGGAATTGGTGTTTTCACTACATTTAATACAAAGTTCAAAAACAGGCTCAATTCAGCGTTGAGTGCCTATATGACACATCAACTTCAAGTGCAGTCAAACTGCACAAATCTCTTCAAAAACTACACAAATCTCTGCAGAAACTACTAAAAACTACTTGAATATGAAGGAACTACATGATTCCTGTTGATTTTCTGCCCGGATTTAATGATTTCACTACATTTAATACAGAGTTCAAAAACAGGCTCAATTCAGCGTTGAGTGCGTTTTTGACACTTCATGCTAACATGCAATCAAACTGCACAAATCTCATCAAAAACTACATAAATTTCTGCACAAACTACTAAAAACTACTTGAATATGAAGGAACTACATGATTCCTGTTGATTTTCTGCTGGGATTTACTGTTTTCACTACTTTTAATACAGAGTTCAAAAACAGGCTCAATTCAGCGTTCAGTGGGTTTTTGATACTTCATGCTAACTGCAATCAAACTGCACAAATCTCATCAAAAACTACACAAATCTCTGCACAAACTACTCAGAACTACTTGAATATGAAGGGAATACATGATTCTCGTTGATTTTCTGCTGGGATTTGCTGTTTTCACTACATTTAATACAAAGTTCAAAAACAGGCTCACTTCAGCATTGGGTGCGTTTGTAACTCATCAACTTGAAATGAAATCAAACTGCACAAATCTCATTAAAAACTACACAAATCTCTGCAGAAACTACTCAGAACAACTTGAATATGACGGAACTACATGATTCCTGTTGATTTTCTGCTGGGATTTGCTGTTTTCACTACTTTTAATACAGAGTTCAAAAACAGGCTCAATTCAGCTTTCAGTGCTTTTTTGATACTTCATGTTAAGATGGAATCATCCTAAACAAATCTCTTCAAAAACTGCACAAATCTCTGCACAAACTACTCAGAACTACTTGAATATGAAGGGAATACATGATTCTCGTTGATTTTCTGCTGGGATTTGCTGTTTTCACTACATTTAATACAAAGTTCAAAAACAGGCTCACTTCAGCATTGAGTGCCTATATGACACATCAACTTCAAGTGCAGTCAAACTGCACAAATCTCTTCAAAAACTACACAAATCTCTGCAGAAAGTACTAAAAACTACTTGAATATGAAGGAACTACATGATTCATGTTGATTTTCTGCTGGGATTTGCTGTTTTCACTACTTTTAGTACAGAGTTCAAAAACAGGCTCAATTCAGCGTTCAGTGCGTTTTTGATACTTCATGCTAACATGGAATCATACTAAACAAATCTCTTCAAAAACTGCACAAATCTCTGCAGAAACTACTCAGAACTACTTGAATATGAAGGAACTACATGATTCATGTTGATTTTCTGCCCCGATTTAATGATTTCACTACATTTAATACAGAGTTGAAAAACAGGCTCAATTCAGCGTTGAGTGCCTTTATGACACATAAACTTGAAGTGCAGTCAAACTGCACAAATATCTTCAAAAACTACACAATTCTCTGCACAAACTACTAAAAACTACTTGAATATGAAGGAACTACATGATTCCTGTTGATTTTCTGCTGGGATTTGCTGTTTTCACTACTTTTAGTACAGAGTTCAAAAACAGGCTCAATTCAGCGTTCAGTGCGTTTTTGATACTTCATGCTAACATGGAATCATACTAAACAAATCTCTTCAAAATCTGCACAAATCTCTGCACAAACTACTCAGAACTACTTGAATATGAAGGAACTACATGATTCCTGTTGATTTTCTTCTGGGATTCAATGATTTCACTACATTTTATACAGAGTTCAAAAACAGGCTAAATTCAGCGTTCAGTGCGTTTTTGATACTTCATGCTAACATGCAATCAAACTGCACAAATCTCATCAAAAACTACACAAATCTCTGCACAAACTACTCAGAACTACTTGAATATGAAGGAACTACATGATTTCTGTTGATTTTCTGCTGGGATTTGCTGTTTTCACTACTTTTCATACAGAGTTCAAAAACAGGCTCAATTCAGCGTTCAGTGCGTTTTTGATACTTCATGCTAACATGGAATCATACTAAACAAATCTCTTCAAAAACTGCACAAATCTCTGCACAAAATACTCAGAACTACTTGAATATGAAGGAACTACATGATTCCTGTTGATTTTCTTCTGGGATTTAATGATTTCACTACATTTGATACAGAGTTCAAAAACAGGCTCAATTCAGCGTTCAGTACGTTTTTGATACTTCATGCTAACATGGAATCATACTAAACAAATCTCTTCAAAAACTGCACAAATCTCTGCACAAACTACTCAGAACCACTTGAATATGAAGGAACTACATGATTCATGTTGATTTTCTGCCCGGATTTAATGATTTCACTACATTTAATACAGAGTTGAAAAACAGGCTCAATTCAGCGTTGAGTGCCTTTATGACACATAAACTTGAAGTGCAGTCAAACTGCACAAATATCTTCAAAAACTACACAATTCTCTGCACAAACTACTCAGAACTACTTGAATATGAAGGAACTACATGATTCCTGTTGATTTTCTGCTGGGATTTGCTGTTTTCACTACTTTTAATACAGAGTTCAAAAACAGGCTCAATTCAGCGTTCAGTGCGTTTTTAACACTTCATGCTAACATGCAATCAAACTGCACAAATCTCATCAAAAACTACACAAATCTCTGCACAAATTACTCAGAACTACTTGAATATGAAGGAAGTACATGATTCCTGTTGATTTTCTGCTGTGATTTGCTGATTTCGCTACTTTTAATAGAAAGTTCAAAAACAGGCTCAATTCAGCATTGGGTGCGTTTGTGACTCATCAACTTGAAATGAAATCAAACTGCACAAATCTCTTTAAGACCTACATAAATGTCTGCACAAACTAATAAAAGCTACTTGAATATGAAGGAAGTACATGATTCTTGCTGATTTTCTGCTAGGATTTGCTGATTTCACTACTTTTAATACAGAGTTCAAAAACAGGCTTAATTCAGCATTGAGTGCGTTTTTGTTACTCATACTAACATTGCAACCAAACTGCACAGATCTCTTCAAAAACTAGAAAATCTCTGCACAAACTAATAAAAGCTACTTGAATATGAAGGAACTACATGATTCCTATTGATTTTCTAATGGGATTTGCTTATTTCACTACTTTTCATACAGAGTTCAAAAACAGGCTCAATTCAGCATTGGGTGCGTTTGTGACTCATCAATTTGAAATGAAATCAAACTGCACAAATCTCTTCAAAACCTATATAAATCTCTGCACAAACTAATAAAAGCTACTTGAATATGAAGGAAGTACCTGATTCCTGTTGATTTTCTGTTGGGATTTGCTGATTTCACTCATTTTAATACAGAGTTCAAAAACAGGCTCAATTCAGCATTGGGTGCGTTTGTGACTCATCAACTTGAAATGAAATGAAACTGCACAAATCTCTGCACAAACTACTCAGAACTACTTGAATATGAAGGGACTACATTATTCCCGTTGATTTTCTGCTGGGAATTGGTGTTTTCACTACATTTAATACAAAGTTCAAAAACAGGCTCAATTCAGCGTTGAGTGCCTATATGACACATCAACTTCAAGTGCAGTCAAACTGCACAAATCTCTTCAAAAACTACACAAATCTCTGCAGAAACTACTAAAAACTACTTGAATATGAAGGAACTACATGATTCCTGTTGATTTTCTGCCCGGATTTAATGATTTCACTACATTTAATACAGAGTTCAAAAACAGGCTCAATTCAGCGTTGAGTGCGTTTTTGACACTTCATGCTAACATGCAATCAAACTGCACAAATCTCATCAAAAACTACATAAATTTCTGCACAAACTACTAAAAACTACTTGAATATGAAGGAACTACATGATTCCTGTTGATTTTCTGCTGGGATTTACTGTTTTCACTACTTTTAATACAGAGTTCAAAAACAGGCTCAATTCAGCGTTCAGTGGGTTTTTGATACTTCATGCTAACTGCAATCAAACTGCACAAATCTCATCAAAAACTACACAAATCTCTGCACAAACTACTCAGAACTACTTGAATATGAAGGGAATACATGATTCTCGTTGATTTTCTGCTGGGATTTGCTGTTTTCACTACATTTAATACAAAGTTCAAAAACAGGCTCACTTCAGCATTGGGTGCGTTTGTAACTCATCAACTTGAAATGAAATCAAACTGCACAAATCTCATTAAAAACTACACAAATCTCTGCAGAAACTACTCAGAACAACTTGAATATGACGGAACTACATGATTCCTGTTGATTTTCTGCTGGGATTTGCTGTTTTCACTACTTTTAATACAGAGTTCAAAAACAGGCTCAATTCAGCTTTCAGTGCTTTTTTGATACTTCATGTTAAGATGGAATCATCCTAAACAAATCTCTTCAAAAACTGCACAAATCTCTGCACAAACTACTCATAACTACTTGAATATGAAGGAACTACATGATTCCTGTTGATTTTCTTCTGGGATTTAATGGTTTCACTACATTTAATACAGAGTTCATAAACAGGCTCAATTCAGCGTTCAGTGCGTTATTGATACTTCATGCTAACATCCAATCAAACTGCACAAATCTCATCAAAAACTACACAATTCTCTGCACAAACTACTCAGAACTACTTGAATATGAAGGAACTACATGATTCCCGTTGATTTTCTGCTGGGATTTAATGATTTCACTACATTTAATACAAAGTTCAAAAACAGGCTCAATTCAGCGTTGAGTGCCTTTATGACACATCAACTTGAAGTGCAGTCAAACTGCACAAATCTCTTCAAAAACTACACAAATCTCTGCCCAAACTACTCAGAACTACTTCAATATGAAGGAACTACATGATTCCTGTTGATTTTCTGCTGGGATTTGCTGTTTTCACTACTTTTAATACAGAGTTCAAAAACAGGCTCAATTCAGCGTTCAGTACGTTTTTGATACTTCATGCTAACATGGAATCATACTAAACAAATCTCTTCAAAAACTGCACAAATCTCTGCACAAACTACTCAGAACCACTTGAATATGAAGGAACTACATGATTCCTGTTGATTTTCTTCTGGGATTTAATGATTTCCTTACATTTAATACAGAGTTCAAAAACAGGCTCAATTCAGCCTTTAAATGCGTTTTTGATACTTCATGCTAACATGCAATCAAAATGCACAAATCTCATCAAAAACTACACAAATCTCTGCACAAACTACTCAGAACAACTTGAATATGAAGGAACTACATGATTCCTGTTGATTTTCTGCTGGGATTTGCTGTTTTCACTACTTTTAATACAGAGTTCAAAAACAGGCTCAATTCAGCGTTCAGTGCGTTTTTGATACTTCATGCTAACATGGAATCATACTAAACAAATCTCTTCAAAAACTGCACAAATCTCTGCACAAACTACTCAGAACTACCTGAATATGAAGGAACGACATTATTCCTGTTTATTTTCTTCTGGGATTTAATGATTTCACTACATTTAATACAGAGTTCAAAAACAGGATCAATTCAGCGTTGAGTGCCTATATGACACATCAACTTCAAGTGCAGTCAAACTGCACAAATCTCTTCAAAAACTACACAAATCTCTGCAGAAAGTACTAAAAACTACTTGAATATGAAGGAACTACATGATTCATGTTGATTTTCTGCTGGGATTTGCTGTTTTCATTACTTTTAATACAGAGTTCAAAAACAGGCTCAATTCAGCGTTCAGTGCGTTTTTGATACTTCATGCTAACATGCAATCAAACTGCACAAATCTCATCAAAAACTACACAATTCTCTGCACAAACTACTCAGAACTACTTGAATATGAAGGGACTACATGATTCCCGTTGATTTTCTGCTGGGATTTGCTGTTTTCACTACATTTAATACAAAGTTCAAAAACAGGCTCAATTCAGCGTTGAGTGCCTTTATGACACATCAATTTGAAGTGCAGTCAAATTGCACAAATCTCTTCAAAAACTACACAAATATCTGCACAAACTACTAAAAACTACTTGAATATGAAGGAACTACATGATTTCTGTTGATTTTCTGCTGGGATTTGCTGTTTTCACTACTTTTAATACAGAGTTCAAAAACAGGCTCAATTCAGCGTTCAGTGCGTTTTTGATACTTCATGCTAACATGGAATCATACTAAACAAATCTCTTCAAAAACTGCACAAATCTCTGCACAAACTACTCAGAACTACTTGAATATGAAGGAACTACATGATTCCTGTTGATTTTCTTCTGGGATTTAATGATTTCACTACATTTAATACAGAGTTCAAAAACATGTTCGATTCAGCGTTGAGTGCGTTTCTGATACTTCATGGTAACATACAATCACACTGCACAAATCTCTTCGAAATCTACACAAATCTCTGCACAAACTACTCAGAACTTCTTGAATATGAAGGGATTATATGATTCCTGTTGATTTTCTGCTGGGATTTGCTGTTTTCACTACATTTAATACAAAGTTCAAAAACAGGCTCAATTCAGCGTTGAGTGCCTTTATGACACATCAACTTGAAGTGCAGTCAAACTGCACAAATCTCTTCAAAAACTACACAAATCTCTACAGAAACTACTAAAAACTACTTGAATATGAAGGAACTACATGATTCATGTTGATTTTCTGCCCGGATTTAATGATTTCACTACATTTAATACAGAGTTGAAAAACAGGCTCAATTCAGCGTTGAGTGCCTTTATGACACATAAACTTGAAGTGCAGTCAAAGTGCACAAATATCTTCAAAAACTACACAATGCTCTGCACAAACTACTCAGAACTACTTGAATATGAAGGAACTACATGATTCCTGTTGATTTTCTGCTGGGATTTGCTGTTTTCACTACTTTTAATACAGAGTTCAAAAACAGGCTCAATTCAGCGTTCAGTGCGTTTTTGACACTTCATGCTAACATGCAATCAAACTGCACAAATCTCATCAAAAACTACACAAATCTCTGCACAAACTACTCAGAACAACTTGAATATGAAGGAACTACATGATTCCTGTTGATTTTCTGCTGGGATTTACTGTTTTCACTACTTTTAATAAAGAGTTCAAAAACAGGCTCAATTCAGCATTCAGTGCTTTTTTGATACTTCATGCTAACATGGAATCATACTAAACAAATCTCTTCAAAAACTGCACAAATCTCTGCACAAACTACTCAGAACTACTGGAATATGAAGGAACTACATGATTCCTGTTGATTTTCTTCTGGGATTTAATGATTTCACTACATTTAATACAGAGTTCAAAAACAGGCTCAATTCAGCGTTCAGTGCGTTTTTGATACTTCATGCTAACTGCAATCAAACTGCACAAATCTCATCAAAAACTACACAAATCTCTGCACAAACTACTCAGAACTACTTGAATATGAAGGGAATACATGATTCTCGTTGATTTTCTGCTGGGATTTGCTGTTTTCACTACATTTAATACAAAGTTCAAAAACAGGCTCACTTCAGCATTGAGTGCCTTTATGACACATAAACTTGAAGTGCAGTCAAACTGCACAAATATCTTCAAAAACTACACAAATCTCTGCATAAACTACTAAAAACTACTTCAATATGAAGGAACTACATGATTCCTGTTGATTTTCTGCTGGGATTTGCTGTTTTCACTACTTTTAATACAGAGTTCAAAAACAGGCTCAATTCAGCGTTCAGTGCGTTTTTAACACTTCATGCTAACATGCAATCAAACTGCACAAATCTCATCAAAAACTACACAAATCTCTGCACAAACTACTCAGAACTACTTGAATATGAAGGACGTACCTGATTCTTGTTGATTTTCTGCTGGGATTTGCTGATTTCACTACTTTTAATACAGAGTTCAAAAACAGGCTCAATTCAGCATTGAGTGCGTTTATGACTAATCAACTTGAAATGAAATCAAACTGCACAAATCTCTGCACAAACTACGCAGAACAACTTGAATATGACGGAACTACATGATTCCTGTTGATTTTCTGCTGGGATTTGCTGTTTTCACTACTTTTAATACAGAGTTCAAAAACAGGCTCAATTCAGCGTTCAGTGCTTTTTTGATACTTCATGTTAACATGGAATCATCCTAAACAAATCTCTTCAAAAACTGCACAAATCTCTGCACAAACTACTCAGACCTACTTGAATATGAAGGAACTACATGATTCCTGTTGATTTTCTTCTGGGATTTAATGATTTCACTACATTTAATACAGAGTTCATAAACAGGCTCAATTCAGCGTTCAGTGCGTTATTGATACGTCATGCTAACATGCAATCAAACTGCACAAATCTCATCAAAAACTACACAATTCTCTGCACAAACTACTCAGAACTACTTGAATATGAAGGAACTACATGATTCCTGTTGATTTTCTGCCCGGATTTAATGATTTCACTACATTTCATACAAAGTTCAAAAACATGTTCAATTCAGCCTTGAGTGCGTTCTGATACTTCATGGTAACATACAATCACACTGCAAAATCTTTTCGAAATCTACACAAATCTCTGCACAAACTACTCAGAACTACTTGAATATAAAGGAACTACATGATTCCCGTTGATTTTCTGCTGGGATTTGCTGTTTTCACTAATTTTAATACAGAGTTCAAAAACAGGCTCAATTCAGCGTTGAGTGCCTTTATGACACATCAACTTGAAGTGCAGTCAAACTGCACAAATCTCTTCAAAAACTACACAAATCTCTACAGAAACTACTAAAAACTACTTGAATATGAAGGAACTACATGATTCCTGTTGATTTTCTGCTGGGATTTGCTGTTTTCACTACTTTTAATACAGAGTTCAAAAACAGGCTCAATTCAGCGTTCAGTGCGTTTTTGATACTTCATGCTAACATGGAATCATACTAAACAAATCTCTTCAAAAACTGCACAAATCTCTGCACAAACTACTCAGAACTACTTGAATATGAAGGAACTACATGATTCCTGTTGATTTTCTTCTGGGATTTAATGATTTCACTACATTTAATACAGAGTTCAAAAACATGTTCGATTCAGCGTTGAGTGCGTTTCTGATACTTCATGGTAACATACAATCACACTGCACAAATCTCTTCGAAATCTACACAAATCTCTGCACAAACTACTCAGAACTTCTTGAATATGAAGGGATTATATGATTCCTGTTGATTTTCTGCTGGGATTTGCTGTTTTCACTACATTTAATACAAAGTTCAAAAACAGGCTCAATTCAGCGTTGAGTGCCTTTATGACACATCAACTTGAAGTGCAGTCAAACTGCACAAATCTCTTCAAAAACTACACAAATCTCTACAGAAACTACTAAAAACTACTTGAATATGAAGGAACTACATGATTCATGTTGATTTTCTGCCCGGATTTAATGATTTCACTACATTTAATACAGAGTTGAAAAACAGGCTCAATTCAGCGTTGAGTGCCTTTATGACACATAAACTTGAAGTGCAGTCAAAGTGCACAAATATCTTCAAAAACTACACAATGCTCTGCACAAACTACTCAGAACTACTTGAATATGAAGGAACTACATGATTCCTGTTGATTTTCTGCTGGGATTTGCTGTTTTCACTACTTTTAATACAGAGTTCAAAAACAGGCTCAATTCAGCGTTCAGTGCGTTTTTGACACTTCATGCTAACATGCAATCAAACTGCACAAATCTCATCAAAAACTACACAAATCTCTGCACAAACTACTCAGAACAACTTGAATATGAAGGAACTACATGATTCCTGTTGATTTTCTGCTGGGATTTACTGTTTTCACTACTTTTAATAAAGAGTTCAAAAACAGGCTCAATTCAGCATTCAGTGCTTTTTTGATACTTCATGCTAACATGGAATCATACTAAACAAATCTCTTCAAAAACTGCACAAATCTCTGCACAAACTACTCAGAACTACTGGAATATGAAGGAACTACATGATTCCTGTTGATTTTCTTCTGGGATTTAATGATTTCACTACATTTAATACAGAGTTCAAAAACAGGCTCAATTCAGCGTTCAGTGCGTTTTTGATACTTCATGCTAACTGCAATCAAACTGCACAAATCTCATCAAAAACTACACAAATCTCTGCACAAACTACTCAGAACTACTTGAATATGAAGGGAATACATGATTCTCGTTGATTTTCTGCTGGGATTTGCTGTTTTCACTACATTTAATACAAAGTTCAAAAACAGGCTCACTTCAGCATTGAGTGCCTTTATGACACATAAACTTGAAGTGCAGTCAAACTGCACAAATATCTTCAAAAACTACACAAATCTCTGCATAAACTACTAAAAACTACTTCAATATGAAGGAACTACATGATTCCTGTTGATTTTCTGCTGGGATTTGCTGTTTTCACTACTTTTAATACAGAGTTCAAAAACAGGCTCAATTCAGCGTTCAGTGCGTTTTTAACACTTCATGCTAACATGCAATCAAACTGCACAAATCTCATCAAAAACTACACAAATCTCTGCACAAACTACTCAGAACTACTTGAATATGAAGGAAGTACCTGATTCTTGTTGATTTTCTGCTGGGATTTGCTGATTTCACTACTTTTAATACAGAGTTCAAAAACAGGCTCAATTCAGCATTGAGTGCGTTTATGACTAATCAACTTGAAATGAAATCAAACTGCACAAATCTCTGCACAAACTACGCAGAACAACTTGAATATGAAGGAACTACATGATTCCTGTTGATTTTCTGCTGGGATTTGCTGTTTTCACTACTTTTAATACAGAGTTCAAAAACAGGCTCAATTCAGCGTTCAGTGCTTTTTTGATACTTCATGTTAACATGGAATCATCCTAAACAAATCTCTTCAAAAACTGCACAAATCTCTGCACAAACTACTCAGACCTACTTGAATATGAAGGAACTACATGATTCCTGTTGATTTTCTTCTGGGATTTAATGATTTCACTACATTTAATACAGAGTTCATAAACAGGCTCAATTCAGCGTTCAGTGCGTTATTGATTCGTCATGCTAACATGCAATCAAACTGCACAAATCTCATCAAAAACTACACAATTCTCTGCACAAACTACTCAGAACTACTTGAATATGAAGGAACTACATGATTCCTGTTGATTTTCTGCCCGGATTTAATGATTTCACTACATTTCATACAAAGTTCAAAAACATGTTCAATTCAGCCTTGAGTGCGTTCTGATACTTCATGGTAACATACAATCACACTGCAAAATCTTTTCGAAATCTACACAAATCTCTGCACAAACTACTCAGAACTACTTGAATATAAAGGAACTACATGATTCCCGTTGATTTTCTGCTGGGATTTGCTGTTTTCACTACTTTTAATACAGAGTTCAAAAACAGGCTCAATTCAGCGTTGAGTGCCTTTATGACACATCAACTTGAAGTGCAGTCAAACTGCACAAATCTCTTCAAAAACTACACAAATCTCTACAGAAACTACTAAAAACTACTTGAATATGAAGGAACTACATGATTCCTGTTGATTTTCTGCTGGGATTTGCTGTTTTCACTACTTTTAATACAGAGTTCAAAAACAGGCTCAATTCAGCGTTCAGTGCGTTTTTGACACTTCATGCTAACATGCAATCAAACTGCACAAATCTCATCAAAAACTACACAAATCTCTGCACAAACTACTCAGAACAACTTGAATATGAAGGAACTACATGATTCCTGTTGATTTTCTGCTGGGATTTACTGTTTTCACTACTTTTAATACAGAGTTCAAAAACAGGCTCAATTCAGCGTTCAATGCTTTTTTGATACTTCATGCTAACATGGAATCATACTAAACAAATCTCTTCAAAAACTGCACAAATCTCTGCACAAACTACTCAGAACTACTTGAATATGAAGGAACTACATGATTCCTGTTGATTTTCTTCTGGGATTTAATGATTTCACTACATTTAATACAGAGTTCAAAAACAGGCTCAATTCAGCGTTCAGTGCGTTTTTGATACTTCATGCTAACATGCAATCAAACTGCACAAATCTCAACAAAAACTACACAAATCTCTGCACAAACTACTCAAAACTACTTGAATATGAAGGGAATACATGATTCTCATTGATTTTCTGCTGGGATTTGCTGTTTTCACTACATTTAATACAAAGTTCAAAAACAGGCTCACTTCAGCATTGAGTGCCTTTATGACACAGAAACTTGAAGTGCAGTCAAACTGCACAAATCTCTTCAAAAACTACACAAATCTCTGCATAAACTACTAAAAACTACTTCAATATGAAGGAACTACATGATTCCTGTTGATTTTCTGCTGGGATTTGCTGTTTTCACTACTTTTAATACAGAGTTCAAAAACAGGCTCAATTCAGCCTTGAGTACGTTCTGATACTTCATGGTAACATACAATCACACTGCAAAATCTTTTCGAAATCTACACAAATCTCTGCACAAACTACTCAGAACTACTTGAATATAAAGGAACTACATGATTCCTGTTGATTTTCTGCTGGGATTTAATGATTTCACTACATGTCATACAGAGTTCAAAAACATGTTCAATTCAGCCTTGAGTGCGTTTCTGATACTTCATGGTAACATACAATCACACTGCAAAATCTTTTCGAAATCTACACAAATCTCTGCACAAACTACTCAGAACTACTTGAATATAAAGGAACTACATGATTCCTGTTGATTTTCTGCTGGGATTTAATGATTTCACTACATTTAATACAAAGTTCAAAAACAGGCTCAATTCAGCGTTGAGTGCCTTTATGACACATCAACTTGAAGTGCAGTCAAACTGCACAAATCTCTGCCCAAACTACTCAGAACTACTTCAATATGAAGGAACTACATGATTCCTGTTGATTTTCTGCTGGGATTTGCTGTTTTCACTACTTTTAATACAGAGTTCAAAAACAGGCTCAATTCAGCGTTCAGTACGTTTTTGATACTTCATGCTCTATGGATTCATACTAAACAAATCTCTTCAAAAACTGCACAAATCTCTGCACAAACTACTCAGAACCACTTGAATATGAAGGAACTACATGATTCCTGTTGATTTTCTTCTGGGATTTAATGATTTCCTTATATTTAATACAGAGTTCAAAAACAGGCTCAATTCAGCATTCAGTGCCTTCATGACACATAAACTTGAAGTGCAGTCAAACTGCACAAATCTCTTCAAAAACTACACAAATCTCTGCAGAAACTAATAAAAACTACTTGAATATGAAGGAACTACATGATTCCTGTTGATTTTCTGCCCGGATTTAATGATTTCACTACATTTCATACAAAGTTCAAAAACATGTTCAATTCAGCCTTGAGTGCGTTCTGATACTTCATGGTAACATACAATCACACTGCAAAATCTTTTCGAAATCTACACAAATCTCTGCACAAACTACTCAGAACTACTTGAATATAAAGGAACTACATGATTCCCGTTGATTTTCTGCTGGGATTTGCTGTTTTCACTACTTTTAATACAGAGTTCAAAAACAGGCTCAATTCAGCGTTGAGTGCCTTTATGACACATCAACTTGAAGTGCAGTCAAACTGCACAAATCTCTTCAAACACTACACAAATCTCTACAGAAACTACTAAAAACTACTTGAATATGAAGGAACTACATGATTCCTGTTGATTTTCTGCTGGGATTTGCTGTTTTCACTACTTTTAATACAGAGTTCAAAAACAGGCTCAATTCAGCGTTCAGTGCGTTTTTGACACTTCATGCTAACATGCAATCAAACTGCACAAATCTCATCAAAAACTACACAAATCTCGGCACAAACTACTCAGAACAACTTGAATATGAAGGAACTACATGATTCCTGTTGATTTTCTGCTGGGATTTACTGTTTTCACTACTTTTAATACAGAGTTCAAAAACAGGCTCAATTCAGCGTTCAATGCTTTTTTGATACTTCATGCTAACATGGAATCATACTAAACAAATCTCTTCAAAAACTGCACAAATCTCTGCACAAACTACTCAGAACTACTTGAATATGAAGGAACTACATGATTCCTGTTGATTTTCTTCTGGGATTTAATGATTTCACTACATTTAATACAGAGTTCAAAAACAGGCTCAATTCAGCGTTCAGTGCGTTTTTGATACTTCATGCTAACATGCAATCAAACTGCACAAATCTCAACAAAAACTACACAAATCTCTGCACAAACTACTCAAAACTACTTGAATATGAAGGGAATACATGATTCTCATTGATTTTCTGCTGGGATTTGCTGTTTTCACTACATTTAATACAAAGTTCAAAAACAGGCTCACTTCAGCATTGAGTGCCTTTATGACACAGAAACTTGAAGTGCAGTCAAACTGCACAAATCTCTGCCCAAACTACTCAGAACTACTTCAATATGAAGGAACTACATGATTCCTGTTGATTTTCTGCTGGGATTTGCTGTTTTCACTACTTTTAATACAGAGTTCAAAAACAGGCTCAATTCAGCGTTCAGTGCTTTTTTGATACTTCATGTTAACATGGAATCATCCTAAACAAATCTCTTCAAAAACTGCACAAATCTCTGCACAAACTACTCAGACCTACTTGAATATGAAGGAACTACATGATTCCTGTTGATTTTCTTCTGGGATTTAATGATTTCACTACATTTAATACAGAGTTCATAAACAGGCTCAATTCAGCGTTCAGTGCGTTATTGATACGTCATGCTAACATGCAATCAAACTGCACAAATCTCATCAAAAACTACACAATTCTCTGCACAAACTACTCAGAACTACTTGAATATGAAGGAACTACATGATTCCTGTTGATTTTCTGCCCGGATTTAATGATTTCACTACATTTCATACAAAGTTCAAAAACATGTTCAATTCAGCCTTGAGTGCGTTCTGATACTTCATGGTAACATACAATCACACTGCAAAATCTTTTCGAAATCTACACAAATCTCTGCACAAACTACTCAGAACTACTTGAATATAAAGGAACTACATGATTCCCGTTGATTTTCTGCTGGGATTTGCTGTTTTCACTACTTTTAATACAGAGTTCAAAAACAGGCTCAATTCAGCGTTGAGTGCCTTTATGACACATCAACTTGAAGTGCAGTCAAACTGCACAAATCTCTTCAAAAACTACACAAATCTCTACAGAAACTACTAAAAACTACTTGAATATGAAGGAACTACATGATTCCTGTTGATTTTCTGCTGGGATTTGCTGTTTTCACTACTTTTAATACAGAGTTCAAAAACAGGCTCAATTCAGCGTTCAGTGCGTTTTTGACACTTCATGCTAACATGCAATCAAACTGCACAAATCTCATCAAAAACTACACAAATCTCGGCACAAACTACTCAGAACAACTTGAATATGAAGGAACTACATGATTCCTGTTGATTTTCTGCTGGGATTTACTGTTTTCACTACTTTTAATACAGAGTTCAAAAACAGGCTCAATTCAGCGTTCAATGCTTTTTTGATACTTCATGCTAACATGGAATCATACTAAACAAATCTCTTCAAAAACTGCACAAATCTCTGCACAAACTACTCAGAACTACTTGAATATGAAGGAACTACATGATTCCTGTTGATTTTCTTCTGGGATTTAATGATTTCACTACATTTAATACAGAGTTCAAAAACAGGCTCAATTCAGCGTTCAGTGCGTTTTTGATACTTCATGCTAACATGCAATCAAACTGCACAAATCTCAACAAAAACTACACAAATCTCTGCACAAACTACTCAAAACTACTTGAATATGAAGGGAATACATGATTCTCATTGATTTTCTGCTGGGATTTGCTGTTTTCACTACATTTAATACAAAGTTCAAAAACAGGCTCACTTCAGCATTGAGTGCCTTTATGACACAGAAACTTGAAGTGCAGTCAAACTGCACAAATCTCTGCCCAAACTACTCAGAACTACTTCAATATGAAGGAACTACATGATTCCTGTTGATTTTCTGCTGGGATTTGCTGTTTTCACTACTTTTAATACAGAGTTCAAAAACAGGCTCAATTCAGCGTTCAGTACGTTTTTGATACTTCATGCTATATGGATTCATACTAAACAAATCTCTTCAAAAACTGCACAAATCTCTGCACAAACTACTCAGAACCACTTGAATATGAAGGAACTACATGATTCCTGTTGATTTTCTTCTGGGATTTATTGATTTCCTTATATTTAATACAGAGTTCAAAAACAGGCTCAATTCAGCATTCAGTGCCTTCATGACACATAAACTTGAAGTGCAGTCAAACTGCACAAATCTCTTCAAAAACTACACAAATCTCTGCAGAAACTAATAAAAACTACTTGAATATGAAGGAACTACATGATTCATGTTGATTTTCTGCCCGGATTTAATGATTTCACTACATTTAATACAGAGTTGAAAAACAGGCTCAATTCAGCGTTGAGTGCCTTTATGACACATCAACTTGAAGTGCAGTCAAACTGCACAAATATCTTCAAAAACTACACAATTCTCTGCACAAAATACTCAGAACTACTTGAATATGAAGGAACTACATGATTCATGTTGATTTTCTGCCGGGATTTAATGATTTCACTACATTTAATACAGAGTTGAAAAACAGGCTCAATTCAGCGTTGAGTGCCTTCATGACACATAAACTTGAAGTGCAGTCAAACTGCACAAATCTCTTCAAAAACTACACAAATCTCTGCAGAAACTAATAAAAACTACTTCTATATGAAGGAAGTACATGATTCCTGTTGATTTCCTTCTGGGATTTAATGATTTCACTACATTTAATACAGAGTTCAAAAACAGGCTCAATTCAGCGTTCAGTGCGTTTTTGATACTTCATGCTAACTGCAATCAAACTGCACAAATCTCATCAAAAACTACACAAATCTCTGCACAAACTACTCAGAACAACTTGAATATGAAGGAACTACATGATTCCTGTTGATTTTCTGCTGGGATTTACTGTTTTCACTACTTTTAATACAGAGTTCAAAAACAGGCTCAATTCAGCGTTCAGTGCTTTTTTGATACTTCATGCTAACATGGAATCAAACTGCACAAATCTCTTCAAAAACTGCACAAATCTCTGCACAAACTACTCAGAACTACTTGAATATGAAGGGACTACATGATTCCCGTTGATTTTCTGCTGGGAATTGGTGTTTTCACTACATTTAATACACAGTTCAAAAACAGGCTCAATTCAGCATTCAATGCGTTTTTGATACTTCATGCTAACATGCAATCAAACTGCACAAATCTCATCAAAAACTACACAAATCTCTGCACAAACTACTCAGAACAACTTGAATATGAAGAAACTAAATGATTCCTGTTGATTTTCTGCTGGGATTTGCTGTTTTCACTACTTTTAATAGAGAGTTCAAAAACAGGCTCAATTCAGCGTTCAGTGCGTTTTTAACACTTCATGCTAACATGCAATCAAACTGCACAAATCTCATCAAAAACTACACAAATCTCTGCACAAACTACTCAGAACAACTTGAATATGAAGGAACTACATGATTCCTGTTGATTTTCTGCTGGGATTTGCTGTTTTCACTACTTTTAATAGAGAGTTCAAAAACAGGCTCAATTCAGCGTTCAGTGCGTTTTTAAGACTTCATGCTAACATGCAATCAAACTGCACAAATCTCATCAAAAACTACACAAATCTCTGCACAAACTACTGAGAACTACTTGAATATGAAGGAAGTACCTGATTCTTGTTGATTTTCTGCTGGGATTTGCTGATTTCACTACTTTTAATACAGAGTTCAAAAACAGGCTCAATTCAGCATTGAGTGCGTTTATGACTAACCAACTTGAAATGAAATCAAACTGCACAAATCTCTGCACAAACTACTCAGAACTACTTGAATATGAAGGAACTACATGATTCATGTTGATTTTCTGCCCGGATTTAATGATTTCACTACATTTAATACAGAGTTGAAAAACAGGCTCAATTCAGCGTTGAGTGCCTTTATGACACATAAACTTGAAGTGCAGTCAAACTGCACAAATCTCTTCAAAAACTACAGAAATCTCTGCAGAAACTACTAAAAACTACTTGAATATGAAGGAAGTACCTGATTCTTGTTGATTTTCTGCTGGGATTTGCTGTTTTCACTACTTTTAATACAGAGTTCAAAAACAGGTTCAATTCAGCGTTCAGTGCGTTTTTGACACTTCATGCTAACATGCAATCAAACTGCACAAATCTCATCAAAAACTACACAAATCTCTGCACAAACTACTAAAAACTACTTGAATATGAAGGAACTACATGATGCTTGTTGATTTTCTGCAGGGATTTGCTGATTTCGCTAATTTTAATAGAAAGTTCAAAAACAGGCTCAATTTAGCATTGGGTGCGTTTGTGACTCATCAACTTGAAATGAAATCAAACTGCACAAATCTCTTCAAAACCTACATAAATCTCTGCACAAACTAATAAAAGCTACTTAAATATGAAGGAACTACATGATTCTTGCTGATTTTCTGCTGGGATTTGCTGATTTCACTACTTTTAATACAGAGTTCAAAAACAGGCTTAATTAAGCATTGAGTGCGTTTTTGTTACTTCATACTAACATGCAACCGTACTGCACAAATCTCTTCAAAAACTACACAAATCTCTGCACAAACTACTCAGAACAACTTCAATATGAAGGAACTACATGATTCCTGTTGATTTTCTGCTGGGATTTGCTGTTTTCACTACATTTAATACAAAGTTCAAAAACAGGCTCAATTCAGCGTTCAGTGCGTTTTTGATACTTCATGCTAACATGGAATCATACTAAACAAATCTCTTCAAAAACTGCACAAATCTCTGTACAAACTACTCAGAACTACTTGAATATGAAGGAACTACATTATTCCTGTTTATTTTCTTCTGGGATTTAATGATTTCACTACTTTTAATAAGAGTTCAGAAACAGGCTCAATTCAGAATTGAGTGCGTTTATGACTAACCCACTTGAAATGAAATCAAACTGCACAAATCTCTGCACAAACTACACAAATCTCTGCACAAACTACTCAGAACAACTTGAATATGAAGGAACTACATTATTCCCGTTTATTTTCTTCTGGGATTTAATGATTTCACTACTTTTAATACAGAGTTCAAAAACAGGCTCAATTCAGCGTACAGTGCGTTTTTGATACTTCATGCTAACATGCAATCAAACTGCACAAATCTCATCAAAAACTACACAAATCTCTGCACAAACTACTCAGAACAACTTGAATATGAAGGAACTACATGATTCCTATTGATTTTCTGCTGGGATTTACTGTTTTCACTACTTTTAATACAGATTTCAAAAACAGGCTCAATTCAGCGTTCAGTGCTTTTTTGATACTTCATGCTAACATGGAATCATACTAAACAAATCTCTTCAAAAACTGCACAAATCTCCGCACAAAGTACTCAGAACTACTTGAATATGAAGGGAATACATGATTCTCGTTGATTTTCTGCTGGGATTTGCTGTTTTCACTACATTTAATACAAAGTTCAAAAACAGGCTCAATTCAGCATTGGGTGCGTTTGTGACTCATCAACTTGAAATGAAATCAAACTGCACAAATCTCTTCAAAACCTACATAAATCTCTGCACAAAGTAATAAAAGCTAATTAAATATGAAGGAACTACATGATTCTTGCTGATTTTCTGCTGGGATTTACTGTTTTCACTACTTTTAATACAGAGTTCAAAAACAGGCTCAATTCAGCGTTCAGTGCGTTTTTGATACTTCATGCTAACATGCAATCAAACTGCACAAATCTCATCAAAAACTACACAATTCTCTGCACAAACTACTCAGAACTACTTGAATATGAAGGGAATACATGATTCTCGTTGATTTTCTGCTGGGAATTGCTTTTTTCACTACATTTAATAGAAAGTTCAAAAACAGGCTCACTTCAGCATTGAGTGCCTTTATGACACATAAACTTGAAGTGCAGTCAAACTGCACAAATATCTTCAAAAACTAAACAAATCTCTGCAGAAACTACTAAAAACTACTTGAATATGAAGGAACTACATGATTGCTGTTGATTTTCTGCTGGGATTTGCTGTTTTCACTACTTTTAGTACAGGGTTCAAAAACAGGCTCAATTCAGCGTTCAGTGCGTTTTTGATACTTCATGCTAACATGGAATCATACTAAACAAATCTCTTCAAAAACTGCACAAATCTCTGCAGAAACTACTCAGAACTACTTGAATATGAAGGAACTACATGATTCATGTTGATTTTCTGCCTGGATTTAATGATTTCACTACATTTAATACAGAGTTGAAAAACAGGCTCAATTCAGCGTTGAGTGCCTTTATGACACATAAACTTGAAGTGCAGTCAAACTGCACAAATATCTTCAAAAACTACACAATTCTCTGCACAAACTACTCAGAACTACTTGAATATGAAGGAACTACATGATTCCTGTTGATTTTCTGCTGGGATTTGCTGTTTTCACTACTTTTAATACAGAGTTCAAAAACAGGCTCAATTCAGCGTTCAGTGCGTTTTTAACACTTCATGCTAACATGCAATCAAACTGCACAAATCTCATCAAAAACTACACAAATCTCTGCACAAACTACTCAGAACTACTTGAATATGAAGGAAGTACATGATTCCTGTTGATTTTCTGCTGTGATTTGCTGATTTCGCTACTTTTAATAGAAAGTTCAAAAACAGGCTCAATTCAGCATTGGGTGCGTTTGTGACTCATCAACTTGAAATGAAATCAAACTGCACAAATCTCTTTAAGACCTACATAAATGTCTGCACAAACTAATAAAAGCTACTTGAATATGAAGGAAGTACATGATTCTTGCTGATTTTCTGCTAGGATTTGCTGATTTCACTACTTTTAATACAGAGTTCAAAAACAGGCTTAATTCAGCATTGAATGCGTTTTTGTTACTCATACTAACATTACAACCAAACTGCACAAATCTCTTCAAAACCTATATAAATCTCTGCACAAACTAATAAAAGCTACTTGAATATGAAGGAAGTACCTGATTCCTGTTGATTTTCTGTTGGGATTTGCTGATTTCACTCATTTTAATACAGAGTTCAAAAACAGGCTCAATTCAGCATTGGGTGCGTTTGTGACTCATCAACTTGATATGAAATCAAACTGCACAAATCTCTGCACAAACTACTCAGAACTACTTGAATATGAAGGGACTACATTATTCCCGTTGATTTTCTGCTGGGAATTGGTGTTTTCACTACATTTAATACAAAGTTCAAAAACAGGCTCAATTCAGCGTTGAGTGCCTATATGACACATCAACTTCAAGTGCAGTCAAACTGCACAAATCTCTTCAAAAACTACACAAATCTCTGCAGAAACTACTAAAAACTACTTGAATATGAAGGAACTACATGATTCCTGTTGATTTTCTACCCGGATTTAATGATTTCACTACATTTAATACAGAGTTCAAAAACAGGCTCAATTCAGCGTTGAGTGCGTTTTTGACACTTCATGCTAACATGCAATCAAACTGCACAAATCTCATCAAAAACTACATAAATCTCTGCACAAACTACTAAAAACTACTTGAATATGAAGGAACTACATGATTCCTGTTGATTTTCTGCTGGGATTTACTGTTTTCACTACTTTTAATACAGAGTTCAAAAACAGGCTCAATTCAGCGTTCAGTGCTTTTTTGATACTTCATGCTAACATGGAATCATACTAAACAAATCTCTTCAAAAACTGCACAAATCTCTGCACAAACTACTCAGAACTACTGGAATATGAAGGAACTACATGATTCCTGTTGATTTTCTTCTGGGATTTAATGATTTCACTACATTTAATACAGAGTTCAAAAACAGGCTCAATTCAGCGTTCAGTGCGTTTTTGATACTTCATGCTAACTGCAATCAAACTGCACAAATCTCATCAAAAACTACACAAATCTCTGCACAAACTACTCAGAACTACTTGAATATGAAGGGAATACATGATTCTCGTTGATTTTCTGCTGGGATTTGCTGTTTTCACTACATTTAATACAAAGTTCAAAAACAGGCTCACTTCAGCATTGGGTGCGTTTGTGACTCATCAACTTGAAATGAAATCAAACTGCACAAATCTCATTAAAAACTACACAAATCTCTGCAGAAACTACTCAGAACAACTTGAATATGACGGAACTACATGATTCCTGTTGATTTTCTGCTGGGATTTGCTGTTTTCACTACTTTTAATACAGAGTTCAAAAACAGGCTCAATTCAGCTTTCAGTGCTTTTTTGATACTTCATGTTAAGATGGAATCATCCTAAACAAATCTCTTCAAAAACTGCACAAATCTCTGCACAAACTACTCATAACTACTTGAATATGAAGGAACTACATGATTCCTGTTGATTTTCTTCTGGGATTTAATGGTTTCACTACATTTAATACAGAGTTCATAAACAGGCTCAATTCAGCGTTCAGTGCGTTATTGATACTTCATGCTAACATGCAATCAAACTGCACAAATCTCATCAAAAACTACACAATTCTCTGCACAAACTACTCAGAACTACTTGAATATGAAGGAACTACATGATTCCTGTTGATTTTCTGCCCGGATTTAATGATTTCACTACATTTCATACAGAGTTCAAAAACATGTTCAATTCAGCCCTGAGTGCGTTTCTGATACTTCATGGTAACATACAATCACACTGCAAAATCTTTTCGAAATCTACACAAATCTCTGCACAAACTACTCAGAACTACTTGAATATGAAGGAACTACATGATTCCCGTTGATTTTCTGCTGGGATTTAATGATTTCACTACATTTAATACAAAGTTCAAAAACAGGCTCAATTCAGCGTTGAGTGCCTTTATGACACATCAACTTGAAGTGCAGTCAAACTGCACAAATCTCTTCAAAAACTACACAAACCTCTGCCCAAACTACTCAGAACTACTTCAATATGAAGGAACTACATGATTCCTGTTGATTTTCTGCTGGGATTTGCTGTTTTCACTACTTTTAATACAGAGGTCAAAAACAGGCTCAATTCAGCGTTCAGTGCGTTTTTGATACTTCATGCTAACATGGAATCATACTAAACAAATCTCTTCAAAAACTGCACAAATCTCTGCACAAACTACTCAGAACTACCTGAATATGAAGGAACGACATTATTCCTGTTTATTTTCTTCTGGGATTTAATGATTTCACTACATTTAATACAGAGTTCAAAAACAGGATCAATTCAGCGTTGAGTGCCTATATGACACATCAACTTCAAGTGCAGTCAAACTGCACAAATCTCTTCAAAAACTACACAAATCTCTGCAGAAAGTACTAAAAATTATTTGAATATGAAGGAACTACATGATTCATGTTGATTTTCTGCTGGGATTTGCTGTTTTCATTACTTTTAATACAGAGTTCAAAAACAGGCTCAATTCAGCGTTCAGTGCGTTTTTGATACTTCATGCTAACATGCAATCAAACTGCACAAATCTCATCAAAAACTACACAATTCTCTACACAAACTACTCAGAACTACTTGAATATGAAGGGACTACATGATTCCCGTTGATTTTCTGCTGGGATTTGCTGTTTTCACTACATTTAATACAAAGTTCAAAAACAGGCTCAATTCAGCGTTGAGTGCCTTTATGACACATCAATTTGAAGTGCAGTCAAATTGCACAAATCTCTTCAAAAACTACACAAATCTCTGCACAAACTACTAAAAACTACTTGAATATGAAGGAACTACATGATTCCTGTTGATTTTCTGCTGGGATTTGCTGTTTTCACTACTTTTAGTACAGAGTTCAAAAACAGGCTCAATTCAGCGTTCAGTGCGTTTTTGATACTTCATGCTAACATGGAATCATACTAAACAAATCTCTTCAAAATCTGCACAAATCTCTGCACAAACTACTCAGAACTACTTGAATATGAAGGAACTACATGATTCCTGTTGATTTTCTTCTGGGATTTAATGATTTCACTACATTTTATACAGAGTTCAAAAACAGGCTAAATTCAGCGTTCAGTGCGTTTTTGATACTTCATGCTAACATGCAATCAAACTGCACAAATCTCATCAAAAACTACACAAATCTCTGCACAAACTACTCAGAACTACTTGAATATGAAGGAACTACATGATTTCTGTTGATTTTCTGCTGGGATTTGCTGTTTTCACTACTTTTCATACAGAGTTCAAAAACAGGCTCAATTCAGCGTTCAGTGCGTTTTTGATACTTCATGCTAACATGGAATCATACTAAACAAATCTCTTCAAAAACTGCACAAATCTCTGCACAAAATACTCAGAACTACTTGAATATGAAGGAACTACATGATTCCTGTTGATTTTCTTCTGGGATTTAATGATTTCACTACATTTGATACAGAGTTCAAAAACAGGCTCAATTCAGCGTTCAGTACGTTTTTGATACTTCATGCTAACATGGAATCATACTAAACAAATCTCTTCAAAAACTGCACAAATCTCTGCACAAACTACTCAGAACCACTTGAATATGAAGGAACTACATGATTCCTGTTGATTTTCTTCTGGGATTTAATGATTTCCTTACATTTAATACAAAGTTCAAAAACAGGCTCAATTCAGCGTTCAATGCGTTTTTGATACTTCATGCTAACATGCAATCAAACTGCACAAATCTCATCAAAAACTACACAAATCTCTGCACAAACTACTCAGAACAACTTGAATATGAAGGAACTACATGATTCCTGTTGATTTTCTTCTGGGATTTAATGATTTCCTTACATTTAATACAGAGTTCAAAAACAGGCTCAATTCAGCATTGGGTGCGTTTGTGACTCATCAACTTGAAATGAAATCAAACTGCACAAATCTCTTCAAAACCTACATAAATCTCTGCACAAACTAATAAAAGCTATTTAAATATGAAAGAACTACATGATTCTTTCTGATTTTCTAATGGGATTTGCTGATTTCACTACTTTTAATACAGAGTTCAAAAACAGGCTCAATTCAGCATTGAGTGCGTTTTTGTTACTTCATACTAACATGCAACCAAACTGCACAAATCTCTGCACAAACTACTAAAAACTACTTGAATATGAAGGAACTACATGATTGCTGTTGATTTTCTGCTGGGATTTGCTGTTTTCACTACTTTTAGTACAGAGTTCAAAAACAGGCTCAATTCAGCGTTCAGTGCGTTTTTGATACTTCATGCTAACATGGAATCATACTAAACAAATCTCTTCAAAAGCTGCACAAATCTCTGCAGAAACTACTCAGAACTACTTGAATATGAAGGAACTACATGATTCATGTTGATTTTCTGCCCGGATTTAATGATTTCACTACATTTAATACAGAGTTGAAAAACAGGCTCAATTCAGCGTTGAGTGCCTTTATGACACATAAACTTGAAGTGCAGTCAAACTGCACAAATATCTTCAAAAACTACACAATTCTCTGCACAAACTACTCAGAACTACTTGAATATGAAGGAACTACATGATTCCTGTTGATTTTCTGCTGGGATTTACTGTTTTCACTACTTTTAATACAGAGTTCAAAAACAGGCTCAATTCAGCGTTCAATGCTTTTTTGATACTTCATGCTAACATGGAATCATACTAAACAAATCTCTTCAAAAACTGCACAAATCTCTGCACAAACTACTCAGAACTACTTGAATATGAAGGAACTACATGATTCCTGTTGATTTTCTTCTGGGATTTAATGATTTCACTACATTTAATACAGAGTTCAAAAACAGGCTCAATTCAGCGTTCAGTGCGTTTTTGATACTTCATGCTAACATGCAATCAAACTGCACAAATCTCAACAAAAACTACACAAATCTCTGCACAAACTACTCAAAACTACTTGAATATGAAGGGAATACATGATTCTCGTTGATTTTCTGCTGGGATTTGCTGTTTTCACTACATTTAATACAAAGTTCAAAAACAGGCTCACTTCAGCATTGAGTGCCTTTATGACACAGAAACTTGAAGTGCAGTCAAACTGCACAAATCTCTTCAAAAACTACACAAATCTCTGCATAAACTACTAAAAACTACTTCAATATGAAGGAACTACATGATTCCTGTTGATTTTCTGCTGGGATTTGCTGTTTTCACTACTTTTAATACAGAGTTCAAAAACAGGCTCAATTCAGCGTTCAGTACGTTTTTGATACTTCATGCTATATGGATTCATACTAAACAAATCTCTTCAAAAACTGCACAAATCTCTGCACAAACTACTCAGAACCACTTGAATATGAAGGAACTACATGATTCCTGTTGATTTTCTTCTGGGATTTAATGATTTCCTTATATTTAATACAGAGTTCAAAAACAGGCTCAATTCAGCATTCAGTGCCTTCATGACACATAAACTTGAAGTGCAGTCAAACTGCACAAATCTCTTCAAAAACTACACAAATCTCTGCAGAAACTAATAAAAACTACTTGAATATGAAGGAACTACATGATTCCTGTTGATTTTCTGCCCGGATTTAATGATTTCACTACATTTCATACAAAGTTCAAAAACATGTTCAATTCAGCCTTGAGTGCGTTCTGATACTTCATGGTAACATACAATCACACTGCAAAATCTTTTCGAAATCTACACAAATCTCTGCACAAACTACTCAGAACTACTTGAATATAAAGGAACTACATGATTCCCGTTGATTTTCTGCTGGGATTTGCTGTTTTCACTACTTTTAATACAGAGTTCAAAAACAGGCTCAATTCAGCGTTGAGTGCCTTTATGACACATCAACTTGAAGTGCAGTCAAACTGCACAAATCTCTTCAAAAACTACACAAATCTCTGCAGAAACTAATAAAAACTACTTGAATATGAAGGAACTACATGATTCATGTTGATTTTCTGCCCGGATTTAATGATTTCACTACATTTAATACAGAGTTGAAAAACAGGCTCAATTCAGCGTTGAGTGCCTTTATGACACATAAACTTGAAGTGCAGTCAAACTGCACAAATATCTTCAAAAACTACACAATTCTCTGCACAAACTACTCAGAACTACTTGAATATGAAGGAACTACATGATTCCTGTTGATTTTCTTCTAGGATTTAATAATTTCACTACATTTAATACAGAGTTCAAAAACAGGCTCAATTCAGCGTTCAGTGCGTTTTTGATACTTCATGCTAACTGCAATGAAACTGCACAAATCTCATCAAAAACTACACAAATCTCTGCACAAACTACTCAGAACTAATTGAATATGAAGGGAATACATGATTCTCGCTGATTTTCTGCTGGGATTTGCTGTTTTCACTACTTTTAATACAGAGTTCAAAAACAGGCTCAATTCAGCGTTCAGTACGTTTTTGATACTTCTTGCTAACATGGAATCATACTAAACAAATCTCTTCAAAAACTGCACAAATCTCTGCACAAACTACTCAGAACTACTTGAATATGAAGGGAATACATGATTCTCGTTGATTTTCTGCTGGGATTTGCTATTTTCACTACATTTAATACAGAGTTCAAAAACAGGCTCAATTCAGCGTTGAGTGCCTTTATGACACATCAACTTGAAGTGCAGTCAAACTGCACAAATCTCTTCAAAAACTACACAAATCTCTACAGAAACTACTAAAAACTACTTGAATATGAAGGAACTACATGATTCCTGTTGATTTTCTGCTGGGATTTGCTGTTTTCACTACTTTTAATACAGAGTTCAAAAACAGGCTCAATTCAGCGTTCAGTGCGTTTTTGACACTTCATGCTAACATGCAATCAAACTGCACAAATCTCATCAAAAACTACACAAATCTCTGCACAAACTACTCAGAACAACTTGAATATGAAGGAACTACATGATTCCTGTTGATTTTCTGCTGGGATTTACTGTTTTCACTACTTTTAATACAGAGTTCAAAAACAGGCTCAATTCAGCGTTCAATGCTTTTTTGAGACTTCATGCTAACATGGAATCATACTAAACAAATCTCTTCAAAAACTGCACAAATCTCTGCACAAACTACTCAGAACTACTTGAATATGAAGGAACTACATGATTCCTGTTGATTTTCTTCTGGGATTTAATGATTTCACTACATTTAATACAGAGTTCAAAAACAGGCTCAATTCAGCGTTCAGTGCGTTTTTGATACTTCATGCTAACATGCAATCAAACTGCACAAATCTCAACAAAAACTACACAAATCTCTGCACAAACTACTCAAAACTACTTGAATATGAAGGGAATACATGATTCTCGTTGATTTTCTGCTGGGATTTGCTGTTTTCACTACATTTAATACAAAGTTCAAAAACAGGCTCACTTCAGCATTGAGTGCCTTTATGACACAGAAACTTGAAGTGCAGTCAAACTGCACAAATCTCTTCAAAAACTACACAAATCTCTGCATAAACTACTAAAAACTACTTCAATATGAAGGAACTACATGATTCCTGTTGATTTTCTGCCCGGATTTGCTGTTTTCACTACTTTTAATACAGAGTTCAAAAACAGGCTCAATTCAGCCTTGAGTGCGTTCTGATACTTCATGGTAACATACAATCACACTGCAAAATCTTTTCGAAATCTACACAAATCTCTGCACAAACTACTCAGAACTACTTGAATATAAAGGAACTACATGATTCCTGTTGATTTTCTGCTGGGATTTAATGATTTCACTACATGTCATACAGAGTTCAAAAACATGTTCAATTCAGCCTTGAGTGCGTTTCTGATACTTCATGGTAACATACAATCACACTGCAAAATCTTTTCGAAATCTACACAAATCTCTGCACAAACTACTCAGAACTACTTGAATATAAAGGAACTACATGATTCCTGTTGATTTTCTGCTGGGATTTAATGATTTCACTACATTTAATACAAAGTTCAAAAACAGGCTCAATTCAGCGTTGAGTGCCTTTATGACACATCAACTTGAAGTGCAGTCAAACTGCACAAATCTCTGCCCAAACTACTCAGAACCACTTGAATATGAAGGAACTACATGATTCCTGTTGATTTTCTTCTGGGATTTAATGATTTCCTTATATTTAATACAGAGTTCAAAAACAGGCTCAATTCAGCATTCAGTGCCTTCATGACACATAAACTTGAAGTGCAGTCAAACTGCACAAATATCTTCAAAAACTACACAATTCTCTGCACAAACTAATAAAAACTACTTGAATATGAAGGAACTACATGATTCATGTTGATTTTCTGCCCGGATTTAATGATTTCACTACATTTAATACAGAGTTAAAAAACAGGCTCAATTCAGCGTTGAGTGCCTTTATGACACATAAACTTGAAGTGCAGTCAAACTGCACAAATATCTTCAAAAACTACACAATTCTCTGCACAAACTACTCAGAACTACTTGAATATGAAGGAACTACATGATTCCTGTTGATTTTCTGCTGGGATTTGCTGTTTTCACTACTTTTAATACAGAGTTCAAAAACAAGCTCAATTCAGCGTTCAGTGCGTTTTTGATACTTCATGCTAACATGCAATCATACTAAACAAATCTCTTCAAAAACTGCACAAATCTCTGCACAAACTACTCAGAACAACTTGAATATGAAGGAACTACATGATTCCTGTTGATTTTCTGCTGGGATTTACTGTTTTCACTACTTTTAATACAGAGTTCAAAAACAGGCTCAATTCAGCGTTCAATGCTTTTTTGATACTTCATGCTAACATGGAATCATACTAAACAAATCTCTTCAAAAACTGCACAAATCTCTGCACAAACTACTCAGAACTAATTGAATATGAAGGGAATACATGATTCTCGCTGATTTTCTGCTGGGATTTGCTGTTTTCACTACTTTTAATACAGAGTTCAAAAACAGGCTCAATTCAGCGTTCAGTACGTTTTTGATACTTCTTGCTAACATGGAATCATACTAAACAAATCTCTTCAAAAACTGCACAAATCTCTGCACAAACTACTCAGAACTACTTGAATATGAAGGGAATACATGATTCTCGTTGATTTTCTGCTGGGATTTGCTGTTTTCACTACATTTAATACAAAGTTCAAAAACAGGCTCACTTCAGCATTGAGTCCCTTTATGACACATAAACTTGAAGTGCAGTCAAACTCCACAAATATCTTCAAAAACTACACAAATCTCTGCACAAACTACTCAGAACTACTTGAATATGAAGGAACTACATGATTCCTGTTGATTTTCTTCTGGGATTTAATGATTTCCTTACATTTAATACAGAGTTCATAAACAGGCTCAATTCAGCGTTCAATGCGTTTTTGATACTTCATGCTAACATGCAATCAAACTGCACAAATCTCATCAAAAACTACACAATTCTCTGCACAAACTACTCAGAACAACTTGAATATGAAGGAACTACATGATTCCTGTTGATTTTCTGCTGGGATTTGCTGTTTTCACTACATTTCATACAGAGTTCAAAAACAGGCTCAATTCAGCGTTCAGTGCCTTCATGACACATAAACTTGAAGTGCAGTCAAACTGCACAAATCTCTTCAAAAACTACACAAATCTCTGCAGAAACCACTAAAAACTACTTGAATATGAAGGAACTACATGATTCTTGTTGATTTTCTGCTGGGATTTGCTGATTTCGCTACTTTTAATAGAAAGTTCAAAAACAGGCTCAATTCAGCATTGGGTGCGTTTGTGACTCATCAACTTGAAATGAAATCAAACTGCACAAATCTCTGCACAAACTAATAAAAGCTACTTGAATATGAAGGAAGTACCTTATTCCTGTTTATTTTCTGCTGGGATTTGCTGATTTCACTCATTTTAATACAGAGTTCAAAAACAGGCTCAATTCAGCATTGAGTGCGTTTATGACTCATCAACTTGAAATGAAATCAAACTGCACAAATCTCTGCACAAACTACTCAGAACTACTTGAATATGAAGGAACTACATGATTCCTGTTGATTTTCTGCTGGGATTTGCTGATTTCACTACTTTTAATACAGAGTTCAAAAACAGGCTTATTTCAGCATTGAGTGCCTTTTTGTTACTTCATACTAACATGCAACCAAACTGCACAAATCTCTTCAAAACTAGACAAATCTCTGCACAAACTAATAAAAGCTACTTGAATATGAAGGAACTACATGATTCCTGTTGATTTTCTAATGGGATTTGCTTATTTCACTACTTTTAATACAGAGTTCAAAAACAGGCTCAATTCAGCATTGAGTGCGTTTATGACTCATCAACTTGAAATGAAATCAAACTGCACAAATCTCTGCACAAACTACTCAGAACTACTTGAATATGAACGAACTACATGATTCTTGTTGATTTTCTGCTGGGATTTGCTGATTTCACTACTTTTAATACAGAGTTCAAAAACAGGCTCAATTCAGCATTGAGTGCGTTTTTGTTACTTCATACTAACATGCAACCAAACTGCACAAATCTCTGCACAAACTACTAAAAGCTACTTGAATATGAAGGAACTACATGATTCCTGTTGATTTTCTAATGGGATTTGCTTATTTCACTACTTTTAATACAGAGTTCAAAAACAGGCTTAATTCAGCATTGAGTGCGTTTTTGTTACTTCATACTAACATGCAACCAAACTGCACAAATCTCTGCACAAACTACTCAGAACTACTTGAATATGAAGGAACTACATGATTCTTGTTGATTTTCGGCTGGGATTTGCTGATTTCGCTACTTTTAATAGAAAGTTCAAAAACAGGCTCAATTCAGCATTGAGTGCGTTTATGACTCATCAACTTGAAATGAAATCAAACTGCACAAATCTCTGCACAAACTACTCAGAACTACTTGAATATGAAGGAAGTACCTGATTCCTGTTGATTTTCTGCTGGGATTTGCTGATTTCACTACTTTTAATACAGAGTTCAAAAACAGGCTCAATTCAGCATTGAGTGCGTTTTTGATACTTAATGCTAACATGCAACCAAACTGCACAAATCTCTTCAAAAACTAAACAAATCTCTGCAGAAACTAATAAATGCTACTTGAATATGAAGGAACTACATGATTCCTGTTGATTTTCTGCTGGGATTTGCTGATTTCACTACTTTTAATAGAGAGTTCAAAAACAGGCCCAATTCAGCATTGAGTGCGTTTATGACTCATCAACTTGAAATGAAATCAAACTGCACAAATCTCTTCAAAAACTACACAAATCTCTGTACAAACTACTCAGAACTACTTTAATATGAAGGAACTACATCATTCCTGTTGATCTTCTGCTGGGATTAGCTGATTTCACTACTTTTAATACAGATTTCAAAAACAGGCTCAATTCAGCATTGAGTGCGTTTATGAGTCATCAATTTGAAATGAAATCAAACTGCACAAATATCTTCAAAAACTACACAAATCTCTGCACAAACTACTCAGAACTACTTGAATATGAAGGAACTACATGATTCCTGTTGATTTTCTGCTGGGATTTGTTGATTTCACTACTGTAGCAGTATGATATTCTGCTGTGGCTCAATTAGGTGAATCTGTCACTCCACACCTACCTTGGCTCATTAGCCAATCAGCAAAGAGGGAGGGGGATAAAACGAGGCCGTGTTCCTTCCTTGTCCTCTCACTTCCTGTCTCGAAGGCTCCCTTGTTTCCTGATCGCTCCCCTTTCCTCTGCTGCTCCTGGCGTGGTGATCCCTGGCGATAGGTGGCGAGCTCCACTGTTTGGTTGTACATAATTTAACGTCAGGTATGGATAATTATGTCGTGTATAGCTGTAACACTAGCCTGCCAGCCTAGGTATGAAGTGCTTTACCTGTCCGTCTCATCGGTGCACCACAGACGCTCCGGGTGGCACGGCGTTGGCAGAGCCTCCTCACGTTCTCTTCTCTGAGAGGAGGCCACTGAACTTTGGACGCTAGGTTACACTGCGTGACGCCACGCTAGCCATATCAAGTTAAGTACGGGAACATTGTCGCTCGCCGGGTGCTTCGCCCACCACTTCGCCTGCCTGCTTTCCCCTCCGTGACTGCTGCCAAGCGGCTCGGCTCTCCCGGTCCTTGCCTCCGAGCGGTCGGCTTCAGTGGCAGCCGCTCAGTCCGGCTGTTTGCGTGTGTGTGTGCGTGTGCGCGAGCGAACGAGGGTGGACGTAAAGTTTAACCGGCTGTGCGTGAAGGAGTGCGAGCGTGAGTGTGTATGTGAGGTGGTGTGGGATTATTTTTATTATTATATTAATACTTTGTTTCCACTGAGTACATGGTTTAGTTTATTTGGACTCTTGTGTTGGTTATTTTTTGATTTACATGTTAATTGAATGATTTTGTTTCCTTGATTTAGTATCTCTGGCCAGAGACCCTGGTTTTTTGGTTTTTTTTTTTTTGGTTTACTTTTGTTTGTTTTGGCTGGTTTAGGTTTTAATTAATAAATAGTTTAAGCATTGTTTTCCAATTGTTATGAGTTTCCGTCTTGTTCTGTTAGTGTTTTTCTCTGAACATTTTGTTTTCATTTTCATGACTCTGTCTTATAAATATTTTTGCTGGTGTTACTAATTGTGTTCTCCCCTTCTTCCTTAGTTGCTGAGGGCCAACGGTGGTGGCGGTGTCCCGGGTGGTGGTTTCCCTTAGCGTGTGTGTGTGCCCTGGGAGTTTGTTTCTTTTCTTTGCACGGTTTATTTTTGTTGCGTGTCCCGAGTGAGTGGGGTGCTCCCCTTTTTGACTTGTATGTCCTTCCCCAGTTTCCCCCCTCCACTAATGGTAAGCCTCAGCACTTGGGTAAGCTAGTAACCCATTAGTCTATTTTTAATAAACAACGGTTAAAATAACGACTTAAAAGAGAAATATGTTTAAATGTACTTTCATACATTGAACCACGTCTCCTGCCCCTTTGTAATACTTACCTGCGTACTTTTTTTTTTTTTTTTTTTTTGTGACAGTGATTTATAGTTATATCTCCCTGGGTGAAACTCCCAGGGTGGTGGTGTTGGGGTTTGTTTGTTTTTTTTTGGGGTTTTTTTTTGAAAGCTCATACTCCTAGGTTCTTTCTTATATTGTTTAAGCCCTTGCATCGCCACACTACTTTTAATACAGAGTTCAAAAACAGGCTCAATCCAGCGTTGAGTGCGATTTTGATACTTCATGCTAACATGCAATCAAACAAGACAAATCTCTTCAAAAACTACACAAATCTCTGCAAAAACGAATAAAAGCTACTTGAATATGAAGGAACTACATGATTCCTGTTGATTTTCTGCTGGGATTTGTTGATTTCACTACTTTTAATACAGAGTCCAAAACAGGCTCAGTTCAGCATTGAGTGCGTTAATGACTCATCAACTTGAAATGCAATCAAACTGAACAAATCTGTTCAAAAACTATACAAACTCATAGAAGCTACTTGAATATGAAGCAACGACATGATTCCTGTTGATTTTCTGCTGGGATTTGCTGATTTCACTACTTTTAATAGAGAGTTTTTATAAAGAGTTTGGTCTATATATGTAAAGTGCCTTGATGTAACTTTGTTATGATTTGGCGCTATACAAATAAATCTGATTTGATTTTGATTTGATTTGAGAGTTCAAAAACAGGTTTGATTCAGCGGAGTACGTTTTTGATACTTCATGCTAACATGCAATCAAACTGCACAAATTTCTTCAAAAACTACTAAAAGCTACTTGAATATGAAGGAACTACATAATTTCTCTTGATTTTTTTCTGGGATTTGCTAATATCACTACTTTTAATACAGAGTTCAAATACAGACTCAATTCAGCATTGAGTGCGTTTATGACACATCAACTTGAAATGCAATCAAACTGCACAAATCTCTTCAAAAACTACACAAATATCTGCACAAAGTAATAAAAGCTACTTGAATATGAAGGAACTACATGATTCCTGTTGATTTTCTGCTGGGATTTGCTGATTTCACTACTTTTAATACAGAGTTCAAAAACAGGCTCAATTCAGCATTGAGTGTGTTTATGACACATCAACTTGAAATGCAATCAAACTACACAAATCTCTTCAAAAACAACACAAATCTCTTCACAAACTAATAAAAAGTACTTGAATATGAAGGAATTACATGATTCCTGTTGATTTTCTGCTGAGATTTGCTGATTTCACTACTTTTAATACAGAGTTCAAAAACAGGCTCGATTCAGCGTTGAGTGCGATTTTGATACTTCATGCTAACATGCAATCGCAATGGAGCAAAACAGGATCAACATGAGCATGAAGATCACCCACCAGGCTCTTCTGCCTGTGGTCAGAAGACATTTTGGCCGACTGTCTGCAGTTCAGTGGAACTTGTTGGCTGCAGGAATTGTGGACTCAGATACAACAGCTACACTGGCTGACCTTTGCACTGAACTGGTCCAGTTTCTCTGTACTGTTACCATCAAAGTCCTCAGACCCCTAATTGAGGAAAATTTCCAGAAGAGGGAACCTGAGGCTGAATTCAATGCTTCTTTGGCAAATATACAAACACATGTTGGAGAAATAATTTCCCAGAGCTTCGCTTTGGAATTAAACGCCCCACAAGGGAAATGTAAGAGTGCTGAGCAGCTAACAGAGCTGATTGATACAGAGGTTTTAGAAAAGGTGAACTCCATTGTATCTGAGGCTGTCAATAGGCCTGTTTGGCCATCAGAGCTTGTTTATTTCATCAGGGGCTCTGTTTCCAACGTCCAAACTCTCAGTCATATGGTGTATCATGTCAGCAGATGTCTGAAAAGATGTTTTGAAGAAACTCAGCTCCCACTGCCTGGGAGGGTGTTGGAAGCCAACAAGCATGGATTCTGCCCCATGGAGGGTCTCTGCGTCTACATCAGAGATGACTGAAATAGTGGAACCAGAGCACGGTGAGACTCCTGTGAGCGTTAAGTCCAACATCTCTGTCCCCTCAGCCACTAAAGCTGTGACTGACATCTTTGTCAAATGGTCCAGCGGGTCAGCAGACATGCAGCAAAGGGAGAAGACTCTCCCCTGTCTCACATCTCAGGGGAGGCTCAGGACGCAGCGTCACATATTGTGAAAGGAATAATAGCAGATCTTCATTACAATGGCTCAGAATGTGCTGCTGAGGGCAGCCAGAGAAACTTCTCACCCCAGCCTCACTTTAATGTGAGGAAAATTCTCCCCAAGGTCAGTGAGTTTTCACTTCACAGCCCAGCACTTCAGACCACATTCATTACAAAGACAGATTTTCCAGCTTTGCCCAGAAACAATATGAAAAAATGGTGGCAGAGCTGAAGAACAAATTCAAGAAACAAGACCCAGAGTTCCTAGTGAGACTCAAGCAGGCTTCAGGGTCCCCTCAGCTGGGCTTCATTGAACAGGAGCGTCCCAGACAAACTCCTGAATCTTTCAGAACAGCCAGCAGGGTGTCAAGGAAGACCATATTGTCCCAAGGTTCTTCATTTAATTCCACGACGATAAAGACTGATGTGGAAGCTTTGTTCCATGAATTCCACCAGCAAGAGCATCCTCCAGCACATGTCAGCAGGGCTCTGGACAACGTCAAGTCCAGAGGAGAGTTCTCAAAGGATTTGATAGAGAAAGTATACGATCATCTGATAGCTGGACAGACCTATGAGCTTCCTGTGGTTGCAGGGGGCAGATATGTCTCAGACTCTGTCATCCCTCAAGTAATCAGGATGAAGGAAGGAAGACTACAGCTTTCTCCTGAGGTTCTTTACGCCATGACGGAGGACACAGTGGAACAGTTCCTGCAGAAGGTTCTCCTCTGGATGAAAAGAGAAAATAATTACAGTGACAAAGTGTCTGGTGCCCTCACTGACATCGAGGAAGTGATCACAGACATGCTGCACATGGCAGAAGAAGGTCAAATCAGAGTCAGCAAGAGGACTTCTTCCCGTTCAGGTCAGACTCTATCTTCCTTTGAGGCTGCAGCATCTGGACCAGTGAGAAGAAGAAAGGGCTTTGCACATGTTGACAGTCATGAGTTGATACTGCGCAAGTTGGCTCAAAGAGAATCTCTTGACGAGTGTTCTGACAGCCTTCTTCCATTACATTTTTACCCCAGCCACGCCTGTGAAGCCATCTTCAGAGTCCACTGAGAGCTCCTCTCATGTCTCAGATGAGATGAGCAGGAACATCATAACTGCTCTTGTCCTGAGGCTCCTCACTAAAGTCCCCAACACAACTGGAGGCTCCCCGCAGGCAGTAGAAATGAACACCATCATCCAGCGTCTGTCGGGCCTCGCGCAGGAAGACGTGAAGATCCATGGCTCCATTTTCAGGAAGAACAAGGACACCATGAAAGAGCTGAACCAGACCATTATTAAGGACCTTTTCAAGGAGTTTGGCTCTGCAGAGAAACTCCTGGAGGCTGCAACAGCATCACAATACTCATCTTTTGATGACGCTCTGGTGAAACATCTACTGAACGCCCTCCTCAATCCGCCCAAGAAGAAGAAGAAGTCCAAAGTGGCCCAGTTTTTCTCAGCCATGAGGAAGACTTTACTCAGACCAACAGCCTGACTGGACTCCCAGTCCCAGTCTTTGCTGTGTGAAGGGTACTACCAGTGTGCTGGGGTAGGGTTTACTCCGGGTGCTCCGGTTTCCCCAATCTTTGATTATTAAAAAAAAAAAACAACCCAGAGGAGGAGCTTGTTTTCAATCTTTCAAAGGTCGGTCAGAGGGGGAAGAATTATTTTGGCCAAGGGATGCCACTTGGGCTGGTGAATCTGACTCTTACTTTGAACCTGGTTTGATGATGTAAAATGTAAAATGAAATGTATAATGTATAATCGTTCTAATGTAAAATAAATAATAAGAAATAAAAATAATAATAAAAAACAGACAATGACATTTTGTTTTCAAGCTCTTAAAGGTATAAACATCACACAGGTTGATCACTATGAAAAAAACGTTTAATCTTCACATCTTTACAACAAAATGACGCACAAACCTTCACCTTCACACACAGGAAGGAGGAGCACAAAGTCTTTACTCATGTGCCTGAGAAGGAAAAAGTGCTGCCATACTTTATATCTTATTGTGATGTCATTAAATATCAAACTACACAATAAGTGGAACAGAAATCTGACAGAGCTCAAACATGTATGACTGACTCAGCAGGGCAGTTACTTTATCACTACTGTGTGTTCAGATCTGAGGAAGAGAAAATGTCCTTTGTGGTTTCAGATCTGTTTGACTCAAACATCTATTTTGGCTGATGCCAAACTAACTTTGATTCTGAATGACAAACTGTATAAAAACAGATAATAATAAAACAGTTTTCATTCTCTGATTGCATCTGTAGAGCCAGACAATCTGCACAGATAAATCCTGCCATATTTATTACTATTCACAGAGTAAAGAAATAAAGCTCATTGGTTCAAATGAGACTGAAAGATGATGAAAAAGAAATGATACAGTTTGATGGTCTTCACTGTGAAGGCGGATGGTTCTTAGAACTTTTAAAGCATTTAAAGGTTGGAAAAGCTCTTTGTCAAACAGTTCTGTAGACACACACACACACACACAAATACTCCAACTGATGATTAATCTAAAAAAGTTGGCAATTAAATCTTAATCAATAAATAGTTGCAGCTACATCCATAATATGAATATAAAGAAGCTGAGGCCATGTTGGCCCTGTGATAGACTGCTGCCCCAATAAATATGAGAGGTATGAGTAACAGATGAGTGTCTATTCAATCCTGTTACTCAACCAGTATCCATAGTTTTCATGTGACGTCACACCATTGTGGGAACGCCCCCCTGGAGGTCAAAAGACACTACTTCCTCTGCCTGTCCGCTGTCCGCCAGCAAATTTTTTTCTAGTTTTGGCTTAACTTTTACCAAAATGCCGGATAATTGCTGTGCGATTGGCTGCACAAATCGATGAGGAGACAAGCCTGGGTTGTGCTTTACAGAATGGCCTTGTTAAATAGCAGTTAGTTAACACTAGCTGATAGCGTTAGTTGAGGGGAAGGTTCATTTTCAGTCTGAAAAGATAACAACAGATATTGGAAGCGGAGGGGGTTTCACCTGTTTGCATGCAGTGTAAATTTGGTGAAAGTTCAGATGATATTATTCGTTTATGTCATTTTATTTCATGAATAAATGATTTTGGTAATGTTAGTTAAATGAATGAAGTAACGCTACTATATAGTGCCCAAAACGTGCAGCTTAATCTTATATCTTGTGTTTTCTTCTTTAGAGAGATGAGCTAAATAATCTTGGCTTGAATCTGTTTGGAAATTGACAGGTTTACGTCGTTTCCAGTGTTAGCCGCCATCTTGGACCTGGTTTTTGCCCTCCAGGGGCCAGCGCAAGTCGCGTGACTGAAAACTACGGATTTGCCGCTAGTGGAGTGGGGAAATCTGTCAGTACTGACTTTGACAGTGATGGATACTGCAGACACAGCATCTCAGCCACCCAATTCGGTCCGATCTCTTCTCCAAAATCCATTCGAGAGGAGAACATTGGTGGGAAAAATAAAAGGACTTGGACCAGATCGCCCAGATATTCAATTCAGCCAACAAGCTAGTGAGAAAGGTAAAAGGGACACCAGAGGATTTCCCGCAATTGGTATGATACAAAAGCTTGGCTTGCTGGATGTAGTCATGTAAATTACTTATTTTGTTTTCCATGTTTACTTTTTAAAACGACTGCAACAGATACAGCATGGACTGTTACAGGAGTAAGAGACATGAAACATTTATCTGAGAAAATACATGAATGTACGAGGGCACACATGGAGAATGCTATGAAGCTATCCATGCTAGGCACAGTTCAAATCGTTAAACAGCTGGATGAGGAAACACAATGAAGAGGTGGACAGGAACAGCAGTAAATGGCACTTCCTTATGTTTTGTCTTAACAGTGTGTTTGTTGATATTACTGTATGTGTTAATTTAAAAAAAAAAGCCTTATCATTGAAAATATACAAGTCAATTAAATAACTCAGTTCATTGTTTAATAGTTCTAGCCTTGAGTTTTTGCAGTATTGCTGTTAGCTATCTCTGTTTTTCTGTAAAAATGTTTATTACTGGAATTAAATAATTACTGGTTATTTCACAGAGCACTGGTATCCTGTAGTTTGTTCTATTGGGATGGTGACAAAAAATTAGTATGCCACAGCCCCACCTAGAATATTTTTCACCAGCCGCCACTGCCTGTATGTTAGATGAAAACTTCTAAGAGTTTAAAACACATCTAATATTTTGTTTAAATAAATAAAAAGATAAATAATCGGCCATGGGACGGTCTTATTATATTTTGTTTGGCTGCCTTATGTGATATAATTAGCTGGTTTCAGGGACTGAAGTGATACATGTGTGTGAAAAGGAAAGTGACACCACAGCTGTAGGCTGTGCTCATTATACAATACTTATGGACCAATCAGATCACCTTAATTGAGCTACCCATTTTATAACTAATAATATATGACCCCTTTTGTGGTCCGCATCACAAATTTCTCCATGTTGCTCACGGCTACCTGCTACCTTGTTGTCCCGCTGCAAATATTGGCCCACTGCAATTATCATCCCGACGTCAATCATTGTTTTTGCACTTTAGTTCCAGGTCACATTTTTCCCCCGGTCTCCTAATGCTCATTAATCTTTTTAGCCATTAATTATTACTTTGTTTGCGTGTGGGTGTTTTGTTTAGAGTGAATTATCTTTATTGTCAATAAAGAAAAGCATTTACAGTAAGATAGGCATGAAATTGAAAATTTCCTCCCGTTTGTCGTGCCCGTTCCCCACCAGTGGGTCGCGCCCCACACTTTGAGAAGCACTGGCATAAAGTATTCACTCACCTGTTTTGACTCGCATATGAATTTAAGTGACATCCCATTCTTAATCCAGAGGGTTTAATATGAGTTTGGTCCACCCTTCGCTGCTAAAACAGCTTCAGCTCCTGAGAATGCTTTCCATGAGGTTTAGGAGTGCGTTTATGGGAATTTTTGAACATTCTTCCAGAAGCACATTTGTGAGGTCACACTGATGTTGGACAAGAAGGCCTAGCTCTCAGTCTCCGCTGTAATTCATCCCAAAGGTGTTCTATCGGGTTGAGGTTAGGACTCTGCAGGCCAGTCAAGTTCATCCACACCAAACTCTCTCATCCATGTCTTTCTGGACCTTGCTTTGTGCACTGGCACAGAGTCATGTTGGAACAGGAAGGGGCTATCCCCAAACTGTTCCCACAAAGTTGGGAGCATGGAATCGGCCAAAATCTCTTACATACCAAGAGATTTTGGATGATTGCATGCCAATATGGTGTATACTCCCCTCTTCAGAGTTTTCCCACGTGGATATGATGGTGGAGGCTCCATTGAAGATGGAAATAGGAGTGTTTTGTGATGAACTGGGGCTGGTTATGTTTAAATGGATGTTATTTTGTGTCACACAAAAATTTGAATTTGGTCACTTCAGACTTTGTTCGTCCTATGTACACATTAGAGAAGTGATCCACACAATTTTATTAAATTTTTTATTTTTTGCACAAGAGCGACATTGGCAGAGCCAAGTCAAAGGGCAGAGCCACTTTTACGACAATACGCCAAGTCACCTATGCTAATGCTCATTTCTGCATATTGATTTTCATTTGCTGCTTCCTCTTTATCCTCAGTATTCGTTACAACGATTATTTATTTATAATTTAAAAAAAAATTATTTTATTGTAAATCGATCCTAGGCTAGCAGCGCTAACGTAACCTGGCTACAAAACGTACACACTGCCGTCAAACAATGCCGTAAAGTGCGTTGTGTTGCCAGGTGTGGGAAACAATATTAACTGAGGTGAGAGGAGAAGTAAAATGCAGATGTTCAACTGCTTATTATTTTCATTCATCATCGGCAGAAATCCCCTTCTGTCCCAATTCTTTATTTATTTTATTGGGGGGGGTAGTATTCTTCCACAAATTACTGCCATCTCATGCCATAAACATAAAAGTGTCATTAAGTAACGTAAAGTGCCCAAATATATATGTCACAACAGTCAGGTAGTAAAATAAAAATAACAAAGCAGGGCGTATATCTTATAATACAGGTTCAAACAAAACAGACTGGCTGTAATCCTTACAATATGGGAGCATATCAAAACAAATTCTCTTTCCTTACAGGAACACGTTGATTCAATTTTCAAAATTTGTCCCATAAACATAAATGCTCTTCCCAAAACCATGTCATTCTTGGTTGTGCAGAGTTGGGGGTTTTTTTTGTGGCACTTTATTTTTGTCCGTACACTCATGTGGGACATAAGAGTAATGTTTGGCATGTTAAGAGACACCATATTCTCTTTTATTATTTTTCATTGTCTGAGATTATTATTTTGGGCAGCTACCGTAGGTGTCCACAGGGGTCCTTTAAGCAAGGTGCGGGCAGATGCAGTGAGCAGCGAAGTTGCAGATGTGCTTGTGTTTCTGTATTTCAGAGAAAAAGGAAAGATTAAAAGGACTTTATTAAACTCATGCACACCTGGAAAGTCCCTTTGTGTGTCAAAGTGTTCAATGCTCACAAACAAGAACACATTACTGAGGACCTCACCTGGACACTGAGCACCACACAGTTGGAATGTCGCCTAAGATCCTCAGCAACTTCTACAGTTTCACTGCTGAGAGCATATTGAGCTTCCTGAAAGGATCAGCAGGACTCCACTGCCCTCTCTGCAGAGCACCTACCACCGCATAGTCCACAGGAGAGCTGCCTCCATCACCAAGGACCCCCCACCCATCCCCAGCACGGACTGTTCAACCTTCTACCATCAGGCCGGAGGTACAAAAGTGTGAAATGTAGGACTAGCAGACTAAAGAACTCTTTCTTCCCCACTACCATCAGACTCCTAAACATCAACCACCTCATGTAACAGCCAGGAAACTGTTTACACTCCATTTTGAACGTTATAATCTTTGATGTTTCATTTTGCACACTGACTGTTGCACACAGAGCTGAGAGTTTATATGTCAGCTTGTTCTATTTGATCTATTTCTGTTGTATTTTGTATTCTAATGTATTATATTTCTATTGCTGTTTTTGAGATTCTGCTATTTTTTTTTATTCTATTTATCCATTTTCTATATATGTTTGGCTTTCATTATGGTCAAAAAAACAAAAGAATGTCATTGTTCAGGGAAACGTGTTTCTTTACATATGACAGTGAACACTCTGAATCTTGAAAGTTCAGTGAAAGCTGAATAATCTTTGTACGTCACAGTGTTGTGCGAATATGTGCTTGCTCCCCACTTACCTAAATGTGTACATGATTTTTTTTTTTTTTTTTTGTGCCTGTGAGATGTTTTGTCTGAGCATATTTTTGAATTGTTGCTCCCTGAAAAGTGACAGATGTTTTAACACTTGACTGTCAGGCCAAAAGGAGTCATTCTGCTTTTATGGGTTTACCCACATAAAGAAAATAAAAACGATTTTTTTTAATGGGTACCTGCTAATTTTGCCGACAAAAGAGGGTTTTAGTGTCTCTAATCCAAACTGAGGAAAACATTCAAGGTTGTTTCACACCTCCTGACTCCAAGACCTCAATCTATATTACCTTTCTTTTTTTTTTTCAAAAGTACTCAGGACAAATGATTGAATGTCACTAACTGCTTCATTCATTCATTAAAAACTACTTTATTCATTAATAATTAAAAATTTCATGCATTTTTTTAAAGTGTTTTTCTTACTCTCCAGGCATGGAGTCTCCACTTCTTTTTTTTTTTTTTTTTTTTTTACCTGCAGGGGTCTCCTGGAATGGAAGGAATGGACATCAATCCTCGTGCATTTTGAAGAAAACTGCTTTTGAATAGCTGTCCGTGAAAGAGGTAATAATTAGGTTCAAAAAATAGGCTGGACTACTGTAACTCATTATTATCTGGATGTCCAAACAAATCTCTGAAAGGCCTTCAGTTGATTCAGAATGCTGCTGCACGAATATTAACAGGAACTAGAAAAAGGGATCACATCTCTCCTGTGTTAGCTGCTCTTCATTGGCTGCCGGTAAAATCCAGAATAGAATTTAAAATCCTTCTGTTAACATATAAAGCTCTTACTGGCCAAGCTCCGTCATACCTCAGAGAGCTCATAGTTCCTTACTGTCCTAGTAGGCCACTCCGCTCTCTATATGGAGGTTTACTTGTGGTTCCTAGAGTCTCCAAGAGTAAATCAGGAGGCAGATCTTTCAGTTATCAGGCTCCTCTTCTATGGAACCAACTTCCAGTATCGGTCCGGGGGGCAGACTCTTTAGCAATTTTCAAGACCAGGCTTAAAACTTTTCTGTATGACAGAGCTTATAGTTAAAAAGTTAAAGTTCATTTACTCTTTAGCTATGCTGCTATAGGCCTAGACTGCTGGGGGAAGGACTGAGCACCTCTCTCTCTCTCTCCCTTTCCCCTCTCTCTCTCTCTCTCTCTCTCTCTCTCTCTCTCTCTCTCTCTCTCTCTCTCTCTCCCCCTCTTCCCTCTCCCTCTCTCTCTCCCCCCCTCACATGCGCCGTCATACCAACAACCTGCTTCTCCAAAATCCCAGTTTCTCTCAGTTCCAAGCATGTGCATTGCATTTACTAACCATGTTTTCCCGAAGTCTCTGTCTCCCCCAGCTCCTCTCCTCTCTCTCTCCCAGCTCCTCTCCTCTCTCTCCCTGTCCTCATCCTGCAGGTGATGAATCATCACCATCCCATGCTCCTGCAATGCCTGCTGCTCCCACATCTTCAAGAATTCCATACAGCATCATTCCTACGAACTTCATGCAGCATCATGTTCCTGCCTACACCTGTTTGAATATCCCCTCCTCCTGCTCTCTTTCTCTCCCTACTCTACCCAACTTTGCCCCCCCCCTCCCCCGTGCCTCTCTCTCTCTCTCTCTCTCGCTCTCTCAACCCAACCGGTTGAGGCAGATGGCCGCCCCCCCGAGCCTGGTTCTGCCCGAGGTTTCTGCCTCTTAAAGGAAGTTTTTCCTTGCCACTGTTGCCAAGTGCTTGCTCATCGGGGGATCTGTTGGGTCTCTTTAAATAATTTTATAAAGAGTTTGGTCTAGACCTGCTCTATATGTAAAGTGCCTTGATGTAACTTTGTTATGATTTGGCGCTATACAAATAAATCTGATTTGATTTGATTTGATTTGAAAAAATGACGATGACGATGGATGGAAATCTGTACTTAATGACCCCTGTGTTGTATAAGGCAAGGCAAGGGCAACTTCATTCATATATTCAGGGTGTTTTACAGAGTTAAAAAAAAACATTAAAAACATCGAAAAGCATTAAAAAGGTGTCATTAAAAATTTTAATAAAATAAAATAAGACAATAACTGGAATTTTAAAAACAAAGGGAGCAGGGAGAAGAGCAATGGTTTTCAGCAGACTTTGTGAATGCAGTGGTAAATAAGAATGGAGGTATTTAGGCCTAAGACCATGAAGTACTTTAAAGACCAGCAGTGGGATTTTAAAATCCTTTGACTTACAGGAAGCCGGTTTAGAGATTTCAGAACATGTGTGACGTGTTTCGACCCTCTTGGCGTTAGTGAGGACTCTGTCCACATCAGTCCCGCTGGGGACGAAGTCGACCTCCAGCAAACGGCAGACAGGACACTCATAAGATCCGTTGACTTACATGCGTGTATAAAACTGAGCTCACCCCCCCCCCCCCCACAGAGAAATTGTCAGACTTCTTTAATCCACCTTGGGTAAAGAACTTTGGCCCCATTCGACTGAATAGTAATGATGTAGCTGCCTTGGTACCTGCTTTACGGTTGCCAGGTATAATTTGGTAATAACATGCATTAGCTTGATCAAATTCTCACTGGGTTAATGGGATAAAAGAGCAAATGCCAGAGGACACTGCCACTGTACACACACAAAACCAAACAAAGCGTACACCTTAAGGGCCGTGTGTAGGGTGGTGCAACTCCATTGTGTGCCTTCTCAGCAGCTTTGCCAGTTACCATCCACAAGGGCGTGTGTGTGTGTGCGTCGGGGGGGGTCAGATTCCAGAGAGCAGATGGATGTAGGGTGACAAGATCCCAACAAACCAAATGTGGGACAAAGAACATGTTTGTGTGGGACAATGTGGGACACGTTACCAATGCTGAGAGGTAGTAAATTTTGATATAATATCTGTCTACCTTAAAAAGTAAACATTTCTATTCTGCTCCTTAAGTCGTAACATCGCTATGTTTTGCCCTCTGGTTGATTCAGTAGCTCACAATACACTATGCAGGTGACAGGTTAGACCTTTAGCATGTGAAGTATATTTTCTGTGAATCCAACTTTCCCAACTCCCACACTAAGTAAATACAGTAAGCATAAAAGGAAGCTTAAGTTTCACAGTTCTCATGGTCTTATGCTATGGTCATGTAATCCCCTTTTTCTATCCCAATAACTGTTAAAAGTACAGGTCTTCTCATCAACACTGAATCTGACTTAAAACAGAACAGACAGGCTGCTGACATGGGATTCAAGTCATGGCTTCCGACTTTCCAGTTTACTGGTGCTTTAAAAAGGGTATATGGCAGATCAAATTGAGGGTGAGCCCAGGGTAGAATATCCAAAAAGAAAAGAAAAGTAGGCCTATAAGAATGTTTGTATGAAAACAGTTCATACAAAGTTAAAAGCAGTTCATATGAGCAGTGACACAGATAAATGCTGTGTTCAGTGTCGGGTGTAACAGTGGAAGGAGCTAAAAGATGGAGTTTATGAGTGGGTGGACTGCGGGCTGTGTATTGAGTGTTCATGGATGTTTGGGACAGTAAGCACACATTGTCTGCAATTGTTCATTGTAATGCCGAAAAGAGAAGGTGGTAAAAAGACGGTCAAGAGAGCAGCACAGAGAGCCATATGCTCATCATGACTGTCTTTTCTGTTGTATTTACTGTATTTGTGGCACAATAAAAGCACTGGCAACTCAACGGACACTGTGATCATTGTGCATGTGTAACAATTAGTTTCAGTTATGCAGTAATACACACTTTGCACTCAAGTAAGCATTTAGTTCAACTCCAATTAAACACTGCTCATATTAATCTTTGTGAAGCAACATGGTGGAGGTTTGGATGAAGATGAAGAGACTATAAATAATTTCAGAAGCGGTCAAAGTTGTCAGTAAAGTGGATGTTTTGGGAGCTGCATGTAGGTTGGAGCCAGGTGTGCAGGCTGAGTGTCCTTTAAAGTGTTTAGGGGGAGATTGAAGTTGTTCTGAGTGTACTCAGACAGGACAGGAAGTGTCATTTCTCCTAACATGTAGCATGATTTTTGTGCTGGACGTCAGGAGTGAAGGCAGTAACTTCAACAATTCATCCTATATGACCGGGACTATGGCAGCATTGAAGCAGCGAGTGATCGATTTAAAGAAGCATCAAACTAGAACATGCTGTGACAACAACCAACCGTTGGCAAGATTTGAACCTGCGCAGGGAACCCCCAATGGAGCTCAAGTCCATCGCCTTAACCACTCGGCCACAACAACTATGCACAGCAATGCTCCCATGACTCAACATTTTCCAGCGTGGATAGTTTCCTCCTCAAAGGACAGGGCTGTTGCTGCCTTCACTTCCCATGGAAGAAAATTGTACATGTGAGTACTTCTATGAAGTACACTTCCTGCTGTCTGACTAATGATTGTTACAAAAGGCCATTTAGGAACAAACATTTTCCGCCCAAGTGTGCTTGTGGCAGCATAAGCCAGTGTCAATAATGTATTCATTCACACGTTCAATCATTTCATACTTTAGCTGCAAGTTATTTTTCATTTGATGTCTAAAATATTTCCTTCTGTTCTGAGTTGCTGGCAAAAGGCTAAATATGGAGAGGATAGCCCACAAGAAGTGAAGCAGACCATTGGTGGAGGAAGAGCAGGGAGCAGGTTTTCAACTTCTGTTTAGTTTGATTCATAGTTATTTTCACTGACTTATGTCTAGTTAAATGAAACACACTAGTCCTGTGTGTTTAAAGAAGGACTAGTCCATTAGTTAAAAACCCCAGTGTGCCATTTGTGAGTCAGGTATGTTCTGTTCATTAATATTTAAGCTTCAGTCGTCTTATGCTTAGCTGACCTTTCTTAAATTGGGCCCTGTTTTTGTCCATCTTTTTGAGCTTTTATTTCAGAATGATTTAAATTGTTAAGTTGTAACATAGTTTCTGTAAAAACAATGTTAAAAAAAAATCTTGTTTCATGTCTTTGTCCTTTTCTGTTTGATCCCCAACAGTGCTCTTGAGTTTAATATATAGAAAACCTAAAGTTGGATTTGATTCCATAACAGCAGAACAAAGTGTGTCATTAATCTTCTGGATTCTACAGACTGGAGTTCATGTTTTGATAGATTTATTTTATAGTTGTAGTAGTAATAAATCTCCAGCAGGTGGAAGTATTGCTGCGCAGATGTCATGTACACTGTGGGAAACACAATACTCACAGAGTACTTTATTGTACTGCAGTGAAATGTATAAAAAGCTACAGTTCTACGGTCAGAAGATGTCCAATCTGAAGGTGGATGAGTTCTAACTGCAGAAGACAGTTTCAGTACGTTTCACAGTGAGCGTCTTCCAATGGCAGATTATTGATCTATGATCAGGTTATGAGCTATAAACACTGATCATCTTCAGGTTGGTACTACAGTCAATCAAATATGCTGCTTTCTGGGTCTTAACATTAATAATAAGAACAATTGTTTCCAAAAAAATGCTTTTTGTGACATTCACATTAGAATTTCAAACAACATCTAAAGTCCATGTTTGAATAGAGGTGGATATGTGAACGTGTGTTAAAATCAGGGAGAATTTACACTCATTCAACTCAAATCCAGGAACATCCCAAACATGACTATTAGTCCTGTCTGAGAGTTTCCTCCACTGATAGCAAACACACTATATATCAATACTGATCACTGAGTATCTGCTCACTGTGATCAGGTTTGAATCATCTCTGTGAGAATCCCACATGAAGCTGTCAGTCCTGCCTGGATACACACACATCTCACTGAACACATTTTACCTCACTATCATATGAAGAAATATCACAAACCATATCTGGAGATCAGATTAACTTCTCATATGACGTTATTCAATGTCATGATCAGAGAGCCTTTAGATTTCATCATCATATGATAGAAACATCCAAACAGCTTCATCTGCTGGTTCTGCCCTGTTTTATGAATGTGGAGATATTTTATTCTGTCACTCCCAAACTGCACAGACACTGAATTACACAATAATGCTCTAACGGAGATTATCAGAATCAGAAACACTTTATTAAAAATTCTGCGTTTGGTATCTTATCTTCTAATAGTTTAGGAGTTGTAAAGTGGGAATAAATGATTTTCTGGATCTTTCCGTCCTACATCGTAAATAGACTAACAGTGCACCGCTGTGGTTTCTCTGATCCACTAGGATGCTATGGAGTAATTTAAGATGCTCTCTGCCTTACTCTGTGTGCATCACTCTGCAAAACTTTTCCTTTGAAAAATCGTTGTTTTGTCCGTTTCAGTCCAAAAGTAGAAAACAGGACGTTGACATGCTGTGAAATGTCTCCTGCTGATTCACGAGCGTCACGATCGGACAGCTGATCGGCGGACTGAGCCGACTTCCGGTCCTCAGAGGTCGACAATAAAAGACGAAGTGGAGAGAAATGAAGGATCTGTAGATACTGAGGCGACAGCACTTCACAACTCTTTGACAAGAAGCTGGATGCTGCTGTTGTGCCCTTAAACAGGAAAATAGTGAGATGACAGGGAAATTTTCATTTTGATCCTGTTGTGTGATTCTTTATACTTGTCCATGTGAAGCGGAGAAATGGTCCATATAAGTCAATTATAGCATCGAAACATGTGAGCCAGAGAGTGGTCAAGGAATTGAGGTTCTAACTTCTTATTATTGCCTCCTTGGAACTAAAGGTGTGCCCCGTGTGAGGCTCGAACTCACGACCTTCAGATTATGAGACTGACGCGCTGCCTACTGCGCCAACGAGGCCTGAAGCCACACTACCAACCAAAGGACCCAAGGGCCGTCGGGCGCACCCCACATAACACAGCATAAGCACAAGGGCACAGAGCCCCCTGGCCAGGCTTCCAGCAAGGGCCCCGCCACACACCGGCGAGGCCGACGCCCGGACGGGGCGAGCCACAGCCCACCACAGCGACCAGGCCCACTGCAGCACTGTATTTCTAACATTTGGATGTCGGTTAAAAAGGTACTTTGCATTGGCCGGGAATTGAACCCAGGCCTCCCGCGTGGCAGGCGAGAATTCTACCACTGAACCACCAATGCTTGTTGAGTGTTGTGACCACCACTACACCCCCCAACCTCTAGACATCAGCAACCTTCAACATTTGTTGACGTGTTGTTTCTTCAGCACTTCCTGCATTTTGAAACGTGGCAACTTTTCCAAGTCTAAGCTGCAGGAACTATCACCAAAAGTTGTGACGTTCACAACAACCAACAAACCCAAACGGCTCTTTGTTGTGAGTCCTTTTTTTTTTGTTTTTGTTGTTATTTTTTTGTTGTTTTTTTTTTCTGTTTTTCATACACAGGTTCAAACACAAGCTCCTCCTTTGTCACTCCACTGAGTGAGACGGAGCACTGATGCCACTCCTCAGCAAGGAAAGTCGCTATTGGCTGTCCTAAAAGTCGCCAGAAGTTGTTCGATGACGTCATGTGTTTCAGAGTTTCTGACATGGGTACAGACAGGCAGAGCCAACAAAGCATTTAAATGAACTGAGAGCTCAGACCAGCAGAGAGAGCAGCATGAGGAGAGAGGGGGCACACACAGTTGACGAGGTCCGCTGCTTTGCTCGGTGAGTGATTCCAAAAATGAGTGAGAGCAGGAAAATAAGCATATTAAGAAGTAGAAGGCAGAACAGGACATGTCAGTATGTGGGAGGAACAAACAGTGAGGAAAAAAACACCCTGAATATGTTTTGAACTACAAATGAACTGTCCTCAATCTATTCAGAAGCAACCCAAAAGAGACATTTACTTTTTTTTTTTTTTTTGTTTGTTTTATTAAAATTGGTTGAACATGAACATTTTAAACATAACAGTGGAGTTAGCTGAAAAATGTAGCCGCAAGGGGGTACAAGCCAGTGCCTTATTGTGCCGGTCCCAAGCCCGGATAAATACAGAGGGTTGTGTCAGGAAGGGCATCCGACGTAAAACTTTTGCCAAATCAAACATGCGAATCGAATCAATGAGTTCCATACCGGATCGGTCGAGGCCCGGGTTAACAATGACCGCCATCGGTGCTGTTCACGTACAGGGTACCGGTGGAAATTGGACTACTGTTCATCGAAGAAGGAGAGGAGGAAGGTGTTTTCGTAGGAAGAGAGAGAAAAGGAACGGCAAGAGTCTAGGACTGAGAGTAGGGACTTTGAATGTTGGAACTATGACAGGGAAAGGTAGAGAGTTGGTTGACATGATGCAGAGGAGGAAGGTAGACATACTGTGTGTCCAGGAGACCAGGTGGAAAGGTAGCAAGGCTAGAAGTTTAGGAGCAGGGTTCAAGTTGTTCTATCACGGTGTAGATAGGAAGAGAAATGGAGTAGGAGTTATCTTGAAGGAGGAGTTTGTTAGGAATGTTCTGGAGGTTAAAAGAGTATCAGATAGAGTAATGAGTCTGAAGCTAGAAATCGAAGGTGTAATGTTCAATGTTGTTAGTGGGTATGCTCCACAGGTAGGATGTGAGCTGGAGGAGAAGGAGAAATTCTGGTTGGACCTTGATGAAGTGATGCAGAGCATCCCTAGAAGTGAGAGAGTTGTCATTGGTGCAGACTTCAATGGACACGTTGGTGCAGGAAACAGAGATGATGAGGAGGTGATGGGCAGGTTTGGTATCCAGGAGAGGAACGCAGAAGGACAGATGGTGGTTGACTTTGCAAAAAGGATGGAAATGGCTGTAGTGAATACTTTCTTCCAGAAGAGGCAGGAACATAGGGTGACCTATAAGAGTGGAGGTAGGAGTACACAGGTAGACTACATCCTGTGTAGACGGTGTAATCTGAAGGAGATCAGTGACTGCAAAGTAGTGGTAGGTGAGAGTGTAGCCAGACAGCATAGGATGGTGGTGTGTAGGATGACTCTGTTGGTGAGTAAGATGAAGAGGGCAAAGACAGAGCAGAGGACTAAATGGTGGAAGCTGAAAAAGGAAGAGTGTTGTATGATTTTTAGGAAGGAGTTGAGACAGGCTCTGGATGGCCAGGAAGTGCTTCCAGTTGACTGGACAACTACAGCTAATGTGATCAGGGAGACAGGTAGGAGAGTATTTGGTGTGTCATCTGGAAGGAAAGTGGATAAGGAGACTTGGTGGTGGAATGAGGAGGTGCAGGACTGTATACAGAGAAAGAGGTTAGCTAAGAAGAAGTGGGACACTGAGAGGACTGAAGAGAGTAGACAGGAATACAGGGAGATGCAGCGTAAGGTGAAAGTAGAGGTGGCAAAGGCCAAACAAAGGGCTTACGATGACTTGTATGCTAGGTTGGATAGTAAGGAGGGAGAGACTGATCTATACAGGTTGGCAAGGCAGAGAGACAGAGATGGGAAGGACGTGCAGGTGGTTAGGGTGATTAAGGATAGAGATGAAAGTGTATTGACAGATGCCAGTAGTGTGATGGGAAGATGGAAAGAGTACTTTGAAGAACTAATGAATGAGGAAAATGAGAGAGAACGAAGAGTAGAAGAGGTGACTGTTGTGGACCAGGAAGTAACAAAGATTAGTAAGGATGAAGTGAGGAGGGCACTGAAGAGGATGAAGAGTGGAAAAGCACTCGGTCCTGATGATATACCTGTGGAGGTCTGGAAGTGTCTAGGAGAGGTAGCAGTAGAGTTTCTGACTGGGTTGTTCAACAGGATCTTAGATAGTGAGAAGATGCCTGAGGAATGGAGGAGAAGTGTGCTGGTGCCCATTTTTAAGAACAAGGGAGATGTACAGAGTTGTAGCAACTACAGAGGAATAAAGCTGATGAGCCATATGACGTTATGGGAAAGAGTAGTTGAAGCTAGACTAAGGGCAGAAGTGAGCATTTGTGAGCAGCAGTATGGTTTCATGCCAAAAAAGAGTACTACAGATGCAGTATTTGCTTTGAGGATGTTGATAGAGAAGTACAGAGAAGGTCAGAGGGAGCTGCATTGTGTCTTTGTAGATCTGGAGAAAGCTTATGACAGGGTGCCCAGAGAAGAACCGTGGTATTGTATGAGGAAGTCTGGAGTGGCAGAGAAGTATGTTAGAGCGGTGCAGGACATGTATGAGGACTGTAAGACAGTGGTGAGGTGTGCTGTAGGTGTGACAGAGGAGTTCAAGGTGGAGGTGGGACTGCATCAGGGATCAGCTCTGAGCCCCTTCTTGTTCGCTATGGTGATGGACAGGCTGACAGACGAGGTTAGACAGGAATCTCCATGGACTATGATGTTTGCAGATGACATTGTGATCTGTAGTGAGAGCAGGGAACAGGTGGAGGAGAAGCTAGAGTGGTGGAGGTTTGCCCTGGAAAGGAGAGGAATGAAGGTTAGCCGCAGCAAGACGGAGTATATGTGTGTGAATGAGAGGGACCCAAGTGGAAGAGTGAGGTTACAGGGAGAAGAGATAAAGAAGGTGGAGGATTTTAAGTACTTAGGGTCAACAGTCCAGAGCAATGGAGAGTGTGGAAAAGAGGTGAAGAAGCGTGTGCAGGCAGGCTGGAACGGGTGGAGAAAAGTGTCAGGTGTGATGTGTGATAGGAGAGTTTCAGCTAAGATGAAAGGAAAGGTGTACAAAACTGTGGTGAGACCAGCGATGTTGTTTGGTCTAGAGACAGTGTCACTGAGGAAAAGACAGGAGGCAGAGCTGGAGGTAGCAGAGATGAAGATGCTGAGGTTCTCTTTGGGAGTAACCAGGTTGGATAGGGTCAGGAATGAGTACATCAGAGGGACAGCACATGTTAGAGGTTTTGGAGATAAAGTCAGAGAGGCCAGACTGAGATGGTTCGGACATGTCCAGAGGAGAGATAGTGAATATATTGGTAGAAGGATGCTGAGTTTTGAACTGCCAGGCAGGAGGCCTAGAGGAAGACCTAAGAGGAGGTTTATAGATGTAGTGAAAGAGGACATGAAGGTGGTTGGCGTGAGAGAAGAGGATGCAGAAGACAGGCTTAGATGGAGGCAACTGATTCGCTGTGGCGACCCCTGAAGGGAAAAGCCGAAAGGAGAAGAAGAAGAAGTGGAGTTAGCTGAAAAAGTGCACATTTTACATCTAAATCCCTCCCAATAGCCAGCAGCAGTTTCACTCAGGATTCATTTTGACTGTTCACAGTCCAGGAAATTGCTTGTTGAGACAGGGAAAGTTTCAGCTGTTAGTTCTACAACATTTAACATCAACAATGAAGCACTGCTCGGATTTGAACCCAGGATCTCCTGTTTACTAGGCAAGTGCTTTGACCAACTAAGCCACAGCACTGCACTGATGTGCAAAGATGTACATAGGATCTGATAATGGAATTGTAATGTGTGCTACAGTTGGGGTTGGATGATATTTCTTTTTGTATTATTTTGAATGTAGGACTATTCACCTACATGTGTCTGTAGGTTGGATTGTACATAAGTCACAGCACCACTCTGTAGTGTTAATCATATGGTATGAACTTCAGTAACTGGATGGCACCCCGCCACCCCAGCAGGGTTGGTTTTTTTGTTTTTTTTAGTCAGGTGGCACCTACACTGTAAACAATTGTCCTGTAAATTAACAGTAAAATACTGACAGCAGGGTTTTCAGTGAATTACTGTTTTTCCACAGTTTGCTTCCTGTAAAGTAATTTACAGTTCCTTACTGTTTATAATAATAAGTACTAAAACATGATATGGTGCTGTATTATTGAATTTATAATATGCTAGTGGCAGGGTAGCCACAAATTTCTTTTTTTTCCATTAGCAATGGAATTTAATATAATACAGTACCATGCAGTATTTTTTATAAATAGAACATAGTCAGTATTGATGACGACCAATTAAGCACCGTCTTTACTGTAACCTTGAATAGCACTTTGTATTCTTTATTCTGTACAACATATACTGAAATGATTTAGTTTACTAAATGCAGCAATACAAATTCTATAGAAAAGAGACTTAAATGATTAATTATATACCACATCATTTATTAAAGTAAGGCAGCAGCAACTCCATCAATACATAAAGTGAATGTTTGTACCTTAAAAGAAAAAACTCAAACACAAAGTGAAAGTTCGTACCTTAAAAGGCAGAACTCAAAGATAAAGTGAGGTTTGTACCTTAAAAGGCAAAACTCAAACATATAAGTGAGCAGAAACAAACACTGCTGATATGAAGAGCCGGGGTAGAGTGCTCTTACTCACCAAATGAAATCCATCAGGTTCCTGAGCAGAGTGGCCACCCGGAGATTCACTGTGAACAACTTTACCTGTCCTCTTGGAAGTGGACGTTCCACGGCCGGCCTTGGTCCCCCTTTCAGGATCGATTCCAACGAATGGCCTGAAAAACACACTCTGAGATCAGAGGTTGGACATAAATAAAATCTGCTATATCGAGCATGGCTGGCTGATATGGATAAAAATCAAATGTCCACCTATGTTTGACCAAATACATTGATAGATGTTGTGATGGCTATTGCTGCGTTCAAAACACATGTACATACAGGATTTTATATCAACAATCATTAATAATTTGGATATAATGACCAACCAGCTGGAGACAAATATTAGAATGGTTAGTGTGAGGGCAAGATGATTATTGTTTATACAAGAAGTCTCCCTTATATATTGTTTATTTCATTTTATGACATCAAAGCACCATAATATAGTTCATGTCAGGAGGTTATAATGTCCTGTTTACTAAAAGATGTTCTGTTTTATAGTCACTGTGCTCCACTTTCCTGCACTCAGGCAGAATTAAAGACAAGAGTTGTTACTCTTTTGTGCCACAAGGGGGAGATACCCAGAAGTGAATGCGTCTGTCAGGTGTAAACAAAGGCAGGACACATATATTCAACTGTAGTGCTAAGAGACTAAAGAGAAACTAAAGAGTAACGATGTGTTGCACTCTGTGTATTTTACAGCTAAGTTAATATAAAATGGCTAATAGCTTTATATATATGCTAAGGGTTTAAGGTAAGGAGAGATAATGTAAAGATGACAATAGACAACAGACCACAGCAGCCATTTTGACATGAAATAGCAGGTATTGACATTAATGAAGGTTCTGTTCCTTTTAAGGGGGGTAGAGTCTTAACAGTTAGTTAACATGAACAATACCAGGACCCTGGCTCTGTTAGACCTTAATTAATACCTGCGTTTACCCTCCAATTTAATGTCAGAATGAGTGCTGTGAATAAAGCCTTTTGGACAACACAAACCTTACCTTTGAATGAATTCAGGTGTCCAGGCAGCCTCCTCTTGGTCCTGTAGAATAAAGATGTACTACACTGAGAACAGATGATAGCAAATGTTGGTTGGGTGTCCTCACAGAGGACATGTTACGACCCAGCTCGTTAATGGGGAAAAGAGAAGTAACATAAAATAGCTAAGGAACTAAAAAGGTATTTATTTACAGCCATTTATATACAAAAATCATTTTGTTTATGCAAAAATGTGTAACTAAAGGAGGACTCAAACGGAGCACAGGTGCTTCTAAACAAACAGACAAACTGTTGAGCTTTGCAGCTGCTTCTGCGCTGAACTTGGAGAAGAAGTTGACGGAGGCAATAGTCTTTTAGCTCATTCGAGCATATTTATTTGCGCATTAACATCATCCTGCATAATCCCTCTACGACTAACGTTCAAGTACAGGGCAGGACACACACTACACACCGAACATGGCGGGCTCTCTGCCCCATATCTCAACTGCGACTCACTGTGGTGAAAACAGTACACTGCACCTCAATAAACAATCTCACATCGAATTTCTCACTGCAAACCAAGTACACAAAATAATGTCTCTTAACACAAACAAACGAAAAAAACCCACTTCAACTAGTTGGACAGCTTATACCAGCAACATTTAAACAAATCCTGAGTCATAGAAGACGCAGCCACCGTCAGGGGTATAACAAACAAAAGGTGGTAGGAGGTTATGAAGATAATACAACAGAAGTCTAAAAAAAAAAAAACCCACAGGCTTAGCACTTTACCAAAAACCATCAAAACTAGGCTCACAATTAGCAAATCACAATCCTGGACAAATGAAGCGAGCAGGGCGAGCTGCAGACACCACAGCAGTCGCCCTGAATGCCAGGAGGTCCGCTGTTTTATGCTAACTGGTCCAAGTGGAGGTGGTGATATGGCCTGGCCACAGCGAATATGACACAGCCACCAGTCCGGAACTCCAGGGGCGGAGTTGAAGGGCAGAGCGGAGGCAGGCTGGACCAGGAGAGGGAGAAAGGGAGAGACACACATCCACAACAGCGCGAGCAGATCTGCGTCTGTAACAAATATTAAACAAGGACTTCGTGTATGTCATCTTTATCATATCAAATATAAATAAGAAAAAACCCTCCAATTAGGGGGTTCCAAGTTGCAGAAGGGCGTGAGGGCCCGTTCATCACTGATTACAGCTTACATTGAAAGTTATAAGTTACACGGTCTGACCTTTTCCTGTTCCGTCAGCAAACATTAAAGGAGATGTTGATTCTGTGATGTCACAAAGGTTTTAATGACATCAGAAATCCAAGACTCCTCCCATAGAAGGAAAGGAATGACTCCATGTTGATATGAGCATGAGCACCATGATGCACACTGCTGTGTTCTCATATCAAGCATGGGTGTTTTGCCAATGTTCAGTTTCTTCCTTTCTTTCACAGAGAGAATATACAAGCAGCACGGAAGTGCAAGGCTCTGGAATAAATCCTATTTTAGCCACTCTCCCTTCTTTCAGAGGCACGTAAAGCTGTTTGAATCAACAGAGATGATACAAATCCATGTTAAACATGACAGCCTTTTCTCTTTCTCTTTGATTTCACATTCTTTATTGACACATCTCTCTGCACGGTTACAATTACAGTTTTAATCAGACTGTATTAGTTGTTAATTGATTTGCTAGAGTGCAATTCTGTTTGCTGCACTATTAAAAATGATGCTTGACTAACCTTGAAAACATTTGAAGCTGAAACATTGTGTGTAGAGTATCACCATATTGTTGTAGACAAGCATGCAAACTGGACTTCTTAAAACTTCATGTCTATCACAGGACTGATATGTAGACAAAGAACAATCGATAAAGTCCGAAAAAACCAACAGAGACATGGAGGGAACTTAAAAATGAGATTCAGAAGTCCTCAAACAGGTGATAGATTTCAATCTGAGACTTTCCTCCTTTGTCTGTGTAAATGAGACACCAACAACTAAAATGAATCCCTGAAGCAACTTCTACACTATGTAGATTTACATTTAAATACATTTTTATGAAACAATTCAACTGGTTTAGGTTTATGTGTTTAAATTCAATCAAAATCTCAACATGTGGAATGCTAATATATTAAAATTTAACATCAGTTTTTACTGTGTGCTACATAAGTTTACCAAATAATGTAAAAATAAAAAAGTATTATCAATATAATTATCCTTAACAAGCAAGTGGAAAGTTCAGAATCATCATGATACAGTCTGACTGATAAAGCTCAATTAACTTCAATATATTCCTTTCATTGTTTTATCATTTTTTTTACAAAGTGAAAACATTTAAAAAAAAAAACTTTTGTATTTTGCAGTATTCCTTTCTTGATTTTTTTATCCAGGGGGATCTGACTTTGAGTTTAATGCTTTAAAATGCAGGCACTGAATGTTTAAAAGGCAACAGTGAAAAAGCTGAAAAGCTGAATCTTCATGAAATCAACATGGAAATCTTGATCTTTCCATGTTGCAGACTGCTGTTCCAGAATCCTAAATGTCAAACTTTAGGTCCCTCTTGAATGATCTCTAAATATATTTGAAACCTGTTGATGGTGAACTCAAAGGTTGTTAAAAGGGCCTTTTCCTAAATCGTAGCTACAATGTGATAAATACAGCATGTTACCATGCTTGAACAGGTGAGATAGCTCAAATGGTAGCGTGCTCGCTTAGCATGTGAGAGATAGTGGGATTGATGCTCACATTCTCCATAAGACTTTATCTATGTGAACTAAACACAGCACATCCCTGGGTGGGCTTGGAAGCCTTTCGGTAAACAGCTGAATATATTGACTGATTGCGTCACAGAGACAGGTGAGGGACAACCTCTGTGGTCACACTATTTAAACAGCTCTTATGTTTACCTGTTAATTATAATGAGCTGGTTAAAACAAAGATATTGAGAGGATTGGCTCTAACGTTGAAGGTTAGTCTATGACTGAAGGATCAGAGAATGAGGATTTAACATGAGATTTCCCTGGGTGGGCTCAAACCACCATCCTGAGAGGAGAGGAGGACTTGAGGAGTCTCTGGGATCATGGTGGACTGGACTCTGTTCTCAGACCAGTTCTGGCCTCCACCTGCTCTGATTCCTCTGTCAGTCTCTGCTGGATGAAGCTCTCCTCTCCACCTCCAAGGAACATGGTCCAGAGTCTGGACAAGCTGCTGCTGCAACATCTGGATCATCAGGAAGCAGCTGATTCTCCATCAACACACACCTTCTTCTTCACCACCTCCACGGGCTGTGGAGAGAAGAAAAAGAGAGCAGATACATCAGTGTTTCCTGACTCTGTCCATCAACTGGTCAGTCAGTGATGCAGATCCAGCATAAAGACCTGCAGGGACTTCAGTCCTGTTCAGTCCAGATGTGCAGCAGCTGCTTTCTCTCAGCTCATGTTAACGTGTTGGAGTGAACACAATGAGCTGGAAACTCACAGACCTGCAGAGACTTTTAGCATCAAGTCTGCTGACTCAGCACATTTCTCTGAGTCCACACTGGAGATAAAGAGCTGAGTCATGAAGGTTCATCACTTTACTGATGATTTACTGAAGGTCCATTTAAACTGAGAGACTCTGACAGACAGACAGACAGATGGGATTCTGGTCTGGAGAAAGACCACATGGTGACAGTGTGATGAAAGAAGATCAGTGATGTGCAGCTTTCAGTCAGACTGATCTCAGAGCTGTGACAGATGAACCTGATCAGCTTTTTAGTGTTGAAATGAGAGAACAATCAGTCTCAGCTCAGATCTGACAGTTTGATGGACGAGGACCAGAATCTGAACATCTGAGTTCTTCAGCTGGAATCTGCTTCATTCGCTGGTCACATGATCACAACAGTCCTCTGACTGATCTGATTGGCTGACCGTTTTCTCTTTGTCTTTCTGTCTAATTCTGAAGTCTGTTTCTGTTCTCCTCTCACAGCTTCACTGAGGAGTTTGAAGGTTCACAGGAAACACAGAGTGTTTGCTCTGATACTGGATTTAGAACAATATTACAGAAAGGAACATGAACTGAGTCCAACTCTACTGACCTCAGAATCTCCAGTTTGAAGTCTGGACTCTCTACAAGATCAGACAAATCCTTCACCTCTGAATCCTTCAGCCAGTTCATATTCAGGTTCAGTTCTCTGAGATGGGAGGGGTTGGACTTCAGAGCTGAGACCAGAGAAGAACAGCTGATCTCTGACAAACTGCAGCCCACCAACCTGAGTGAAGAATAAAAGATGTAACTTTAGGAGACAAAGTTCCTGCTTGAAAGCGTTCAATGTTTCATCATCTGTTCAGAGCTGAAGGTTTAGAAAGTAGAAGTTTAGAAAATGAAAGTCAAACAGCTGAACCAACAGGAAGCAGCTTCACAACAGTCAAATACAAACAGTGACAAGATTTAATGAGAAAATGAAACACTTGAAAGAACCTGAACTGACTCAAACTGTCAACATTGTGATTTTAACATCTCAGAAATAACCAAACAGCAGAGTCAGCGAACTTTATTTATATCTCTGATTCTGCCACATATGAACTCCTGTATAACAATCTGAGCTCTGGCAGGTAAGTCTGCTCTAAAACCAGTCGAAACAGTCTACAGACAAGCTCCAAAAGTTCTAAAAAGAAAACCAAACTCATCATTAATGATGTATTTGAAGATGAAATGTCTTGGCCTGACATTGGACCAACACATGACATTTAACCCAGCTGTCAGTGTTTTAGCTCAGTCTGCAGGTAGAGCCCTGGGTTCTGGACTGAACAAGTCCGAACACTGTGCTCATCTGGAAGTTCATACTTTCATTCTGTTCTATAATATGTGTGTGTGTGTGTGTGTGTGTGTGTGTGTCCTGTGTCAGACGATGCTTCTGCTGTATGGGGATTCTGTGAATATTCTCTTTGTAATACTCAGCATCATAGAACTATTGGTTATCTTACAGCAGTACAGAAATTGACCTCAGTGTTGGCTCTTCATGGTGATTTGGGTTGGGAGCCCTCAAGTATCAGACATAAGAGACAAATGCTCCAGCTCTGGAACAGATCTGTGAAGCTGCCTGATCATAGAATTACTAAAAAGATATTTAATTCTGACACTTTTCATCACCATCCCTGGGCCAGTGAGCTGATATTAATATTCTATATGAGTGATTTATCTGATATTTTCATTAATACATGATGTTGTGATATTAGAAATATTATAAACAAATTGTTCCTAAAGCAGAGAGATAAATGGTCTCTGTATGTGTCCCATTTCCTGTTCAGGTGGAGAGGTGGGATTAGCTGGTTCTCCTCTTTAAAAGGGAAGTTCTCCTGTAGTGGGGTGACTCCTCCTCCTTCCTGCACTCAACTCTGGCTCATGTTGGGCTGTGCTGCATTTTGCTCTGTGTTAAAGAACTGTTGTTTGTATTTTGTTTGTTTGTTTGTTTTTTCATTACTACACAAAGTTTTGTTAAAAATTATAAATAATAAATTTTATTTTTATGGCACCTTTCAGGTCACCCAAGGTTGCCTGACAGAGAATACAAGCATATTAAGACAGTATTATTTATGTTACAAATAGCAGTCCTAGTAGCTGCATTTAACTTTAACAGCTGTAGGGGAGGGAAGGAATTTCTTTTAATTAACCTTTTTCTCCTGATGCAATGTTTGGGAAGTAAGCTTTCGGTTTTTCTTTTTGTCAGGTTATATTTCAAACCTTACTTGATTATGGTTAAAAACACAGAGATAAACAACAGAGGAGCAGCACAACAACTGAACCACAAACACACTGATTAAAGTAAAGACACAGTTACACAAACACTGTATAGTGATGCATTTATTCTGGTCTATGTTCAACCAGTAGGTTCATTCATCCACAGAGCATCATATCAGCAGTCCACTCAACTTCTGGTGTCCTTGAGCCCCTTAAATATTTTCCTGAATGAGAACTCCATCATCACAACTGTGACAGATGCCAAAAGCAGCAGAAAGGTTGTGTCCCCCTCCCTAAAAGTAAATGATCCTCAGTGAACATGGAAGACACCACTGAAGGGGTTCACCATGAGGACACCAGCATGACCCAGCATGCACCTGTTGGCTGAGCAACATGTGTATGTTTGATCTGTTTCACTGACTGTGGAAGGTGGAGAATCAAATCAGTGATTCATTATGGAGCATGAAGCTTTTTATACAGATGACGATCTCCCAAATCTACAAACCTCTTCAGTTCATTTTACCTAATTTGATTAAAGTTCATAACAAATATATAAAGAGTCTTGACACAAACAGGAATTCTGACCCGAGAGTTTCCAGCTCACAGTGTGGACTCTCCAGTCCAGCAGACAGCAGCTTCACTCCTGAATCCTGCAGGTTGTTGTTACTCAGGTCCAGATCTCTCAGACTAGAGGACTGGAAGCTGAGGACTGAGGACAGAGCTTTACAGCTTCTCTGTGAGAGGTTACAGCCACTCAGTCTGAAGAGGAATCAGCAAAACAAGAGGAAACAATTACAGAAAGGTGTTCTTGGTTTGAGCAAATAAAAAGATTCAGCTGATCTGTATGGATTTATTTGCACATACAGAACTTTGTTGGAGGCTTTGACCACTGGCAGCAGCCTCAGAAGAGCCTCCTCTGAAGCAGAGTATTTCTTCAGGTCAAACACATCCAGATCTTTTTCTGATGACAGTAAGATGAAGACCAGAGCTGACCACTGAGCAGGAGTTTATCTGTGGAGAGACGTCCTGATCTCAGGGACTGTTGGATCTCCTCCAACAGAGAACCATCATTCAGTTCATTCAGACAGTGAAACAGGTTCATACTTTTCTCTGGAGACACATTCTCACTGATCTTTGTCTTGATGTACTGGACTGTTTCCTGATTGGTCTCTGAGCTACTTCCTGTCTGTGTCACCAGGCCTCGGAGGAGAGTTTGGTTGGTCTGCAGTGAAAGACCCAGAAGGAACCGGAGGAACAGGTCCAGTCCAGGTGTCCATGTGGACTCTGTAAGGCCTTATCCACAGCACTCTGGTAGAGACGTGCTGTTTTAGATCCAGTCCTTATTAATTTAAACTTTCGAGTTGTTTTTTTTTCTGACATCAGGCTGATTCCAGAGTTGATGAAGGTCAGATGGACATGAAGAGCAGCCAGAAACTCCTGAATACTCAGATGGACGAAGCAGAAGACCTTGTCCTGGTACAGCCCTGTCTCCTCTTTGAAGATCTGTGTGAACACTCCTGAGTAAACTGATGCTGCTCTGATATCGATGCCACACTCTGTCAGGTCTGATTCATAGAAGATCAGGTTTCCTTTCTGCAGCTGCTCAAAAGCCACTTTTCCCAGAGACTCAATCATCTTCTTGTTCTTTTTACTCCAGTGTGGATCTGACTCAGCTCTTCCATCGTACTTGACGTTCTTCAGTTTGGACTGAACCACCAGGAAGTGGATGTACATCTCAGTCAGGGTCTTGGGCAGCTCTCCTCCCTCTCTGGTCTTCAACACCTCCTCCAGAACTGTAGCAGTGATCCAGCAGAAGACTGGGATGTGGCACATGATTTGGAGGCTTCGTGAGGTCTTGATGTGGGAGATGATCCTGCTGGCCTGCTCCTCATGTCTGAACCTCTTCCTGAAGTACTCCTCCTTGTGGGGGTCATTGAACCCTCTGACCTCTGTCACCATGTCAACACACTGACGAGGGATCTGATTGGCTGCTGCAGGTCGTGTGGTTATCCAGATGCAAGCAGAGGGAAGCAGTTTCCCCCTGATGAGGTTTGTCAGCAGTACGTCCACTGAGGTGGACTCTGTAGGATCAGTCAGGACCTCAGTGTTGTGGAAGTCCAGAGGAAGTCGACACTCATCCAGACCGTCAAAGATGAACACAATCTGGAACTGATCAAACCTGCAGATTCCTGCTTCTTTGGTTTCAGCGAAGAAGAGATGAACAAGTTCCACCAAGCTGAACTTCTCGTCTTTCAGCACATTCAGCTCTCTAGAGGTGAAGGGGAATGTGAACTCTATGTCCTGGTTGGCTTTGTCTTCAGCCCAGTCCAGAGTGAACTTCTGTGTTAAGACCATTTTCCCAATGCCTGCTGCTGTATCATCTGCTGCCACGTCTCTTTCCAGAGCTACACAGAAAGATTTAGACCTGCTGACTTCAGTAAACTAACTTCACTGGTGTAACTTACTAAGTTTGAGTTTTGATTCTGACAACACAGAGCTCCTGATCATCACACGAAGACGAAACTGATACAGCCCTTCAACACATCAACTTAGGAACTGAAAATTCAGGGTATTAACTGTGACTGTGGCTGAAGATGGATCAGAGCACCTGAATTAGTTCACTGATGAATTATTCCACCTTTAAACCCTGTAGAGACAGAGTCTATGGAGGTCCAGGACTGAATCAAATTAACTTTGGTCTTTGTTATTAAGTCACAGCTGAAATTATCTGGAAAACAACTAAATAACAAACTTTTTTTTTTAAGATTCACTGTACATGAACAAGAAGGAGCAGAAATTTTTTCTACAAGTCTCCAACAGACCATATTCATACAGAACATATCTGTTGAGGCTGTTGGATTATTGCTCTGTGGTGAACTCATTTTTGGTTCACTACAACTCCCAGTCCTCTCCCACTCTCTCCCACCCCAAACCTGTTCAATCCCAATTCAACTCCTGTCTGTCACAGAGTAAAGCTCTACTGGTCTAAAGAGTGCAGCTTCAAGCTCAAGTCCTTGTTGGTGTCTGTTGTAGTCACTGGATGAACATTTACACACCATAAATATGGAGTCCAGGTCTGTGTGATGATGTTTGTCAGACTGAACTCTGAGGGGAAAAGACACAAACACACAGTTTGTTCCAGGAGTTTTATATGAACACCAGAGAAACTGATAGAACAGCTTTGATACCTTTAATGAGTAAAACAACAACAAATGATCAGCTTTTACCTTTTTTCTTTGGTAAAATCATCCATAGACCGATCACTATTCATGGACACACAGCTGGATACAGCAGACTGTTGTCCTCCCTTAAAGTTAAGAGGAGGACCATAGACCGATCACTCTGCATGGATATACAGTTCATTTCAGAAGAATCTGGTTTTGACTTCTGGTTGCTAGTACAAACAGAGTTGACAGTAAAATAATTAAAAACCAAGAAATTGAAAAAGGAAATTAAAGTAGTCAAGTGAAGTTTTCATTTGTATAATCACAAATCATCCAAAATATTTTACTGTGTGTTTTCCTCATTCATTTTCACTTAGATTTGGATTTTTTTTTCTTCTGACTCACTTTAAGAATTTTCAGGTTGAATTGAAAAGTGCAACACAAATAAAGATTATTATTATTATGATCAATATTATTCTTGATAATATTTCCACATGCTGGTTGAGCTCCCTGTGAAAACAACGATGTACAAAACAGCAGCAGAGGAGGTTCAGGAATAAAAAAATCTAAGTGACAGTGAGAGTGAATAATGATGGAGCAGTGATCTGAGTGCTGAGCTCTGACAGATGGACAGTTAGAGATCCTCATCTCACCTCTGAGCTTTGGTCTGACTCTCATTTTCCCCCACACAGAGTGGTTTTAGAGGGAGGGGCTCCCTCCTCTCTGTCCTCACACTGATTTATAGCTGAGCCTCCACCTTCACACAAACACAACAAAAAGCTTTATTACAACAGGATTTATATCACAGGACACATACATCATCATTACTGTCACTAACTTCAGCATTTAACTCCCATCAACAAACTGTTTGATATAAAAGAATCTGACTGAAATCAACAGAGAGAGAAAATTCAGAAACAACTTTCAATATTAATGTTCATCCCAAAATTCAATGTTTTATATTTGTATTATACATAACATTTTAAGTTAAATCAGATAAATATTTACATTTTGTAACATTTAAAGGCCTAAAATTTTAATGAAATACTTTTGAAGATCAAATTAGCAGATCGTCACAAGCCTAATCAAACATCAGTTACATCTAAACCAGTATGACCTTTGTCAGGAAACCGCAGACCAGCAGAGGTGGTTCCTTTAGCTGATGCTTAGGATGCACCTTAAATATTTGTTTCTTTGTTTGACAAATTATTTAAATACTGTGCCTCCATAACTTCACATACAAATAAGTCTGACCTGTCAGTAATCTGAAAGTTTCAGAGAAATGTATCTCAGATCTGATGGTGCTTCTGCTCTCTGTCCACTAGATGGTGGTATCTGACTGTAGGATGTGTTGATTTGTGATTTAATTCATGTCACATTATTGATCAAACTACATGTGAAAATTGGTAATTTCTTGACACATTGCCAAAATGTTTCCATTAAAATATTTGTTTTTGACGTAAGTTGTCAATTAAATGTAGTTCAGTAAAAGAGTACAACATTTCCTTCTGAAATGTGGTGGTGTTCAAGAATACAGTACCAATAAATAGAAACACTCAAATATTATACAAGCACTTTAAACTGTCAGAACCATAGAAACAGATCCGGTAAAACCAAAGTCTTTGTCTACAGTTAAAGTCCAACAGAAATAGTCCGGTAGCGATACAAAAGTCCAACAAAAAGAGGGAACGCAGACTGAATTCGACTTTCTGAAAAACTAACAAAGTTACAGAGAGAGATAACAAAAGGCGAGACTGAACAGACAAGCCTGAATGAAAAACACACAAAGAACCAAGAGACACCGCAGAACTTGTACGGAAACAGAAAAAGATACTATTAAAAAAAACATGAAGGAAAACGGTCAACAGTAGAACTGAGAATAATAATAACAGGTAGGATACTCCGGCACTGAAGAGACGTCCGAGGAGGGAATATATGAGGGCTGATTGGCGGGAAATTCAGGACAGGTGTGCCTCGTCAGCCGCAGGAGGAGGAGAGTGGACAGGGCCACTGGGACAGAACACGGGGGGGAGGAGCAGAGAGACATTTGACTTTACCAACAAGGAACTGCTGGGATTTAAACACAGGCTGCTTTAACCAGCTAACATACACAACCTTTATTTGCATTGGTTGTGAAATTATTCACCCTGTTTCACTGCCTGTTACCGGCTCAAGTCCACAGCACTGTACTCAGCTGTTTTTGTTGGATAGTATCTGGTTTGGTTTCACCTCTTCCATAAAACTTCAGGCTGTTCCAAAGGAAGACATGAAGACTGTGCAGTTAAGTGATTGGTCAGAGATTGCTGTGTCCTTTTAATGGAACCTCTGTAGAGGAAGTCACATGAGGATCCAGTCAAGTGCTGCTATATCAAACACAAATCACCCGAGTACAAGCTCGCTGTTCATTTGTAAAAGAAAGTTGCCTTTTAAACATTCAGTGTCTCCATTTTAAAGCATTAAACTCAAAGTCAGAACTTGATAAAGAAATCAAGAAAGGAATACTTCGAAATATTAAAGTTTTGGTTTTTTTTTTATGTTTTTACTTTGTAAAAAAAATACATTTAAAAAATGTATAAAACAATTTAATGAATATATCTAAGTTAATTGAGCTTTATCAGTCAGACTGTATCATGATGATTCTGAACTTTCCACTTGCTTGTTAAGGATAATTACATTGGTAATAGTTTTTTATTTTTCCATTATTTGGTAAACTTTTGTAGCGCACAGTAAAAACTGATGTTAAATTTTAATATGTTAGCATTCCACACATTGAGATTTTGATTGAATTTAAACATACAAACCTAAACCAGTTGAATTGTGTCATTGAAATGTATTTAAATGTAAATCTTTGTAAATACATACTGTAGAAGTTGCTTCAGGGATTCCTTTTAGTTGTTGGTATCTCATTAACACAGACAAAGGAGAAAAGTCTCAGACTGAAATCTATCACCTGTTTGAGGACTTCTGAATCTCATTTTTAAGTTCCCTCCATGTCTCTGTTGGTTTTTTCTGACTTTATCGATTGTTCTTGGTCTACATATTAGTCCTGTGATAGACATGAAGTTTTAAAAAGTCCACTTTGCATGCTTGTCTGCAACAATATGGTGATACTCTACACACAATGTTTCAACTTCAAATTTATTCAAAGTTAGTCAAGCCTCATTTTATATTGCAGCAAACAGAATTGCACTCTAGCAAATCAATTAAAAACTAATACAGTCTGATTAAAACTGTAATTGTGACCGTGCAGAGAGATGTACCAATAAATAATGTGGAAACCAAGAGAAAGAGAAAAGGTTGTCATGTTTAACATGGATTTGTATCATCTCTGTTGATTCAAACAGCTTTACGTTCCTCTGAAAAAAGGGAGAGTGGCTAAAATAGGATTTATTCCAGAGCCTTGCACTTCTGTGCTGCTTGTATGTTCTCCCTGTGAAAGAAAGGAAGAAATTGAACATTGCCAAAATACCCATGCCTGATATGAGAACACAGCAGAGTGCATCATGGTGCTCATGCTGATATCAACATGGAGTCATTCGTTTCCTTCTATGGGAGGAGTCTTGGATCTCTGGTGTCATTAAAAACTTTGTGACATCACAGAATCAACATCTCCTTTAATGTTTGCTGACGGAACAGGAAAAGGTCAGACCGTGCAGCTTATAACTTTAAATTTAAGCTGTAAGCAGTGGTGAACGGGCCCTCACACCCTTCTGCAACTTGGTGCCCCCTAATTGGAGCGTTTTTTCTTACTTATATTTGATATGATAAAGATGACATACACGAATTCCTTGTTTAATAAGTGTTGCGGACGCAGCTCTGCTCGCGCTGTTGTGTGTGTGTGTCTCTCTCTCTCCCTCTCCTGGTCCAACCTGCCTCCGCTCTGCCCTTCGACTCCGGCCAGCGGACCTCCTGGCATTCAGGGCGACTGCTGTGGTGTCTGCAGCTCGCCTCGCTCGCTCCGTTTGTCCAGGATTGTGATTTGCTAATTGTGAGCCTAGTTTAGGTGGTTTTTGGTATAGTGCTAAGCCTGTGGGGTTTTTTATTTAGACTTCTGTTGTATTATCTTCGTAACCTCCTGCCATCTTTTGTTTGTTATACCCCTGACGGTGACTGCGTCTTCTGTGACTCAGGATATGTTTCAATTTTGCTGGTATAAGCTGTCCAATTAGTTGAAGTGGTTTTTTTGTTTGTTTGTTTTGAAGCACATGTGCTCCGTTTGAGTCCTCCTTTAATTACACATTTTTGCATAAACTAACTGACTTTTGTATATAAACGGCTGTAAATAAATACCTTTTTAGTTCCTTAACTATTTTATGTTACTTCTCTTTTCCCCATTAACGAGCTGGGTCGTATCATGTCCTCTGTGAGGGCACCCAACCAACATTTGCTGCTCTGTTCTCAGAGTACTACATCTTTATTCTACAGGACCAAGAGGAGGCTGCCTGGACACCTGAATTCATTCAAAGGTAAGGTCCAAAAGGCCTTATTCACAGCACTCATTCTGACATTAAATTGGAGGGTAAACGCAGGTGTTAATTAAGGTCTAACAGAGCCAGGGTCCTGGTATTGTTCATGTTAACTAACTTTTAAGACTCTACCCCCCTTGAAAGGAATGGAACCTGAATTAATGTCAATACCTGCTATTTCATGTCAAAATGGCTGCTGTGGTCTGTTGTCTATTGTCATCTTTACTCTCTCTCTCCTTAATTTAAACCCTTAGCATATATATAAAGCTATTAGCCATTTTATATTAGCTTAGCTGCAAAATACACAGAGTGCAACACATCGTTACTCTTTAGTTTCTCTTTAGTCTCTTAGCACTACAGCTGAATATATGTGCCCTGCCTTTGTTTACACCTGACAGAAGCATTCACTTCTGGGTATCTCCCCCTCGTGGCACAAGAGTAACGACTCTTGCCTTTAATTCTCTCTGAGTGCAGGAAAGTGGAGCACAGTGACTATAAAACAGAACATCTTTTAGTAAACAGGACGTTATAACCTCCTGACATGAACTATATTATGGTGTTGTGATGTCATAAAATGAAATAAACAATATATAAGGGAGACTTCTTGTATAAACAATAATCATCTTGCCCTCACACTAACCATTCTAATATTTGTCTCCAGCTGGTTGGTCATTATATCCAAATTACTAATGATTGTTGATCTAAAATCCTGTATGTACATGTGTTTTGAACGCAGCAATAGCCATCACAACATCTATCAATGTATTTGGTCAAACATAGGTGGACATTTGATTTTTTCCATATCACCCAGCCATGCTCGATATGGGAGATTTTATTTATGTCCAACCTCTGATCTCAGACTAGTGTGTTTTTCAGGCCATTCTTTGGAATCAATCCTGAAAGGGGGACCAAGGCCGGCCGTGGCACGACCACTTCCAAGAGGACAGGTAAAATTGTTCACAGTGAATCCCCGGGTAGCCACTCTGTTCAAGAAGCTGATGGATTTCATTTAGGTGAGTAAGAGCGCGCTACTCCGGCTCTTCATATCAGCAGTGTTTGTTTTTGTTCTTATTATCCTGCTCACTTATATGTTTGAGTTTTGCCTTTTAAGGTACGAACGTTCACTTTATGTTTGAGTTTTTTCTTTTAAGGTACGAACATTCACTTTATGTTTGAGTTTGACTTTTAAGGTAAGAACCTTCACTTTATGTATTGATGGAGTTGCTGCTGCCTTACTTTAATAAATGATGTGGTATATAATTAATCATATAAGTCTCTTCTTTTCCATAGAATTTGTACTGCTGCATTTAGTAAACTAAATAATTTCAGTATATGTTGTACAGAATAAAGAATACAAAGTGCTTTTCAAGGTTACAGTAAAGACGGTGCTTAATTGGTCGTCATCAATACTGACAATATGTTCTATTTACAAAAAAATACCGCATGGTACTGTATTATAGATTATAGTTAAATTCCATTGCTAATGGAAATTTGTGGCTACCCTGCCACTAGCATATTATAAATTAAATAATACATCCGGGCGTCGGCCTCGCCAGTGTGTGGTGGGGCCCTTGCTGGAAGCCTGGCCAGGGGGCTCTGTGCCCCTGTGCTTATGCTGTGTTATGTGGGGTGCGCCCGACGGGCGTGAGGTCCTTTGGTTGGTAATGTGGCTCCAAGCCTCGTTGGCGCAGTAGGCAGCGCGTCAGTCTCATAATCTGAAGGTCGTGAGTTCGAGCCTCACACGAAGCACACCTTTAGTTCCACGGAGGCAATAATGAGACATTAGAACCTCAATTCCTTGACCACTCTCTGGCTCACATGTTTCGATGATATAATTGACTTATATGGACCATTTCTCCGCTTCACATAGACAAGTATAAAGAATCACACAACAGGATCTAAATGAAAATCTCCCTGTCATCCCACTATTTTCCTGTTTAAGGGCACAACAGCAGCATCCAGCTTCTTTGTCAAAGAATTGTGAAGTTCTGTCGCCTCAGTATCTACAGATCCTTCATTTCTCTCCACTTCGTCTTTAATTGTCGACCTCTGAGGACCGGAAGTCGGCTCAGTCCGCCGATCAGCTGTGCGATCGTGACGCTCGTGAATCAGCAGGAGACATTTCACAGCATGTCAACGTCCTGTTTTCTACTTTTGGACTGAAACGGGCAAAACAACGATTTTTCAAAGGAAAAGTTTTGCAGAGTGATGCACACAGAGTAAGGCAGAGAGCATCTTAAATTACTCCATAGCATCCTAGTGGATCAGAGAAACCACAGCGGTGCACTGTTAGTCTATTTACGATGTAGGACGGAAAGATCCAGAAAATCATTAATTCCCACTTTACAACTCCTGAACTATTAGAAGATAAGATACCAAACGCAGAATTTTTAATAAAGTGTTTCTGATTCTGATCATCTCCGTTAGAGCATTATTGTGTAATTCAGTGTCTGTGCAGTTTGGGACTGACAGAATAAAACATCTCCACATTCATAAAACAGGGCAGAACCAGCAGATGAAGCTGTTTGGATATTTCTATCATATGATGATGAAATCTAAAGGCTCTCTGATCATGACATTGAATAACATCATATGAGAAGTTAATCTGATCTCCAGATCTGGTTTGTGATATTTCTTCATATGATAGTGAGGTAAAATGTGTTCAGTGAGATGTGTGTGTATCCAGGCAGGACTGACAGCTTCATGTGGGATTCTCACAGAGATGATTCAAACCTGATCACAGTGAGCAGATACTCAGTGATCAGTATTGATATATAGTGTGTTTGCTATCAGTGGAGGAAACTCTCAGACAGGACTAATAGTCATGTTTGGGATGTTCCTGGATTTGAGTTGAATGAGTGTAAATTCTCCCTGATTTTAACACACGTTCACATATCCACCTCTATTCAAACATGGACTTTAGATGTTGTTTTGAATTCTAATGTGAATGTCACAAACAGCATTTTTGTAAACACTTGTTCTTATTATTAATGTTAAGATCCAGAAAGCAGCATATTTGATTGATTGTAGTACCAACCTGAAGATGATCAGTGTTTATAGCTCATAACCTGATCATAGATCAATAATCAGCCATTGGAAGATGCTCACTGTGAAACGTACTGAAACTGTCTTCTGCAGTTTGAACTCATCCACCTTCAGACTGGATATCTTCTGACTGTAGAACTGTAGCTTTTTATACAGTACAATAAAGTACTCTGTGAGTATTGTGTTTCCCACAGTGTACATGACATCTGTGCAGCAATATTTCCACCTGCTGGAGATGTATTACTACTTCTTCTTCTTCTTCTCCTTTCGGCTTTTCCCTTCAAGGGTCCCCACAGCGAATCAGTTGCCTCCATCTAAGCCTGTCTTCTGCATCCTCTTCTCTCACACCAACCACCTTCATGTCCTCTTTCACTACATCTATAAACCTCCTCTTTGGTCTTCCTCTAGGCCTCCTGCCTGGCACTTCAAAACTCAGCATCCTTCTACCAATATATTCACTATCTCTCCTCTGGACATGTCCGAACCATCTCAGTCTGGCCTCTCTGACTTTATCTCCAAAACCTCTAACATGTGCTGTCCCTCTGATGTACTCATTCCTGACCCTATCCAACCTGGTCACTCCCAAAGAGAACCTCAGCATCTTCAACTCTGCTACCTCCAGCTCTGCCTCCTGTCTTTTCCTCAGTGACACTGTCTCTAGACCAAACAACATCGCTGGTCTCACCACAGTTTTGTACACCTTTCCTTTCATCTTAGCTGAAACTCTTCTATCACACATCACACCTGACACTTTTCTCCACCTGTTCCAGCCTGCATGCACACGCTTCTTCACCTCTTTTCCACACTCTCCATTGCTCTGGATTGTTGACCCTAAGTACTTAAAATCCTCCACCTTCTTTATCTCTTCTCCCTGTAATCTCACTCTTCCACTTGGGTCCCTCTCATTCACACACATATACTCCATCTTGCTGCGGCTAACCTTCATTCCTCTCCTTTCCAGGGCAAACCTCCACCACACTAGCTTCTCCTCCACCTGTTCCCTGCTCTCACTACAGATCACAATGTCATCTGCAAACATCATAGTCCATGGAGATAGATTCCTGTCTAACCTCGTCTGTCAGCCTGTCCATCACCATAGCGAACAAGAAGGGGCTCAGAGCTGATCCCTGATGCAGTCCCACCTCCACCTTGAACTCCTCTGTCACACCTACAGCACACCTCACCACTGTCTTACAGTCCTCATACATGTCCTGCACCGCTCTAACATACTTCTCTGCCACTCCAGACTTGCTCATACAACACCACAGTTCCTCTCTGGGCACCCTGTCATAAGCTTTCTCCAGATCTACAAAGATACAATGCAGCTCCCTCTGACCTTCTCTGTACTTCTCTATCAACATCCTCAAAGCAAATACTGCTTCTGTAGTATTCTCTTTTGGCATGAAACCATACTGCTGCTCACAAATGCTCACTTCTGCCCATAGTCTAGCTTCAACTACACTTTCCCATAACTTCATTGTATGTCTCATCAGCTTTATTCCTCTGTAGTTGCCACAACTCTGTACATCTCCCTTGTTCTTAAAAATGGGCACCAGCACACTTCTCAATTCCTCAGGCATCTTCTCACTATCTAAGATCCTGTTGAACAACCCAGTCAGAAACTCTACTGCTACCTCTCCTAGACACTTCCAGACCTCCACAGGTATATCATTTTCCACTCTTCATCCTCTTCAATGCGCTCCTCACTTCATCCTTACTAATCTTTGCTACTTCCTGGTCCACAGCAGTCACCTCTTCTACTCTTCGTTCTCTCTCATTTCCTCATTCATCAACTCTTCAAAGTACTCTTTCCATCTTCCCATCACACTACTGGCATCTGTCAATACACTTTCATCTCTGTCCTTAATCACCCTAACGGCCTGCACGTCCTTCCCATCTCTGTCTCTCTGCCTTGCCAACCTGTATAGATCAGTCTCTCCCTCCTTACTGTCCAACCTAGCATACAAGTCATCGTAAACCCTTTGTTTGGCCTTTGCCACCTCTACTTTCACCTTACGCTGCATCTCCCTGTACTCCTGTCTACTCTCTTCAATCCTCTCAGTGTCCCACTTCTTCTTAGCTAACCTCTTTCTCTGTATACACTCCTGCACCTCCTCATTCCACCACCAAGTCTCCTTATCAACTTTCCTTCCAGATGACACACCAAATACTCTCCTACCTGTCTCCCTGATCACATTAGCTGTAGTTGTCCAGTCAACTAGAAGCACCTCCTGGCCATCCAGAGCCTGTCTCAACTCCTTCCTAAAAATCATACAACACTCTTCCTTTTTCAGCTTCCACCATTTAGTCCTCTGCTCTGCCCTCTTTGCCCTCTTCATCTTCCTCACCACCGGAGTCATCCTACATACCACCATCCTATGCTGTATGGCTACACTCTCACCTACCACTACTTTGCAGTCACTGATCTCCTTCAGATTACACCGTCTACACAAGATGTAGTCTACCTGTGTACTCCTACCTCCACTCTTGTAGGTCACCCTGTGTTCCTGCCTCTTCTGGAAGAAAGTATTCACTACAGCCATTTCCATCCTTTTTGCAAAGTCAACCACCAACTGTCCTTCTGCGTTCCTCTCCTGGATACCAAACCTGCCCATCGCCTCCTCATCATCTCTGTTTCCTGCACCAACGTGTCCATTGAAGTCTGCACCAATGACAACTCTCTCACTTCTAGGGATGCTCTGCATCACTTCATCAAGGTCCAACCAGAATTTCTCCTTCTCCTCCAGCTCACATCCTACCTGTGGAGCATACCCACTAACAACATTGAACATCACACCTTCGATTTCTAGCTTCAGACTCATTACTCTATTTGATACTCTTTTAACCTCTAGGACATTCCTAACAAACTCCTCCTTCAAGATAACTCCTACTCCATTTCTCTTCCTATCTACACCATGATAGCACAACTGGTACCCTGCTCCTAAACTTCTAGCCTTGCTACCTTTCCACCTGGTCTCCTGGACACACAGTATGTCTACATTCCTCCTCTGCATCATGTCAACCAACTCTCTACCTTTTCCTGTCATAGTTCCAACATTCAAAGTCCCTACTCTCAGTCCTAGACTCTTAGCGTTCCTTTTCTCTCTCTTCCTACGAACACACCTTCCTCCTCTCCTTCTTCGACGAACAGTAGTCCAATTTCCACCGGCACCCTGTACGTGAACGGCACCGATGGCGGTCGTTGTTAACCCGGGCCTCGACCGATCCGGTATGGAAGTCATAGATTCGATTCACATGCTTGATTTGGCAAAAGTTTTACGTCAGATGCCCTTCCTAATACAACCCTCTGAATTTATCCGGGCTTGGGACCGACACAATAAGGCACTGGCTTGTACCCCCTTGCGGCTACATTCTTATTAATTTATTATTACTATTCTTTTTTTTTGGGGGGGGGGGCAAAAATTGTTGCTGCATACACCCCTGACACTGGTAGCTGCGACCCTGGTTGGAAGTAACTTTTGAAAACTGAATTTTAATCATTTGAAAATGACATTTTAATTTCACACAGTTTATATTCAAAATGTTGACAGTGTGAGTCAGTTGGTTTGAACAGATAGATGTTCTCACCTGCTAGGCTCTAGGCCTGCCGCACCTCCACCGGTTCCCATTATGCTAGCTGCGGGGTCATCAGCCGGGGACCACCATTCCCAGATGTTTCGCCCCTTAACCCGGAACATATCCTGGTGGCGGGGCAGTGAACAGGGACATCTCCCAGTCACCCCCCGCAGCTAGCCTTTCTCAAGAGTTCAGGTTATTTCAAGTGTTTTCAGTTTCAGTTTCTCATTATCATCTTGTCACTGTTTGTATTTTACTGTTGTTGAAGCTGCTTCCTGTTGGTTCAGCTGTTTGACTTTAATTTTCTAAACTTCTGCTTTCTAAACCTTCAGCTCTGAAGAGATGATGAAACATCTTTTATTCTTTACTCAGGTTGATGGGCTGCAGTTTGTCAGAGATCAGCTGTTTTTCTCTGGGCTCAGCTCTGAAGTCCAACCCCTCCCCTCTCAGAGAACTGGACCTGAGACAGAACGATCTGAAGGATTCAGGACTGAAAGATCTGTGTGGTTTTCTGGAGAGTCCTCACTGTAGACTGGAGACTCTGAGGTCAGACTCATGTTTTATTTCTGCTCTCAGATTAATATGATGTTACAGTTGTGGTGACGCTGACCTGCAGACAGGTTTATATTTATGAGGGAAAATCCTCTTCAGGTTTTAAACATTTAAACTGTTAAATGGTTGAAAGTAACTTTTGAAAACTGATTTTTATTCATTTGAAAATGACATTGGAATTGGACATAGTTTATAAATCAATCTTTTATTTTTGAAAGGGGACATCATATATTAAAGAATAATTGTATGTTAATATGCAGATTTTAGTCTGTGGTTCATTTAATTCATTTATTTATTTGTGTGTCATTTCATAAAAATGTCCAACCCACATGGGTTTATAAGACATGTATTTAATCATACAGTGGCTGTTGTTACAACATAAACTTATATATATGCACATAAACATACACAAATACATTATTATCCTCTTGTCAAGTCATAAACAATCAATCAAATCATTTTAAACAAAACAATCAACCAAAAAATAAATATTTTGCCATGTTTCCCAAACCTTGGAAATAAAATCAGGTACCACATGAGTCCCTTTGCTAAAACATAATTCGCTCTGAACAGATGATGAAACATTGAACACTTTCAAGCAGGAACTTTGTCTCCTAAAGTTACATCTTTTATTCTTTACTCAGGTTGATGGGCTGCAGGTTGTCAGAGATCAGCTGTTCTTCGCTGGTCTCAGCTCTGAAGTCTAACCCCTCCCATCTCAGAGAACTAGACCTGAGACTGAACAACATGAAGGATTCTGACCTAAAAGATCTGTCTGATCTTGTGGAGAGTCCACACTTCAGACTGGAGACTCTGAGGTCAGTAGAGTTGGACTCAGTTCATGTTCCTTTCTGTAATATTGTTCTAAATCCAGTATCAAAGTAAAGACTCTGTGTTTCCTGTGAACCTTCAAACTCCTCAGTGAAGCTGTGAGAGGAGAACAGAAACAGACTTCAGATTTAGACAGAAAGACAGAGAGAAAACAGTCAGCCAATCAGATCAGTCAGAGGACTGTTGCTATCTTGTGACCAGCAAGTGAAGCAGATTCCAGCTGAACAACTCAGTGATGTTCAGATTCTGGTCCTTGTCCATCAAACTGTCAGATCTGAGCTGAGACTGTTTGTTCTCTCATTTCAACACTAAACAGCTGATCAGGTTCATCTGTCACAGCTCTGAGATCAGTCTGACTGAAAGCTGCACATCACTGATCTTCTTTCATCACACTGTCACCATGTGGTCTTTCTCCAGACCAGAATCCCATCTGTCTGTCTGTCTGTCTGTCAGAGTCTCTCAGTTTAAATGGACCTTCAGTAAATCATCAGTAAAGTGATGATCAGCTCTTTATCTCCACTGTGGACTCAGAGAAATGTGCTGAGTCAGCAGACTTGATGCTAAAAGTCTCTGCAGGTCTGTGAGTTTCCAGCTCAGTGTGTTCACTCCAATACATTAACATGAGCTGAGAGAAAGCAGCTGCTGCACATCTGGACTGAACAGGACTGAAGTCCCTGCAGGTCTTTATGCTGGATCTGCATCACTGACTGACAGCTGATGGACAGAGTCAGGAAACACTGATGTATCTGCTCTCTTCTTCTTCTCTCCACAGGTGGTGGTAGTGAAGAGGAAGGTGTATGTTGATGGAGGATCAGCTGCTTCCTGATGATCCAGATGTTGCAGCAGCAGCTTGTCCAGACTCTGGACCATGTTCCTGGGAGGAGGAGAGGAGAGCTTCATCCAGCAGAGACTGACAGAGGAATCAGAGCAGGTGGAGCCAGAACTGGACTGAGAACAGAGTCCAGCCCACCATGATCCCAGAGACTCCTCAAGTCCTCCTCTCCTCTCAGCCAGCTCCTCCAAACTCCACCTGGGGTTTATGTTCAGCTTCTTCTGGACCCTGGGCTGCTTTGGGAACATTTATAGAAGCATTTTTCTATAAAAGATTTAATTTTCTTGTGAAACATGTTGACTGTCAGTCTCTCCTGAGACCTGCAGATTATTGGTTCAGGTTTGTGTTGTATCTCCATCATGTGGACTGCTGTGGTATTGCAGCTGCCGTCCTCATGACGGCATGTTAATGTTCGTAAAGCTCAGTGATTCAAACCACCATCATCCCAGTTTCCTGTTCCTGCTCATAAATAAAGTTCTTCTCTCTAGATTTTCATTCAATTTCCTTTGACAGATTAGAACTGTCACATTTCAGCAGCTGGATGAAACCAGTAGTGACATTTCTTCTTCTTCTCTCAAACGCACCATTGTGTTGGTACAGCAGGTTAAACAGGGTGAGGCTGTGATGTCACCTGGTGATGAGCTGGGACTCCATGGTGACCTCACTGTAAAAAAAAGTAATTTTTTTGGTAAAACGCCAGCAGCTGTGGTTGCCAGACTTCTACTGTGAAATTACGGTTAAAAATGTATGGATGCACATGATTTTACAGTCAAAAACTGCTTGATTCCATATTTTACAGTTAAAAAAAAGTTTAAACTTATTTTACTTGAAAATTTACATGAAAATGCCAGATAAAATAAATGTTTGTGCCGTGACATAACGGTTTTCTGCTTCACAATTAACAGTCTAAATTATAAACTATAATGTTATTCTGTAAAACTTCCCAGAAATTGCAGCAAATATATAAGCCCGGGCAGAAGTACCCAGTAAAAATGACAGTAAATCAGTTTCTACTAGTGATAGTAATGAGTGCTGATTTTATTGGGGAGGGTTAACCACTGAAAGAAACAATGTTCCCCACTTCCTGTCCCATTGGAATCATTTGGGATTGCAGCCTGTCTGACACCTCCATTACAACGAGCTCTCCTTGCTTTAGCTGATCAGGATTTTCGTGCTGTCTGGTTGACTCCTCGGCTTACTGTATAAATGTGTTTGAGTCTTTCCTCTCTTCAGACCAGACCCGCTCTGTGACTGTTGAATTCACCAGCTTACTTGAAATAAAGACACCACTGCAGCAAACTTTGAACCAGAGTTGTATTAATTTTCCTTCAACAAGGACACAGAATTTCTGTTTAAAGTACAAATCCAGTGCAGTGAAGGTGAACATGTGCAAACTGTACAAGACAGTTATCAAGTAAAACTGTGCATTTTGTAAAACTTTCAACAACAAAATATCTGCAGTGTATAAAACATCAAGTGTACTTTTTATCCTATCATCCCTCAACATCACTGAGAGTCTGGGATTTTCTTCTACTCCACTACTTTTTTCCACTTGACTTTGCTGCCTGTAAGAGAGAAAGAGAGAGGGAGAGACAGACTGAGAGATTTTGATATTTTCTCTTCACTTGATAATTCCCCACTCAGGTGTCTCATCCAATTTTTCCACCAATGCCAGATAAATTAGTTTGATTTGACTGGTCATTCTAGACATACATGTTTTAAATAATGTGACGACCCCTGGGGTTGCCCTCTGTTGGTTGTGTTTGTTTACTGCTTGTGTTGTGTTCTGGAGTGCCTGTAGGTGAAGGGTCGTCAGTGGAGATGTGGCACATCTGTGCAGCCTGGCTCACCTGCTCAGTCTCTCTTCCACCATGCAGCAGCCCGGAGACACTCCAGTTTCCATTTCTTCCATATTTTGAGTATTTTCCTTTACACACTGCACATATTCCATTCATCCACACACGCATGACACTGCTGATACTACTGATCTCCACATTTTTGCTTAGGGTTTGTTGAATGTAATTTGGTTTATGGGCAAATAAAAGGTCAAACTGCTTTTTGTGTGAGCTTCCTCATTTGTTGCAAGCTTGTGCCAACTTGTAAAAATGGGGGCTCGTCCAGGATTTACCAGGGTTTTGTTCCTGAGTAAGTACTATTGCATTTCTTGGAATCATGAGTGCCTGTTAGTCCACAGCCCATGGTAACATTTGAGCTGGTTTTGTGAACAGCTTAAAGGAAGGCTTTGAGTGCAATATCTAACTGTGGGTGTTGTTGCCAGTTATAGCTGGAATAGTTAATTAGGCTCTCATTTGTGTGGAGGAGGTTCCACAAACAAAACTGTGTTGTTTGAGTGTCCCTGGATGGAACATGTGGGTCTTGTAGGCTAGGGTGGTTAAACAGTTGTTCCTGGTGTGGGGCATAGGCAGTGGTTACCTCTGGAGTTACTGTTCCGGTAGGTATAAGCAACATCGTCTTCACAGGGGCTTGTTGGTTTATTATTTTAGCTTGTTGTTTTTGTGCATAAACACGACTGGACGTTGTGTCCCTCGGTACCCATCCATGGCCGCCTAGGTGGGTAACAGCATTGCTGGGGGCTTTGTGTTTAAAACGCCCATCGTGGCATCCATGGAGACTAGGGTGGAGAAAAGGAAGTTAGTGTTGGTTAGGCAGTTAGCTGGGGGAGAAGTGATCTGGAGATTCAAAACCTTAATAGTGTCTGTACACCAGGTTCATCTGGCATGTTTCTTTTGGGTAGCCTATCTTATTCATGGTGGTTGAGAGCTTGATTGGCTGTAGCCATATTAGGTTGGTGTGTGTTGTAGCACTCTGGAATTTGAGTGGTTATTTGGTTTAGTGGCTTGTCTGGTTTGGCTTTTGAGGAAAAAATGAATAAGGTGCAGGATTTTTTTTTTTTCCAGAGTGTCCTAGAGTGGGACTATTGGGTAAATATAGCAAAGACCAGATACTGAAAATTGCTGATCATTATGAAATAGAGCTACCTAAGCAGGGACGTAAAGAGGCTATGATAACCACCTTATAGGCACAGTTAGAGGAGCTTGAAATTTTGACAGCCCTCGCAGCCCCCTAGGAATCCAAAAGGTGGTGAGAAGGACACTGGTTACATGCTGCATAGATGTTCAAGGCGTTGCAATTGATTCAGGAGTTGCTGTATTCAGTAGAAGATTATTGTCTAATGTAGGTAAGAGCTGATGGATTCTTTCTGTTATAATTTTGTCTGTAAAAAAAAGTCCATAAAATCATCACTGCTGAGAGCTAAGGGGATCACTGGTTCAACTGAGCTATGACTCTCTGTCAGTCTGGCTACAGTGCTGAAGAGAAACCTGGGGTTGTTCTTGTGTTCTTCCATTAGTGCTGAATAATATGAGCTTCTAGCGCTGCGGAGAGCTTTTTTTTTTTTTTTTTTTTTAAATACGTTTTTAAGCTCTTTCCAGGCTTGGTGAGACTCTTCTGAGTTACTGGAATGCCATTTTTTCTGAATTAGGCACGACTTGACTACTTGACCAATGTCAAAGCCAAAGATAGATATATTTGGGGTACTTCTTCAATATTAAAAGTATCTCTAAGTGCAAATGTGGAATATATAAACACAACAATACAGATATAAATGGATTTTATTAATAAAACAAAGAACATTAAACAACAATGAACAAAACACAACTAGGAGACTATACTTCTATACTTAGTATACATAAAGCACAAAGCAGAATTGGGTAAAAAAGAGCTGCATAAAGGCAAAGCACATCAAACAGGTAGGGCTTATAACACTATATACATTAAAATACTAAAACAAAACACCTCCTTACACATCCTTCTCTTTGAAGATGTCCTTCAGGATGACGGTAGCCCTTAGCGAGTACTTCTTTTTGGTGGACTTTCCCTTCTTTGGTGAGAATCCCACCTTTTCTTTAAATTTTTGGCCCTCTGTTGGGGCTCCGTGGGCCCCTTCCTCTTCTTTGGTATTTCCTTAAGAAACAACAACAGGTACCCATTGAACTCAGAGAATGTGGACTGTGGTGTGATCATGATTACAAGGTTTTAACTTACTCTGACTGGTTCCTCTTCTTCTGACGTTTGGGCCATGGTGCTCGGAGCAGTGGAGGCAGGAGAAGTTTTCCCCTCCTCTTCTCTCACTGAGAAGCAGACAAACAACTCCTTCATTTTTTTGATTTTTTTTTTTGCCCTCACCAGGTTCTTGTGAAGAGCATAAAACTTCTCCTGTGGCAAGTCCGAGAGGTTCTGCCTCACAGTGGAGTCATTGCTCTCAAAGTTCTAATAACAGAAGATCAGCCTTGGGTCAGTATGGATTAAATCTACTCCGTGGAAATCAAGTGTCAGGTGTTTGTGATACTCATTTTGGTGGCGACAGCAGACCTCACGTCCAGGAGGGTGGGGGATCCCGGCAGGCCCATTTCAGCCCAGGCCTGCTGGAAATACCAGACCAGATCCTTGGCCTCCACCCGGCCAAGGCTACTGAAAAAGTAGATGTTGGTGGGAACAGATCTGTTTCGGAGCCAGAGTGATTCCCGGAACCAGCCGTACTCCTCCGGCTTCAAATATATTTGTGCCAGACCAAACTTGCGGACGTTTTATGGTCCATAACCTGCAACAGACAGAGAAGACAGACAACAGACAGAACAATCAATGGGTTAAACCTTCAATATCATGAAAAAAAAAAAAAAAAAAAAAGTAATCACATTATGATGGTGTTTTACATTACACTTACACTTAAAAGGTATCCTGCCTAGTCATCCCTCACCACGTCCTTTACCTCCTTCACCTTCATCCTCGTGAGATCTGCGTCCTGTGGGCATAAATGGAGGCCAGGTACGCCGCCAGGTACCCGAAGAAGCCGTACCGGGTTTTGGCTTCTTTCGGCGCTGCTTTGCTGATGTCATCTGTAATGAGAAAGAGAGAGAGAACAGACAGAGTTGTTTTCTGTTTGGTGATCATTTTAATTGTAAAATAAATTTTCCCATTGATAAAACTATTCAAACGAGTTATAACAGGAAACACACACACTAAGACAGACACAGGAGTACACACATACCCAGGAGTGAGGGAATTTTTGCCTTGGCCAAGCTTTGGCAGGTTGCCAAGGATTCCTTGGTCACCAGATGGGCTTGTTTGGCCTGCTTGACCAGGGTCTGGTGACCAAGGACGGTCCTGCTCACATCTCTGTAGATTTTTTTAAGCTCCCTGTAGAGCACAGTGATCTTCTGTGCCCTGAGCCAAGAATGTTTGGGAGGGGTGTCCCGCAGGTAGTCTATAAAAGAGATAGCGTGGCCGATGTAAAGAATGATGGTGGGGGGGGCAAACCCAAATTTCCTCAGGACAGCTTGGTATCTGTGGAAAGACGGGTTTGGATTTAGTCTCTATCAGTCTTGTGTTTTGAGTAGCTGGTTACTTCTTCAAGGTTCACTACTTACACATTGAGGAGCTTGAGGTTGTCCAAGAACTCCCAGGTCCAATATTTTATGATGTCGGACCCCACCATCATGTACTTAACAAAGGCCTTCACCCTGCTGGCCTTTGAGACTGCATTCTGCTGCATTTTGCCTGTTCCCTCGGGGCAAAACACAAACGTCGTGTAATCTTCCATGAAGCTGTCTGTGAAGATACAACAACGGTGTGATGAACATTTAGCGTAGCGTGACAGCACTACCTGCACTTGCACACATACACAATGTGTTTTATCTCACCGATGGATTGAGGAAATATTCCTCATGTGTGAAGCCTTGGATTTTCCCCCAAAAATGGGGACCAGTGCCTTAATATAAGGCACTGGTTTTGGGCATTGATTCCTTGGCTTACTAGAAAAGAGAAAAAGAAAAGAGAAAATTAGAAAAGTTGTTGTTTTAAAAATTCTTAGATAACATTAAACTGCATCATCTTTTCCCTCTAATGTCACTAACCTGACTCTGCAGCTCCAAATGAATTTCATCAATGGCCTTCTTCAGGCCCTCCCTAATCTCCCCTTCACTTTTCTCACTCCCGCACTCCTCCTGTGGCTGCTGTGGCTACGGCTGCCTCTGGTCCTCGCTGTCCTCCTCCAGCTGGACCTCCACATCCTCGCTGTCGCTGAACTGAAACTATAGAATGAAAAATTAGACATACTTCAGTCAAATACTTTGATACGGGATGAAATGTTTGTGTCTGATACACCGTAATAAGCTGATGTTGCTAGAGCATATTACAAAACCCCAAAATGAAGTAATTATCTTCTAACCTCTTTAAGGTGCTTGCTTTTTACCAGGCACTTGCCACCAGGACTTCGGGGGGCGGGCCCTGATGGCCTTGGCTGCTGCTGCGCCTGCTGCTGCTGACCCCATAGAGAGAAAAAATAAACAGCAAGAGAAAACAGCAGATCAATTTAATGAATATGAATCATTATAAACCTTTTAATTGCTATGTGTTTTTGATTCACTCACACTGAGGAGTAAATATGCCCTCCTGAGCTCAGTCAGCTCACGCTCCAGCAACTTCACTCACTTTCTGGCCTGGGTGCAAGGGGGGGTTCTGGCACCCACAAGGCCCCGCCTCTGGCTCTGCGTCCTCCTCCTCCTCCTCCGTAGGTACCACGTCAAGTTGACTGACCATTGGGGGGATCAGGGTTTCTTAACCTCAGGGCAGCCAGCATGGATACGGCCATGGTCTTTTTAAGGAGTTGGACCTCCTGGTTGATGCGATCTTGCGGCAAATCAGTATGGCTCTTAAGATGCTTCTCAATATAGTTGAGGTATGATTTGTTGCATAGCAAAATCAGGCACGGCCCCGGGCCCAAAGGGATCTGTCCCGTGGCCAAGTTATGAAGGATGCTCTTCTGTTTTGCATTCTTAATCTCATGGTACTGCCTTAGGCGTTTAGCCACAGATTTCAGTGGCCGCCCACATATGGGGCACTCGCCAACATTCTTGGTATTTGTCATCTGTAAAAGAAAATTAAATGACATATTACGTGTGTGTGTGTGTGTGCGTGTGTATCAAGCTGAAAGCAATGTCCCATTTTACCATTCTAAAGCATATTTTTTGGTGTAAAGTGCCCCAAAATGAAGCACAGTAAGGCCCAGTCCCAATACACCCCCTACCCCTACTTTTTAGCCCTACCCCTAAATTTTACACATTCCCACGGGGGTAGTGGTGTCCCAATTCTTTCTTTCACGTAGGGGTAGGGGGTATGAATGTAGCCCTTCAGAGTGAGGGTTCTCCGATGCTGACTTCCCGAGGAATGGCCAGTTTCGCAATCCCCAGAGAGCGAGAGGATGTGGAGAAGTCGGAGAAAAAAAAACTTTATGATATATATATATACACATTGACAGACAGAGTACGAACAGGGTGAGGGTGTTACATATGAAAATAAAATCATGTCGATTGAAATTTACATGAACCGTAGCCTCCATGTTGCTGCTGGGACTACGCAGTCGTTTGCGTTCCCGAATGTAAACTACGCGGTGACGTAGCAAGTGGTGTCCCAATTCATAGGGAATTCTACCCCTTGTGGCTTCCTTTCGAGGGTTAAGGGGTAGTGGATGAGGGCTAGGGGTAGTGGGTGAGGGCTAAGGGTAGTGAGTAAGGGCTAGGGGTAGTGAGTAGGGTGAACACTGGGATTGGGCCTAACTCAAAATGAAGTAAAGTGCCCCAAGACGAAGCGAAGTATTGTATAAGAGATTAATTCAGTCATCTTCAAACTTCAAACCCATTGACTCCCCACACGTGGAAAACAGACTTTTAAACTTAACATTTCGATAAAAATGCATTAAACAACATCTTTGTAAACACATACTGATTTTGTAAAGACCATTTAAACCATTAACAGTGAAATGGCGTCGAGTTTTTGCCGACTGACCCCACAGTGCATAACAGACTTTTAAACTTCATATTTCGGCTTAAAACAAACTTTTTAAAAGTGTTTCAGGGAATATTACTCACATTTTTGTGTCCAAAAATGTACTTTTCTGCCCCTCTCGGTCTAACTGTGCTCCGGGCTCTCTCGCTCACACTGTCTGTCTCCTCACTGTACTTCAATGTATAGGTCTCCGTGCAGTGTTTACCTCAACCAGAGCTTTAGTGAAGTGAGAAACAATAACTTACAGAAACAGAGCACATCTGCACACACTGTGCAAGTATATTTACACAGCTCCAACAATGCAACCAAATGTCATCTACTACTAAACTACACGTAACAGGACACAAACTGTGCAAAATACATTCGCTCATGCACACGAACAATAAAGACGCCTGGCGTATTTATACAAGATAGCGGCAGTCTCGCTCGCTCATACTTGTTTTTAAATAGCCAGTAAACATAGTTTTAACTTACTCAAGTGTTGCTCTCTCGTCTGAGTGTGTTGGCGGGGTGCGTCACATAACACAGCAGACACCTTAAATACGGTTAAAACAATGTTTTAATGGGGATGTCTGCACACAGTCATTGCGCACTCTTCTCTTGCTAACCACAACCAAAATCAGTCGTTCATATACATCCCGAACAAAATGACAATATAATACTGCTAACTTAACTTTCACATTACAATAGTGTCAACAGGTTAGCTCGCGATGCTAATGCTAACGGCCGCATCGTCAAACATACTGCGCCGTAATAAACAAGCACCTGAACAGATATCTCCAGCGTCCGCTAGCAGAGCAATAAAACAATATATGCTTCAGTATTAACAAACTCACCTTAAATACGGTTAAAATAATGTTTTAATTGGGATGTCTGCACACAGTCACTACGTACTCTTCTCTTGCTGACCACAACCAAAATCAGTCAAGAAGAAGACACTGACATACGGTGGACAACCCTCCCAGTGGTGAGATGCCGCCACCCGCTGTCCCTTTCCAGCACTGCACCCATATTCAACCGAAATTAGTTAATCAGGAAAAATAGGCAAAAACTAGAAAGAAACGAAAACAAAATGGGTATACGACTGCTCAAAGCTGCCCCCAATATAGACCCTCTATGAACTGTTCCGTCCTTCATCTCAGATGAACTCTTATATAACTTTTTTTTTTTTATAAATTTTTTTTATTGAGCATCAGTGGTACAAGACAGGCACATGGACATATAACAGGACAATGCTCATACGTTTTTTATCACTATTATTCACATCCCACCCCTCCCACCCACCTGGAACACGTAGGACATCCATCCAGGGAAGAAAAGAAACCACAACTTAGGTTTATCATTATTGAAGCTGTGCACTCCGTGCTACAATCTGCGTGAATATAAGTGTAAAAGGGCTGCTAACTAGTACTAAGCAGACAGAGTCTTTATTTTATGCAAGTAAGTCAGCACCGGATCCCAAATAGAAAAGAATTTAGCTCTAGACCCCCTGAGTGTGTATTTTACTTTCTCTAGTTCTATAAAGTGCATCAAGTCACTCAACCACAAAGACACAGTAGGTGGGTTCTTAGATATCCAATGTAGTAGTATTCTTCTGTGTGCAAGCAGCGTTGTAAAAGCAACTATGTCTTTATGTCCTTTCTTTGTTGTAAAAGGTCTTTTATCAGCGACACCAAATATGGCCAATGTTGCATTAGGTTGGAGGTCAGTATGACGTACTTCTGACAGTGTTCAAAATATCAGAGACTGAAATGTAGTTAGGGCAGGGCATGACCAAACGATATGAGTTAAGTTGGCGGGAGTGTTTTGACACCTGTCGCAGCTTGCATCTGTGCCAGGGTATATTTTAGCTAGTCTTGCTTTGGAATAATGAGTGCGATGTAAAACCTTAAATTGTATTATGTTTAATTTTGCACAGGAAGTACTGTCATTCACTCATTACAGAGAGCCATTCCAAAAGTCCTCTTCCAAGTCCTCTATATAATTATTTTTAATCCAAATTGTTTATGAACTGTTTTTAAATATATATTTCTGTTTTAACATATATCTCACAGATGACTTGTCACGATACTGAGGTTGTGTCCTGTTTTGGGGTCACCACAGAGGAAAAGCTAGTGAGGACGGGCAGCATTATCAATGGCCTCATCTCATCCAAAAGCTTTCATCAAACAGATTGGTGTTTTAGCTGTCGGAGGAGCTCAGAAGCCATCTGGTTAGCTAAAGCTGCTAAAGCTGCTAAAGCTACCACATCATGCATGGGATGTAGCTCAGTGGTAGAGCCCATGCTTTGCATGTATGAGGCCCTGGGTTCAATCCCCAGCATCTCCAGCCTTGATAATGAAGCACAAGAAGCGCTTATCTTGTCTAACACTTTGATCCCTCAATTATCTGCTTTGCCAGCCAGAAATTATCCAGCGTAATCATCCGTGATGTATACAGATACCTGATGACATAACGACAGCCACTGAAGGACCTAAAAGCAAAGATCTCCGAATGTTTAATGTTTTGGCCCCGTTGTTTAAATCAAACGTCAAATCATCATAATGAAGATACATGAAAGCACTTTACATATAGAGCAGGTCTAGACCAAACTAAAATTATTTAAAGAGACCCAACAGATCCCCCAATGAAGAAGCACTTAGCAACAGTGGCAAGGAAAAACTTCCTTTAAGAGGCAGAAACCTCGGGCAGAACCAGACTCAGGGAGGGCGGCCATCGGGGGTGGGGGGTGGGGGGGTGTGAGAGCAGGAGGAGGGGATATCCAATACATTAAATTGGGGTTTGATGACTGTGGTATTAGGAGTCTGAGGTACATAACCCACAGATAAAATCAAATTAACCAGATCCAGAATAAAGGGCTACAATGATCAGAGCAAAGACTTCAGATTCTTCATTTCTAGAGGGATGGACATTTGTTCTGAGGACCATGGTTAAAAAAGGCCTCATGTACAAATGCTCTTCTTAAATTTCTGTGTTTCCATGTTGAATGTGGTTGAATGTTCTGTGCAGCTGTGCTTAATATTGTTCAGTGTTATTGGGAAGAGGCACATTTGTAATTCAGGTTTTCTGAATAAGTGTGTTGGACGGTAAACTTGGCCATTTTAATAAAAGGTCTGTTTGTTCCAGCATTTGTAAGAATCCTTCTTCTATGTTAAAATAATAACCTTCTGAGTGCTCCAGCTTCCCACAGTCCAAAGACGTGCATGTTGTGTTCATGGTGAGTCTAAATTGGCTGTAGGTGTGAAAGTTAGTGATTGTCTCAGTATGTACCTCCGTCACTTAAAGAAAGTTTGTGTGCTACAATCAGAGACAACATGCTGGAAAGGTGAGGAGCCCCTTTTCCAGAGAAGTGCAGCCCCTCTGAGCTGGTGGCAGACCAAGAGTTCAGTCTGCCTACATCTTCCACATGTGATAACACACACACTGTGTATTGTGGCAACATCCGTCCCCTCAGAGAGAATCTTCTCTTTAATGTGAAACAATCAAATTCACATTTTATGCGGCTTTTTCATCCTCTTTGGAAGAATTTGGTTCACAAATTTTACAAAACACATTGGCAGGAGTGGGATTTGAACCCACACCTCCATTTAGAGACGAGAAGGTCCTTTTGAGCAGGAAGGAGCTCATCTGGAGTGTGGCACCTTAGACCACTCCGCCATCATGACATGTGTATCCAGCTGCCAGTCTCTGATGAGGAAACAGAAAAATGAATGCTAGCTTTGACAGGGCAGTGTCAGCTACACAGTGCATTGCAGTTTGCTGTGTTTGGGGCAGCTGAGCTGCAGAACAGTCAGGGTGAACATGCTGACCACTGTGCATCACTTGCATGAAGAATGTACCCTGGCAGAGGCAGTGTTCTGCTGGGTAACCTTGGATCTAAAAATCTATTTATCGCCCAACGTGGGGCTCAAACCCACAACCCTGAGATTAAGAGTCTCACACTCTACCACACACAAACAAATTAATCATTAATAGGCTGTATGGAGTCATCATCAGCATACAACAGCTGCCGTTTTCACCCAGGTGGCTACTACATGGGTTAAACTTGTGACTGTGGCATTGTCAGTAAAAAGGTATTTCTGATGGGTAATATATACATCTTTACATCAACCAAAGTTGAAACTGTTATGAATTCCTGCAGGTGGCCAGTATGGGGCTTGAACCCATGACCTTGGTGTTATTAGCATCACACTCTAACCATCTGAGCTAACCTGCCTGTTCGGAAGTTTTTTTTGGCTTAATATAAAAGTATGCAGAAGGAACACCTGTCTGTCAATTTTGAATTAAAAAGAGCCGATCTCTGAATGTCCTCCTAATGCTGGGTCTCTCTCAGCTGATTCCTGTGCATCATGACAATTTCCAGAAGAGAGAAGCTGAGGCTGAATTCAATCCTTCTTTGGCAAATATACAAAGACGTGCAGGAGAAATACTTTCCCAGAGCTTCTCTTTGGAATAAAACGCCCCACAAGGGAAATGTAAGAGCGCTGAGCAACTAACAGAGCTGATTGATACAGAGGTTTTACAAAAGGTGAACTCAATTGTATCTGAGGCCATCAACAGCCCTGTTTGTTTCATCAGGGGCTCTGTTTCCAATGTCCAAACTCTGTCATATGGTGTATGTGGCATTGATAATGATAACTCAGCACCAGTCAGCACTCTCATCCTCTTAGATGAGTACTAACAACAGCACTCAGTTCTGTCATATTTTAATGCAGTGCAGATTACAGAGATTCTCCAACTTGCTCTATAGCTTTTAACGACCTTTAACAACCTTTGAGTTCACCATCAACAGGTTTCAAAGATATTTAGAGATTCAAGATGGACCTAAAGTCTGACATTTAGGATAATTCTAGCTGGAACAGCAGGCTGCAACATCGAAAAGGCAACATGTTTCTGTGGTGCAATCGGTCAGCGCGTTCAGCTGTTAACTGAAAAGATGGTGGTTCGAGCCCACCCAGTGATGCACTTTGTTTAATCCACTCACATTTTTGGGCCGTCCCTTAACATATTAACACAACCAGTCAGTGTGCCAGTATCCAACCTCACAAACTTTAAACAATATTTAATGGTTCTGGTGAAAGAAGAGGCAGAATATTGGAAATAATTTCATTGAAACCAATGTAGTGGAAAGGGATAGCGCAGATGTGCTAACATCAACATGTAGAGTGGGAATGCAGTAAACAGAAATTCTCACTTTGAGCAAAGTAGAACACTGTCTATTATTTGCATCATTGCCTTAGCAGAGGATGGTTTAACCCTAACCCTAACCCTAACCCTCCACCTCTGGGTTATTGGCCCAGCACTCTTCCACTGCTCCACTCTGCTTACAGGTGATGTTAACAACCTGTGATCTTGATGATACCCTACTGTATGTAGATCTACATGATCCTTGCCAAATACTGTTTGCTGTTCATCATGTAATTTCCCCTGATGACACCCTAACCAAATTCTTGTTGAAACGAAACAGTTAACTAAATAAGTGACACTCTATTATACTCCAGTCTGTATTATATTACAGACTACAAAACTGCTGTCACCTCGGTTTCTGTTGTCAGGACACGATCAGCAGACCCTCAGCTGCCTCCTTGTGGTTCCATTGTGTAATGGTTAGCAAGGAAGAAATGTTGTCTCTTTTGGAATTGGCACCTTGTGACCGTGAACAGTAAACAAACGATTTCAGTTCCTATTCTTGATTTGAACAGGACACAGTTTCAGTCTCATCTGATCTCAGAAGTGAAGCAGGGTCGGGCCTTGTTAGTGCTTCGATGGGACACTGCCTGGGAATACTTGCTGTTTTAAGCTTTTTTCACTTCTTGTGGCTTCCACCAGAGGATGAAAACAAAGAAAGGCATATCTGAGGCCTTCTCCTCTGTTGAGGGATGATTTATTTGCGTTGATTCATTTACAGTGTGGATAATGTTAAGTCATAAATCCAGCCACATGTGAGTTCCCATAACCAGTTTCATTAAAAAGGACTGTGATCACAATTAGCTGGAAAAAAAGTTGTAAATACGAAATGCGTCATCCTTTGCATGCGATGGTGATATAGTGGTAAGCATAGCTGCCTTCCAAGCAGTTGACCTGGGTTTGATTCCCAGCCATCGCAGTTTAACGTTTGTGTCTTACTTTTGTTAACCTTCCTGAAATCTGAGGCATTATCCCAAAAAATATCCCGACCCTAACACTAGAGGAAGGTTAGTCTTTTCACTACATTATTCACAGTAATGGAACTTATTTTGTCTGCATCCATCCATTCATCCATCTGTCTTCAACATAAGCAACAGATTTCCCTCACTAATGAACAAGACCCTGAGATACTTGAACTCCTTCACTGGGCACAAGGACTCATTCCCCACCTGCAGTAAGCAATCCATCGGTTTCCTCCTGAGAACAAAGGCCTCAGATTTACAGGTGCTGATCCTCGTCCCTGCTGCTTCACACTCAGCTGTGAACGATTCCGATGAGCGCTTTAGATCTCAGACCGATGGTGCCAAAAGGACCACATCATGTGCAAAATCTTCCGGTCTTCCACGTAGCCACTGTAACAAGTGGATTAAATAAAGTACTTCCCTGGATGGGCTCGAACCAGCAGCCTTTCAGTTAATAGCCAAATGCAGTGACCGATTGCGCCACAGAGACTTCTTGATCTTTTCATTTTGCAGCCTGCTATTCCAGATAGAATTATCCTAAATGTCAGTCTTTAGGTCCATCTTGAATGATCTCTAAATATCTTTGAAACCTGTTGATGGTAAACTCAAAGGTTGTTAAAGGGGCCTTTTCCCAAAGCTTATCTACAATGTGTTAAATACAGCATGTTAGTTTTTATACCTTCACATTTCTAGACATTTTATCATTATTGCCTGTTTTTATTCCATCGTCTTAATCTTTTAGTTTTTAGCTCCAGTGTCTCCTCATGGGGGCCCTCCACACAGGGAGTTGTGTCCGGTCTGCCCACGTGGACGTCGTTCTGGAGATCCCTCAGACCTGGGGGACTGGGGGGGCTCTGCAGTTGTTGTGGAGTCTGCCCTGGTCTGCCCGGGCTGGGGGGGGTCTCTGTGGCGGCGCTCCCTGTGGCTGCGGACTGTAGTGCCTCTCTGTGTGGATGGCCACCCATAAGTGTCATCTCCTCACCTGGATCCTCAGTACCATGCCATGTCACCAGTCTTTTTACTGTGTGTGTGTGTGTGTGTGTGTGTGGGGGGGGGTTGGGTCTATTCGTGGGTGTGGGAGGGACGGGCTTTCATTTTTATTGTTGTATGTTTTATATGTTTTTTGTTATTTTATTCTGTGAAGCACTTTGGGTTGCATTTTCATATGCATGAAAAGTGACATATAAATTAATAAAGTTTAAGTTTAAGTTTAGCACAGGGGAATTAGCTCAAATGGTAGAGTGCTTGCTTAGCATGTGAGAGGTAGTGGGATTGATCCCACATTCTCCACAAGACTTTAGCTCTTTGGAGATCCAGCAACAAGTGAAGGTAAGTGAACTAAACACAGCATGTCTCTGGTGGGCTCCCTCCTGATAGGCAATAGCAGCTTCACACAGGCTTCATTTGGACTGTGCTCAGGGACAGGGTTGTCAGATTGGGCTTCTTTTGATGAAGTTGGCAGGGGAGGTGAAAATTGGGCTGCTTTTGAATACATATGGCAGCTGTTGAAAATATTGTGAGAGCAATTTTACTAAACAAACTGTCCCCTGATGTTCAAAAGCACATGGTCCAAATAAAGAAATATTTGATTGATATGAGTTCCAGCCAATGATGTTAGTGATTAGAGACGGCTTGACATGAGGGGTTTCAATCTCTGTTAAGTTTCTACGAGGAACCGATGGTACATAATCCTGTTTATGAATAGTCCTGATTGGTGGTTTTTCTATAGCTCTTATTTCATTTCTTGTGGTTGTCCTGCAGATTTGGTTCTCTGGCTGTACTATAAATGTTGTAGTGTATGATCAATGCTATGTGTGAGATCTTTGATGACCTAAAAGTTCGCCCCCTCAAAAAAAGTGTTATTGTATGATAAACGCAGTGTGAAATATCTTCAATGCCATAAAAGTCCTCCTGCAAAAGGCTTGTTGGTCTAGGGGTGTGATTCTCGCTTAGGGTGCGAGAGGTCCCGGGTTCAAATCCTGAAAGAACCCATCATGTTATGTCACCAACAGAAGTGCCTGACGATCAGGACTCTTACTGAAGTTTGTCTCCTGTGGTCATTACCTAATTTCCTTCTGCTAAACACAGCGTGAAGCACAAAACCATTTCTCTTGTCCAGATACTGCAAGTATCTGGTTTTCATCAGTTTTTTTCAGTGATGAGCAGGTCCTCCACTGAGAGCGAAGCACTGCTGTGGTTTGAATGCAGGATGTCCTGTTTACAAGACAGGCACTTTAAGCAGCTAAGCATCAGTACTGCCAGTTTCTCTGCAGTTTGTCTCTGAAACCACGTCTGTGTCGGTGAACCCAGTTGTGTGTCACTTCCTATAAGGTTTGAAGTGATGTGTGAGTCTGAAGAGCCGCTGCCTTTGATACATCACCTGATGATGTCACAATACTCACAGAATGAAACTCTTCCTTTGAAGCTGCTTTGAAGAATTTCTGAAATCACGTGATTCAGATTTAAACACAAAGGCTGCCCCACTGTCACCATTCAGAACAGCTGTGAAGCTTATTGATCATTGATTGATTGATTATTAATGATCAGCTCAGAATCAAACAGTGTATCTTTCATCCAAACCCTGACAGTTTCTCCACACAGGAGGTGTTTCAGGTGTCTGATGGAATAAACTGTTTCTACACAAGCTGCATGAATGTGACACACAGACTCCAGAGTCAGGCCGACCACAGAGCCTGCTCTCCTGATCAGCTTGTTCAGTCTCTGTGTGTCTCCCTTTTTGGTGCTGTCTGCTTTAGTTTAGTTTATTTGCACATTACAAGGACAATGATAAAGACTACATGATAAAACACTGTTAGAAGTCAGAAAAGGCTTATGGAAATACTAAAAGCATCAGAGTTTTCATTTTCACATTATTCGACTTTATTATTTATCAGTACATTCAAACTCTTCAAATTCTTCATGATTTCACCACCAAGTGTCGTCATCCATTTTGTTGACGTCACTGTGATAAAGGCTAAAAGCCCGATCAGGAAGGATGTCTCTCGCCGGGTACGGTGGCGCGCGCCTGCAATCCAAGTTACCGGGAGGCTGAGGCTGGCGGAACGTTTGAGCTCAGGAGCTCTGGGCTGCAGCGGACTATGTCGATCGGGTGTCCGAACTAAGTTCGGTATCGATATGGTGCTCCGGGGGGAGCCCGGGATCACCAGGTCGTCTAAGGAGGGGTGCACCGGTCCAGGTTGGACACGGAGCAGGTCAAAGCCCCCGTGCCGCTCAGTAGTGGGGTCGCGCCCGTGAATAGACGCTGTAGTGCAGCCTGAGTAAGACAGCGGGACCCAGTCTTTACGCTGCCGTGACAACAGGACACTGTTGCTCCACCTGGAGCAGAGGACCAGAGACCAACAACACAACAGTCTGTGATCTGACTTCATTCATTTTAACTTTAGAAAAAAGCTGCAGCTGCTAAAATAAAAATAAAATAAGATGCTGCAAAATAAACATGAACACCAGATTAAAATAGAATTCATTTGTATTTTATATTTTACTAACTGTAGCAGTGAGCAATTACATGTATTATTTACATGATGATACTATGATACACTGTTCATACCCCTTTATTTTTAATGCATACATTTGGAGAAACAGTAAATATGGATGTCATATGTATGTACTTCAGGAAAAAAGTTCATCTTTCTGTATAAAACTGACGAGTATACACATTGCACTGACTGACAAGGAATAATTCATTTATTGATGACTGATAAAATATGAAAAAAAAAAAGTTCTCCTTTTAACTTCTGCTGTTGTTCTTCTCAGTTTACTGTCCCTCATCACCCTGCACTTCAACTGAGGGACATAACATGTTATGATGGCTTCCCACGTTTAGTTTCAGCCTAGTACAGACGCTGCAGGTCATTCCCCTCTCTGCCTCTTTTCCTGCTGGCCTCTCTGTCACTTACTGTCTTAATAAAGGCAGAAACAAGAATCAATGGCTCGTTGGTCTAGGGGTATGATTCTTGCTTCGGGTGTGAGAAGTCCTGGGTTCAAATCCCAGACGAGCTCCACATATTATCATATGTCATATGTCAGATGCCTTGTAGTGTGAGTAAGCTAGGGAACAATATTTAAGGAGGGGTTCTTTGACCTGAACAGGTTCCTTTAAATGTGCTCTAACTGTTTATAAAAGTCTTACTGTATGACAGATGAAGTTTGCCAGCTCATTAATGCCGTCAATCTTTCTCCCCTCATGTATCGTTGGTCTTTTTTGGTCATTCACAAAGCTGAATTTTCAAGTCCCACCTACCTCCAACAAAATGCTAATGAAATACACCAAGCTTAAAATTTTCAAATGTAATGAAGTAACATCAAGTAACATGATGTTCTATCTGTCATCCACTTTAGTGGTCCGGGTCACAAAGGTCAAGGTTTTTATCTGTTCTGATGATGATTGGAAATGGCTGTTTATTGTTTATCACTTGTTAGGATCCCTGTTAGCTGTCACTGAGGCAGCAGCTACTCTTCCTGGGGCCAAATGAAAATGCACATCTGCAATCAAACAGGTAAAGGTAGATGCAGAGTCCTACATTAAAACAACAACAAAAAAAAACTTTAGCATTTTACCATCAACCTCAACTGCAGTATACACATTGCACTTCCATTACCAGATCCTCTGCATATAAGTGTACTTCAGAGTGGTGCTGTGGCTTAGTTGGTCAAAGCACCTGACTTGTAAACAGGAGATCCTGGGTTAAAATCCGAGCAGTGCCTTGTACCTAATGTTAGATGTTGTAGATATAACAAGCTAGCAGCTGAATCTTTTCCTGCCTGGATAAGCACTGAGTGAGGTGCCATATTCCATCTTTAACAGGAAACGTTTCAGCTGTGTGCTGTACCTATGCTACTTTGTTATGAAAATCTATCAGAACATGAACTCCACAGTCTGTAGAATACAGAATTTTAATGACACACTTTGCCCTGCTGTTATATAATGAAATCCAACTTCACATTTTCTATATATTAAACTCATGAGCACTTTTAAGGATCAAAAAGAAAAGGACAAAGGAATGAAACAAGATTTTTTTTTCTTTCAATTAACAGAAAAAAAATTGTTCCAATAATTTACATCATTCTGAATTAAAACTCCAAAAAATTGACAAAAAAAGGGCCCAATTTAAGAAAGGTCAACTAAGCATAAGGAGACTGAAGCTTAAATATAAATAAACAGAACATACCAGACTCACAAATGGCACACTGAGGTTTTTAACTAACAGACTAGTCCTTCTTTAAACAGACAGGACTAGTGTGTTTCATTTAACTAGACATAAGTCACTGAAAAAAAATAAGTTGAACTATAAATCAAACTAAACAGAAGTTAGGGGGGTAGGGTTAACCCTAACCCAGCACTAATAGGTAGAGGCAGAGCCTCCCAACACAGAGGCGGGGCTTCACAGCAACCAGGATATATGAACCGAAGATCCACATAGCAGACAGCAGAGGGCCTCACAAAGCACCTTGTGCACCTGTAAAAGACAAGACAGCCAACCGACAACGAGACGCACACAGCCATGGCCGTCACAACATCAACAACTATTTACTCACCCCACAACGAGACTGTGTGACGTCACCGGAGATCAAAGGCATTTCCTGTCTCTCATCGCTCTCCCACGCGACACCAACGCATAGGTCACACTCTCGCGTTCGAGTCAGATGGATGAGCGCATGCGCACAAAGACGCACACGACTTGTCTCGCGAACGAATGAAGTGAAACACAAATCAGCTGTTATTAGACAAAGAAGTGGCGTTAAATGGAACTAAAATCAAATGTGACTCATTTATTTTCATCTCCCCTGATAAAGTTCAGATGAGAGGATGAATTAATTTCATCGCTTGACTTACATGAGGTACATTTGGTTGTCAGCCTTGGAGCCGATCAGCTGAGAGAGAGCCAGCAGCAGGAGTACATTCAGAGATCGGCTCTTTTTACGAGGCCAGATCAGAAGATAAAAACTGAGCCCTGTCAGACACTAAGATGTCATCTGAGGAGAATCACTGACGTTTCAACCATGACAGCTGAAACAATAACAGCCCCCCCAAATATTTCTGGCCCCAAGGTACTCCTTAGATTTGTTGATTAAATAAATGTACTGAAAAAAAAAATTATGTGTTTACAATGAATTATAAATGTATATGTGAAGGGTCAATATATCAGTAAGATATTTTGTATTTGTGAACTGTTAAATCAGAGACCCCCCCAATTTATTTTCTTTTGTGATTTAGTTAAGTTTAAACTCCATAAAAGTTCATGTCTGCAGATAACATAACATTGCATTTCCGGGATACAGTGTTTGTGAATTTGTATTTCATTCAGTATTCAGTATTGTTTGTGAATGCGCTGTCCGGCTTCCACCACCAGGTTATGCCGTTGAGTCGGAAAAAGCGAGTCGTGAAGTAGAAGAAGAACATTGTTGTTGTTCATTGTAGCAAAGAGAAGAAGAAGAAGACAATCGTTTTAGCAGCAGGGAAAAGTGTGCTACCGGACTGTGTTAGTGAGCAAGTACTGCTTTGTTTTCATTGTTAAGTGTAAAAGTAAAGAAACTGTTAGCTGCACAACAGTCCTGCATCTGCCTGAGTCCTTGGCTGCAACATACACATTGTGTGAAATGTTTATTATTTATATGGCTTTATTTGTATATTTACCAAACTGAACTTGGAGCGTAATGCCACAAATAATAAATGATAAAGTACAGAAAACCAAAGATCCAACTCAATTTGAAAAAATGTTTAATCTCTGATTGAATGTGAATCATTTATAACCTTTGAGCTATTTACATTGAAACCACATAGACAAGTATAAAGAATCACACAACAGGATGTAAATGAAAATCCTGCTAACAGTTTTAGCTCATCTTTAGTGAAGATTGGCATCAACAAAAACCAAGTGGATCAGCTTTGCAGGTGTAGTGTATTTTCCACTTCATTTTCTTTATTTTAACATCTAAATTGTTGTATGTTCTATTCTTTTGTATGTTCTATTCTTAAGTCAAATAAGTATGTTCATTAAGGCCTTGTCAAAGGTTTATTTACGACCCGTTGTAAGTTGAACTAAAGGAATGTGCCTTGGAGGTCAAACTGTTACCCATATGCCTTCCTGATTGATACGGTAGAGCATGAGACACCATGAGAGACAAGATGAGGGGGTTTTATGCTGGCTCTAAAAGGTCAAAGGCCAGAGACCTGTGAGCAGATAATATATATACCATCTGGATGTACAGATATTGGACTTGTGAAATCTGCTCAACCTGTGACTATTCAACTCAGACCTGGTTTGAAGAAAACTCAGAATCCCCAAAGTAACACACCATTGTTGCCTGTGAAAAAGCCAGATAACTCTTATGGCATGGTACATGATTTGAGATTTGTAAATGAGGTGGTAGCCGATTTACCAGCAGAAGTGCCAGATCCACACACTTTACTAGCTCAAATTCCTCCAGATGCAAAATGCTTTACAGTCTTAGATTTGTGTGGTGCGTTTTTTAGTGTTCCAGGGTTTGTTTGGGTTCCCATATAAGGGACAATTCTATGAGTATACAAGATTGCCACAAGGATTTAAACATAGTCCTCATATTTTCAATAAAGTATTGAAGGATGACCTTGTGGGGATAGATCAAAAAGTAAAAAGTACAGTGGTACAATATGTGGACGATATTATCTGTTCACCAGATGAGAAAACATGTCATGAGGACTCAATTAAACTACTACAAATATTGGCAGAAAATGGTCACAAGGTTTTGCAGAAAAAACTGCAGTATTGCCAGGAAAAGGTGGTATATTTGGGTCAGACAATAACGCAGGGACACAGGAGTATTTCTGATAGCCATTTAGAAGCTATTCGAAAGGCTCCTAAACCCAGAACAGTTAGAGAAATTATGACATTTCTTGGTACTGCTGGCTATTCTTCAGCATGGATTGAAGATTATGCTAGTTTAACAGGGCCTTTGAGGGCTATGATTAAAGAAACTGGAAATACTCAACTTCACAGTAATCTTTCATGGACACAGGATGGCCTTTTGGCCTTTGAAACAATTAAACAAAGATTACAGGAGGCTCCAGCACTAGCACTTCCAGATTATTCTAAGAATTTTCTGTTGTATGTATCTACCTCAGTTGGGGGTAAATATGCTTGTGCAGTTCTTTGTCAACCAACAGGTACAGGGATGAGTCCTCAACCCATTTCATACTATTCCACTGCCTATTCTGAAGTAGAGCTGGGATTGCATTTGTGCTACAGAGCAATGGTGGGAGTTTCTTTGATGTATGATAAAGCATCATCTGTTACGATGGGATATCCAGTAACAATTCTTACTCATCATAGCCTCAGAAATCTTTTAAACTATGGCAAGTATACGTTAACGATATTTAGGCTTAGGGATTATCATAGGCTATTAGAGCAGGAAGACGTTACTCTGGCAAGATGTGTTACAGTGAATCCGGCTGAGAATTTACCTACTGCAGAGGATGGTGAACCGCATGATTGTGTGAAGGAAGCAGAAAAATATTCAAGGCTGAGGTCAGATTTGCAAGCCCTCCCACTGCGGGAGGCAGATTTAGAATACTCGACTGATGGTTCTTGTTATCGTGTGGGGGATAAATTGAGTGCGGGTTATGCAGTGGTAAATCATGGTTTGTAGTAGACAAACTGGAGTGGTACCACAACCCGCATCAGCACAGCTTGCTGAACTCGTAGGATTGACTGAAACATGTCTGTTGGCCGAAGGAAAGCGTGTGACCATTTACACAGATTCTGCATATGCTCACAATGTGTGTCATCTGTTTGGAGCAGTATGGAAGAACAGAGGGTTTAAGAAAACTGATGGTTCTCCAATACAAAATCATGCTCAGACCATGAAACTTTTGAATGCTATGATGAAACCAAAAGAAATAGCAATAGCAAAATGTGCAGCACATCAAATGGACACATCTAGAGTCACTCAGGGTAATAAAGCGGCTGACGATGCTGCAAAAGCAGTGACAGGTGCAGACAAATTGGGTAAAGTTCTTCTAGTTACACATGAAGTAGATTTAGAAGACAAAATTACACTTGCTGACGTGATTCTGATGCAGGAAGCAGCTTCTGAAATGGATAAACAGTTATGGATGGATCGTGGTGCCACTCAGGACTCTACTGGCCTCTGGAGAAATCATGAGGGATTGATTATAGCACCTCCAGATTTGCTTGGTTTAATGATTCAAGAAGCACATGGGTTGACCCATGTTGCAAGGGGGGAGGTTAGGAGAAGGATCATCAAGGACTATGGATTTTGGGCACCTTACCTCTTGGATCACGTCATAGTCAGATGCACTACTTGTCTGAAAAATAATTTTCGGAGAGGTGTGGCAGTCCCACCAGGTTATATTCCAACACCAAGAGGACCAGTGCGAGAGTTGGTAATTGACTTTGTCGATATGATAAAACCAGTTGAAGGCAAAAGGTACATGCTAGTTGTTGTCGACAGATTTTCAAGGTGGCCAGTGGCCTATCCAACTAAGCGAAAAGACGCTCACTCAGTTGCCAAGTTTCTGTGTAGGGAAGTCATTTGTAGATGGGGACTCCCTGATAGAATTTCATTTGATAATGGTAAAGAGTTTGTGGATAAGACGGTGAAATTAATCCAACAAAAATTGGGAATTAAACAGTGCCTTGGAGCAGTTTATAAGGAAGGAGACAGTGTCCAGATAATTGACATGTGAAGATGATGATCTGCAATGACGCTTAAAATGTACTCGTTACTTGCAAAGGATACTGGTTTGTTCTTTTTCTCTCTTTCCTAAGAACATAGGGGATATATTGCTGTAAAATGTCTGGTCGTTCAGGATCCCAGATGTCCTGAGGAGATCTTGACATCTGATATGAAGATCGAGAATGGACTGAAGGACCCTGAATTTAGGTACTGAAATGTTTACAAGAAAGAGCTAACTCTACAGAGGAACTGTAGTGTGATCAAGTTTTGTGTTTTATTGTTATGTGTTTATTGTCTTATGTATCTTTGAACGTATGTATGACTTGAATATGTATATTCTATAGTATGTTTTGAATGTATGTAAAGATATGTGGATGTATTGGAACCTCAGATGTTTTCTTTTCTTTTTGACACGTAGGGAGATAAATGATAGGCAGGGAAAGGTCCAGCGGAGGATCCGATGGGTTGACCAGTCTGATGTTGGATGTTATTTTGATTTGATTTGTCTGAGGTTTCATGTGCGTCTACCATTCCTCCTTTTTTGTCGCCTAAGGCAGAGGGACCGTGAGAGAATTTCCTGTCTTGATTGTTTGATGGAAAATTTCAAGAAAGATTGCCTGCCTGGCAGGTTTTCGCTCTCACACTCCACAAATTGGTAACGTTACTAATAATTGAGAAGATCTTTGATTTTTATTATTTCAATTATTTGGGTTTCATTTTTGTCGAGGCTTTGAGCCTCAGTGGGGGGAATATGTAGTGTATTTTTCACCTCATTTTCTTTGTTTCAATATCTAAATTGTTGTATGTTCTGTCCTTTTCTTTGTTCTACTTAAGTCAAGTAAGGATGTCCATTAAGGCCTAGTCAAAGGTTTCTATATGACCCATTGTAGATTGAACTAAAGGAATGTGTCTTGGGGGTCATACTGTCACCCATTTGCCCTCCTGATGGACATGGTAGAACTGAGACAACACAGAGACAGGATGAGGAGGTTTATGCTGGCTCCTAAAAGGTCAAAGGTCAGAGACCTGGGACCAGATAATATCTATACCATCTGGTTGAAGGATTCTGGTTTGGAAGAAGTGTCCATTTCAAAGACAGATAAGACCTATAAATATAGGGGTTTGGGAGACAGAGGATAGGAGATCTCACATTGGCAGAGAGGCTCCAGGATTCGGCATTTTTGGCACTGTTCCTTTCTTGTCAATAAACTTCTTTTTGACCATAAGAAAAGACGTGTCAGCGGTGATCTCTTCTTCACATCGGCATCTCAAGATACCACAGTTACACTAAGCGACTATAACTCCACGCTAGTGGTCAATTAGAATAGAGGACTTAAGTGGAAGATTTCCATAATTAATAAACAAAGCTCAGGGATGGTCTTCTAAAGTACCCACTACAGCTGCCAAAACCTGGGATTAAACCGGGGAGCTCTAAATCTTCAGTCTAACGCTCTCCCAACTAAGCTATTTCGGCACAGCAAACAGTGGAAATGACTTCTCATTATTGCCTGGAAGTAGGACTAAAGGTGTGCCCCTATCGCTGGCCTTGATAATGATAACTGACCACCAGTCAGTGCTTTCATCCTCTTAGATGAGTCCTAACAACAGCACTCAGATCTGTCATATTTTAATGCCGTGCAGATTACAGAGATTCTCCAACATGCTCTGTAGCTACCCAACTGGGGAATTTGGTCCATTAAAAAAAACTAACCATTGTTAGCAGGATTCGTACCTGCGCGGGGAAACCCCAATGGATTTCTAGTCCATCACCTTAACTACTCCGCCACAACAACTACGCAAAGCCTCTGCTCCTTATATCATAGGTGATAGAGTCATAAATTTCTAAAAGTAAATAAAACATTTCTCAACGTTAGCTGCAATGGCCGGGAATCAAAACCAGGTCATCAGCTTGGAAGGCAGCTATGCTGACCACGATACCACCATCACATGAAAAGAACATGAGATTTAACAGATTCTCTTCTTGTGAATCAACAATTTATGTTGTGCAGTGACCAGAAAAAGTTCAGATCTATCTTGGCAGTTTATCATATTTGGGGTTTGGATATGTTACTCTCCCATAGGATGTTCCCATGGTGATGGCACCTGTGTAAATCAGAAGTAAAGGACTAATCCAATCCTTCCATCCCCGTTTATACACACATAGATTGTTAAAAGTAACGCTGCTTCCTCACAACAAGAAGGTCGTGGGTTCGGTTCCCGGCCTGGGGCCTTTCTGTGTGGAGTTGCATGTAGGATTGGAGCCAGGTGTGCAGGCTGATGATGGACCTTTAAAGTGTTAAGGAGGAGGCTGAAGTTATTCAGACAGGACATGAAGTGTCATTTCTCCTAACATGTAGCATGATTCTTGTGCTGGACGTCAGGAGTGAAGGCAGTAACTCCAACAGTTCATCCAATATGACCGGACTGTGGCAGCAGTGAAGCAGCGAGTGATTGATTTAAAGAAGCATCAAACTAGAACATGCAGAGACAACAACCAACCGTTGTTGGCAGGATTTGAACCTGCGCAGGGAACCCCCAACGGATTTCAAGTCCATCGCCTTAACCACTCGGCCACAACAACCATGCACAGCAACGCTCCCATGACTCAGCATTTTCCAGCCTGGATAGTTTCCTCCTCAAAGGAAAGGGCACCTTCTTGTTGTGAGGAAGCACAGCTTCCAACTCTTTTTACCAGAGTCCTTTGAGGGAATTATACTGGAGATGACAAACCTGGAGGGGAAGCGTGTGTTTGGGGACATCTGGAGAGAATTGGACCTGGTAGACCTCCAAGCCTACATGGGTCTGAAAAGGAAGAGCTGTGAGCTCTGTGGCCCCGAGAGACAACAAAACAAGCCTGAGATGCTGCAAATGTGAGGCCTATGTTTGCAAGGCCCACTCTGACCTGAGTGTCAAATGCCACTCATGTGAATGAATTCACATGAACACACACACACACAACTTCATGTTGAGGAGTTTGGTCTCTGGTTTTCTATTTGTTTTTTAGATTACATGTTCATTTTGGAATACATTTTCATGCCTATTTGTATTTTCACAGCAGTTATTCATGTTAACCACTCTGAGACATTTTTTACAGCTAAAGACTGTTAAATAAAAACTTGGTGGTGATTAATGATTTTTGTGCACACTCCATGCAATCCCGTACAGTGCCACTTCTAGCCCTCATTGAGACCATGTGGGTATAAAGTGCCTAATTTAATAATCCAGGCCCTCTCGGCCCTCTGTCTCTGGGCCTTGGTCCATTTGGGGTCACATTGGAGGACAGAGGCCTGCACTGAATGCCAACCGTGCTGCATGAAGTGTTTAACGAGCGGAGTCTGGATGTCTTTCCTCTTTAAAATATTATATCTATGTTGTGTGAACCTGGTTCTAATTGTGTTTCCGGTTTCACCAACATATTGAATGCCACATTGTTTACAAATTATAATGTATATACAATTTTTGGATGAAAAATTTCCTTGATTTGCACTATTGTAAATATTTTTGTTTCTTCTATTAGACACCCAAACTTGCTGGTTAAAGAATTCAGTCTTTGGTACCGGTTTGGGGTCAGATAGTGGTTTGACTTTGGCTTTTACCAGGTAATCCTTCAAATTCTTATTTTTTCTGAATGCAGCAATGATCCTATGGCTGTAGAAGAGTTCCCTTCCTCTCCTGGAGAGCTCAAAGTTATTCTTGATTTCTCTGACCAGTTTCACTGTGGAGGCCGATTATGTTGTGATGAAAGGAATTATGCTGGACACATCATGTGGGGCTTAATTTGGAGGAACTGTTTGAAGCATGTTCTAAGGAAGGTCCTAGAGTACCCTCTGCTGGCCAGTGCGGAGAAGAGTATCCTAGTGGCCTGTTTGAAATCATCAATCTGTGTGCAGATCCTGTGGAACCTAAGTAATTGTGATTTGATAAGACCTGCAAATGTATGTTTAGGATGAAAGCTGTTCTTGTGGAGTAATGCATGTGTATCCGTCTCTTTGAAAAATACTTTAATATCCAGTCTATTGGTTTGATTAAATTTGGGTCCTTTGAATGTTGTTGTTTCCAAAAAGTCTATCGAATTGTGATTTAGACTGGATTTTAGTTTGATGGACGGATTGTAATTATTGAGAGTGTTCAAGAAGAGCTTAAAGTCATCCTCTGAATGTGTCCATATACCCCAGATATCATCTAAGTATCTATAATAATAGATGGGTCTCTTGTCACATTGTTGGAGGGCACCTGTCTCCCAATCTGCCATAAAAATATTGGCATAAGCGGGCGCAAATTTTTTGCCCATCGCTGTGCCTTTAATTTGCAAAAAGAATTGTCCATCGAATTCAAAATCATTGCGGGTCAAATTGATTTCTAATAACTGTAGTAGTTCTTTGTCCGGTCTTTTCTTATCATAATGTTTAGAAAAAATGTTCTTCACTGATTGAATGCCCTCCTGTATGTCTATATTTGTGTAGAGGCTATCAATATCGATAGTAAATAGGATCGAATTTGCTGGAACGTGAAGATTTTTAATTTTTTCAATGAAGTCGTATGTGTCCTTAATATAACCCTGGTGTATGGTGGACAGTGGGTTCAGATAAAAGTCCAAGAACTCTGCTGTCCTGTAGGTTTCACTGCTACAATCAGAGACTATAGGTCGACCAGGGGGGATCTGGAAGGGCTTGCTCCACTTAGCAGGGTCCTTATGTATCTTTGGCAACATGTAAAAACGTCTAGGTCTGGGCTCTGAGTCACCAAGTAAGTCGTTTTTTTGCTTCAAATTGATGAACTTCTTTTCATGTAGTTTATTGATAATTTGGCTCACTAATGGGATGGTGTCCAGATAAATTGGTTTTTGTATTTTGGAATAATACTGTGTATCATTTAATTGTCTATATCCCTCCCACAGGTACTGATCCCGGTCCATAACTACGGCTGTGCTGCCTTTATCGGCCGGTTTAATGATGATGTTTTTGTTATTAATCAATTCTTTGAGAGCCAAATGTTCCTCCCGGGTCAAATTGTGTTTTTCATGCCGGATTTTGAAATGTTTATTAAAATATTTTAAATCTTTTTTTATCAATTCAACAACATGTGGGGGTAGTTGTGCATCGGGAGGGGCCCAAGTAGATGGGGGAGTGAAAGGTTGCGGCGTGCAATTGCCTTTGTCACCATAGAAAGCTGCCAATTTTAATCTTCTATGGTAACACTGTAGGTCGAGTCTAGACTGTTGCCTGATATGTTTTCTATCAATGCCCGCTGTGGGGATAAAACTAAGGCCTCTGTTAAGAAGAGCAAGCTGAGGGGTGGACAGTTTAAACTTATGAGTGAGAACCATCACATTTTTAAACCCCTCCTGCACAGGCAGGTTCATGGGGTTATCTAGTTTAATTCAGAGGTCAGGTGTGTTAACATGGCGGCAGCCGTCTGCCTGGACCAATGAATTTTGTCCTTCTCAGTGCTGAACAGAAGGGGAGACAGTTTGGGAAGATAGTCACAGTTCTCCATGATGTGTCTGTTCAGAGCACTGAGGACCAGGCGTTCCTGCTGCGGGAGAGTCTGACAAAAGTTAAAAGCAGGAATCAGAATTCTGGCCTGGGGGAATTTTGTTTTGGCTGCTTTAATGGCTGCCTGTAATTGTCTGATGGCCGTGACCTGTGACCTTTGGGACCTGTGATTAAGGCCAAAGGCCGGGATAATGGTCTGAGGTGTTGTGGAGCAGGTGGCCTTGTTCAGGAGTGCAGCAGCATGGCGGAAGTTGGCGCCAGGATAGCTGTCCACCTGTAAATCATTGTTTTGAAAAGGAGGGCACCTAGCCAGGTTGGAGTCACCTATGATCAGGTGTGGTTTTCTGATATTCAGGCAGCAATCTTTCATTTTCCGTACCGTGTTGATGTGGCAGGTTGGCCTGCGGGTTGGTGTCATAGCTGGAGATGGTAGGGGAAGCAGAGGGGGCGGAGATGCAGAGTTGTCATCCAATAAGTCGATGAGGTTGACCTCTGGAAGCTGGGGTGCGTTGGTCTGAGGCTGCGGTGGGGAGTCCTGTGGTGATGCAGTGCTGGGTCCTGGTTGTGGTTGGGTGAGTTCCCTCTGTAGAAGCCGCTGTGTTGGTTGAGGTTGTGGTGGTTACAGGTGTGGTGGTTGGAGCTGTGGCGGTTGCCAGGCTCTGGGTGTTGGTGTCAAGCGTCTGTCCATGAAGCTGGGTCTTTGTGAGGAGGATGTTGTGGCCTGTGGTTTGGGAGTCGGTTCCCCCTCCTCTGTGTTTAGGATGGTGATGGTGATGGTGTCCGTATCATGGACCACACATGGGTTCTTAGGAGGGGGGAGTATATGAATTTGAGGGCTGAGGGGGATTTTTGAGAATGTAGTTGAGGGAAGGGGCTGCTGTCTGGCATTGGCTCTCACCTCCCTTTGTTCTTTTGGGTCTGTAGGTGTTCCTTGTGAGGGTTAGGTTGGGGTTAAAACGCAACACTCTGAAGAGTGTTGTGAGGAGCTCTGGCACAAGGTTATCATGGATGTTAAAAAACACTGGGATTTCCTTTTGTTAAAACCATTTATTCATGGTTAAAATATCCTTACATAAGTAAAAACAAAAATATATAATAAAATAAAAAATTGATAAAAGATAAAAAATAAATAAATAAGTAAAAAAAATTAAAAGACGGGGAATGGACCTTCAACACAGGGAGGCCGCGGGAGTTTTGTTTATTATAAAATTCTCCTGGCTGCCATATACACTCCCAACTGTTGTATAAAAAGGGAATAAAATATGTTAAAATGACAATTTCTCCAATAAGAATGAAACTGATGGGAAAAAAAAAAAAAGGGATATCAATTAATAAATACAATTATAGATAAAATATATTTTAGATATGGAACATAGAGATACCGCTATTAAAACATACAAGCACTAAGATAAAAATAAGACAAAACAAGGTTAGTAATGAATAAAATATATAAAAGAAACATGCAATTTATATAAAATGTATGAAAACAAATCACACTTAAATACAATAATATAAGTGCTATAAAAGTGTGCTTAAAAATTTTAGAAACACAGTTAGTAAAATAAATTTTCATCTTACATGCTCGCGGTATCTGTATGTGATAAATAGATTAAATTTAAATTTTTAACAAAAAAGGTCTAATACCATTAATAAATAATAAATAATAAATAATAATATTATGAGTTAAAAATTAAATTGAAAAAATTGTCATACAACCTAAGTTCCCTAACTTTTTATGTGTTTTAAAAGAATCTGTAGGGAGAAATTCATAGACAGTTCAGGAGATTAGTAAAAAAAGTTTTTACTGAAATGTAAATTAAAAAATGGAAATGGTTCCACTAATATTTTTCATTTAAGCCTGTGGGGTCTATTGTTTTTAATAAGTGGATCCATTTCCTCTCCGCTGCTCGTCGCTGTGCCGTGGTCCAATTCCTGTCGCTTTCCAGACCCAGGCTTTGTAAGTTGTGTGGGCCATGGAGTTTAAAATGTGCATATAAAACACTCGTGCCGTTCCCACTATTTATTTTATATATGTGTTGTTTTATTCTTATGTTTAATTCGTTACCCGTCTCCCCAATGTATAAGATATGGCAGGCCTTGCATCTGATTGCATATATAGCATTTCTTGTTTCAGGTTTCAAGGCCTGCCATAGTTTAATGCCTGTTTTTGCCTGTGGGTTAAAAATGTAGGGGAGACGGATAAAATCAATTTCCGATTCCCGAAGCACCTCCTTATTACATTTTGCTTTGTTATTAAAAGCCGTGTGAATTAAAATATCTTTCAAATTCTTGTTACGTCGATAAGCGGAGATCATGCGGCACTCTTTCAGCGCGTCACAGTCCTCCCTCGCCCCTTCAAGGGTTAGGGTTAGGGTTAGGGTTAGGATGGGGGACTTGGTTTCTTCCCCAAGAGGGGAAGAAGGGTTAGGGTTAGGGGGTTAGGGTTAGGGGGGTTAGGGGGTTAGGTTGGGGTTAAAACGCAACACTCTGAAGAGTGTTGTGAGGAGCTCTGGCACAAGGTTATCATGGATGTTAAAAAACACTGGGATTTCCTTTTATTAAAACCATTTATTCATGGTTAAAATATCCTTACATAAGTAAAAACAAAAAAATATATAATAAAATAAAAAATTGATAAAAGAAATAAGTAAAAAAAAAAAAAAAAAATTTTGACGGGGAATGGACCTTCAACACAGGGAGGCCGCGGGAGTTTTGTTTATTATAAAATTCTCCTGGCTGCCATATACACTCCCAACTGTTGTATAAAAAGGGAATAAAATATGTTAAAATGACAATTTCTCCAATAAGAATAAAACTGATGGGAGAAAAAAAAAAAAAGGGATATCAATTAATAAATACAATTATAGATAAAATATATTTTAGATATGGAACATAGAGATACCGCTATTAAAACATACAAGCACTAAGATAAAAATAAGACAAAACAAGGTTAGTAATGAATAAAATATATAAAAGAAACATGCAATTTATATAAAATGTATGAAAACAAATCACACTGAAATACAATAATATAAGTGCTATAAAAGTGTGCTTAAAAATTTTTTAGAAACACAGTTAGTAAAATAAATTTTCATCTTACATGCTCGCGGTATCTGTATGTGATAAATAGATTAAATTTAAATTTTTAACAAAAAAGGTCTAATACCATTAATAAATAATAAATAATAAATAATAATATTATGAGTTAAAAATTAAATTGAAAAAATTGTCATACAACCTAAGTTCCCTAACTTTTTATGTGTTTTAAAAGAATCTGTAGGGAGAAATTCATAGACAGTTCAGGAGATTAGTAAAAAAAGTTTTTACTAAAATGTAAATTAAAAAATGGAAATGGTTCCACTAATATTTTTCATTTAAGCCTGTGGGGTCTATTGTTTTTAATAAGTGGATCCATTTCCTCTCCGCTGCTCGTCGCTGTGCCGTGGTCCAATTCCTGTCGCTTTCCAGACCCAGGCTTTGTAAGTTGTGTGGGCCATGGAGTTTGAAATGTGCATATAAAACACTCGTGCCGTTCCCACTATTCATTTTATATATGTGTTGTTTTATTCTTATGTTTAATTCGTTACCCGTCTCCCCAATGTATAAGATATGGCAGGCCTTGCATCTGATTGCATATATAGCATTTCTTGTTTCAGGTTTCAAGGCCTGCCATAGTTTAATGCCTGTTTTTGCCTGTGGGTTAAAAATGTAGGGGAGACGGATAAAATCAATTTCCGATTCCCGAAGCACCTCCTTATTACATTTTGCTTTGTTATTAAAAGCCGTGTGAATTAAAATATCTTTCAAATTCTTGTTACGTCGATAAGCGGAGATCATGCGGCACTCTTTCAGCGCGTCACAGTCCTCCCTCGCCCCTTCAAAGTTGGTCTTTAGAGTTCTTAAAAACTTTGTGTTGCCATCAGAGTATGTTATAACCATAGGGACGAGGGACAGGCTGGACGGCTGTGTTATGATCTCATCATGTTGTGTGAAGGTGCCGCTTACCTCCGCCTTTATGCTCCTAAGGAAGCGCTTCGAGTAGCCCCTGAGCCTCAGCGCACTAAAAAGGGTTCGGGTGGACTCCTCCACATGCTCCGGGAAGGTGCAGATTCTGTGGAAGCGTATCAACTGGGACTTTATCAGACCCCTGTACGTGTGCTTAGGGTGGAAACTTGATTTATGAAGTAGTGCATGACGATCTGTGTCCTTGAAATATACCTTGGTTGCAAGTTTTTTGCTATGGTCGTCAGAGTCACAGAAGAAGACCCGTGTGTCCAGAAATTCTAGTGTAAGTGGTTGTAGGTTATGTTTGAGTTTGATTTTGGGATGGTGTGTGTTGAGGGTGTGGAAAAATGAAAAAAATTCCATTTCCGACCTGTCCCAAAGACCAAATATATCATCCAAATATCTGAAATACAGTAGAGGTGTTATGGAGGTTTTGCAAAAGGCTGTTGCTTCCCAGTTTGCTAAGTAAATGTCGGCGTATGCTGGTGAATATTTTCTTCCCATAGCACAGCCGCACAGCTGGAGATAGTGTTTGCTGTCAAACATGAAATCGTTTCTGGTGAGTGTGAGTTCTAATAACTGTAGTAGTTCATTATCGGGTCTGGAAGGGTCAGGATGTTTATTGAAAATATTCTGAATGGCAGCAAGGCCGAGTGGAGTTTCTATGTTAGTGTATAGTGAATCTATGTCTATGGAAAAAAGGAGAGTGTGGCTAGGTACCTGCAGGTTTTTTATTTTATTAACAAATGCATATGTATCTTTGATATAACTAGGGTGGAGTTTTGAGAGTGGGTTGATGAAGTGGTCTATGTATTCCGTTATTCTATATGATTCTGATCCGCAGTCACTGACAATAGGGCGGCCGACCGGAACAACAGCAGGGACCGTCCACGTCTGAGGAGGCTTATGGATCTTTGGGAGAAGATAGAAGAGACGGGGCCTGGGCTCATGTGGACCGTCCAAATATTTTTTCTGTTTTGCATTAATATATTTTTTATTGTATAGTGTGTCTGTGATGTTCCTGATTAATATTTGTGTTTCTAATTGTAATGAATGTGAAAGTGGTTTATAATAAATGGTATTGTTTAACTGTCTGAGTACTTCTAATATGTAATTGTTTTTATCCTGTAATACTATTTGTCCCCCTTTGTCTGCTGGTTTGATGATTATATGATTGTTGTTACCTAGTGATTTAATTATTTGTTTTTGTTGTTGTGTTATGTTCTGCTGCCTATGTGGGAGGGGGCGCCATTTTCTGAGTGCTTGTGTGTTTTTATCTATCAACTGTTGGATTTGAGGTGAGATGTTTTCTATATGAGGTTCCCAAAAGGACGGCCCAGTGAAACCTACAGGTTCCCGCCTCTGTGCCCCGTAAAAATGATCCAGGAGTTTCAGCCTCCTATGGAAGACATGGAGGTCCCCCCTGAGCTCCGGCCGGGTTGGAGGTTTGGGTGTAGGTATGAATGTGAGTCCCTTTTCCAGTATCTCCAGCTGTGCGGCTGTTAGGGAGAGTGTAGAGCAGAGGTTAGTTATATTGGAATTAAGGGGGGTTGTATTGGAACACTGACCCCCCGTTAACAGTTTAATTGTTGTGACCAGTAATTGAAGATGAGTGTGGCTGTGTCCTTTGTCCAATGAATTTGGTCCCTGGGACAGGTCTGGAAAAGAAGCGGGTTTATTTCTGAAAGGAAGGTGCATTTGTTGGTTATAATACTGTTCAGTTTGGTGAGAAGTTCCTGTTTTTTGGACTCCAACCTGTCAGAAAAGTTTATTACAGGGATGTAAGTGGTTGCATTTGGAAAAATGGTGTGGCAGGTTTTCAATAGCTGTTGAAGTTGTTTCCAGGTGGTTGTGGTTTCGTGTTCCTGCAGGCAGTTGTTAAGTCCTGCAGATATTACTATGTGTTTTGTATTATGATGAGGTGTGAGTTTCTTTAATATTGTGTTTATGTGATGAAATGTGGCTCCAGGATAGCTGTCAATCTGAATCTTTGGATTAGTGAAGCGTGGGATGCGTGACAGGTTGGAGTCCCCTATAATGAGGGTCTCCTTCTTTACCTCCAACGACCATTCCTGTAGTTTTCTAAATGTACGTGGGTGTGTATGTGGTTCCGGGCGCCCTGGGGAGCCAGGTGGAGCCGCAGAAGCCCTGTTAGAGTTTGAGGTGGATGACTCAGACGTTGAGGAGGAAGTCAACTTGTTGCTTTTCATTTTTTCAACCGTCATCATCGTGTCATTATCCACCTCAGTGGTTTTTTCTCTTTTACAGGGCTCTGTGGCAGACAGCTCTGGCTCCCTCTGCTGTTGGTGTGGTGTGGTGTTTTCTGTGGATGGAGAGGATGAAATAGTGTTACTACAGGGTAGAGCAACGTTACTGATGAACTGTGGTTGCTCTCTGTGAAGACTGTTTGATGAACAGGGAGGCTCGGAGGGGGGGGCCGGAGGGCAAGTACGGGACCCAGCCCGTGCCATTCCGAGACGCTCCAGTTGTTCCTTAGGGACTGGGTGGATAACCACTCTCACCTGGCGTCTCGGGTTTCTTTTTGGCAGCTGGGGCTGAGTCACCGTTTCAGGGTCCTCCGGTATCCCCCCCATCGTACAGGGGTCTGGATGGACAGGTTGTGGGGTTGGGGTAGGTCGGGGAGGAGAAGTAGAACAAGGTGAAATGGGTTTAGTAAGAGAGGAAGGAGAGGAGGGGGATTTGGGAGGATAGAGGGGGGAGGAGAGATGGGGGAGAGGCTTTAGGGCAAGGAGGGGGGAAGGAGGGGGAGAGGAGGAGGGTTTGGGGGGAGGAAGAGGGGTAGTGGGGGAGGGAAGGGAAGGTTTGGGGAGAGGGGAGGTGGTAAGGGAGGAAGGAGAGGAGGAAGGTTGGGGGAGAAGAGGGGAGGGAGGGGGGGGAGAGGTAGTAGGGAGGGGTGCAGGAGAGGTGCAGGGAGGGTTGATGGGAGCAAGAGGTGGGCCGGATGGTTCTGGTAGTGGGGGAAAGTCCAGGGGGGAGAGCCGAAGTGGAGAGGTTTCCCCCTCCGTTTGGGGACCCCTAGCTATCAGGTCCCTCAGTGTGTCAACGGAGGAGGACGTTAACTTCCTCCTGTATCTCGCTCTCCCCCACTGGACAGCTTTATCAAATAATTGTTGGTTGAAATCAGGGAGATTCTCCAGCTCCACAGCAATCAGTGTGTCGTAATGTTCACGTAATATTATCATGTTATTGTGCATCCAGTTGTCCGTGTTCTGTTTAACTTTATGGAATGTAATGTTGTTAGGGGATGATGGCTTAATAAAAGATGTTAATCTATTAACTTTGCGCATCATCCCCTGTGGAAATGTGTTGTTAAGAAATGTGTTATTTAAGATTTCAGAGTGGTGAATTGCCTGGAGTAATTTGAAATATTTTTTGGTTTGTAGATGTATCTCTGTTGATGGTTTATGGGATGTTGTAGGTAGGTTGCTCCGACCTGGCAGGAGAGTCTGGGAGTGACGTGTGTCATTCTCCCTCATCTCCATGCCAGGCGCAGCAGCCAGTGTTGTAAATCCGTTTGTGAGGGTTATTGTCATGAATGCTGTGAAGCTGGAGAAAAAAAAAAAAAAAAAAAAAAAAGGAATTAGGTAATGGAGGAAAAACCCAGCTGATACTAAAACTTCCACAGTGAAAAAACAATTGTCTGCGATCCTAAGAGGGCCAGCAGCAGCCACCCAAATAAAAGAAATCAATTAAATCAATAAAAAATGGTGAGCTAAAACCTGTCAAGTGTGTAGGGGGGGGAAGGGCTCTGATACCACAATAAACTATAAAAAATGGTGACAATAGTACTTATAAATAAAAATACAAGGGGAGTAAGAGGGAGAGTTAAGAGATAAGAAAAAAGAGGAGGGGGGGGGGGGGGGGGGGGCTTTCAAAAAAGGCAAACTGGTTTCATTTCTAGAATAAAAGTAGTGTTAGTAAAAGTCATAAAACGATTAAAAACTCACAGGAAAAGGGCTAGATGGTGTCTTTCAGCTCCAATGTTCCAGTAGGAGGCGGGGGGGCCCTTTTTATGGGCTTTCTCCCCCCGTCACCACACAAACTTCAGTAAAATGAATAAAAGCAGTTCTTTTTAAGGGGAAGTTTGAGGAAGACAATCCGGTGAGTGGTGAGTTTCAGGATATCTTCAGTGTGCACACGCTTTTAAAATCCAATGACTCACCATAAAATGTCCGTTTTCTTGTCCTCCTCCATCATGGTGCTGCTCAATAAGTTTAAGAACACGTTTGCCATAAATTAATATAAAACAATAAAACAAGAGATCTCAACGTTTCGCCATATCACGGCTTCCTCAGGAGATTTGCAAGCCACCTGCCTGACAGGTAGATTTAAATGAAATGTTTGGGGTGGGGCTTAAAAGTCCTTTGTCATGGTTGGGTCCTGTTTGTCATGTGACTTCCTGTCGTGGAAAATTCCTCTGATGCAGTTCCTCTTCTTTGGCAGGTGGCTTGTCAAAATAAAATAAATAAAAAAATAAAAAATAAAAGTGGAGGTCATATGGGTAAGGAAGAGGGAGAAAAATAGTAAAAGACACAAGAGAGGTAAAAACTTTAATAACATAAGGGAGAAAAAATGGGGAGGAGAGATAATCTTTTAATGTCTAAAAGGGTTAGGGTTAGGGTTAGGGTTGGGGTTGGGGTTGGGGTTATGGGTTTTGATTAAATTACTGTGCACTGGCCTACTGATCTGACAAAATGGATGGCTGGATGGAAATAGAAATGGTCCTTCCCATTGGGGACCAGGGTTCGATTCCCAGGCAGAGCACCGGACAGAGAGAAGAGAGTGACCTGCTGCAGGTATCTTTAGCAAGGGGTAGCGGGCCCAGCAAATAAATGAAATAAATATAATAAAAAGATAGAAGAATGAATGTAGAGTTAAAATTGATAGTGATTTTATTTAATATATGAAGAGAATAAAACATAATAAAAAAAAAAAAAAAAAAAATCTTTGGGAGCTGGGAACCGACCCAATTAGGGTCATGAGGATCACCATAGGGAGATGCATAAAATTTTTTTTCTAAAATTCCAAGTCTATTAATGTTTAAAATTGTTAAGAATAAAAAAGTAAAATATGCACCTCCCGTCCGGCGTGGATTCAAACCCCAGTCTGCTGTGTGGCAGACCAGGGCTTAGACCATTGTGCTGTCTCTCCAGGTGGTCCGGAATGGGATCCGCATGACCCAAGACGAATGCAGGAACAGGCTGGGGAGTACCGTACCCAGAGGTGGTGGATGTGGTTTTCCTTGCTTTAGTCATCGTTTAGCCCTCCGGGCACAGTGGTCCCGAGCCTGTGGATCCAAATCTTCTCCGCTCTCTTCCTCTGTCCACAGGTCCAACGGTCGTTGTTTTCTACAACAGTTATTGTGAGGTGCGTGGGGGGATGTAGCTGGAAGTGTTGTACTAGAGGGGTGGCAAGTCGACCTTCCCTAATGTTGTATAGGTGTTGTGAAAGCCGGGTGTGTGCAGAATGTTGTGTTTCTCCTATGTAGTGTTTATTGCAAAGTGTGCAGGTGATTATGTAGACTATATTTGTGGTGGTGATGGAGAAGGAGCCGAGAGTGGGAAATGCTGAGTTACTGAGTGAATTATGGATGAATTTTCTGTTTTTATAGTGATGGCTGTGTGGAAGAGTGGGTGTGGGTCTATGGTCAGTAAATTGTGATCTGGTGAGAAAAGATTGAAGGCTCCGATGTTTCCTATGGGCTGAGATGATTTGGTGGTTATGAAATGCCGGATGTGCAGACTGTAATCTGGAGAAGTTGTGTTTGATGATGCGGTGCAGGGCAGTAGTTTGGTGGGAAAAGGTGGAAACAAAGGGTATCAGTTGTGGTGGTGGAGGAGGGTTGTGGTGTGCTGGTGGGGAATGTCTATGTGGTGAGCTTAGGCCGTACCTGTCCTTGGGGTTGGGGTTAGGATTAGGGCAAGGGGTAGGGGGTAGGTTAGGGTTAGGATAGAGGGATGGGGGTGGGTTAGGGTCAGGGGAGGGGGGTGGGTTAGGATTAGGCCTGGGGTGTGGGGTAGAGGAAGGGTTAGGTTTAGGGTGAGGGAAAGAATGGGGAACAGAGGTAGGGGAGGGGGGGTGGGGGGGGTAGGGATCAGGATGCAAAACCAGATTAGGGTAGGGGGGAGGACTTACCGACGGCCTAAGCTCCTGGACCTGGGGTGAAGAGGAAGTGTGCAGAGGTGGAAAGCGGGAGGGAGAGCGGGTGGGAGCGAGAGAGGCCACTGTGGAGTTTTTAATGGTGCGGAGGAAGCGTTTGGAATAACCTCTGCTGCGTAGGCTATGGAAAAGAATGCTGGTGGCAGTGTGAAAATCCTGAATGTTGCTACTAATGCGAAAAAAACGGATGAGCTGTGATTTTATGATTCCTTTAAATGTATGTTTGGGGTGATAGCTGGATTTATGAAGTAAAGCATGTGTGTCCGTGGGTTTGAAATAAACTTTTGTCTGTAATGTGTTGTGAGTGTTATTGGTGGGCCCGAAAAAAACTGTGGTATCTAGAAAGTTGATATGTGTGGTATTTATTGTGTGTTTAACCGTAATAGAAGGATGATGGTTATTAAGGATGGATATGAATTCTGGAAATTTTGAATGATCATGTGGCCAAATACCAAAAATGTCATCTAAAAACCTGAGGTAGAGTGATGGTTGAAGGGGACATTTGGCTAGGGCTTCTCGCTCCCACTCGCTCATGTAGAGGTTGGCATAGGCCGGGGCGAATCTCTGACCCATGGCTGTCCCGTGGACCTGTAAGTAGAACTGGTTGTTGAAAAGAAAATCATTGTTGTTTAAACAGAGTTCTATTAGTTGTAGGAGTTCTGAGTCAGGGCGTGAGGGATCCGGATTTCTATTGAAGATGGTGCGAAGTGTTTGTAAACCTAGGTGGGTGTTGATGTTAGTGTAGAGGTTATTGATGTCTATGGTGAAGAGAAGTGAGTGGGAAGGGACAGCCATGGGTCTGATAGTGTCGATGAAATGGTATGTGTCCTTGATATAACTGGGATGGCGAGTGGAGAGGGGACCTAGGAAGTGATCAATATACTGAGCGATATGGTAAGTGGAGCTGTTGCAATCAGAGACTATGGGTCTTCCAGGAGGGACCTCAGAGGGAATGGTCCAGGTTTGCGGGTCTTTGTGGATTTTAGGTAACAGATAGAAGTAGCGGGGTCGTGGGTTGTCAGGTCCGAACAGATAGTCTTTTTGTTTTGCTTTAATGTATTTTCTATTGTAAAGGGTCTGAATAATGTTCCTGAGCTTAGTCTGAGTCTGTGGTTGGATTGTCTCGGCAAGGGGTCTGTAGTATGTGGTGTCCGTTAACTGTCTGTTAGCTTCTGTGAGATATTGCTGTCTATCCATGATGATTATTTTGGATCCTTTGTCTGCTGGTTTTATAATGATATTGGGATTACGAATTAGGTCAGTCAGGGCCCTGCGTTCCGGCCCCGTCAGATTGTCAGGGACATCTGTCGGGGGCCGGAAACGCTGGAGGGCCCTTTTATTTTGGTAAATGAGTTGGCGAGTCAGGGGATGGAGAGTGTCGGAGTTTGGTTCCCAGTGAGATGGATGGGTGAAGGGTAGTGGCTGTCGGTCTGGCTGAAGATGGAAGTAGTCAATAATTTTAAGTCGTCTGTGGAATTTGTGAAGGTCCCTCTGAAGTTCCTCCCGGTCCAGTTTGTCGGGGCGTGGAATGAAAGAGAGTCCCCTCTCCAAAAGGGATAGCTGTAAGGGGGAGGGGGTGAAAAGGGTAGAGAGGTTAAGGACATTGGATGGGGAGTTCCACCCCAGGTCCTGTGTGTGTATGTGAGTGTCTGAGTTAGCCTTACAGGTTATTGTAAATTTAGTTGTTGTAACCAGTTTTCAAAGATCAATTTAGCTGTGGTAGGTGTCCAATGAATGTTGTCTTTCTCTGTTACAAAGGTGTCATGTGGGATTTCTGTCAGGAACGGGAAGTGAGTGGTCATGATATTGTTAATAAGTGTAAGATTACCTTTCTGTGCGGGGGTGAGATGGGGTGAGAAGTTCATAATGGGGAAGTAGACATCGGCATTTGGGAAGGTCGACTTCGCCTCACGGAAAAGGGTCCTGAGTTGTTTTGTAGTGGTCTGCCTGGGATCCTGGTCCTTATTGTTGATTCCAATGGAAAAGACCACTATCTTGGTGTTGGGATTGGGTATGGTCTTTTCGAGGACTTTGAGGAAGTGATAGGAATTGGCTCCGGGGTAACTGTCCAGTTGAATTTGCGGGTGGGTATGAGCTGGGATCCGGTTGATGTTTGAGTCTCCGAGAACCAGGACTGGTTTTCTGGGTTTGAACAACCAGTCCTGGATCTTACGGTTGGGGCGTGCAATATGGTATGATGGTCTGTAGAGGGTCTGTCCGGATGATGTGGCGGTTGGAGTGGTGGAAGAGCGGAGAGGTGGAGTGATGGTGGGAAGTCTACCTTCTTTGGTGAGGGCTTGGAGGTGTCCGGCTTGAGTGGCTTCCGATGATGGTGTAATGTTGTGGCAGGGTGACGCTGGGAGGTCTTGCTCTGGTTCCAGGCGGGGGTGTGTTGAGAGAGGAGGGGGAGAGAGGTGAAGAGAGAGGGAGCTAGAAGAGGTAACTATAGGATCGGAGGGTGAGTTGGGTGGGGAGGGATGAGAAATAAGAGATTGCAGAGGGGGTGAGGTGGTTAGAGGAGATGAAGTCTGTTTAGGTGGGGATGGTTGGTCCATGATGAGGGGGGTCTTGGGAGTGTGTGGGGGTGAAGATGGTGCAGCTAGCGGGGGGCCCGCGTCGGACAGTGAAACCCCAGCAGAATTTGTAGGAGAGGGCTCAGAGTGGGTTGAGTTCAGGTTATGGGTAACCTTGTTTGACCCTTTCATCACATTAGCCGTTTCTCTAGCTGTGGTAGGCCTTTTTTCTGGGTTAGGGTTAGGGTTAGGGTTAGGGTTAGGGTTAGGGTTAGGGGGGTTAGGGTTAGGGTTAGGGTTGGGGTTGGGGTTGGGGTTATGGGTTCTGGTTAAATTACTGTGCACTGGCCTACTGATCTGACAAAATGGATGGCTGGATGGAGACAGAAATGGTCCTTCCCATTGGGGACCAGGGTTCGATTCCCAGGCAGAGCACCGGACAGAGAGAAGAGAGTGACCTGCTATAGGTATCTTTAGCAAGGAGTAGCGGGCCCAGCAAATAAATGAAATAAATATAATAAAAAGGTAAAAGAATGGATGTCGAGTTAAAATTGATAGTGATGTATTTAAAATATTAAAAAAAAAAAAAAAAAAAAAAAAAAAAAAACCTTTGGGAGCTGGGAACCGACCCAATTAGGGTCATGAGGATCACCATAGGGAGATGCATAAAAAAATTTTTTTCTAAAATTCCAAGTCTATTAATGTTTAAGATTGTTAAGAATAAAAAAGTAAAATATGCACCCCCCGTCCGGCGTGGATTCGAACCCCAGTCTGCTGTGTGGCAGACCAGGGCTTAGACCATTGTGCTGTCCCTCAAGGTGATCCGGAATGGGATCCGCATGGCCCAAGACGAATGCAGGAACAGGCTGGGGAGTACCGTATCCAGAGGTGGTGGATGTGGTTTTCCTTACTTTAGTCATCGTTTAGCCCTCCGGGCACAGTGGTCCCGAGCCTGTGGATCCAAATCTTCTCCGCTCTCTTCCTCTGTCCACAGGTCCAACGGTCGTTATTTTCTACAACAGTTATTGTGAGGTGCGTGGGGGGATGTAGCTGGAAGTGTTGTACTAGGGGGGTGGCAAGTCGACCTTCCCTAATGTTGTATAGGTGCTGTGAAAGCCGGGTGTGTGCAGAATGTTGTGTTTCTCCTATGTAGTGTTTATTGCAAAGTGTGCAGGTGATTATGTAGACTATATTTGTGGTGGTGATGGAGAAGGAGCCGAGAGTGGGAAATGCTGAGTTACTGAGTGGATTATGGATGAATTTTCTGTTTTTATAGTGATGGCTGTGTGGAAGAGTGGGTGTGGGTCTATGGTCAGTAAATTGTGATCTGGTGAGAAAAGATTGAAGGCTCCGATGTTTCCTATGGGCTGAGATGATTTGGTGGTTATGAAATGCCGGATGTGCAGACTGTAATATGGAGAAGTTGTGTTTGATGATGCGGTGCAGGGCAGTAGTTTGGTGGGAAAAGGTGGAAACAAAGGGTATCAGTTGTGGTGGTGGAGGAGGGTTGTGGTGTGCTGGTGGGGAATGTCTATGTGGTGAGCTTAGGCCGTATCTGTCCTTGGGGTTGGGGTTAGGATTAGGGCAAGGGGTAGGGGGTAGGTTAGGGTTAGGATAGAGGGATGGGGGTGGGTTAGGGTCAGGGGAGGGGGGTGGGTTAGGATTAGGCCTGGGGTGTGGGGTAGGGGAAGGGTTAGGTTTAGGGTGAGGGAAAGAATGGGGAACCGAGGTAGGGGAGGGGGGGTGGGGGGGGTAGGGATCAGGATGCAAAACCAGATTAGGGTAGGGGGGAGGACTTACCGACGGCCTAAGCTCCTGGACCTGGGGTGTAGAGGAAGTGTGCAGAGGTGGAGAGCGGGAGGGAGAGCGGGTGGGAGCGAGAGAGGCCACTGTGGAGTTTTTAATGGTGCGGAGGAAGCGTTTGGAATAACCTCTGCTGCGTAGGCTATGGAAAAGGATGCTGGTGGCAGTGTGAAAATCCTGAATGTTGCTACTAATGCGAAAAAAACGGATGAGCTGTGATTTTATGATTCCTTTAAATGTATGTTTAGGGTGATAGCTGGATTTATGAAGTAAAGCATGTGTGTCCGTGGGTTTGAAATACACTTTTGTCTGTAATGTGTTGTGAGTGTTATTGGTGGGCCCGAAAAAAACTGTGGTATCTAGAAAGTTGATATGTGTAGTATTTATTGTGTATTTAACCGTAATAGAAGGATGATGGTTATTAAGGATGGATATGAATTCTGGAAATTTTGAATGATCATGTGGCCAAATACCAAAAATGTCATCTAGAAACCTGAGGTAGAGTGATGGTTGAAGGGGACATTTGGCTAGGGCTTCTCGCTCCCACTCGCTCATGTAGAGGTTAGCATAGGCCGGGGCGAATCTCTGACCCATGGCTGTCCCGTGGACCTGTAAGTAGAACTGGTTGTTGAAAAGAAAATCATTGTTGTTTAAACAGAGTTCTATTAGTTGTAGGAGTTCTGAGTCAGGGCGTGAGGGATCCGGATTTCTATTGAAGATGGTGCGAAGTGTTTGTAAACCTAGGTGGGTGTTGATGTTAGTGTAGAGGTTATTGATGTCTATGGTGAAGAGAAGTGAGTGGGAAGGGACAGCCATGGCTCTGATAGTGTCGATGAAATGGTATGTGTCCTTGATATAACTGGGATGGCGAGTGGAGAGGGGACCTAGGAAGTGATCAATATACTGAGCGATATGGTAAGTGGAGCTGTTGCAATCAGAGACTATGGGTCTTCCAGGAGGGACCTCAGAGGGAATGGTCCAGGTTTGCGGGTCTTTGTGGATTTTAGGTAACAGATAGAAGTAGCGGGGTCGTGGGTTGTCAGGTCCGAACAGATAGTCTTTTTGTTTTGCTTTAATGTATTTTCTATTGTAAAGGGTCTGAATAATGTTCCTGAGCTTAGTCTGAGTCTGTGGTTGGATTGTCTCGGCAAGGGGTCTGTAGTATGTGGTGTCCGTTAACTGTCTGTTAGCTTCTGTGAGATATTGCTGTCTATCCATGATGATTATTTTAGATCCTTTGTCTGCTGGTTTTATAATGATATTGGGATTACGAATTAGGTCAGTCAGGGCCCTGCGTTCCGGCCCCGTCAGATTGTCAGGGACATCTGTCGGGGGCCGGAAACGCTGGAGGGCCCTTTTGTTTTGGTAAATGAATTGGCGAGTCAGGGGATGGAGAGTGTCGGAGTTTGGTTCCCAGTGAGACGGATGGGTGAAGGGTAGTGGCTGTCGGTCTGGTTGAAGATGGAAGTAGTCAATAATTTTAAGTCGTCTGTGGAATTTGTGAAGGTCCCTCTGAAGTTCCTCCCGGTCCAGTTTGTCGGGGCGTGGAATGAAAGAGAGTCCCCTCTCCAAAAGGGATAGCTGTAAGGGGGAGGGGGTGAAAAGGGTAGAGAGGTTAAGGACATTGGATGGGGAATTCCACCCCAGGTCCTGTGTGTGTATGTGAGTGTCTGAGTTAGCCTTACAGGTTATTGTAAATTTAGTTGTTGTAACCAGTTTTCAAAGATCAATTTAGCTGTGGTAGGTGTCCAATGAATGTTGTCTTTCTCTGTTACAAAGGTGTCATGTGGGATTTCTGTCAGGAACGGGAAGTGAGTGGTCATGATATTGTTAATAAGTGTAAGATTACCTTTCTGTGCGGGGGTGAGATGGGGTGAGAAGTTCATAATGGGGAAGTAGACATCGGCATTTGGGAAGGTCGACTTCGCCTCACGGAAAAGGGTCCTGAGTTGTTTTGTAGTGGTCTGCCTGGGATCCTGGTCCTTATTGTTGATTCCAATGGAAAAGACCACTATCTTGGTGTTGGGATTGGGTATGGTCTTTTCGAGGACTTTGAGGAAGTGATAGGAATTGGCTCCGGGGTAACTGTCCAGTTGAATTTGCGGGTGGGTATGGGCTGGGATCCGGTTGATGTTTGAGTCTCCGAGAAACAGGACTGGTTTTCTGGGTTTGAAAAACCAGTCCTGGATCTTACGGTTGGGGCGTGCAATATGGTATGATGGTCTGTAGAGGGTCTGTCCGGATGATGTGGCGGTTGGAGTGGTGGAAGAGCGGAGAAGTGGAGTGATGGTGGGAAGTCTGCCTTCTTTGGTAAGGGCTTGGAGGTGTCCGGCTTGAGTGGCTTCCGATGATGGTGTAATGTTGTGGCAGGGTGACGCTGGGAGGTCTTGCTCTGGTTCCAGGCGGGGGTGTGTTGAGAGAGGAGGGGGAGAGAGGTGAAGAGAGAGGGAGCTAGAAGAGGTAACTATAGGATCGGAGGGTGAGTTGGGTGGGGAGGGATGAGAAATAAGAGATTGCAGAGGGAGTGAGGTGGTTAGAGGAGATGAAGTCTGTTTAGGTGGGGATGGTTGGTCCATGATGAGGGGGGTCTTGGGAGTGTGTGGGGGTGAAGATGGTGCAGCTAGCGGGGGGCCCGCGTCGGACAGTGAAACCCCAGCAGAATTTGTAGGAGAGGGCTCAGAGTGGGTTGAGTTCAGGTTATGGGTAACCTTGTTTGACCCTTTCATCACGTTAGCCGTTTCTCTAGCTGTGGTAGGCCTTTTTTCTGCGTGGGCCACTGTCCGTCCTGCTGGACCCACCCGGGTCGCTGCACCATCTGTGGGAAGAGAGGAAGTGAGAATAGTGTCAGTGATATGGACAGAGACATTGGAGTGAGTGCTGAGAGTGAGAGTCTGTAGCTCTTCTGAATTATGGACTTGTCGCGGGGAACCGTGGATCTGGGCTGTTGTTTCAAGGATGGTGGTGGGCTTAATGAACTTGATAGCTGGGGAGGTGAGGGGTAGGATAGGGGAGAGAGGTGTGCAGGGAGTGATTGGTTGCTGTTCTTCTTTGGTTGGCAGGGGTCCCCAGGTGACTTTCCGGACCCTGCATTCTTTTGGGGTGGAGGTGGATGGATCCGATGTTGGGTCTGCGGGATGGTTTGTTGTCTTTTCTGGGGGTTTGTTGACTGGTGGTTGTGGTTTGATTGGTCCTCTTCGGGTCAGCTGGGGGTCGGGTGGCATGGTGGTGGTGAATTTTTTGTAGATTGGGTAGGGTGAGGGAAGAGTAGTGGGTTTGGGATTGGTAGTCTGCAGGGGTGTAGTTTGTGTTCCAGTTGAGGTCTGACGGGGGTCTTCTCCTTGGGTTGGTGTGCAGGGGGATGAGGTGGATGGCTTGGTTTCTTCCATTAGTGATTTACGGGGGCCTAAGTAAAGGGACAGTGTGTTGGGGGCAGCTGGTCTGGGCAGGGGGGGATAGTGCTCTTCCGGAATGGTGGGTAGGTTGTTGATTGTAGAAGGCCTCTGTGGACGGTATGGTGGTGAGGTTGCAGTGGCTGGTTGGGATGGTTGTAGGAGTTGCTGTAGTGACTGTAGAGTTTCTGTAGATAGTCTGTTCCCATACCGTTTTCTGGCCCAGCCGGTGGCTATTTGCAGGGCTTGTGGATTGTGGGTGGTTGTATCTGTGTGGGTGGCTATTGTAGTCTGATAGTGTTGCTGTAAAATGGCTATTGTGTTCTGCATCCATTGTGATGTGTTATTATGTATTTTGTTTCTTGTGTCTATGGTGGGTGTAGATGGTTTAATAAAGTCTGTAAGCCGGGTGACCTGTCTTAGCATCCCCGGAGGGAATGTTCCTGTTTGCAGTGCTGTGTCCATTATCTGCTTGTGATGAAATGCCTGGATGAGTTTGAAATAATGTTTACTGGCCTGTCTGGTTTCTGGGTCTGGTGGGTGAAGTAATGGTTGGTGTGTGTTGATGATGGGTCTATGTATGGGTGGTTGTATGTTGATGTTCATGAGTGGGGTGGGTGTGGGTGTGGGTGTGGGTGTATGTGTGTGTGTGGAGGAGCCATTTTGAGCCCCGCTCCTGTGTGTTGACTTACCTCTAAAAATATGGTACATACAGGTGGAGAGCTCTTACCTTCGTTTTGCTGGTGTGGTTAGTCCTGCTGTAGATCAAAGTCCGGTGTTATAGTTGTGGAGGTTGATCTGGAGTTGAGACAGGTGCTTCTGTGTTGGCAGTCCTGTGTTGTTGGTTTAAAAATGGTTCTTGAAGATGAGGGTTATTGTTTGTGCTCCGGGTGGTAGTCCTGATGAACTTGCAGGTTGACAGTTAAAAACGGCAAATAAAAAGAGTCTTTTCTGCCTATTGGTGGGCCGGCAGAGCCCTCCACCAGTGTTTTAAAACCAAACTTTATTAAGTAATTTGATTAAAAACACAAATTAGAACCAATTAAAAAACCACTCAAATCGAGGGTATAAAAGATCTTAATACAATGCAATAAAACCAGAGTAAAAGTCTTACGCATAAGAGCGGGGTCCCGACGTTTCGCAGTATGTGCTGCTTCCTCAGGGGATTAGGGTTAGGGTTAGGGTTAGGGTTAGGGTTTAGGGTTAGGGTTAGGGTTGGGGTTGGGGTTGGGGTTATGAGTTTGGGTTAAAATGCTATGCACTGGCCTACTGGTCTGACAAAATGAATGAATGGCAGAATGGAGAGAGAGGTGGTCCTTCCCACCGGGGAGCAGGGTTCGATCCCCAGGCAGAGCACCGGGCAGAAGGAAGAGAGGGACCTGCCTAAACCACACTTATAAAAGGGGACGGGCCCAGCAAATAAATGAAAATAATAAAAAGTTATAAATATATGTATATATTATATATATTATATTAATAAAATGATAAAACAACGTAGACTAATATAAAAAAAAAAACACACTTGTGTTTGTGGGGAGGGGGGGGCTGGGAACCGTCCCAATTGGAAGCCATGCGGATCACCATCGGGAGGTGCATATGATAATAAAAAAAAAAAAAAAAAAAATAAATAAATAAATAAATAAATAAATAAATAAATAAATAAATAAAAATAAAAAACAAGCATTTATAAATAGTAAAAACATTAGTAAGTTAAAAGAGGGTTTCCTGCCCCTATTTCTATTGTACCAAATACTAAAATTTGTTGGGAATAAAAGAGTAAAATATGCACCTCCCGCCTAGGTGGGGATTCGAACCCCAGTCTGCCGTGTGGCAGACCGGGGCATTAACCATTCTGCTATCTTACCGGTTGTATTGGGATGGGATCCGCCTGGTCCAAGAACAGTGCAGGAACAAGCTCGGGAGGACCATACCCGGAGGTGGTGGATGTAGTTTACCTTCTTTCAGTCATCATTTAGACCTCCAGGCACCGTGGTCCCGAGCTTGTGGATCCAAATCTTCTCCGCTCTCTTCCTCTGCCCACAGGTCCAACGGTCATTGTTTTCTAAAACTGTTATGATGATTTGGGTGGGGGAATGTAGTTGAAAATGCTGTACCAGGGGGGTTGTGAGTCGACCTTCCCCAATGTTATAAAGGTGTTGTGATAGGCGGGTGTGTGTGGAATGTTTTGTTTCTCCTATGTAGTGTTTATTGCAGAGTGTGCATGTAATGATGTAAACTATGTTGGTGGTAGTGATGGAGAAGGAGCCGAGGGTAGGAAAAGCTGTGTTGCTGTATGGATTGTGGATGAATTTTCTGTTCCTGTAATGGTGACTATGTGGAAGTGGGGGTGTAGGTCTATGGTCGGTGAATTGGGATTTGATGAGAATGGATTGAAGGCTCTTGTGTTTCCTGTAGGCTGAGATGATCTTATGGTTATGGAAGGCCGGGTGTTGAGACTGTGTTATAGAAAAGTTTTGTTTGATGATGCGGTGTAAGTGGGTGATTTGGTGAGAGAAAGTTGAGACAAACGGTATCAGACGTGAAGGTGGAGGAGAGTTGTGATGAGTAGGTGGGGTGTGTGTAGGGGGTGAGCTTGGGCCGTAGCTGTCCTTGGGGTTGGGGTAGGGAAAGGGATACAAATCCTGGTTCAAATGGGGGTTAGGGAGGGAGTGAGGGGTAGGGGGTGGGTTAGGATTAGGGCAGGGGGTGGGGGGTAGGTTAGGGTTAGGGTAAGGGGACAGGGATGGGTTAGGGTGAGGAGATGGGAATGGGTAGAGGTTAGGTTTAAGGTGAGGGAAGGGATAAGGGTCAGGAGTGGAGGAAGGGTAGAGGTGGTGTGATGGGTAGGGAACAGGATACAAACCTTGGGTTTGGTGGTGGGGAGGACTTACCGACGGCCCAAGCTCACGGACCTGGGGTGAGGGGAGAGAGTGGGGAGTTGGAGAGAGGGAGGGAGAGCGAGTGGGAGCGAGAGAAGCCAGTGTGGAATTTTTTATGGAACGGAGGAATCGTTTGGAATAGCCTCTAGGGCGTAAACTGCTAAAAAGGGTACTGGTGGCTGTGTGAAAGTCCTGAATGTTGCTACAGATACGAAAAAAACGGATGATTTGTGACTTTATAATTCCCTTAAAAGTGTGTTTAGGATGGTAACTGGATTTATGGAGTAATGAATGGGTATCTGTGGGTTTGAAATAGACTTTTGTCTGTAGTGTTTTGTGGGTGGTGTTGGTAGGCCTGAAAAAAACTGTGGTGTCTAGAAAATTGATATGTGTTGTATCTATTGTGTATTTTACAGTAATGGAAGGATGATGGCTATTGAGAATGGAGATGAATTCTGAAAATTTGGACTGTTCGTGGGGCCAGATACCGAAAATGTCATCTAAAAACCTGAGGTAGAGTGATGGTTGAAGGGGACATTTGGCTAGGGCTTCTCGCTCCCACTCGCTCATGTAGAGGTTGGCATAGGCCGGGGCGAATCTCTGACCCATGGCTGTCCCGTGGACCTGTAAGTAGAACTGGTTGTTGAAAAGAAAATCATTGTTGTTTAGACAGAGTTCTATTAGTTGTAGGAGTTCTGAGTCAGGGCGTGAGGGATCCGGATTTCTATTGAAGATGGTGCGAAGTGTTTGTAAGCCTAGGTGGGTGTTGATGTTAGTGTAGAGGTTATTGATGTCTATGGTGAAGAGAAGTGAGTGGGAAGGGACAGCCATGGGTCTGATAGTGTCGATGAAATGGTATGTGTCCTTGATATAACTGGGATGACGAGTGGAGAGGGGACCTAGGAAGTGATCAATATACTGAGCGATATGGTAAGTGGAGCTGTTGCAATCAGAGACTATGGGTCTTCCAGGAGGAACCTCAGAGGGAATGGTCCAGGTTTGCGGGTCTTTGTGGATTTTAGGTAACAGATAGAAGTAGCGGGGTCGTGGGTTGTCAGGTCCGAACAGATAATCTTTTTGTTTTGCTTTAATGTATTTTCTATTGTAAAGGGTCTGAATAATGTTCCTGAGCTTAGTCTGAGTCTGTGGTTGGATTGTCTCGGCAAGGGGTCTGTAGTATGTGGTGTCCGTTAACTGTCTGTGAGCTTCTGTGAGATATTGCTGTCTATCCATGATGATTATTTTAGATCCTTTGTCTGCTGGTTTTATAATGATATTGGGATTACGAATTAGGTCAGTCAGGGCCCTGCGTTCCGGCCCCGTCAGATTGTCAGGGACATCTGTCGGGGGCCGGAAACGCTGGAGGGCCCTTTTGTTTTGGTAAATGAGTTGGCGAGTCAGGGGATGGAGAGTGTCGGAGTTTGGTTCCCAGTGAGATGGATGGGTGAAGGGTAGTGGCTGTCGGTCTGGTTGAAAATGGAAGTAGTCAATAATTTTAAGTCGTCTGTGGAATTTGTGAAGGTCCCTCTGAAGTTCCTCCCGGTCCAGTTTGTCGGGGCGTGGAATGAAAGAGAGTCCCCTCTCCAAAAGGGATAGCTGTAAGGAGGAGGGGGTGAAAAGGGTAGAGAGGTTAAGGACATTGGATGGGGAATTCCACCCCAGGTCCTGTGTGTGTATGTGAGTTTCTGAGTTAGCCTTACAGGTTATTGTAAATTTAGTTGTTGTAACCAGTTTTCAAAGATCAATTTAGCTGTGGTAGGTGTCCAATGAATGTTGTCTTTCTCTGTTACAAAGGTGTCATGTGGGATTTCTGTCAGGAACGGGAAGTGAGTGGTCATGATATTGTTAATAAGTGTAAGATTACCTTTCTGTGCGGGGGTGAGATGGGGTGAGAAGTTCATAATGGGGAAGTAGACATCGGCATTTGGGAAGGTCGACTTCGCCTCACGGAAAAGGGTCCTGAGTTGTTTTGTAGTGGTCTGCCTGGGATCCTGGTCCTTATTGTTGATTCCAATGGAAAAGACCACTATCTTGGTGTTGGGATTGGGTATGGTCTTTTCGAGGACTTTGAGGAAGTGATAGGAATTGGCTCCGGGGTAACTGTCCAGTTGAATTTGCGGGTGGGTATGGGCTGGGATCCGGTTGATGTTTGAGTCTCCGAGAACCAGGACTGGTTTTCTGGGTTTGAAAAACCAGTCCTGGATCTTACGGTTGGGGCGTGCAATATGGTATGATGGTCTGTAGAGGGTCTGTCCGGATGATGTGGCGGTTGGAGTGGTGGAAGAGCGGAGAGGTGGAGTGATGGTGGGAAGTCTGCCTTCTTTGGTAAGGGCTTGGAGGTGTCCGGCTTGAGTGGCTTCCGATGATGGTGTAATGTTGTGGCAGGGTGACGCTGGGAGGTCTTGCTCTGGTTCCAGGCGGGGGTGTGTTGAGAGAGGAGGGGGAGAGAGGTGAAGAGAGAGGGAGCTAGAAGAGGTAACTATAGGATCGGAGGGTGAGTTGGGTGGGGAGGGATGAGAAATAAGAGATTGCAGAGGGAGTGAGGTGGTTAGAGGAGATGAAGTCTGTTTAGGTGGGGATGGTTGGTCCATGATGAGGGGGGTCTTGGGAGTGTGTGGGGGTGAAGATGGTGCAGCTAGCGGGGGGCCCGCGTCGGACAGTGAAACCCCAGCAGAATTTGTAGGAGAGGGCTCAGAGTGGGTTGAGTTCAGGTTATGGGTAACCTTGTTTGACCCTTTCATCACGTTAGCCGTTTCTCTAGCTGTGGTAGGCCTTTTTTCTGCGTGGGCCACTGTCCGTCCTGCTGGACCCACCCGGGTCGCTGCACCATCTGTGGGAAGAGAGGAAGTGAGAATAGTGTCAGTGATATGGACAGAGACATTGGAGTGAGTGCTGAGAGTGAGAGTCTGTAGCTCTTCTGAATTATGGACTTGTCGCGGGGAACCGTGGATCTGGGCTGTTGTTTCAAGGATGGTGGTGGGCTTAATGAACTTGATAGCTGGGGAGGTGAGGGGTAGGATAGGGGAGAGAGGTGTGCAGGGAGTGATTGGTTGCTGTTCTTCTTTGGTTGGCAGGGGTCCCCAGGTGACTTTCCGGACCCTGCATTCTTTTGGGGTGGAGGTGGATGGATCCGATGTTGGGTCTGCGGGATGGTTTGTTGTCTTTTCTGGGGGTTTGTTGACTGGTGGTTGTGGTTTGATTGGTCCTCTTCGGGTCAGCTGGGGGTCGGGTGGCATGGTGGTGGTGAATTTTTTGTAGATTGGGTAGGGTGAGGGAAGAGTAGTGGGTTTGGGATTGGTAGTCTGCAGGGGTGTAGTTTGTGTTCCAGTTGAGGTCTGACGGGGGTCTTCTCCTTGGGTTGGTGTGCAGGGGGATGAGGTGGATGGCTTGGTTTCTTCCATTAGTGACTTACGGGGGCCTAAGTAAAGGGACAGTGTGTTGGGGGCAGCTGGTCTGGGCAGGGGGGGATAGTGCTCTTCCGGAATGGTGGGTAGGTTGTTGATTGTAGAAGGCCTCTGTGGACGGTATGGTGGTGAGGTTGCAGTGGCTGGTTGGGATGGTTGTAGGAGTTGCTGTAGTGACTGTAGAGTTTCTGTAGATAGTCTGTTCCCATACCGTTTTCTGGCCCAGCCGGTGGCTATTTGCAGGGCTTGTGGATTGTGGGTGGTTGTATCTGTGTGGGTGGCTATTGTAGTCTGATAGTGTTGCTGTAAAATGGCTATTGTGTTCTGCATCCATTGTGATGTGTTATTATGTATTTTGTTTCTTGTGTCTATGGTGGGTGTAGATGGTTTAATAAAGTCTGTAAGCCGGGTGACCTGTCTTAGCATCCCCGGAGGGAATGTTCCTGTTTGCAGTGCTGTGTCCATTATCTGCTTGTGATGAAATGCCTGGATGAGTTTGAAATAATGTTTACTGGCCTGTCTGGTTTCTGGGTCTGGTGGGTGAAGTAATGGTTGGTGTGTGTTGATGATGGGTCTATGTATGGGTGGTTGTATGTTGATGTTCATGAGTGGGGTGGGTGTGGGTGTGGGTGTGGGTGTATGTGTGTGTGTGGAGGAGCCATTTTGAGCCCCGCTCCTGTGTGTTGACTTACCTCTAAAAATATGGTACATACAGGTGGAGAGCTCTTACCTTCGTTTTGCTGGTGTGGTTAGTCCTGCTGTAGATCAAAGTCCGGTGTTATAGTTGTGGAGGTTGATCTGGAGTTGAGACAGGTGCTTCTGTGTTGGCAGTCCTGTGTTGTTGGTTTAAAAATGGTTCTTGGAGATGAGGGTTATTGTTTGTGCTCCGGGTGGTAGTCCTGATGAACTTGCAGGTTGACAGTTAAAAACGGCAGATAAAAAGAGTCTTTTCTGCCTATTGGTGGGCCGGCAGAGCCCTCCACCAGTGTTTTAAAACCAAACTTTATTAAGTAATTTGATTAAAAACACAAATTAGAACCAATTAAAAAACCACTCAAATCGAGGGTATAAAAGATCTTAATACAATGCAATAAAACCAGAGTAAAAGTCTTACGCATAAGAGCGGGGTCCCGACGTTTCGCAGGTGTACTGCTTCCTCAGGGGATTTTTCAATAATGGCTCCTCAGGTGCTTTAAAAGCTGTTGAGGGAGGGAGCTTAGTCCCTCCCCAACAGGAAGTGCATGTGTGTGTGTGTGTGTGTGTGTCATGTGTTGATTGGTTAGGTGTGTGGGTGTGTGGGGAATTCTGGAGGGAAAACATGTGTTCGAATCTGGTTGGTCGGTTTTGGAGGGAAAAGTTATGGTTGAAGTGAGGATGGGTGTTGGGTTGAGATGGTTTTGTATGCGAATTGTCTGAATATGTAGCTCACCTGGCTGGGCCAGGGTCGGCACCCGGGCGACAGCGGTTCGACTCCCGACCGGAGCAATCCAACGAGGGTTTTTATTGTAGGTGGATCCGGATGAAGGTGTGCGGAGGTCTTCTTTTGAGGAATGGTGTTCTTGAGGTAGGGAGGTAATGGTTCAGTTGATTATTTCTTGCGGGAGTCCGGTTGAAAGGTTGAGGTGAAGGAATGCAGATCAGTGGCACTGGCTGGGTTAGGGTTGGGGTTGGGGTTGGGGTTATGAGTTTGGGTTAAAATGCTATGCACTGGCCTACTGGTCTGACAAAATGAATGAATGGCAGAATGGAGAGAGAGGTGGTCCTTCCCACCGGGGAGCAGGGTTCGATCCCCAGGCAGAGCACCGGGCAGAAGGAAGAGAGGGACCTGCCTAAACCACACTTATAAAAGGGGACGGGCCCAGCAAGAGGGGGTTAGGGTTAGGGTTAGGGTTGGGTTAGGGTTAGGGTTAGGGTTAGGGGGGGGGGTTAGGGGGTTAGGGGGTTAGGGTTAGGGTTAGGTGAGGGAAAAGAAAGGGCCATCCCCTGAGGGGATAGTCCTGGGGCACTCGCACTTCCCGGGGGGCCCCCCAGTCCCTTCCCCGGCTAAGTAATGTTTTTATGTTTTATATACATTTTTTTGTATTAGGGGGTTAGGGTTAGGGGGGGGGGGTTAGGGTTAGGGTTAGGGTTGGGGTTGGGGTTGGGGTTATGGGTTCTGGTTAAATTACTGTGCACTGGCCTACTGATCTGACAAAATGGATGGCTGGATGGAAACAGAAATGGTCCTTCCCATGGGGGACCAGGGTTCGATTCCCAGGCAGAGCACCGGACAGAGAGAAGAGAGTGACCTGCTATAGGTATCTTTAGCAAGGGGTAGCGGGCCCAGCAAATAAATGAAATAAATATAATAAAAAGATAAAAGAATGAATGTCGAGTTAAAATTAATAGTGATGTATTTAAAATATAAAAAAAAAAAAAAAAAAAATCTTTGGGAGCTGGGAACCGACCCAATTAGGGTCATGAGGATCACCATAGGGAGATGCATAAAAAATTTTTTTTCTAAAATTCCAGGTCTATTAATGTTTAAGATTGTTAAGAATAAAAAAGTAAAATATGCACCCCCCGTCCGGCGTGGATTCGAACCCCAGTCTGCTGTGTGGCAGACCAGGGCTTAGACCATTGTGCTATCTCTCAAGGTGATCTGGAATGGGATCCGCATGGCCCAAGACGAATGCAGGAACAGGCTGGGGAGTACCGTATCCAGAGGTGGTGGATGTGGTCTTCCTTACTTTAGTCATCGTTTAGCCCTCCGGGCACAGTGGTCCCGAGCCTGTGGATCCAAATCTTCTCCGCTCTCTTCCTCTGTCCACAGGTCCAACGGTCGTTATTTTCTACAACAGTTATTGTGAGGTGCGTGGGGGGATGTAGCTGGAAGTGTTGTACTAGGGGGGTGGCAAGTCGACCTTCCCTAATGTTGTATAGGTGTTGTGAAAGCCGGGTGTGTGCAGAATGTTGTGTTTCTCCTATGTAGTGTTTATTGCAAAGTGTGCAGGTGATTATGTAGACTATATTTGTGGTGGTGATGGAGAAGGAGCCGAGAGTGGGAAAGGCTGAGTTACTGAGTGAATTATGGATGAATTTTCTGTTTTTATAGTGATGGCTGTGTGGAAGAGTGGGTGTGGGTCTATGGTCAGTAAATTGTGATCTGGTGAGAAAAGATTGAAGGCTCCGATGTTTCCTATGGGCTGAGATGATTTGGTGGTTATGAAATGCCGGATGTGCAGACTGTAATATGGAGAAGTTGTGTTTGATGATGCGGTGCAGGGCAGTAGTTTGGTGGGAAAAAGTGGAAACAAAGGGTATCAGTTGTGGTGGTGGAGGAGGGTTGTGGTGTGCTGGTGGGGAATGTCTATGTGGTGAGCTTAGGCCGTATCTGTCCTTGGGGTTGGGGTTAGGATTAGGGCAAGGGGTAGGGGGTAGGTTAGGGTTAGGATAGAGGGATGGGGGTGGGTAAGGGTCAGGGGAGGGGGGTGGGTTAGGGTCAGGGGAGGGGGGTGGGTTAGGGTCAGGGGAGGGGGGTGGGTTAGGATTAGGCCTGGGGTGTGGGGTAGAGGAAGGGTTAGGTTTAGGGTGAGGGAAAGAATGGGGAACAGAGGTAGGGGAGGGGGGGTGGGGGGGGTAGGGATCAGGATGCAAAACCAGATTAGGGTAGGGGGGAGGACTTACCGACGGCCTAAGCTCCTGGACCTGGGGTGAAGAGGAAGTGTGCACAGGTGGAGAGGGGGAGGGAGAGCGGGTGGGAGCGAGCGAGGCCACTGTGGAGTTTTTAATGGTGCGGAGGAAGCGTTTGGAATAACCTCTGCTGCGTAGGCTATGGAAAAGAATGCTGGTGGTAGTGTGAAAATCCTGAATGTTGCTACTAATGCGAAAAAAACGGATGAGCTGTGATTTTATGATTCCTTTAAATGTATGTTTGGGGTGATAGCTGGATTTATGAAGTAAAGCATGTGTGTCCGTAGGTTTGAAATAAACTTTTGTCTGTAATGTGTTGTGAGTGTTATTGGTGGGCCCGAAAAAAACTGTGGTATCTAGAAAGTTGATATGTGTACTATTTATTGTGTATTTAACCGTAATAGAAGGATGATGGTTATTAAGGATGGATATGAATTCTGGAAATTTTGAATGATCATGTGGCCAAATACCAAAAATGTCATCTAGAAACCTGAGGTAGAGTGATGGTTGAAGGGGACATTTGGCTAGGGCTTCTCGCTCCCACTCGCTCATGTAGAGGTTAGCATAGGCCGGGGCGAATCTCTGACCCATGGCTGTCCCGTGGACCTGTAAGTAGAACTGGTTGTTGAAAAGAAAATCATTGTTGTTTAAACAGAGTTCTATTAGTTGTAGGAGTTCTGAGTCAGGGCGTGAGGGATCCGGATTTCTATTGAAGATGGTGCGAAGTGTTTGTAAACCTAGGTGGGTGTTGATGTTAGTGTAGAGGTTATTGATGTCTATGGTGAAGAGAAGTGAGTGGGAAGGGACAGCCATGGCTCTGATAGTGTCGATGAAATGGTATGTGTCCTTGATATAACTGGGATGGCGAGTGGAGAGGGGACCTAGGAAGTGATCAATATACTGAGCGATATGGTAAGTGGAGCTGTTGCAATCAGAGACTATGGGTCTTCCAGGAGGGACCTCAGAGGGAATGGTCCAGGTTTGCGGGTCTTTGTGGATTTTAGGTAACAGATAGAAGTAGCGGGGTCGTGGGTTGTCAGGTCCGAACAGATAGTCTTTTTGTTTTGCTTTAATGTATTTTCTATTGTAAAGGGTCTGAATAATGTTCCTGAGCTTAGTCTGAGTCTGTGGTTGGATTGTCTCGGCAAGGGGTCTGTAGTATGTGGTGTCCGTTAACTGTCTGTTAGCTTCTGTGAGATATTGCTGTCTATCCATGATGATTATTTTAGATCCTTTGTCTGCTGGTTTTATAATGATATTGGGATTACGAATTAGGTCAGTCAGGGCCCTGCGTTCCGGCCCCGTCAGATTGTCAGGGACATCTGTCGGGGGCCGGAAACGCTGGAGGGCCCTTTTGTTTTGGTAAATGAATTGGCGAGTCAGGGGATGGAGAGTGTCGGAGTTTGGTTCCCAGTGAGACGGATGGGTGAAGGGTAGTGGCTGTCGGTCTGGTTGAAGATGGAAGTAGTCAATAATTTTAAGTCGTCTGTGGAATTTGTGAAGGTCCCTCTGAAGTTCCTCCCGGTCCAGTTTGTCGGGGCGTGGAATGAAAGAGAGTCCCCTCTCCAAAAGGGATAGCTGTAAGGGGGAGGGGGTGAAAAGGGTAGAGAGGTTAAGGACATTGGATGGGGAATTCCACCCCAGGTCCTGTGTGTGTATGTGAGTGTCTGAGTTAGCCTTACAGGTTATTGTAAATTTAGTTGTTGTAACCAGTTTTCAAAGATCAATTTAGCTGTGGTAGGTGTCCAATGAATGTTGTCTTTCTCTGTTACAAAGGTGTCATGTGGGATTTCTGTCAAGAACGGGAAGTGAGTGGTCATGATATTGTTAATAAGTGTAAGATTACCTTTCTGTGCGGGGGTGAGATGGGGTGAGAAGTTCATAATGGGGAAGTAGACATCGGCATTTGGGAAGGTCGACTTCGCCTCACGGAAAAGGGTCCTGAGTTGTTTTGTAGTGGTCTGCCTGGGATCCTGGTCCTTATTGTTGATTCCAATGGAAAAGACCACTATCTTGGTGTTGGGATTGGGTATGGTCTTTTCGAGGACTTTGAGGAAGTGATAGGAATTGGCTCCGGGGTAACTGTCCAGTTGAATTTGCGGGTGGGTATGGGCTGGGATCCGGTTGATGTTTGAGTCTCCGAGAAACAGGACTGGTTTTCTGGGTTTGAAAAACCAGTCCTGGATCTTACGGTTGGGGCGTGCAATATGGTATGATGGTCTGTAGAGGGTCTGTCCGGATGATGTGGCGGTTGGAGTGGTGGAAGAGGGGAGAGGTGGAGTGATGGTGGGAAGTCTGCCTTCTTTGGTAAGGGCTTGGAGGTGTCCGGCTTGAGTGGCTTCCGATGATGGTGTAATGTTGTGGCAGGGTGACGCTGGGAGGTCTTGCTCTGGTTCCAGGCGGGGGTGTGTTGAGAGAGGAGGGGGAGAGAGGTGAAGAGAGAGGGAGCTAGAAGAGGTAACTATAGGATCGGAGGGTGAGTTGGGTGGGGAGGGATGAGAAATAAGAGATTGCAGAGGGAGTGAGGTGGTTAGAGGAGATGAAGTCTGTTTAGGTGGGGATGGTTGGTCCATGATGAGGGGGGTCTTGGGAGTGTGTGGGGGTGAAGATGGTGCAGCTAGCGGGGGGCCCGCGTCGGACAGTGAAACCCCAGCAGAATTTGTAGGAGAGGGCTCAGAGTGGGTTGAGTTCAGGTTATGGGTAACCTTGTTTGACCCTTTCATCACGTTAGCCGTTTCTCTAGCTGTGGTAGGCCTTTTTTCTGCGTGGGCCACTGTCCGTCCTGCTGGACCCACCCGGGTCGCTGCACCATCTGTGGGAAGAGAGGAAGTGAGAATAGTGTCAGTGATATGGACAGAGACATTGGAGTGAGTGCTGAGAGTGAGAGTCTGTAGCTCTTCTGAATTATGGACTTGTCGCGGGGAACCGTGGATCTGGGCTGTTGTTTCAAGGATGGTGGTGGGCTTAATGAACTTGATAGCTGGGGAGGTGAGGGGTAGGATAGGGGAGAGAGGTGTGCAGGGAGTGATTGGTTGCTGTTCTTCTTTGGTTGGCAGGGGTCCCCAGGTGACTTTCCGGACCCTGCATTCTTTTGGGGTGGAGGTGGATGGATCCGATGTTGGGTCTGCGGGATGGTTTGTTGTCTTTTCTGGGGGTTTGTTGACTGGTGGTTGTGGTTTGATTGGTCCTCTTCGGGTCAGCTGGGGGTCGGGTGGCATGGTGGTGGTGAATTTTTTGTAGATTGGGTAGGGTGAGGGAAGAGTAGTGGGTTTGGGATTGGTAGTCTGCAGGGGTGTAGTTTGTGTTCCAGTTGAGGTCTGACGGGGGTCTTCTCCTTGGGTTGGTGTGCAGGGGGATGAGGTGGATGGCTTGGTTTCTTCCATTAGTGATTTACGGGGGCCTAAGTAAAGGGACAGTGTGTTGGGGGCAGCTGGTCTGGGCAGGGGGGGATAGTGCTCTTCCGGAATGGTGGGTAGGTTGTTGATTGTAGAAGGCCTCTGTGGACGGTATGGTGGTGAGGTTGCAGTGGCTGGTTGGGATGGTTGTAGGAGTTGCTGTAGTGACTGTAGAGTTTCTGTAGATAGTCTGTTCCCATACCGTTTTCTGGCCCAGCCGGTGGCTATTTGCAGGGCTTGTGGATTGTAGGTGGTTGTATCTGTGTGGGTGGCTATTGTAGTCTGATAGTGTTGCTGTAAAATGGCTATTGTGTTCTGCATCCATTGTGATGTGTTATTATGTATTTTGTTTCTTGTGTCTATGGTGGGTGTAGATGGTTTAATAAAGTCTGTAAGCCGGGTGACCTGTCTTAGCATCCCCGGAGGGAATGTTCCTGTTTGCAGTGCTGTGTCCATTATCTGCTTGTGATGAAATGCCTGGATGAGTTTGAAATAATGTTTACTGGCCTGTCTGGTTTCTGGGTCTGGTGGGTGAAGTAATGGTTGGTGTGTGTTGATGATGGGTCTATGTATGGGTGGTTGTATGTTGATGTTCATGAGTGGGGTGGGTGTGGGTGTGGGTGTGGGTGTATGTGTGTGTGTGGAGGAGCCATTTTGAGCCCCGCTCCTGTGTGTTGACTTACCTCTAAAAATATGGTACATACAGGTGGAGAGCTCTTACCTTCGTTTTGCTGGTGTGGTTAGTCCTGCTGTAGATCAAAGTCCGGTGTTATAGTTGTGGAGGTTGATCTGGAGTTGAGACAGGTGCTTCTGTGTTGGCAGTCCTGTGTTGTTGGTTTAAAAATGGTTCTTGAAGATGAGGGTTATTGTTTGTGCTCCGGGTGGTAGTCCTGATGAACTTGCAGGTTGACAGTTAAAAACGGCAAATAAAAAGAGTCTTTTCTGCCTATTGGTGGGCCGGCAGAGCCCTCCACCAGTGTTTTAAAACCAAACTTTATTAAGTAATTTGATTAAAAGCACAAATTAGAACCAATTAAAAAACCACTCAAATCGAGGGTATAAAAGATCTTAATACAATGCAATAAAACCAGAGTAAAAGTCTTACGCATAAGAGCGGGGTCCCGACGTTTCGCAGTATGTGCTGCTTCCTCAGGGGATTTACAATGATGGCTCCTCGTGTGCATTAAAAGCTGTTGAGGGAGGGAGGTTAGTCCCTCCCCCAACAGGAAGTGTGTGTGTGTGTGTCATGTGGTGATTGGTTAGGTGTGTGGGTGTGTGGAGTGTTCTGGAGGGAAAAGATGTGTACAAATCTGATTGGCTGATTTTGGAGGGAATTGTTCTGGTTGAGGTTAGGTGAGTGTCTGGTTGGAGTTGATGTTTGGTGTAGAGTGTCTAAGTGTGTAGCTCACCTAGCCGGGCCATGGTCGGGAAGCGGGAGACAGTGGGTCGACTCCAGGCTGGGGCAATGCTTGGAGTCCTCTTGTTGGTGGTGGATCCAGGTGGAAGGTGCAAAAAAGTCCTGTTTTTTGTTGTGGTAGTGGTTCTGTTGGTCATTTGTTTTTCTTGATGTCCAGGGTAGGTTGGAGTGAGCGAAAGTAGATCAGTGGCACTGGCTGGGTTAGGGTTGGGGTTGGGGTTGGGGTTATGGGTTCTGGTTAAATTACTGTGCACTGGCCTACTGATCTGACAAAATGGATGGCTGGATGGAAACAGAAATGGTCCTTCCCATGGGGGACCAGGGTTCGATTCCCAGGCAGAGCACCGGACAGAGAGAAGAGAGTGACCTGCTATAGGTATCTTTAGCAAGGGGTAGCGGGCCCAGCAAATAAATGAAATAAATATAATAAAAAGATAAAAGAATGAATGTCGAGTTAAAATTAATAGTGATGTATTTAAAATATAAAAAAAAAAAAAAAAAAAAAAAAAAAAAAAATCTTTGGGAGCTGGGAACCGACCCAATTAGGGTCATGAGGATCACCATAGGGAGATGCATAAAAAATTTTTTTTCCTAAAATTCCAGGTCTATTAATGTTTAAGATTGTTAAGAATAAAAAAGTAAAATATGCACCCCCCGTCCGGCGTGGATTCGAACCCCAGTCTGCTGTGTGGCAGACCAGGGCTTAGACCATTGTGCTATCTCTCAAGGTGATCTGGAATGGGATCCGCATGGCCCAAGACGAATGCAGGAACAGGCTGGGGAGTACCGTATCCAGAGGTGGTGGATGTGGTCTTCCTTACTTTAGTCATCGTTTAGCCCTCCGGGCACAGTGGTCCCGAGCCTGTGGATCCAAATCTTCTCCGCTCTCTTCCTCTGTCCACAGGTCCAACGGTCGTTATTTTCTACAACAGTTATTGTGAGGTGCGTGGGGGGATGTAGCTGGAAGTGTTGTACTAGGGGGGTGGCAAGTCGACCTTCCCTAATGTTGTATAGGTGTTGTGAAAGCCGGGTGTGTGCAGAATGTTGTGTTTCTCCTATGTAGTGTTTATTGCAAAGTGTGCAGGTGATTATGTAGACTATATTTGTGGTGGTGATGGAGAAGGAGCCGAGAGTGGGAAAGGCTGAGTTACTGAGTGAATTATGGATGAATTTTCTGTTTTTATAGTGATGGCTGTGTGGAAGAGTGGGTGTGGGTCTATGGTCAGTAAATTGTGATCTGGTGAGAAAAGATTGAAGGCTCCGATGTTTCCTATGGGCTGAGATGATTTGGTGGTTATGAAATGCCGGATGTGCAGACTGTAATATGGAGAAGTTGTGTTTGATGATGCGGTGCAGGGCAGTAGTTTGGTGGGAAAAAGTGGAAACAAAGGGTATCAGTTGTGGTGGTGGAGGAGGGTTGTGGTGTGCTGGTGGGGAATGTCTATGTGGTGAGCTTAGGCCGTATCTGTCCTTGGGGTTGGGGTTAGGATTAGGGCAAGGGGTAGGGGGTAGGTTAGGGTTAGGATAGAGGGATGGGGGTGGGTAAGGGTCAGGGGAGGGGGGTGGGTTAGGGTCAGGGGAGGGGGGTGGGTTAGGGTCAGGGGAGGGGGGTGGGTTAGGATTAGGCCTGGGGTGTGGGGTAGAGGAAGGGTTAGGTTTAGGGTGAGGGAAAGAATGGGGAACAGAGGTAGGGGAGGGGGGGTGGGGGGGGTAGGGATCAGGATGCAAAACCAGATTAGGGTAGGGGGGAGGACTTACCGACGGCCTAAGCTCCTGGACCTGGGGTGAAGAGGAAGTGTGCACAGGTGGAGAGGGGGAGGGAGAGCGGGTGGGAGCGAGCGAGGCCACTGTGGAGTTTTTAATGGTGCGGAGGAAGCGTTTGGAATAACCTCTGCTGCGTAGGCTATGGAAAAGAATGCTGGTGGTAGTGTGAAAATCCTGAATGTTGCTACTAATGCGAAAAAAACGGATGAGCTGTGATTTTATGATTCCTTTAAATGTATGTTTGGGGTGATAGCTGGATTTATGAAGTAAAGCATGTGTGTCCGTAGGTTTGAAATAAACTTTTGTCTGTAATGTGTTGTGAGTGTTATTGGTGGGCCCGAAAAAAACTGTGGTATCTAGAAAGTTGATATGTGTACTATTTATTGTGTATTTAACCGTAATAGAAGGATGATGGTTATTAAGGATGGATATGAATTCTGGAAATTTTGAATGATCATGTGGCCAAATACCAAAAATGTCATCTAGAAACCTGAGGTAGAGTGATGGTTGAAGGGGACATTTGGCTAGGGCTTCTCGCTCCCACTCGCTCATGTAGAGGTTAGCATAGGCCGGGGCGAATCTCTGACCCATGGCTGTCCCGTGGACCTGTAAGTAGAACTGGTTGTTGAAAAGAAAATCATTGTTGTTTAAACAGAGTTCTATTAGTTGTAGGAGTTCTGAGTCAGGGCGTGAGGGATCCGGATTTCTATTGAAGATGGTGCGAAGTGTTTGTAAACCTAGGTGGGTGTTGATGTTAGTGTAGAGGTTATTGATGTCTATGGTGAAGAGAAGTGAGTGGGAAGGGACAGCCATGGCTCTGATAGTGTCGATGAAATGGTATGTGTCCTTGATATAACTGGGATGGCGAGTGGAGAGGGGACCTAGGAAGTGATCAATATACTGAGCGATATGGTAAGTGGAGCTGTTGCAATCAGAGACTATGGGTCTTCCAGGAGGGACCTCAGAGGGAATGGTCCAGGTTTGCGGGTCTTTGTGGATTTTAGGTAACAGATAGAAGTAGCGGGGTCGTGGGTTGTCAGGTCCGAACAGATAGTCTTTTTGTTTTGCTTTAATGTATTTTCTATTGTAAAGGGTCTGAATAATGTTCCTGAGCTTAGTCTGAGTCTGTGGTTGGATTGTCTCGGCAAGGGGTCTGTAGTATGTGGTGTCCGTTAACTGTCTGTTAGCTTCTGTGAGATATTGCTGTCTATCCATGATGATTATTTTAGATCCTTTGTCTGCTGGTTTTATAATGATATTGGGATTACGAATTAGGTCAGTCAGGGCCCTGCGTTCCGGCCCCGTCAGATTGTCAGGGACATCTGTCGGGGGCCGGAAACGCTGGAGGGCCCTTTTGTTTTGGTAAATGAATTGGCGAGTCAGGGGATGGAGAGTGTCGGAGTTTGGTTCCCAGTGAGACGGATGGGTGAAGGGTAGTGGCTGTCGGTCTGGTTGAAGATGGAAGTAGTCAATAATTTTAAGTCGTCTGTGGAATTTGTGAAGGTCCCTCTGAAGTTCCTCCCGGTCCAGTTTGTCGGGGCGTGGAATGAAAGAGAGTCCCCTCTCCAAAAGGGATAGCTGTAAGGGGGAGGGGGTGAAAAGGGTAGAGAGGTTAAGGACATTGGATGGGGAATTCCACCCCAGGTCCTGTGTGTGTATGTGAGTGTCTGAGTTAGCCTTACAGGTTATTGTAAATTTAGTTGTTGTAACCAGTTTTCAAAGATCAATTTAGCTGTGGTAGGTGTCCAATGAATGTTGTCTTTCTCTGTTACAAAGGTGTCATGTGGGATTTCTGTCAAGAACGGGAAGTGAGTGGTCATGATATTGTTAATAAGTGTAAGATTACCTTTCTGTGCGGGGGTGAGATGGGGTGAGAAGTTCATAATGGGGAAGTAGACATCGGCATTTGGGAAGGTCGACTTCGCCTCACGGAAAAGGGTCCTGAGTTGTTTTGTAGTGGTCTGCCTGGGATCCTGGTCCTTATTGTTGATTCCAATGGAAAAGACCACTATCTTGGTGTTGGGATTGGGTATGGTCTTTTCGAGGACTTTGAGGAAGTGATAGGAATTGGCTCCGGGGTAACTGTCCAGTTGAATTTGCGGGTGGGTATGGGCTGGGATCCGGTTGATGTTTGAGTCTCCGAGAAACAGGACTGGTTTTCTGGGTTTGAAAAACCAGTCCTGGATCTTACGGTTGGGGCGTGCAATATGGTATGATGGTCTGTAGAGGGTCTGTCCGGATGATGTGGCGGTTGGAGTGGTGGAAGAGGGGAGAGGTGGAGTGATGGTGGGAAGTCTGCCTTCTTTGGTAAGGGCTTGGAGGTGTCCGGCTTGAGTGGCTTCCGATGATGGTGTAATGTTGTGGCAGGGTGACGCTGGGAGGTCTTGCTCTGGTTCCAGGCGGGGGTGTGTTGAGAGAGGAGGGGGAGAGAGGTGAAGAGAGAGGGAGCTAGAAGAGGTAACTATAGGATCGGAGGGTGAGTTGGGTGGGGAGGGATGAGAAATAAGAGATTGCAGAGGGAGTGAGGTGGTTAGAGGAGATGAAGTCTGTTTAGGTGGGGATGGTTGGTCCATGATGAGGGGGGTCTTGGGAGTGTGTGGGGGTGAAGATGGTGCAGCTAGCGGGGGGCCCGCGTCGGACAGTGAAACCCCAGCAGAATTTGTAGGAGAGGGCTCAGAGTGGGTTGAGTTCAGGTTATGGGTAACCTTGTTTGACCCTTTCATCACGTTAGCCGTTTCTCTAGCTGTGGTAGGCCTTTTTTCTGCGTGGGCCACTGTCCGTCCTGCTGGACCCACCCGGGTCGCTGCACCATCTGTGGGAAGAGAGGAAGTGAGAATAGTGTCAGTGATATGGACAGAGACATTGGAGTGAGTGCTGAGAGTGAGAGTCTGTAGCTCTTCTGAATTATGGACTTGTCGCGGGGAACCGTGGATCTGGGCTGTTGTTTCAAGGATGGTGGTGGGCTTAATGAACTTGATAGCTGGGGAGGTGAGGGGTAGGATAGGGGAGAGAGGTGTGCAGGGAGTGATTGGTTGCTGTTCTTCTTTGGTTGGCAGGGGTCCCCAGGTGACTTTCCGGACCCTGCATTCTTTTGGGGTGGAGGTGGATGGATCCGATGTTGGGTCTGCGGGATGGTTTGTTGTCTTTTCTGGGGGTTTGTTGACTGGTGGTTGTGGTTTGATTGGTCCTCTTCGGGTCAGCTGGGGGTCGGGTGGCATGGTGGTGGTGAATTTTTTGTAGATTGGGTAGGGTGAGGGAAGAGTAGTGGGTTTGGGATTGGTAGTCTGCAGGGGTGTAGTTTGTGTTCCAGTTGAGGTCTGACGGGGGTCTTCTCCTTGGGTTGGTGTGCAGGGGGATGAGGTGGATGGCTTGGTTTCTTCCATTAGTGATTTACGGGGGCCTAAGTAAAGGGACAGTGTGTTGGGGGCAGCTGGTCTGGGCAGGGGGGGATAGTGCTCTTCCGGAATGGTGGGTAGGTTGTTGATTGTAGAAGGCCTCTGTGGACGGTATGGTGGTGAGGTTGCAGTGGCTGGTTGGGATGGTTGTAGGAGTTGCTGTAGTGACTGTAGAGTTTCTGTAGATAGTCTGTTCCCATACCGTTTTCTGGCCCAGCCGGTGGCTATTTGCAGGGCTTGTGGATTGTAGGTGGTTGTATCTGTGTGGGTGGCTATTGTAGTCTGATAGTGTTGCTGTAAAATGGCTATTGTGTTCTGCATCCATTGTGATGTGTTATTATGTATTTTGTTTCTTGTGTCTATGGTGGGTGTAGATGGTTTAATAAAGTCTGTAAGCCGGGTGACCTGTCTTAGCATCCCCGGAGGGAATGTTCCTGTTTGCAGTGCTGTGTCCATTATCTGCTTGTGATGAAATGCCTGGATGAGTTTGAAATAATGTTTACTGGCCTGTCTGGTTTCTGGGTCTGGTGGGTGAAGTAATGGTTGGTGTGTGTTGATGATGGGTCTATGTATGGGTGGTTGTATGTTGATGTTCATGAGTGGGGTGGGTGTGGGTGTGGGTGTGGGTGTATGTGTGTGTGTGGAGGAGCCATTTTGAGCCCCGCTCCTGTGTGTTGACTTACCTCTAAAAATATGGTACATACAGGTGGAGAGCTCTTACCTTCGTTTTGCTGGTGTGGTTAGTCCTGCTGTAGATCAAAGTCCGGTGTTATAGTTGTGGAGGTTGATCTGGAGTTGAGACAGGTGCTTCTGTGTTGGCAGTCCTGTGTTGTTGGTTTAAAAATGGTTCTTGAAGATGAGGGTTATTGTTTGTGCTCCGGGTGGTAGTCCTGATGAACTTGCAGGTTGACAGTTAAAAACGGCAAATAAAAAGAGTCTTTTCTGCCTATTGGTGGGCCGGCAGAGCCCTCCACCAGTGTTTTAAAACCAAACTTTATTAAGTAATTTGATTAAAAGCACAAATTAGAACCAATTAAAAAACCACTCAAATCGAGGGTATAAAAGATCTTAATACAATGCAATAAAACCAGAGTAAAAGTCTTACGCATAAGAGCGGGGTCCCGACGTTTCGCAGTATGTGCTGCTTCCTCAGGGGATTTACAATGATGGCTCCTCGTGTGCATTAAAAGCTGTTGAGGGAGGGAGGTTAGTCCCTCCCCCAACAGGAAGTGTGTGTGTGTGTGTCATGTGGTGATTGGTTAGGTGTGTGGGTGTGTGGAGTGTTCTGGAGGGAAAAGATGTGTACAAATCTGATTGGCTGATTTTGGAGGGAATTGTTCTGGTTGAGGTTAGGTGAGTGTCTGGTTGGAGTTGATGTTTGGTGTAGAGTGTCTAAGTGTGTAGCTCACCTAGCCGGGCCATGGTCGGGAAGCGGGAGACAGTGGGTCGACTCCAGGCTGGGGCAATGCTTGGAGTCCTCTTGTTGGTGGTGGATCCAGGTGGAAGGTGCAAAAAAGTCCTGTTTTTTGTTGTGGTAGTGGTTCTGTTGGTCATTTGTTTTTCTTGATGTCCAGGGTAGGTTGGAGTGAGCGAAAGTAGATCAGTGGCACTGGCTGGGTTAGGGTTGGGGTTGGGGTTGGGGTTATGGGTTCTGGTTAAATTACTGTGCACTGGCCTACTGATCTGACAAAATGGATGGCTGGATGGAAACAGAAATGGTCCTTCCCATGGGGGACCAGGGTTCGATTCCCAGGCAGAGCACCGGACAGAGAGAAGAGAGTGACCTGCTATAGGTATCTTTAGCAAGGGGTAGCGGGCCCAGCAAATAAATGAAATAAATATAATAAAAAGATAAAAGAATGAATGTCGAGTTAAAATTAATAGTGATGTATTTAAAATATAAAAAAAAAAAAAAAAAAAAAAAAAAAAAAAAAAAAAAAAATCTTTGGGAGCTGGGAACCGACCCAATTAGGGTCATGAGGATCACCATAGGGAGATGCATAAAAAATTTTTTTTCTAAAATTCCAGGTCTATTAATGTTTAAGATTGTTAAGAATAAAAAAGTAAAATATGCACCCCCCGTCCGGCGTGGATTCGAACCCCAGTCTGCTGTGTGGCAGACCAGGGCTTAGACCATTGTGCTATCTCTCAAGGTGATCTGGAATGGGATCCGCATGGCCCAAGACGAATGCAGGAACAGGCTGGGGAGTACCGTATCCAGAGGTGGTGGATGTGGTCTTCCTTACTTTAGTCATCGTTTAGCCCTCCGGGCACAGTGGTCCCGAGCCTGTGGATCCAAATCTTCTCCGCTCTCTTCCTCTGTCCACAGGTCCAACGGTCGTTATTTTCTACAACAGTTATTGTGAGGTGCGTGGGGGGATGTAGCTGGAAGTGTTGTACTAGGGGGGTGGCAAGTCGACCTTCCCTAATGTTGTATAGGTGTTGTGAAAGCCGGGTGTGTGCAGAATGTTGTGTTTCTCCTATGTAGTGTTTATTGCAAAGTGTGCAGGTGATTATGTAGACTATATTTGTGGTGGTGATGGAGAAGGAGCCGAGAGTGGGAAAGGCTGAGTTACTGAGTGAATTATGGATGAATTTTCTGTTTTTATAGTGATGGCTGTGTGGAAGAGTGGGTGTGGGTCTATGGTCAGTAAATTGTGATCTGGTGAGAAAAGATTGAAGGCTCCGATGTTTCCTATGGGCTGAGATGATTTGGTGGTTATGAAATGCCGGATGTGCAGACTGTAATATGGAGAAGTTGTGTTTGATGATGCGGTGCAGGGCAGTAGTTTGGTGGGAAAAAGTGGAAACAAAGGGTATCAGTTGTGGTGGTGGAGGAGGGTTGTGGTGTGCTGGTGGGGAATGTCTATGTGGTGAGCTTAGGCCGTATCTGTCCTTGGGGTTGGGGTTAGGATTAGGGCAAGGGGTAGGGGGTAGGTTAGGGTTAGGATAGAGGGATGGGGGTGGGTAAGGGTCAGGGGAGGGGGGTGGGTTAGGGTCAGGGGAGGGGGGTGGGTTAGGGTCAGGGGAGGGGGGTGGGTTAGGATTAGGCCTGGGGTGTGGGGTAGAGGAAGGGTTAGGTTTAGGGTGAGGGAAAGAATGGGGAACAGAGGTAGGGGAGGGGGGGTGGGGGGGGTAGGGATCAGGATGCAAAACCAGATTAGGGTAGGGGGGAGGACTTACCGACGGCCTAAGCTCCTGGACCTGGGGTGAAGAGGAAGTGTGCACAGGTGGAGAGGGGGAGGGAGAGCGGGTGGGAGCGAGCGAGGCCACTGTGGAGTTTTTAATGGTGCGGAGGAAGCGTTTGGAATAACCTCTGCTGCGTAGGCTATGGAAAAGAATGCTGGTGGTAGTGTGAAAATCCTGAATGTTGCTACTAATGCGAAAAAAACGGATGAGCTGTGATTTTATGATTCCTTTAAATGTATGTTTGGGGTGATAGCTGGATTTATGAAGTAAAGCATGTGTGTCCGTAGGTTTGAAATAAACTTTTGTCTGTAATGTGTTGTGAGTGTTATTGGTGGGCCCGAAAAAAACTGTGGTATCTAGAAAGTTGATATGTGTACTATTTATTGTGTATTTAACCGTAATAGAAGGATGATGGTTATTAAGGATGGATATGAATTCTGGAAATTTTGAATGATCATGTGGCCAAATACCAAAAATGTCATCTAGAAACCTGAGGTAGAGTGATGGTTGAAGGGGACATTTGGCTAGGGCTTCTCGCTCCCACTCGCTCATGTAGAGGTTAGCATAGGCCGGGGCGAATCTCTGACCCATGGCTGTCCCGTGGACCTGTAAGTAGAACTGGTTGTTGAAAAGAAAATCATTGTTGTTTAAACAGAGTTCTATTAGTTGTAGGAGTTCTGAGTCAGGGCGTGAGGGATCCGGATTTCTATTGAAGATGGTGCGAAGTGTTTGTAAACCTAGGTGGGTGTTGATGTTAGTGTAGAGGTTATTGATGTCTATGGTGAAGAGAAGTGAGTGGGAAGGGACAGCCATGGCTCTGATAGTGTCGATGAAATGGTATGTGTCCTTGATATAACTGGGATGGCGAGTGGAGAGGGGACCTAGGAAGTGATCAATATACTGAGCGATATGGTAAGTGGAGCTGTTGCAATCAGAGACTATGGGTCTTCCAGGAGGGACCTCAGAGGGAATGGTCCAGGTTTGCGGGTCTTTGTGGATTTTAGGTAACAGATAGAAGTAGCGGGGTCGTGGGTTGTCAGGTCCGAACAGATAGTCTTTTTGTTTTGCTTTAATGTATTTTCTATTGTAAAGGGTCTGAATAATGTTCCTGAGCTTAGTCTGAGTCTGTGGTTGGATTGTCTCGGCAAGGGGTCTGTAGTATGTGGTGTCCGTTAACTGTCTGTTAGCTTCTGTGAGATATTGCTGTCTATCCATGATGATTATTTTAGATCCTTTGTCTGCTGGTTTTATAATGATATTGGGATTACGAATTAGGTCAGTCAGGGCCCTGCGTTCCGGCCCCGTCAGATTGTCAGGGACATCTGTCGGGGGCCGGAAACGCTGGAGGGCCCTTTTGTTTTGGTAAATGAATTGGCGAGTCAGGGGATGGAGAGTGTCGGAGTTTGGTTCCCAGTGAGACGGATGGGTGAAGGGTAGTGGCTGTCGGTCTGGTTGAAGATGGAAGTAGTCAATAATTTTAAGTCGTCTGTGGAATTTGTGAAGGTCCCTCTGAAGTTCCTCCCGGTCCAGTTTGTCGGGGCGTGGAATGAAAGAGAGTCCCCTCTCCAAAAGGGATAGCTGTAAGGGGGAGGGGGTGAAAAGGGTAGAGAGGTTAAGGACATTGGATGGGGAATTCCACCCCAGGTCCTGTGTGTGTATGTGAGTGTCTGAGTTAGCCTTACAGGTTATTGTAAATTTAGTTGTTGTAACCAGTTTTCAAAGATCAATTTAGCTGTGGTAGGTGTCCAATGAATGTTGTCTTTCTCTGTTACAAAGGTGTCATGTGGGATTTCTGTCAAGAACGGGAAGTGAGTGGTCATGATATTGTTAATAAGTGTAAGATTACCTTTCTGTGCGGGGGTGAGATGGGGTGAGAAGTTCATAATGGGGAAGTAGACATCGGCATTTGGGAAGGTCGACTTCGCCTCACGGAAAAGGGTCCTGAGTTGTTTTGTAGTGGTCTGCCTGGGATCCTGGTCCTTATTGTTGATTCCAATGGAAAAGACCACTATCTTGGTGTTGGGATTGGGTATGGTCTTTTCGAGGACTTTGAGGAAGTGATAGGAATTGGCTCCGGGGTAACTGTCCAGTTGAATTTGCGGGTGGGTATGGGCTGGGATCCGGTTGATGTTTGAGTCTCCGAGAAACAGGACTGGTTTTCTGGGTTTGAAAAACCAGTCCTGGATCTTACGGTTGGGGCGTGCAATATGGTATGATGGTCTGTAGAGGGTCTGTCCGGATGATGTGGCGGTTGGAGTGGTGGAAGAGGGGAGAGGTGGAGTGATGGTGGGAAGTCTGCCTTCTTTGGTAAGGGCTTGGAGGTGTCCGGCTTGAGTGGCTTCCGATGATGGTGTAATGTTGTGGCAGGGTGACGCTGGGAGGTCTTGCTCTGGTTCCAGGCGGGGGTGTGTTGAGAGAGGAGGGGGAGAGAGGTGAAGAGAGAGGGAGCTAGAAGAGGTAACTATAGGATCGGAGGGTGAGTTGGGTGGGGAGGGATGAGAAATAAGAGATTGCAGAGGGAGTGAGGTGGTTAGAGGAGATGAAGTCTGTTTAGGTGGGGATGGTTGGTCCATGATGAGGGGGGTCTTGGGAGTGTGTGGGGGTGAAGATGGTGCAGCTAGCGGGGGGCCCGCGTCGGACAGTGAAACCCCAGCAGAATTTGTAGGAGAGGGCTCAGAGTGGGTTGAGTTCAGGTTATGGGTAACCTTGTTTGACCCTTTCATCACGTTAGCCGTTTCTCTAGCTGTGGTAGGCCTTTTTTCTGCGTGGGCCACTGTCCGTCCTGCTGGACCCACCCGGGTCGCTGCACCATCTGTGGGAAGAGAGGAAGTGAGAATAGTGTCAGTGATATGGACAGAGACATTGGAGTGAGTGCTGAGAGTGAGAGTCTGTAGCTCTTCTGAATTATGGACTTGTCGCGGGGAACCGTGGATCTGGGCTGTTGTTTCAAGGATGGTGGTGGGCTTAATGAACTTGATAGCTGGGGAGGTGAGGGGTAGGATAGGGGAGAGAGGTGTGCAGGGAGTGATTGGTTGCTGTTCTTCTTTGGTTGGCAGGGGTCCCCAGGTGACTTTCCGGACCCTGCATTCTTTTGGGGTGGAGGTGGATGGATCCGATGTTGGGTCTGCGGGATGGTTTGTTGTCTTTTCTGGGGGTTTGTTGACTGGTGGTTGTGGTTTGATTGGTCCTCTTCGGGTCAGCTGGGGGTCGGGTGGCATGGTGGTGGTGAATTTTTTGTAGATTGGGTAGGGTGAGGGAAGAGTAGTGGGTTTGGGATTGGTAGTCTGCAGGGGTGTAGTTTGTGTTCCAGTTGAGGTCTGACGGGGGTCTTCTCCTTGGGTTGGTGTGCAGGGGGATGAGGTGGATGGCTTGGTTTCTTCCATTAGTGATTTACGGGGGCCTAAGTAAAGGGACAGTGTGTTGGGGGCAGCTGGTCTGGGCAGGGGGGGATAGTGCTCTTCCGGAATGGTGGGTAGGTTGTTGATTGTAGAAGGCCTCTGTGGACGGTATGGTGGTGAGGTTGCAGTGGCTGGTTGGGATGGTTGTAGGAGTTGCTGTAGTGACTGTAGAGTTTCTGTAGATAGTCTGTTCCCATACCGTTTTCTGGCCCAGCCGGTGGCTATTTGCAGGGCTTGTGGATTGTAGGTGGTTGTATCTGTGTGGGTGGCTATTGTAGTCTGATAGTGTTGCTGTAAAATGGCTATTGTGTTCTGCATCCATTGTGATGTGTTATTATGTATTTTGTTTCTTGTGTCTATGGTGGGTGTAGATGGTTTAATAAAGTCTGTAAGCCGGGTGACCTGTCTTAGCATCCCCGGAGGGAATGTTCCTGTTTGCAGTGCTGTGTCCATTATCTGCTTGTGATAAAATGCCTGGATGAGTTTGAAATAATGTTTACTGGCCTGTCTGGTTTCTGGGTCTGGTGGGTGAAGTAATGGTTGGTGTGTGTTGATGATGGGTCTATGTATGGGTGGTTGTATGTTGATGTTCATGAGTGGGGTGGGTGTGGGTGTGGGTGTGGGTGTATGTGTGTGTGTGGAGGAGCCATTTTGAGCCCCGCTCCTGTGTGTTGACTTACCTCTAAAAATATGGTACATACAGGTGGAGAGCTCTTACCTTCGTTTTGCTGGTGTGGTTAGTCCTGCTGTAGATCAAAGTCCGGTGTTATAGTTGTGGAGGTTGATCTGGAGTTGAGACAGGTGCTTCTGTGTTGGCAGTCCTGTGTTGTTGGTTTAAAAATGGTTCTTGAAGATGAGGGTTATTGTTTGTGCTCCGGGTGGTAGTCCTGATGAACTTGCAGGTTGACAGTTAAAAACGGCAAATAAAAAGAGTCTTTTCTGCCTATTGGTGGGCCGGCAGAGCCCTCCACCAGTGTTTTAAAACCAAACTTTATTAAGTAATTTGATTAAAAGCACAAATTAGAACCAATTAAAAAACCACTCAAATCGAGGGTATAAAAGATCTTAATACAATGCAATAAAACCAGAGTAAAAGTCTTACGCATAAGAGCGGGGTCCCGACGTTTCGCAGTATGTGCTGCTTCCTCAGGGGATTTACAATGATGGCTCCTCGTGTGCATTAAAAGCTGTTGAGGGAGGGAGGTTAGTCCCTCCCCCAACAGGAAGTGTGTGTGTGTGTGTCATGTGGTGATTGGTTAGGTGTGTGGGTGTGTGGAGTGTTCTGGAGGGAAAAGATGTGTACAAATCTGATTGGCTGATTTTGGAGGGAATTGTTCTGGTTGAGGTTAGGTGAGTGTCTGGTTGGAGTTGATGTTTGGTGTAGAGTGTCTAAGTGTGTAGCTCACCTAGCCGGGCCATGGTCGGGAAGCGGGAGACAGTGGGTCGACTCCAGGCTGGGGCAATGCTTGGAGTCCTCTTGTTGGTGGTGGATCCAGGTGGAAGGTGCAAAAAAGTCCTGTTTTTTGTTGTGGTAGTGGTTCTGTTGGTCATTTGTTTTTCTTGATGTCCAGGGTAGGTTGGAGTGAGCGAAAGTAGATCAGTGGCACTGGCTGGGTTAGGGTTGGGGTTGGGGTTGGGGTTATGGGTTCTGGTTAAATTACTGTGCACTGGCCTACTGATCTGACAAAATGGATGGCTGGATGGAAACAGAAATGGTCCTTCCCATGGGGGACCAGGGTTCGATTCCCAGGCAGAGCACCGGACAGAGAGAAGAGAGTGACCTGCTATAGGTATCTTTAGCAAGGGGTAGCGGGCCCAGCAAATAAATGAAATAAATATAATAAAAAGATAAAAGAATGAATGTCGAGTTAAAATTAATAGTGATGTATTTAAAATATAAAAAAAAAAAAAAAAAAAAAAAAAAAAAAAAAAAAAAAATCTTTGGGAGCTGGGAACCGACCCAATTAGGGTCATGAGGATCACCATAGGGAGATGCATAAAAAATTTTTTTTCTAAAATTCCAGGTCTATTAATGTTTAAGATTGTTAAGAATAAAAAAGTAAAATATGCACCCCCCGTCCGGCGTGGATTCGAACCCCAGTCTGCTGTGTGGCAGACCAGGGCTTAGACCATTGTGCTATCTCTCAAGGTGATCTGGAATGGGATCCGCATGGCCCAAGACGAATGCAGGAACAGGCTGGGGAGTACCGTATCCAGAGGTGGTGGATGTGGTCTTCCTTACTTTAGTCATCGTTTAGCCCTCCGGGCACAGTGGTCCCGAGCCTGTGGATCCAAATCTTCTCCGCTCTCTTCCTCTGTCCACAGGTCCAACGGTCGTTATTTTCTACAACAGTTATTGTGAGGTGCGTGGGGGGATGTAGCTGGAAGTGTTGTACTAGGGGGGTGGCAAGTCGACCTTCCCTAATGTTGTATAGGTGTTGTGAAAGCCGGGTGTGTGCAGAATGTTGTGTTTCTCCTATGTAGTGTTTATTGCAAAGTGTGCAGGTGATTATGTAGACTATATTTGTGGTGGTGATGGAGAAGGAGCCGAGAGTGGGAAAGGCTGAGTTACTGAGTGAATTATGGATGAATTTTCTGTTTTTATAGTGATGGCTGTGTGGAAGAGTGGGTGTGGGTCTATGGTCAGTAAATTGTGATCTGGTGAGAAAAGATTGAAGGCTCCGATGTTTCCTATGGGCTGAGATGATTTGGTGGTTATGAAATGCCGGATGTGCAGACTGTAATATGGAGAAGTTGTGTTTGATGATGCGGTGCAGGGCAGTAGTTTGGTGGGAAAAAGTGGAAACAAAGGGTATCAGTTGTGGTGGTGGAGGAGGGTTGTGGTGTGCTGGTGGGGAATGTCTATGTGGTGAGCTTAGGCCGTATCTGTCCTTGGGGTTGGGGTTAGGATTAGGGCAAGGGGTAGGGGGTAGGTTAGGGTTAGGATAGAGGGATGGGGGTGGGTAAGGGTCAGGGGAGGGGGGTGGGTTAGGGTCAGGGGAGGGGGGTGGGTTAGGGTCAGGGGAGGGGGGTGGGTTAGGATTAGGCCTGGGGTGTGGGGTAGAGGAAGGGTTAGGTTTAGGGTGAGGGAAAGAATGGGGAACAGAGGTAGGGGAGGGGGGGTGGGGGGGGTAGGGATCAGGATGCAAAACCAGATTAGGGTAGGGGGGAGGACTTACCGACGGCCTAAGCTCCTGGACCTGGGGTGAAGAGGAAGTGTGCACAGGTGGAGAGGGGGAGGGAGAGCGGGTGGGAGCGAGCGAGGCCACTGTGGAGTTTTTAATGGTGCGGAGGAAGCGTTTGGAATAACCTCTGCTGCGTAGGCTATGGAAAAGAATGCTGGTGGTAGTGTGAAAATCCTGAATGTTGCTACTAATGCGAAAAAAACGGATGAGCTGTGATTTTATGATTCCTTTAAATGTATGTTTGGGGTGATAGCTGGATTTATGAAGTAAAGCATGTGTGTCCGTAGGTTTGAAATAAACTTTTGTCTGTAATGTGTTGTGAGTGTTATTGGTGGGCCCGAAAAAAACTGTGGTATCTAGAAAGTTGATATGTGTACTATTTATTGTGTATTTAACCGTAATAGAAGGATGATGGTTATTAAGGATGGATATGAATTCTGGAAATTTTGAATGATCATGTGGCCAAATACCAAAAATGTCATCTAGAAACCTGAGGTAGAGTGATGGTTGAAGGGGACATTTGGCTAGGGCTTCTCGCTCCCACTCGCTCATGTAGAGGTTAGCATAGGCCGGGGCGAATCTCTGACCCATGGCTGTCCCGTGGACCTGTAAGTAGAACTGGTTGTTGAAAAGAAAATCATTGTTGTTTAAACAGAGTTCTATTAGTTGTAGGAGTTCTGAGTCAGGGCGTGAGGGATCCGGATTTCTATTGAAGATGGTGCGAAGTGTTTGTAAACCTAGGTGGGTGTTGATGTTAGTGTAGAGGTTATTGATGTCTATGGTGAAGAGAAGTGAGTGGGAAGGGACAGCCATGGCTCTGATAGTGTCGATGAAATGGTATGTGTCCTTGATATAACTGGGATGGCGAGTGGAGAGGGGACCTAGGAAGTGATCAATATACTGAGCGATATGGTAAGTGGAGCTGTTGCAATCAGAGACTATGGGTCTTCCAGGAGGGACCTCAGAGGGAATGGTCCAGGTTTGCGGGTCTTTGTGGATTTTAGGTAACAGATAGAAGTAGCGGGGTCGTGGGTTGTCAGGTCCGAACAGATAGTCTTTTTGTTTTGCTTTAATGTATTTTCTATTGTAAAGGGTCTGAATAATGTTCCTGAGCTTAGTCTGAGTCTGTGGTTGGATTGTCTCGGCAAGGGGTCTGTAGTATGTGGTGTCCGTTAACTGTCTGTTAGCTTCTGTGAGATATTGCTGTCTATCCATGATGATTATTTTAGATCCTTTGTCTGCTGGTTTTATAATGATATTGGGATTACGAATTAGGTCAGTCAGGGCCCTGCGTTCCGGCCCCGTCAGATTGTCAGGGACATCTGTCGGGGGCCGGAAACGCTGGAGGGCCCTTTTGTTTTGGTAAATGAATTGGCGAGTCAGGGGATGGAGAGTGTCGGAGTTTGGTTCCCAGTGAGACGGATGGGTGAAGGGTAGTGGCTGTCGGTCTGGTTGAAGATGGAAGTAGTCAATAATTTTAAGTCGTCTGTGGAATTTGTGAAGGTCCCTCTGAAGTTCCTCCCGGTCCAGTTTGTCGGGGCGTGGAATGAAAGAGAGTCCCCTCTCCAAAAGGGATAGCTGTAAGGGGGAGGGGGTGAAAAGGGTAGAGAGGTTAAGGACATTGGATGGGGAATTCCACCCCAGGTCCTGTGTGTGTATGTGAGTGTCTGAGTTAGCCTTACAGGTTATTGTAAATTTAGTTGTTGTAACCAGTTTTCAAAGATCAATTTAGCTGTGGTAGGTGTCCAATGAATGTTGTCTTTCTCTGTTACAAAGGTGTCATGTGGGATTTCTGTCAAGAACGGGAAGTGAGTGGTCATGATATTGTTAATAAGTGTAAGATTACCTTTCTGTGCGGGGGTGAGATGGGGTGAGAAGTTCATAATGGGGAAGTAGACATCGGCATTTGGGAAGGTCGACTTCGCCTCACGGAAAAGGGTCCTGAGTTGTTTTGTAGTGGTCTGCCTGGGATCCTGGTCCTTATTGTTGATTCCAATGGAAAAGACCACTATCTTGGTGTTGGGATTGGGTATGGTCTTTTCGAGGACTTTGAGGAAGTGATAGGAATTGGCTCCGGGGTAACTGTCCAGTTGAATTTGCGGGTGGGTATGGGCTGGGATCCGGTTGATGTTTGAGTCTCCGAGAAACAGGACTGGTTTTCTGGGTTTGAAAAACCAGTCCTGGATCTTACGGTTGGGGCGTGCAATATGGTATGATGGTCTGTAGAGGGTCTGTCCGGATGATGTGGCGGTTGGAGTGGTGGAAGAGGGGAGAGGTGGAGTGATGGTGGGAAGTCTGCCTTCTTTGGTAAGGGCTTGGAGGTGTCCGGCTTGAGTGGCTTCCGATGATGGTGTAATGTTGTGGCAGGGTGACGCTGGGAGGTCTTGCTCTGGTTCCAGGCGGGGGTGTGTTGAGAGAGGAGGGGGAGAGAGGTGAAGAGAGAGGGAGCTAGAAGAGGTAACTATAGGATCGGAGGGTGAGTTGGGTGGGGAGGGATGAGAAATAAGAGATTGCAGAGGGAGTGAGGTGGTTAGAGGAGATGAAGTCTGTTTAGGTGGGGATGGTTGGTCCATGATGAGGGGGGTCTTGGGAGTGTGTGGGGGTGAAGATGGTGCAGCTAGCGGGGGGCCCGCGTCGGACAGTGAAACCCCAGCAGAATTTGTAGGAGAGGGCTCAGAGTGGGTTGAGTTCAGGTTATGGGTAACCTTGTTTGACCCTTTCATCACGTTAGCCGTTTCTCTAGCTGTGGTAGGCCTTTTTTCTGCGTGGGCCACTGTCCGTCCTGCTGGACCCACCCGGGTCGCTGCACCATCTGTGGGAAGAGAGGAAGTGAGAATAGTGTCAGTGATATGGACAGAGACATTGGAGTGAGTGCTGAGAGTGAGAGTCTGTAGCTCTTCTGAATTATGGACTTGTCGCGGGGAACCGTGGATCTGGGCTGTTGTTTCAAGGATGGTGGTGGGCTTAATGAACTTGATAGCTGGGGAGGTGAGGGGTAGGATAGGGGAGAGAGGTGTGCAGGGAGTGATTGGTTGCTGTTCTTCTTTGGTTGGCAGGGGTCCCCAGGTGACTTTCCGGACCCTGCATTCTTTTGGGGTGGAGGTGGATGGATCCGATGTTGGGTCTGCGGGATGGTTTGTTGTCTTTTCTGGGGGTTTGTTGACTGGTGGTTGTGGTTTGATTGGTCCTCTTCGGGTCAGCTGGGGGTCGGGTGGCATGGTGGTGGTGAATTTTTTGTAGATTGGGTAGGGTGAGGGAAGAGTAGTGGGTTTGGGATTGGTAGTCTGCAGGGGTGTAGTTTGTGTTCCAGTTGAGGTCTGACGGGGGTCTTCTCCTTGGGTTGGTGTGCAGGGGGATGAGGTGGATGGCTTGGTTTCTTCCATTAGTGATTTACGGGGGCCTAAGTAAAGGGACAGTGTGTTGGGGGCAGCTGGTCTGGGCAGGGGGGGATAGTGCTCTTCCGGAATGGTGGGTAGGTTGTTGATTGTAGAAGGCCTCTGTGGACGGTATGGTGGTGAGGTTGCAGTGGCTGGTTGGGATGGTTGTAGGAGTTGCTGTAGTGACTGTAGAGTTTCTGTAGATAGTCTGTTCCCATACCGTTTTCTGGCCCAGCCGGTGGCTATTTGCAGGGCTTGTGGATTGTAGGTGGTTGTATCTGTGTGGGTGGCTATTGTAGTCTGATAGTGTTGCTGTAAAATGGCTATTGTGTTCTGCATCCATTGTGATGTGTTATTATGTATTTTGTTTCTTGTGTCTATGGTGGGTGTAGATGGTTTAATAAAGTCTGTAAGCCGGGTGACCTGTCTTAGCATCCCCGGAGGGAATGTTCCTGTTTGCAGTGCTGTGTCCATTATCTGCTTGTGATGAAATGCCTGGATGAGTTTGAAATAATGTTTACTGGCCTGTCTGGTTTCTGGGTCTGGTGGGTGAAGTAATGGTTGGTGTGTGTTGATGATGGGTCTATGTATGGGTGGTTGTATGTTGATGTTCATGAGTGGGGTGGGTGTGGGTGTGGGTGTGGGTGTATGTGTGTGTGTGGAGGAGCCATTTTGAGCCCCGCTCCTGTGTGTTGACTTACCTCTAAAAATATGGTACATACAGGTGGAGAGCTCTTACCTTCGTTTTGCTGGTGTGGTTAGTCCTGCTGTAGATCAAAGTCCGGTGTTATAGTTGTGGAGGTTGATCTGGAGTTGAGACAGGTGCTTCTGTGTTGGCAGTCCTGTGTTGTTGGTTTAAAAATGGTTCTTGAAGATGAGGGTTATTGTTTGTGCTCCGGGTGGTAGTCCTGATGAACTTGCAGGTTGACAGTTAAAAACGGCAAATAAAAAGAGTCTTTTCTGCCTATTGGTGGGCCGGCAGAGCCCTCCACCAGTGTTTTAAAACCAAACTTTATTAAGTAATTTGATTAAAAGCACAAATTAGAACCAATTAAAAAACCACTCAAATCGAGGGTATAAAAGATCTTAATACAATGCAATAAAACCAGAGTAAAAGTCTTACGCATAAGAGCGGGGTCCCGACGTTTCGCAGTATGTGCTGCTTCCTCAGGGGATTTACAATGATGGCTCCTCGTGTGCATTAAAAGCTGTTGAGGGAGGGAGGTTAGTCCCTCCCCCAACAGGAAGTGTGTGTGTGTGTGTCATGTGGTGATTGGTTAGGTGTGTGGGTGTGTGGAGTGTTCTGGAGGGAAAAGATGTGTACAAATCTGATTGGCTGATTTTGGAGGGAATTGTTCTGGTTGAGGTTAGGTGAGTGTCTGGTTGGAGTTGATGTTTGGTGTAGAGTGTCTAAGTGTGTAGCTCACCTAGCCGGGCCATGGTCGGGAAGCGGGAGACAGTGGGTCGACTCCAGGCTGGGGCAATGCTTGGAGTCCTCTTGTTGGTGGTGGATCCAGGTGGAAGGTGCAAAAAAGTCCTGTTTTTTGTTGTGGTAGTGGTTCTGTTGGTCATTTGTTTTTCTTGATGTCCAGGGTAGGTTGGAGTGAGCGAAAGTAGATCAGTGGCACTGGCTGGGTTAGGGTTGGGGTTGGGGTTGGGGTTATGGGTTCTGGTTAAATTACTGTGCACTGGCCTACTGATCTGACAAAATGGATGGCTGGATGGAAACAGAAATGGTCCTTCCCATGGGGGACCAGGGTTCGATTCCCAGGCAGAGCACCGGACAGAGAGAAGAGAGTGACCTGCTATAGGTATCTTTAGCAAGGGGTAGCGGGCCCAGCAAATAAATGAAATAAATATAATAAAAAGATAAAAGAATGAATGTCGAGTTAAAATTAATAGTGATGTGTTTAAAATATAAAAAAAAAAAAAAAAAAAAAAAAAAAAAAAAAAAAAAAAAAAAAAAATCTTTGGGAGCTGGGAACCGACCCAATTAGGGTCATGAGGATCACCATAGGGAGATGCATAAAAAATTTTTTTTCTAAAATTCCAGGTCTATTAATGTTTAAGATTGTTAAGAATAAAAAAGTAAAATATGCACCCCCCGTCCGGCGTGGATTCGAACCCCAGTCTGCTGTGTGGCAGACCAGGGCTTAGACCATTGTGCTATCTCTCAAGGTGATCTGGAATGGGATCCGCATGGCCCAAGACGAATGCAGGAACAGGCTGGGGAGTACCGTATCCAGAGGTGGTGGATGTGGTCTTCCTTACTTTAGTCATCGTTTAGCCCTCCGGGCACAGTGGTCCCGAGCCTGTGGATCCAAATCTTCTCCGCTCTCTTCCTCTGTCCACAGGTCCAACGGTCGTTATTTTCTACAACAGTTATTGTGAGGTGCGTGGGGGGATGTAGCTGGAAGTGTTGTACTAGGGGGGTGGCAAGTCGACCTTCCCTAATGTTGTATAGGTGTTGTGAAAGCCGGGTGTGTGCAGAATGTTGTGTTTCTCCTATGTAGTGTTTATTGCAAAGTGTGCAGGTGATTATGTAGACTATATTTGTGGTGGTGATGGAGAAGGAGCCGAGAGTGGGAAAGGCTGAGTTACTGAGTGAATTATGGATGAATTTTCTGTTTTTATAGTGATGGCTGTGTGGAAGAGTGGGTGTGGGTCTATGGTCAGTAAATTGTGATCTGGTGAGAAAAGATTGAAGGCTCCGATGTTTCCTATGGGCTGAGATGATTTGGTGGTTATGAAATGCCGGATGTGCAGACTGTAATATGGAGAAGTTGTGTTTGATGATGCGGTGCAGGGCAGTAGTTTGGTGGGAAAAAGTGGAAACAAAGGGTATCAGTTGTGGTGGTGGAGGAGGGTTGTGGTGTGCTGGTGGGGAATGTCTATGTGGTGAGCTTAGGCCGTATCTGTCCTTGGGGTTGGGGTTAGGATTAGGGCAAGGGGTAGGGGGTAGGTTAGGGTTAGGATAGAGGGATGGGGGTGGGTAAGGGTCAGGGGAGGGGGGTGGGTTAGGGTCAGGGGAGGGGGGTGGGTTAGGGTCAGGGGAGGGGGGTGGGTTAGGATTAGGCCTGGGGTGTGGGGTAGAGGAAGGGTTAGGTTTAGGGTGAGGGAAAGAATGGGGAACAGAGGTAGGGGAGGGGGGGTGGGGGGGGTAGGGATCAGGATGCAAAACCAGATTAGGGTAGGGGGGAGGACTTACCGACGGCCTAAGCTCCTGGACCTGGGGTGAAGAGGAAGTGTGCACAGGTGGAGAGGGGGAGGGAGAGCGGGTGGGAGCGAGCGAGGCCACTGTGGAGTTTTTAATGGTGCGGAGGAAGCGTTTGGAATAACCTCTGCTGCGTAGGCTATGGAAAAGAATGCTGGTGGTAGTGTGAAAATCCTGAATGTTGCTACTAATGCGAAAAAAACGGATGAGCTGTGATTTTATGATTCCTTTAAATGTATGTTTGGGGTGATAGCTGGATTTATGAAGTAAAGCATGTGTGTCCGTAGGTTTGAAATAAACTTTTGTCTGTAATGTGTTGTGAGTGTTATTGGTGGGCCCGAAAAAAACTGTGGTATCTAGAAAGTTGATATGTGTACTATTTATTGTGTATTTAACCGTAATAGAAGGATGATGGTTATTAAGGATGGATATGAATTCTGGAAATTTTGAATGATCATGTGGCCAAATACCAAAAATGTCATCTAGAAACCTGAGGTAGAGTGATGGTTGAAGGGGACATTTGGCTAGGGCTTCTCGCTCCCACTCGCTCATGTAGAGGTTAGCATAGGCCGGGGCGAATCTCTGACCCATGGCTGTCCCGTGGACCTGTAAGTAGAACTGGTTGTTGAAAAGAAAATCATTGTTGTTTAAACAGAGTTCTATTAGTTGTAGGAGTTCTGAGTCAGGGCGTGAGGGATCCGGATTTCTATTGAAGATGGTGCGAAGTGTTTGTAAACCTAGGTGGGTGTTGATGTTAGTGTAGAGGTTATTGATGTCTATGGTGAAGAGAAGTGAGTGGGAAGGGACAGCCATGGCTCTGATAGTGTCGATGAAATGGTATGTGTCCTTGATATAACTGGGATGGCGAGTGGAGAGGGGACCTAGGAAGTGATCAATATACTGAGCGATATGGTAAGTGGAGCTGTTGCAATCAGAGACTATGGGTCTTCCAGGAGGGACCTCAGAGGGAATGGTCCAGGTTTGCGGGTCTTTGTGGATTTTAGGTAACAGATAGAAGTAGCGGGGTCGTGGGTTGTCAGGTCCGAACAGATAGTCTTTTTGTTTTGCTTTAATGTATTTTCTATTGTAAAGGGTCTGAATAATGTTCCTGAGCTTAGTCTGAGTCTGTGGTTGGATTGTCTCGGCAAGGGGTCTGTAGTATGTGGTGTCCGTTAACTGTCTGTTAGCTTCTGTGAGATATTGCTGTCTATCCATGATGATTATTTTAGATCCTTTGTCTGCTGGTTTTATAATGATATTGGGATTACGAATTAGGTCAGTCAGGGCCCTGCGTTCCGGCCCCGTCAGATTGTCAGGGACATCTGTCGGGGGCCGGAAACGCTGGAGGGCCCTTTTGTTTTGGTAAATGAATTGGCGAGTCAGGGGATGGAGAGTGTCGGAGTTTGGTTCCCAGTGAGACGGATGGGTGAAGGGTAGTGGCTGTCGGTCTGGTTGAAGATGGAAGTAGTCAATAATTTTAAGTCGTCTGTGGAATTTGTGAAGGTCCCTCTGAAGTTCCTCCCGGTCCAGTTTGTCGGGGCGTGGAATGAAAGAGAGTCCCCTCTCCAAAAGGGATAGCTGTAAGGGGGAGGGGGTGAAAAGGGTAGAGAGGTTAAGGACATTGGATGGGGAATTCCACCCCAGGTCCTGTGTGTGTATGTGAGTGTCTGAGTTAGCCTTACAGGTTATTGTAAATTTAGTTGTTGTAACCAGTTTTCAAAGATCAATTTAGCTGTGGTAGGTGTCCAATGAATGTTGTCTTTCTCTGTTACAAAGGTGTCATGTGGGATTTCTGTCAAGAACGGGAAGTGAGTGGTCATGATATTGTTAATAAGTGTAAGATTACCTTTCTGTGCGGGGGTGAGATGGGGTGAGAAGTTCATAATGGGGAAGTAGACATCGGCATTTGGGAAGGTCGACTTCGCCTCACGGAAAAGGGTCCTGAGTTGTTTTGTAGTGGTCTGCCTGGGATCCTGGTCCTTATTGTTGATTCCAATGGAAAAGACCACTATCTTGGTGTTGGGATTGGGTATGGTCTTTTCGAGGACTTTGAGGAAGTGATAGGAATTGGCTCCGGGGTAACTGTCCAGTTGAATTTGCGGGTGGGTATGGGCTGGGATCCGGTTGATGTTTGAGTCTCCGAGAAACAGGACTGGTTTTCTGGGTTTGAAAAACCAGTCCTGGATCTTACGGCTGGGGCGTGCAATATGGTATGATGGTCTGTAGAGGGTCTGTCCGGATGATGTGGCGGTTGGAGTGGTGGAAGAGGGGAGAGGTGGAGTGATGGTGGGAAGTCTGCCTTCTTTGGTAAGGGCTTGGAGGTGTCCGGCTTGAGTGGCTTCCGATGATGGTGTAATGTTGTGGCAGGGTGACGCTGGGAGGTCTTGCTCTGGTTCCAGGCGGGGGTGTGTTGAGAGAGGAGGGGGAGAGAGGTGAAGAGAGAGGGAGCTAGAAGAGGTAACTATAGGATCGGAGGGTGAGTTGGGTGGGGAGGGATGAGAAATAAGAGATTGCAGAGGGAGTGAGGTGGTTAGAGGAGATGAAGTCTGTTTAGGTGGGGATGGTTGGTCCATGATGAGGGGGGTCTTGGGAGTGTGTGGGGGTGAAGATGGTGCAGCTAGCGGGGGGCCCGCGTCGGACAGTGAAACCCCAGCAGAATTTGTAGGAGAGGGCTCAGAGTGGGTTGAGTTCAGGTTATGGGTAACCTTGTTTGACCCTTTCATCACGTTAGCCGTTTCTCTAGCTGTGGTAGGCCTTTTTTCTGCGTGGGCCACTGTCCGTCCTGCTGGACCCACCCGGGTCGCTGCACCATCTGTGGGAAGAGAGGAAGTGAGAATAGTGTCAGTGATATGGACAGAGACATTGGAGTGAGTGCTGAGAGTGAGAGTCTGTAGCTCTTCTGAATTATGGACTTGTCGCGGGGAACCGTGGATCTGGGCTGTTGTTTCAAGGATGGTGGTGGGCTTAATGAACTTGATAGCTGGGGAGGTGAGGGGTAGGATAGGGGAGAGAGGTGTGCAGGGAGTGATTGGTTGCTGTTCTTCTTTGGTTGGCAGGGGTCCCCAGGTGACTTTCCGGACCCTGCATTCTTTTGGGGTGGAGGTGGATGGATCCGATGTTGGGTCTGCGGGATGGTTTGTTGTCTTTTCTGGGGGTTTGTTGACTGGTGGTTGTGGTTTGATTGGTCCTCTTCGGGTCAGCTGGGGGTCGGGTGGCATGGTGGTGGTGAATTTTTTGTAGATTGGGTAGGGTGAGGGAAGAGTAGTGGGTTTGGGATTGGTAGTCTGCAGGGGTGTAGTTTGTGTTCCAGTTGAGGTCTGACGGGGGTCTTCTCCTTGGGTTGGTGTGCAGGGGGATGAGGTGGATGGCTTGGTTTCTTCCATTAGTGATTTACGGGGGCCTAAGTAAAGGGACAGTGTGTTGGGGGCAGCTGGTCTGGGCAGGGGGGGATAGTGCTCTTCCGGAATGGTGGGTAGGTTGTTGATTGTAGAAGGCCTCTGTGGACGGTATGGTGGTGAGGTTGCAGTGGCTGGTTGGGATGGTTGTAGGAGTTGCTGTAGTGACTGTAGAGTTTCTGTAGATAGTCTGTTCCCATACCGTTTTCTGGCCCAGCCGGTGGCTATTTGCAGGGCTTGTGGATTGTAGGTGGTTGTATCTGTGTGGGTGGCTATTGTAGTCTGATAGTGTTGCTGTAAAATGGCTATTGTGTTCTGCATCCATTGTGATGTGTTATTATGTATTTTGTTTCTTGTGTCTATGGTGGGTGTAGATGGTTTAATAAAGTCTGTAAGCCGGGTGACCTGTCTTAGCATCCCCGGAGGGAATGTTCCTGTTTGCAGTGCTGTGTCCATTATCTGCTTGTGATGAAATGCCTGGATGAGTTTGAAATAATGTTTACTGGCCTGTCTGGTTTCTGGGTCTGGTGGGTGAAGTAATGGTTGGTGTGTGTTGATGATGGGTCTATGTATGGGTGGTTGTATGTTGATGTTCATGAGTGGGGTGGGTGTGGGTGTGGGTGTGGGTGTATGTGTGTGTGTGGAGGAGCCATTTTGAGCCCCGCTCCTGTGTGTTGACTTACCTCTAAAAATATGGTACATACAGGTGGAGAGCTCTTACCTTCGTTTTGCTGGTGTGGTTAGTCCTGCTGTAGATCAAAGTCCGGTGTTATAGTTGTGGAGGTTGATCTGGAGTTGAGACAGGTGCTTCTGTGTTGGCAGTCCTGTGTTGTTGGTTTAAAAATGGTTCTTGAAGATGAGGGTTATTGTTTGTGCTCCGGGTGGTAGTCCTGATGAACTTGCAGGTTGACAGTTAAAAACGGCAAATAAAAAGAGTCTTTTCTGCCTATTGGTGGGCCGGCAGAGCCCTCCACCAGTGTTTTAAAACCAAACTTTATTAAGTAATTTGATTAAAAGCACAAATTAGAACCAATTAAAAAACCACTCAAATCGAGGGTATAAAAGATCTTAATACAATGCAATAAAACCAGAGTAAAAGTCTTACGCATAAGAGCGGGGTCCCGACGTTTCGCAGTATGTGCTGCTTCCTCAGGGGATTTACAATGATGGCTCCTCGTGTGCATTAAAAGCTGTTGAGGGAGGGAGGTTAGTCCCTCCCCCAACAGGAAGTGTGTGTGTGTGTGTCATGTGGTGATTGGTTAGGTGTGTGGGTGTGTGGAGTGTTCTGGAGGGAAAAGATGTGTACAAATCTGATTGGCTGATTTTGGAGGGAATTGTTCTGGTTGAGGTTAGGTGAGTGTCTGGTTGGAGTTGATGTTTGGTGTAGAGTGTCTAAGTGTGTAGCTCACCTAGCCGGGCCATGGTCGGGAAGCGGGAGACAGTGGGTCGACTCCAGGCTGGGGCAATGCTTGGAGTCCTCTTGTTGGTGGTGGATCCAGGTGGAAGGTGCAAAAAAGTCCTGTTTTTTGTTGTGGTAGTGGTTCTGTTGGTCATTTGTTTTTCTTGATGTCCAGGGTAGGTTGGAGTGAGCGAAAGTAGATCAGTGGCACTGGCTGGGTTAGGGTTGGGGTTGGGGTTGGGGTTATGGGTTCTGGTTAAATTACTGTGCACTGGCCTACTGATCTGACAAAATGGATGGCTGGATGGAAACAGAAATGGTCCTTCCCATGGGGGACCAGGGTTCGATTCCCAGGCAGAGCACCGGACAGAGAGAAGAGAGTGACCTGCTATAGGTATCTTTAGCAAGGGGTAGCGGGCCCAGCAAATAAATGAAATAAATATAATAAAAAGATAAAAGAATGAATGTCGAGTTAAAATTAATAGTGATGTATTTAAAATATAAAAAAAAAAAAAAAAAAAAAAAAAAAATCTTTGGGAGCTGGGAACCGACCCAATTAGGGTCATGAGGATCACCATAGGGAGATGCATAAAAAATTTTTTTTCTAAAATTCCAGGTCTATTAATGTTTAAGATTGTTAAGAATAAAAAAGTAAAATATGCACCCCCCGTCCGGCGTGGATTCGAACCCCAGTCTGCTGTGTGGCAGACCAGGGCTTAGACCATTGTGCTATCTCTCAAGGTGATCTGGAATGGGATCCGCATGGCCCAAGACGAATGCAGGAACAGGCTGGGGAGTACCGTATCCAGAGGTGGTGGATGTGGTCTTCCTTACTTTAGTCATCGTTTAGCCCTCCGGGCACAGTGGTCCCGAGCCTGTGGATCCAAATCTTCTCCGCTCTCTTCCTCTGTCCACAGGTCCAACGGTCGTTATTTTCTACAACAGTTATTGTGAGGTGCGTGGGGGGATGTAGCTGGAAGTGTTGTACTAGGGGGGTGGCAAGTCGACCTTCCCTAATGTTGTATAGGTGTTGTGAAAGCCGGGTGTGTGCAGAATGTTGTGTTTCTCCTATGTAGTGTTTATTGCAAAGTGTGCAGGTGATTATGTAGACTATATTTGTGGTGGTGATGGAGAAGGAGCCGAGAGTGGGAAAGGCTGAGTTACTGAGTGAATTATGGATGAATTTTCTGTTTTTATAGTGATGGCTGTGTGGAAGAGTGGGTGTGGGTCTATGGTCAGTAAATTGTGATCTGGTGAGAAAAGATTGAAGGCTCCGATGTTTCCTATGGGCTGAGATGATTTGGTGGTTATGAAATGCCGGATGTGCAGACTGTAATATGGAGAAGTTGTGTTTGATGATGCGGTGCAGGGCAGTAGTTTGGTGGGAAAAAGTGGAAACAAAGGGTATCAGTTGTGGTGGTGGAGGAGGGTTGTGGTGTGCTGGTGGGGAATGTCTATGTGGTGAGCTTAGGCCGTATCTGTCCTTGGGGTTGGGGTTAGGATTAGGGCAAGGGGTAGGGGGTAGGTTAGGGTTAGGATAGAGGGATGGGGGTGGGTAAGGGTCAGGGGAGGGGGGTGGGTTAGGGTCAGGGGAGGGGGGTGGGTTAGGGTCAGGGGAGGGGGGTGGGTTAGGATTAGGCCTGGGGTGTGGGGTAGAGGAAGGGTTAGGTTTAGGGTGAGGGAAAGAATGGGGAACAGAGGTAGGGGAGGGGGGGTGGGGGGGGTAGGGATCAGGATGCAAAACCAGATTAGGGTAGGGGGGAGGACTTACCGACGGCCTAAGCTCCTGGACCTGGGGTGAAGAGGAAGTGTGCACAGGTGGAGAGGGGGAGGGAGAGCGGGTGGGAGCGAGCGAGGCCACTGTGGAGTTTTTAATGGTGCGGAGGAAGCGTTTGGAATAACCTCTGCTGCGTAGGCTATGGAAAAGAATGCTGGTGGTAGTGTGAAAATCCTGAATGTTGCTACTAATGCGAAAAAAACGGATGAGCTGTGATTTTATGATTCCTTTAAATGTATGTTTGGGGTGATAGCTGGATTTATGAAGTAAAGCATGTGTGTCCGTAGGTTTGAAATAAACTTTTGTCTGTAATGTGTTGTGAGTGTTATTGGTGGGCCCGAAAAAAACTGTGGTATCTAGAAAGTTGATATGTGTACTATTTATTGTGTATTTAACCGTAATAGAAGGATGATGGTTATTAAGGATGGATATGAATTCTGGAAATTTTGAATGATCATGTGGCCAAATACCAAAAATGTCATCTAGAAACCTGAGGTAGAGTGATGGTTGAAGGGGACATTTGGCTAGGGCTTCTCGCTCCCACTCGCTCATGTAGAGGTTAGCATAGGCCGGGGCGAATCTCTGACCCATGGCTGTCCCGTGGACCTGTAAGTAGAACTGGTTGTTGAAAAGAAAATCATTGTTGTTTAAACAGAGTTCTATTAGTTGTAGGAGTTCTGAGTCAGGGCGTGAGGGATCCGGATTTCTATTGAAGATGGTGCGAAGTGTTTGTAAACCTAGGTGGGTGTTGATGTTAGTGTAGAGGTTATTGATGTCTATGGTGAAGAGAAGTGAGTGGGAAGGGACAGCCATGGCTCTGATAGTGTCGATGAAATGGTATGTGTCCTTGATATAACTGGGATGGCGAGTGGAGAGGGGACCTAGGAAGTGATCAATATACTGAGCGATATGGTAAGTGGAGCTGTTGCAATCAGAGACTATGGGTCTTCCAGGAGGGACCTCAGAGGGAATGGTCCAGGTTTGCGGGTCTTTGTGGATTTTAGGTAACAGATAGAAGTAGCGGGGTCGTGGGTTGTCAGGTCCGAACAGATAGTCTTTTTGTTTTGCTTTAATGTATTTTCTATTGTAAAGGGTCTGAATAATGTTCCTGAGCTTAGTCTGAGTCTGTGGTTGGATTGTCTCGGCAAGGGGTCTGTAGTATGTGGTGTCCGTTAACTGTCTGTTAGCTTCTGTGAGATATTGCTGTCTATCCATGATGATTATTTTAGATCCTTTGTCTGCTGGTTTTATAATGATATTGGGATTACGAATTAGGTCAGTCAGGGCCCTGCGTTCCGGCCCCGTCAGATTGTCAGGGACATCTGTCGGGGGCCGGAAACGCTGGAGGGCCCTTTTGTTTTGGTAAATGAATTGGCGAGTCAGGGGATGGAGAGTGTCGGAGTTTGGTTCCCAGTGAGACGGATGGGTGAAGGGTAGTGGCTGTCGGTCTGGTTGAAGATGGAAGTAGTCAATAATTTTAAGTCGTCTGTGGAATTTGTGAAGGTCCCTCTGAAGTTCCTCCCGGTCCAGTTTGTCGGGGCGTGGAATGAAAGAGAGTCCCCTCTCCAAAAGGGATAGCTGTAAGGGGGAGGGGGTGAAAAGGGTAGAGAGGTTAAGGACATTGGATGGGGAATTCCACCCCAGGTCCTGTGTGTGTATGTGAGTGTCTGAGTTAGCCTTACAGGTTATTGTAAATTTAGTTGTTGTAACCAGTTTTCAAAGATCAATTTAGCTGTGGTAGGTGTCCAATGAATGTTGTCTTTCTCTGTTACAAAGGTGTCATGTGGGATTTCTGTCAAGAACGGGAAGTGAGTGGTCATGATATTGTTAATAAGTGTAAGATTACCTTTCTGTGCGGGGGTGAGATGGGGTGAGAAGTTCATAATGGGGAAGTAGACATCGGCATTTGGGAAGGTCGACTTCGCCTCACGGAAAAGGGTCCTGAGTTGTTTTGTAGTGGTCTGCCTGGGATCCTGGTCCTTATTGTTGATTCCAATGGAAAAGACCACTATCTTGGTGTTGGGATTGGGTATGGTCTTTTCGAGGACTTTGAGGAAGTGATAGGAATTGGCTCCGGGGTAACTGTCCAGTTGAATTTGCGGGTGGGTATGGGCTGGGATCCGGTTGATGTTTGAGTCTCCGAGAAACAGGACTGGTTTTCTGGGTTTGAAAAACCAGTCCTGGATCTTACGGTTGGGGCGTGCAATATGGTATGATGGTCTGTAGAGGGTCTGTCCGGATGATGTGGCGGTTGGAGTGGTGGAAGAGGGGAGAGGTGGAGTGATGGTGGGAAGTCTGCCTTCTTTGGTAAGGGCTTGGAGGTGTCCGGCTTGAGTGGCTTCCGATGATGGTGTAATGTTGTGGCAGGGTGACGCTGGGAGGTCTTGCTCTGGTTCCAGGCGGGGGTGTGTTGAGAGAGGAGGGGGAGAGAGGTGAAGAGAGAGGGAGCTAGAAGAGGTAACTATAGGATCGGAGGGTGAGTTGGGTGGGGAGGGATGAGAAATAAGAGATTGCAGAGGGAGTGAGGTGGTTAGAGGAGATGAAGTCTGTTTAGGTGGGGATGGTTGGTCCATGATGAGGGGGGTCTTGGGAGTGTGTGGGGGTGAAGATGGTGCAGCTAGCGGGGGGCCCGCGTCGGACAGTGAAACCCCAGCAGAATTTGTAGGAGAGGGCTCAGAGTGGGTTGAGTTCAGGTTATGGGTAACCTTGTTTGACCCTTTCATCACGTTAGCCGTTTCTCTAGCTGTGGTAGGCCTTTTTTCTGCGTGGGCCACTGTCCGTCCTGCTGGACCCACCCGGGTCGCTGCACCATCTGTGGGAAGAGAGGAAGTGAGAATAGTGTCAGTGATATGGACAGAGACATTGGAGTGAGTGCTGAGAGTGAGAGTCTGTAGCTCTTCTGAATTATGGACTTGTCGCGGGGAACCGTGGATCTGGGCTGTTGTTTCAAGGATGGTGGTGGGCTTAATGAACTTGATAGCTGGGGAGGTGAGGGGTAGGATAGGGGAGAGAGGTGTGCAGGGAGTGATTGGTTGCTGTTCTTCTTTGGTTGGCAGGGGTCCCCAGGTGACTTTCCGGACCCTGCATTCTTTTGGGGTGGAGGTGGATGGATCCGATGTTGGGTCTGCGGGATGGTTTGTTGTCTTTTCTGGGGGTTTGTTGACTGGTGGTTGTGGTTTGATTGGTCCTCTTCGGGTCAGCTGGGGGTCGGGTGGCATGGTGGTGGTGAATTTTTTGTAGATTGGGTAGGGTGAGGGAAGAGTAGTGGGTTTGGGATTGGTAGTCTGCAGGGGTGTAGTTTGTGTTCCAGTTGAGGTCTGACGGGGGTCTTCTCCTTGGGTTGGTGTGCAGGGGGATGAGGTGGATGGCTTGGTTTCTTCCATTAGTGATTTACGGGGGCCTAAGTAAAGGGACAGTGTGTTGGGGGCAGCTGGTCTGGGCAGGGGGGGATAGTGCTCTTCCGGAATGGTGGGTAGGTTGTTGATTGTAGAAGGCCTCTGTGGACGGTATGGTGGTGAGGTTGCAGTGGCTGGTTGGGATGGTTGTAGGAGTTGCTGTAGTGACTGTAGAGTTTCTGTAGATAGTCTGTTCCCATACCGTTTTCTGGCCCAGCCGGTGGCTATTTGCAGGGCTTGTGGATTGTAGGTGGTTGTATCTGTGTGGGTGGCTATTGTAGTCTGATAGTGTTGCTGTAAAATGGCTATTGTGTTCTGCATCCATTGTGATGTGTTATTATGTATTTTGTTTCTTGTGTCTATGGTGGGTGTAGATGGTTTAATAAAGTCTGTAAGCCGGGTGACCTGTCTTAGCATCCCCGGAGGGAATGTTCCTGTTTGCAGTGCTGTGTCCATTATCTGCTTGTGATGAAATGCCTGGATGAGTTTGAAATAATGTTTACTGGCCTGTCTGGTTTCTGGGTCTGGTGGGTGAAGTAATGGTTGGTGTGTGTTGATGATGGGTCTATGTATGGGTGGTTGTATGTTGATGTTCATGAGTGGGGTGGGTGTGGGTGTGGGTGTGGGTGTATGTGTGTGTGTGGAGGAGCCATTTTGAGCCCCGCTCCTGTGTGTTGACTTACCTCTAAAAATATGGTACATACAGGTGGAGAGCTCTTACCTTCGTTTTGCTGGTGTGGTTAGTCCTGCTGTAGATCAAAGTCCGGTGTTATAGTTGTGGAGGTTGATCTGGAGTTGAGACAGGTGCTTCTGTGTTGGCAGTCCTGTGTTGTTGGTTTAAAAATGGTTCTTGAAGATGAGGGTTATTGTTTGTGCTCCGGGTGGTAGTCCTGATGAACTTGCAGGTTGACAGTTAAAAACGGCAAATAAAAAGAGTCTTTTCTGCCTATTGGTGGGCCGGCAGAGCCCTCCACCAGTGTTTTAAAACCAAACTTTATTAAGTAATTTGATTAAAAGCACAAATTAGAACCAATTAAAAAACCACTCAAATCGAGGGTATAAAAGATCTTAATACAATGCAATAAAACCAGAGTAAAAGTCTTACGCATAAGAGCGGGGTCCCGACGTTTCGCAGTATGTGCTGCTTCCTCAGGGGATTTACAATGATGGCTCCTCGTGTGCATTAAAAGCTGTTGAGGGAGGGAGGTTAGTCCCTCCCCCAACAGGAAGTGTGTGTGTGTGTGTCATGTGGTGATTGGTTAGGTGTGTGGGTGTGTGGAGTGTTCTGGAGGGAAAAGATGTGTACAAATCTGATTGGCTGATTTTGGAGGGAATTGTTCTGGTTGAGGTTAGGTGAGTGTCTGGTTGGAGTTGATGTTTGGTGTAGAGTGTCTAAGTGTGTAGCTCACCTAGCCGGGCCATGGTCGGGAAGCGGGAGACAGTGGGTCGACTCCAGGCTGGGGCAATGCTTGGAGTCCTCTTGTTGGTGGTGGATCCAGGTGGAAGGTGCAAAAAAGTCCTGTTTTTTGTTGTGGTAGTGGTTCTGTTGGTCATTTGTTTTTCTTGATGTCCAGGGTAGGTTGGAGTGAGCGAAAGTAGATCAGTGGCACTGGCTGGGTTAGGGTTGGGGTTGGGGTTGGGGTTATGGGTTCTGGTTAAATTACTGTGCACTGGCCTACTGATCTGACAAAATGGATGGCTGGATGGAAACAGAAATGGTCCTTCCCATGGGGGACCAGGGTTCGATTCCCAGGCAGAGCACCGGACAGAGAGAAGAGAGTGACCTGCTATAGGTATCTTTAGCAAGGGGTAGCGGGCCCAGCAAATAAATGAAATAAATATAATAAAAAGATAAAAGAATGAATGTCGAGTTAAAATTAATAGTGATGTATTTAAAATATAAAAAAAAAAAAAAAAAAAAAAAAAAAAAAAATCTTTGGGAGCTGGGAACCGACCCAATTAGGGTCATGAGGATCACCATAGGGAGATGCATAAAAAATTTTTTTTCTAAAATTCCAGGTCTATTAATGTTTAAGATTGTTAAGAATAAAAAAGTAAAATATGCACCCCCCGTCCGGCGTGGATTCGAACCCCAGTCTGCTGTGTGGCAGACCAGGGCTTAGACCATTGTGCTATCTCTCAAGGTGATCTGGAATGGGATCCGCATGGCCCAAGACGAATGCAGGAACAGGCTGGGGAGTACCGTATCCAGAGGTGGTGGATGTGGTCTTCCTTACTTTAGTCATCGTTTAGCCCTCCGGGCACAGTGGTCCCGAGCCTGTGGATCCAAATCTTCTCCGCTCTCTTCCTCTGTCCACAGGTCCAACGGTCGTTATTTTCTACAACAGTTATTGTGAGGTGCGTGGGGGGATGTAGCTGGAAGTGTTGTACTAGGGGGGTGGCAAGTCGACCTTCCCTAATGTTGTATAGGTGTTGTGAAAGCCGGGTGTGTGCAGAATGTTGTGTTTCTCCTATGTAGTGTTTATTGCAAAGTGTGCAGGTGATTATGTAGACTATATTTGTGGTGGTGATGGAGAAGGAGCCGAGAGTGGGAAAGGCTGAGTTACTGAGTGAATTATGGATGAATTTTCTGTTTTTATAGTGATGGCTGTGTGGAAGAGTGGGTGTGGGTCTATGGTCAGTAAATTGTGATCTGGTGAGAAAAGATTGAAGGCTCCGATGTTTCCTATGGGCTGAGATGATTTGGTGGTTATGAAATGCCGGATGTGCAGACTGTAATATGGAGAAGTTGTGTTTGATGATGCGGTGCAGGGCAGTAGTTTGGTGGGAAAAAGTGGAAACAAAGGGTATCAGTTGTGGTGGTGGAGGAGGGTTGTGGTGTGCTGGTGGGGAATGTCTATGTGGTGAGCTTAGGCCGTATCTGTCCTTGGGGTTGGGGTTAGGATTAGGGCAAGGGGTAGGGGGTAGGTTAGGGTTAGGATAGAGGGATGGGGGTGGGTAAGGGTCAGGGGAGGGGGGTGGGTTAGGGTCAGGGGAGGGGGGTGGGTTAGGGTCAGGGGAGGGGGGTGGGTTAGGATTAGGCCTGGGGTGTGGGGTAGAGGAAGGGTTAGGTTTAGGGTGAGGGAAAGAATGGGGAACAGAGGTAGGGGAGGGGGGGTGGGGGGGGTAGGGATCAGGATGCAAAACCAGATTAGGGTAGGGGGGAGGACTTACCGACGGCCTAAGCTCCTGGACCTGGGGTGAAGAGGAAGTGTGCACAGGTGGAGAGGGGGAGGGAGAGCGGGTGGGAGCGAGCGAGGCCACTGTGGAGTTTTTAATGGTGCGGAGGAAGCGTTTGGAATAACCTCTGCTGCGTAGGCTATGGAAAAGAATGCTGGTGGTAGTGTGAAAATCCTGAATGTTGCTACTAATGCGAAAAAAACGGATGAGCTGTGATTTTATGATTCCTTTAAATGTATGTTTGGGGTGATAGCTGGATTTATGAAGTAAAGCATGTGTGTCCGTAGGTTTGAAATAAACTTTTGTCTGTAATGTGTTGTGAGTGTTATTGGTGGGCCCGAAAAAAACTGTGGTATCTAGAAAGTTGATATGTGTACTATTTATTGTGTATTTAACCGTAATAGAAGGATGATGGTTATTAAGGATGGATATGAATTCTGGAAATTTTGAATGATCATGTGGCCAAATACCAAAAATGTCATCTAGAAACCTGAGGTAGAGTGATGGTTGAAGGGGACATTTGGCTAGGGCTTCTCGCTCCCACTCGCTCATGTAGAGGTTAGCATAGGCCGGGGCGAATCTCTGACCCATGGCTGTCCCGTGGACCTGTAAGTAGAACTGGTTGTTGAAAAGAAAATCATTGTTGTTTAAACAGAGTTCTATTAGTTGTAGGAGTTCTGAGTCAGGGCGTGAGGGATCCGGATTTCTATTGAAGATGGTGCGAAGTGTTTGTAAACCTAGGTGGGTGTTGATGTTAGTGTAGAGGTTATTGATGTCTATGGTGAAGAGAAGTGAGTGGGAAGGGACAGCCATGGCTCTGATAGTGTCGATGAAATGGTATGTGTCCTTGATATAACTGGGATGGCGAGTGGAGAGGGGACCTAGGAAGTGATCAATATACTGAGCGATATGGTAAGTGGAGCTGTTGCAATCAGAGACTATGGGTCTTCCAGGAGGGACCTCAGAGGGAATGGTCCAGGTTTGCGGGTCTTTGTGGATTTTAGGTAACAGATAGAAGTAGCGGGGTCGTGGGTTGTCAGGTCCGAACAGATAGTCTTTTTGTTTTGCTTTAATGTATTTTCTATTGTAAAGGGTCTGAATAATGTTCCTGAGCTTAGTCTGAGTCTGTGGTTGGATTGTCTCGGCAAGGGGTCTGTAGTATGTGGTGTCCGTTAACTGTCTGTTAGCTTCTGTGAGATATTGCTGTCTATCCATGATGATTATTTTAGATCCTTTGTCTGCTGGTTTTATAATGATATTGGGATTACGAATTAGGTCAGTCAGGGCCCTGCGTTCCGGCCCCGTCAGATTGTCAGGGACATCTGTCGGGGGCCGGAAACGCTGGAGGGCCCTTTTGTTTTGGTAAATGAATTGGCGAGTCAGGGGATGGAGAGTGTCGGAGTTTGGTTCCCAGTGAGACGGATGGGTGAAGGGTAGTGGCTGTCGGTCTGGTTGAAGATGGAAGTAGTCAATAATTTTAAGTCGTCTGTGGAATTTGTGAAGGTCCCTCTGAAGTTCCTCCCGGTCCAGTTTGTCGGGGCGTGGAATGAAAGAGAGTCCCCTCTCCAAAAGGGATAGCTGTAAGGGGGAGGGGGTGAAAAGGGTAGAGAGGTTAAGGACATTGGATGGGGAATTCCACCCCAGGTCCTGTGTGTGTATGTGAGTGTCTGAGTTAGCCTTACAGGTTATTGTAAATTTAGTTGTTGTAACCAGTTTTCAAAGATCAATTTAGCTGTGGTAGGTGTCCAATGAATGTTGTCTTTCTCTGTTACAAAGGTGTCATGTGGGATTTCTGTCAAGAACGGGAAGTGAGTGGTCATGATATTGTTAATAAGTGTAAGATTACCTTTCTGTGCGGGGGTGAGATGGGGTGAGAAGTTCATAATGGGGAAGTAGACATCGGCATTTGGGAAGGTCGACTTCGCCTCACGGAAAAGGGTCCTGAGTTGTTTTGTAGTGGTCTGCCTGGGATCCTGGTCCTTATTGTTGATTCCAATGGAAAAGACCACTATCTTGGTGTTGGGATTGGGTATGGTCTTTTCGAGGACTTTGAGGAAGTGATAGGAATTGGCTCCGGGGTAACTGTCCAGTTGAATTTGCGGGTGGGTATGGGCTGGGATCCGGTTGATGTTTGAGTCTCCGAGAAACAGGACTGGTTTTCTGGGTTTGAAAAACCAGTCCTGGATCTTACGGTTGGGGCGTGCAATATGGTATGATGGTCTGTAGAGGGTCTGTCCGGATGATGTGGCGGTTGGAGTGGTGGAAGAGGGGAGAGGTGGAGTGATGGTGGGAAGTCTGCCTTCTTTGGTAAGGGCTTGGAGGTGTCCGGCTTGAGTGGCTTCCGATGATGGTGTAATGTTGTGGCAGGGTGACGCTGGGAGGTCTTGCTCTGGTTCCAGGCGGGGGTGTGTTGAGAGAGGAGGGGGAGAGAGGTGAAGAGAGAGGGAGCTAGAAGAGGTAACTATAGGATCGGAGGGTGAGTTGGGTGGGGAGGGATGAGAAATAAGAGATTGCAGAGGGAGTGAGGTGGTTAGAGGAGATGAAGTCTGTTTAGGTGGGGATGGTTGGTCCATGATGAGGGGGGTCTTGGGAGTGTGTGGGGGTGAAGATGGTGCAGCTAGCGGGGGGCCCGCGTCGGACAGTGAAACCCCAGCAGAATTTGTAGGAGAGGGCTCAGAGTGGGTTGAGTTCAGGTTATGGGTAACCTTGTTTGACCCTTTCATCACGTTAGCCGTTTCTCTAGCTGTGGTAGGCCTTTTTTCTGCGTGGGCCACTGTCCGTCCTGCTGGACCCACCCGGGTCGCTGCACCATCTGTGGGAAGAGAGGAAGTGAGAATAGTGTCAGTGATATGGACAGAGACATTGGAGTGAGTGCTGAGAGTGAGAGTCTGTAGCTCTTCTGAATTATGGACTTGTCGCGGGGAACCGTGGATCTGGGCTGTTGTTTCAAGGATGGTGGTGGGCTTAATGAACTTGATAGCTGGGGAGGTGAGGGGTAGGATAGGGGAGAGAGGTGTGCAGGGAGTGATTGGTTGCTGTTCTTCTTTGGTTGGCAGGGGTCCCCAGGTGACTTTCCGGACCCTGCATTCTTTTGGGGTGGAGGTGGATGGATCCGATGTTGGGTCTGCGGGATGGTTTGTTGTCTTTTCTGGGGGTTTGTTGACTGGTGGTTGTGGTTTGATTGGTCCTCTTCGGGTCAGCTGGGGGTCGGGTGGCATGGTGGTGGTGAATTTTTTGTAGATTGGGTAGGGTGAGGGAAGAGTAGTGGGTTTGGGATTGGTAGTCTGCAGGGGTGTAGTTTGTGTTCCAGTTGAGGTCTGACGGGGGTCTTCTCCTTGGGTTGGTGTGCAGGGGGATGAGGTGGATGGCTTGGTTTCTTCCATTAGTGATTTACGGGGGCCTAAGTAAAGGGACAGTGTGTTGGGGGCAGCTGGTCTGGGCAGGGGGGGATAGTGCTCTTCCGGAATGGTGGGTAGGTTGTTGATTGTAGAAGGCCTCTGTGGACGGTATGGTGGTGAGGTTGCAGTGGCTGGTTGGGATGGTTGTAGGAGTTGCTGTAGTGACTGTAGAGTTTCTGTAGATAGTCTGTTCCCATACCGTTTTCTGGCCCAGCCGGTGGCTATTTGCAGGGCTTGTGGATTGTAGGTGGTTGTATCTGTGTGGGTGGCTATTGTAGTCTGATAGTGTTGCTGTAAAATGGCTATTGTGTTCTGCATCCATTGTGATGTGTTATTATGTATTTTGTTTCTTGTGTCTATGGTGGGTGTAGATGGTTTAATAAAGTCTGTAAGCCGGGTGACCTGTCTTAGCATCCCCGGAGGGAATGTTCCTGTTTGCAGTGCTGTGTCCATTATCTGCTTGTGATAAAATGCCTGGATGAGTTTGAAATAATGTTTACTGGCCTGTCTGGTTTCTGGGTCTGGTGGGTGAAGTAATGGTTGGTGTGTGTTGATGATGGGTCTATGTATGGGTGGTTGTATGTTGATGTTCATGAGTGGGGTGGGTGTGGGTGTGGGTGTGGGTGTATGTGTGTGTGTGGAGGAGCCATTTTGAGCCCCGCTCCTGTGTGTTGACTTACCTCTAAAAATATGGTACATACAGGTGGAGAGCTCTTACCTTCGTTTTGCTGGTGTGGTTAGTCCTGCTGTAGATCAAAGTCCGGTGTTATAGTTGTGGAGGTTGATCTGGAGTTGAGACAGGTGCTTCTGTGTTGGCAGTCCTGTGTTGTTGGTTTAAAAATGGTTCTTGAAGATGAGGGTTATTGTTTGTGCTCCGGGTGGTAGTCCTGATGAACTTGCAGGTTGACAGTTAAAAACGGCAAATAAAAAGAGTCTTTTCTGCCTATTGGTGGGCCGGCAGAGCCCTCCACCAGTGTTTTAAAACCAAACTTTATTAAGTAATTTGATTAAAAGCACAAATTAGAACCAATTAAAAAACCACTCAAATCGAGGGTATAAAAGATCTTAATACAATGCAATAAAACCAGAGTAAAAGTCTTACGCATAAGAGCGGGGTCCCGACGTTTCGCAGTATGTGCTGCTTCCTCAGGGGATTTACAATGATGGCTCCTCGTGTGCATTAAAAGCTGTTGAGGGAGGGAGGTTAGTCCCTCCCCCAACAGGAAGTGTGTGTGTGTGTGTCATGTGGTGATTGGTTAGGTGTGTGGGTGTGTGGAGTGTTCTGGAGGGAAAAGATGTGTACAAATCTGATTGGCTGATTTTGGAGGGAATTGTTCTGGTTGAGGTTAGGTGAGTGTCTGGTTGGAGTTGATGTTTGGTGTAGAGTGTCTAAGTGTGTAGCTCACCTAGCCGGGCCATGGTCGGGAAGCGGGAGACAGTGGGTCGACTCCAGGCTGGGGCAATGCTTGGAGTCCTCTTGTTGGTGGTGGATCCAGGTGGAAGGTGCAAAAAAGTCCTGTTTTTTGTTGTGGTAGTGGTTCTGTTGGTCATTTGTTTTTCTTGATGTCCAGGGTAGGTTGGAGTGAGCGAAAGTAGATCAGTGGCACTGGCTGGGTTAGGGTTGGGGTTGGGGTTGGGGTTATGGGTTCTGGTTAAATTACTGTGCACTGGCCTACTGATCTGACAAAATGGATGGCTGGATGGAAACAGAAATGGTCCTTCCCATGGGGGACCAGGGTTCGATTCCCAGGCAGAGCACCGGACAGAGAGAAGAGAGTGACCTGCTATAGGTATCTTTAGCAAGGGGTAGCGGGCCCAGCAAATAAATGAAATAAATATAATAAAAAGATAAAAGAATGAATGTCGAGTTAAAATTAATAGTGATGTATTTAAAATATAAAAAAAAAAAAAAAAAAAAAAAAAAAAAAAAAAAAAAAATCTTTGGGAGCTGGGAACCGACCCAATTAGGGTCATGAGGATCACCATAGGGAGATGCATAAAAAATTTTTTTTCTAAAATTCCAGGTCTATTAATGTTTAAGATTGTTAAGAATAAAAAAGTAAAATATGCACCCCCCGTCCGGCGTGGATTCGAACCCCAGTCTGCTGTGTGGCAGACCAGGGCTTAGACCATTGTGCTATCTCTCAAGGTGATCTGGAATGGGATCCGCATGGCCCAAGACGAATGCAGGAACAGGCTGGGGAGTACCGTATCCAGAGGTGGTGGATGTGGTCTTCCTTACTTTAGTCATCGTTTAGCCCTCCGGGCACAGTGGTCCCGAGCCTGTGGATCCAAATCTTCTCCGCTCTCTTCCTCTGTCCACAGGTCCAACGGTCGTTATTTTCTACAACAGTTATTGTGAGGTGCGTGGGGGGATGTAGCTGGAAGTGTTGTACTAGGGGGGGTGGCAAGTCGACCTTCCCTAATGTTGTATAGGTGTTGTGAAAGCCGGGTGTGTGCAGAATGTTGTGTTTCTCCTATGTAGTGTTTATTGCAAAGTGTGCAGGTGATTATGTAGACTATATTTGTGGTGGTGATGGAGAAGGAGCCGAGAGTGGGAAAGGCTGAGTTACTGAGTGAATTATGGATGAATTTTCTGTTTTTATAGTGATGGCTGTGTGGAAGAGTGGGTGTGGGTCTATGGTCAGTAAATTGTGAT